>JAQPPZ010001881.1:655000-1886149 GCA_028583015.1 Wollemia nobilis | reverse complement strand
CTACACCAACCGACTCCACTTGGAAGCTATGTGGACGACTGCTTTAATATACCTCCCCCGCATCCGAGGTTTAAAAAAAAAAAAAAAAAAAAATTATTTTTTTCGCTTCTCGGTGGGGATGGAACTCGGGACCTCTCCCCTCTCGCGGATCGCCCAAACCAACGCCGCTAGGCGTCCGGACGGAATAGAAGGAGGAGCGGGATTTATTTAAACTAATGCGGTGGCAATGTTTTTTTAAAAAAAAATTATGCGTGGGTTTATCCCACATTCGCCACGCGATGGCGCAGGTGGGGTTTTTATACCCGAACACACACACACGTATATGACTGCCTTCGGGCAGTCACACTTGCCATGTTTTGCCGCCAACGCAGCCAAAGACAACTTGCCATGTCAATCGCCACGTGGAAAATTTTTACGCGTCGATCCGAGAACCTTTTGCCATGTCAGCACGATCGTCGCCATGTCAGCCAATCGCACACTGCCACGCATGCTACCACGTCACTCGCTACCTCGATCCACATGCCATCAAATGCCTCGATCTGCCACCTCAGCGTCGCCATGTGTCACCTCAAAATCTGTGCCCCTGCCACATGTCACCTTGAGATTCGTGCTTGATCTTGCTCGTGATCCACCTCAAGATCTGAGCCCTATTGGTGACCTTGATCTGTGCATCTGACACCTGCCTCGAGAACCGTGCCCAATAGGTTCCACCTTGGGAATCATGCTCGACTATTTTCAAAATTTGGCTCTGATACCAGATGTGGACCGTGTGACCTCTCAGACGTAGCGAAATATACAATTAAATATTACAAAAAATGCAGCAGACTAAGATTTATTAAAATGCACCTTCAACCTTCAAACATTACAAAGTATAATATATATATAGATTGGCGATAGAGAGGAAGTCGGCAGAGGGAATAGGAGAGGAATAACGGAGGGATAAGGGGAAAGGGAGTTGGAGGGATAAGGGGAAAGGAGGAAATGGAGGGATAAGGAGGGAATATAGGAGGAGGATAGGAAAGAAAATAGGAGGGAAGTTAAGGATAATTGCCGACAAAACTTGCCGACAAACATAGGGAGTTTTCACACTTAGGGCTTAGAAAAAGATTTTTCTAAGCCACTTACAACTTCACCCTATTCACACTTGCAACAAAAGAGTGCTTAAGAGACTGTCTTAAGACTTTGATGCAATGGTGCAAATGATGATGATGATGATTTGTTTTCAGATTTTCATAAAAATAGTATGCATGAAATAATGTTAAAATGATCTTTGCTAGGCATAAATTCTTAAGTGTGATAAATGTTTTGGATAATTCCCTAGGAATTATACCATCATTGCAAAATTGAGGGTTGACATAATGACATGAAATATTGATAATGTGTTTGCTTTTTAAAAGCATAAGTTGTGTATCATAATGATTTAAGTCATATGGTTTTCATGATTTTTAAATAAATGGGGAATAAAAAATTGTTACAATGGTTTGCGCTAGGCATAGAATATGTAAGGATAGACTTATACCATCATTGCGAAAATCAAAGAAGAAAATAGATTGTTTTATTGCATGGTTGATTTTTAATAAATAGAAAATATGAAGATGAGGACTTGCGCTAGGCATAAAATTCCAATTTTGGTTTTGGAACTATACCATCGTCACGAAAGTTGACAATATATATATATATATATATGTATATATGATTGGATGGTTTTGAAAGAAATTTTGATTTTTCTATTATGCATGTAGTTGTGTTTAGACTTAAACAACTGTACTTGAAAGAAGAAAATGAATTATTCTAGACAATTTGCAAAAATATATTTCAAAGTATTTTAAAGACAAAATGTAGATTTATAAGGAATCTCATGTGCATATGTGAATTCATTTCCAATCTTGATTTATCATAATGATACACAAAATCTCTCAAATATAAAATGTGTGTGCAATTGCTATGTTCATTTACCAGTTTTAAGCAAGATAATATGATACAAGTGATTTGAAGAAACCAAATAAGTGTTCATTAACCATGATGTAGATGCATATAACCATAGTAGACTACTATGTAAGTCGGATTATCAAGAGCTAGCTAATCCATAAGCAGACATAGGTCTATACAAAAGAAGGTCACTAATGTGAAACATATCGCCACGCTAGGAGTTACCCAAGGCCAAACAGGTTGGGCACAAACCACCTGTTATGGGGCTTACCTCACAGTTTTCGAATAATTGAGAATTCCATGGATTCAAGCTCATCAACCCTTCTTTTCTTTTCAAAGGGTAGGGAAAGGGATTTTATTGCTTTTGCTTTTGCTTTCTTTTTCTTTTCTTTTGCTTTCTTTTGCTTTTTTTTTTTTTGTATTTGTGCTTGATTTTTGAGATAGTGCTTGAAATATTGCTGTAATGATATAAAATAACATTTTTTTTAGTATTTATTTATTGCAGTTAGTATTTATTTATTTATTTATTTATTTTTTGAGTGTGCAAGTGAGAGATTCCAAATAAATGCAAATCTATCCAAAATAATTTGAAACATATAACTGCAATAATTGTAAGAAAATATATATATAAATGATTTTTGAGAAGTTTTGAGAATGTTGACTCTCTCTTTCTTCTTTATATTGTTTTGGTTTCGAAAGAGTCAAGGATATTGATGTTTTGATTTTTTTATTATTTTTGTTTTTGAACACAAAATTGACAAGTGCCATAAATAAATACAACAAATAGTTTTGAAGATTTTGATGATTATGCATGTTTTTGGTGTTTTTGAATTTATAAATTGAAAGAAATACAAGATAGTGATTTTGAACAAATATATACATGGATGAAATGACCAAATTTATACATAGTAACATTTAAGATGCAAAATATTCATGGGTTCTTTAAGTTCTTTACCATCTAAGGTAGATAATTTGTATGCTCCCGATTCAAATTTAGCAGTAATAATGTATGGTCCAAGCCAGTTGGGATCAAATTTACCTTTAAGGTCCTTAGTTGCATTAGTATTTTTTTGATTTTCTTTTAAAACAAGGTCACCAATTTTAAAGGATCGATGACGAAATTTTTTAGCATATGATCTTTTAAGCTTGTTTTGGTAGGCACGGAGATGCTCCAAAGCATTGATACGTTTTTCATCTAGGAGTTCCAGCAGACTGAGTCTGCCAGCTCGATATTCATCTCCTACTTTGATATCTTGAAGTAGCAGAGCCAAAGAAGGAACTTCTAATTCAAAGGGAAAAATGGCGTCAGCACCATAGACCAAAACAAATGGTGAAGTTCCCATGGGGGTTCGAACACTAGTTCGATAGGCCCATAAGGCTGGATATAACTAAATGTGCCGATCCACGACCAGTTTTATTGACCAATATTTTGAGGATTTTGATTAAGGTTTTGTTAGATGCTTCTGCTTGACCATTACCCTGAGGATAATAGAGAGTGGACTAGCGATGTTGAATCTTATATTTTTGGCATAATTTTTTAACATCTTTATTTTTGAAACAAGTTCCATTGTCAGAGATGAGATTTGTAGGAATTTCAAACCTATAAATGATTTGATTAAAAATAAATTTAGAGACTTGTGCCCGTGTAGGAAGCTAAAGGCATAGCTTCAACCCACTTTGTGAAATACTCAATGGTGGTTATGATGAATTTGTGTCCATCAGATGACACAAGATTGATTTTGCCAATAATATCTAAACCCCATTTTGAAAAGGGCCAAGGAGATGAAATAGCCTGCAACTCTTGTGCAGGTGCATGGACAAGGTCAGCATGTTTCTGGCACTTGTCACAATGGCGCACATAATCATGTGTGTCATTCTCCATGGTAGGCCAAAAGTATCCTATTCTAAGGAGCTTTTTAGCAATGACACTACCACTAAAGTGTCCTCCACAAGATCCATCGTGGGCTTCACTCAAGGCTGATTTGGATTCTTCTGAATTCAAACATCTTAATAGGATACCTTCAAAAGATCTCCTATATAAAGTATTGCCAATTATTACAAATCGACTTGCTCGTCGATGTAATAATCGACGCTGGTTTCTATTAGAATTGGCAAGGAAAGTCCCATTTTGGAGAAAATCAAATATATTCGTATACCAAGTTTCAGGAGTAGTTTCATTGATTAGAAACACATCCAAAGGTTCTAAGCATGACTTATTTGAAGTGGGTTCCTAGAGTCAACGAATAATGATAGTAGCATATTCATCATCTAACTCCAATGGTAGGAGAGATGCAGCTGCGGCCATAGCATCAGCTGCACAGTTGCAAGTTCTAGGAATAGTTTCCAAGGTAACTTGATCAAATAGAGACATTAGTTATAAAACATAGGCTTTATATGGGCACATTTTATCATCTCTGGTCTGATAAACTTCATTAATTTTGTTTATAACCAGTTAATAATCACCAAAAACTAATAGATGTTTAATTTTTAGTGCCAATGCAGCTCGTAATCCGAGGATTAGAGCTTCATACTTAGCAGTATTGTTGGTGCAAGCAAATTTCAATTTGAAGGACAGAGGAATAAGATGTTTTTGTGGGGATATTAAAATAATACCCGCACCAGCCCCACTCATGCATCGGGCTCCATCAAAGTATAAGGACCATTGTTCAGTATGGTCTGCCTCTAATTGAAGGCATTCATCAAGAAACTCAATGATGAGGGGATGGGTAGACTCTAAGGGTGCCACAACTAATTGATCTGCTATGATTTGACCCTTAACAAACTTCTATCCTATAAACGTGAGGTCAAACTCGCTTAGAGCAAGAACCCACTTGGCTGTGCAACCCGATAAATAAGGTCGGCTCATGAGATACCTCAAGGGATCATATTTAGCAATGACATAAGTTTTATGACTAAGCATATAATGTTGTAATTTTTGCGTAGCAAAAATGACTACTAGACATAATTTTTCTAATGTTGTATAGCAGGTTTCATAACTGATGAAGGTTTGGCTAATATAATAATTTGCCCGTTCTCTCTTTTCATCATCAAGTTGAGCTAACATAGCTCCTAAGGTAGAATCTAAAGCTGAAATGTATAGGAGAAATGGGTGATCAGGTTTAGGTGATGAAAGCACAGGCGGATTAAGGAGGTATTGCTTGAGAAGTTCAAAAGCTTGTCTACATTCGTCGTACCAATTAAAAGGGACATCCTTCTTAAGAATTTTAAGAAAGGGACCGGTTTTGTCTGCCAGCTTATCAATGAAGCGATGGATGGCTTGAAGCTTACCTTGTAAACTTTATAACTCAGATATATTAGTAGGTGTGGGCATATCAGTGATGGCCGCAATCTTAAGAGGGTCAATTTTGATACCACGTAAAGAAACTAAAACCCCTAATAGTTTACTGGACTTGACTCCGAATATGCATTTTGCTAGATTTAATCGAATAAGATATTCTCGTAATCGATTAAAAACTTTTCTCAAATCATCTAAATGATTATCTTCAATAATAGAGTGAGCTATAATATCATCTACATAATCATGTAGGATATCATGCATCATATCATGAAAAATATAGGTCATAGCTCGTTGATAGGTTGCACCTGTGTTCTTTAAGCCAAATGGCATCACTTTCCAACAAAAAGTACCCTAGGGGGTAATAAATGTTGTTTTAACCTGATATTTAGGAGCTATCCTGATCTGATTGTAACTAGAGAATCCATCCATTAAGGACATCATCCCACTCCCGACAGTAAAGTCAATGATTTGATCTATATTTGGAAGAGGAAAATCATCTTTAGGGCATGCAACGTTAATATCTCTAAAATTTGTGCAAACCCTAACTTTGGTAGCTTCTTTTTTGGTAACTGGAACTACATTTGAGATCCATTCAGCATAATCAATAGCTTGTATAAAGACAACATTTAGGAGTTTTTCTAACTCCCCTTTGACTAGCAGAGCCACTTTGGGATGCATTTTTCTAAGTTTTTGTTTAACAGGTTTAGCATCCGGATGGACCACTAGATGATGCATGACTACATAAGGGTCTAGAACTGGCATATCTTCATATGTCCAAGCGAAGACATCTTCATACTCTTTAAGGAATGCAATATATTGCTCTTGTTTTTCTTGAGTTAATTCTGATCCAATATTGATTATGTGAGGATTATCCTTAGTTCCAATGTTAATTTTAATGACGTTTTCTACCTCCATATGTAGATCTCTTTCAAAATTAGGCGGGGCGGGTGAAATGCCCAATTCTTGTAATTCTTGTAAGGTTAATTTGGATAATTCATCTTGAGGATTAGCAGTCTCTAGCTGGGCTATAGTTGGTATAGAACCATCAAAATAAAATCCATTGTGTAACATCTCTTCAACAGAGACATCATGGAAGATATCTCCTTCCAACTTCTCATCGGAGTCAACAATCATTTCAGGGTAAGCTATGGATAGCATGTTACATGTAAACGACTAATTTTTTAGAGGCAAATCAACATGCCTATCCAAATAATCTTGATAGCATATGAGTTGATCATCATATTCAAAAGGAAAGGGTTGACCCTTACTAGGAAATAGGCCCACACCATAGCGGGCAGGCCACGGTTCTACCTCGAAAGGTTCTTTCATGCCATTTTGGAAAGGTCCCAAACCTTTCCCTTTATATCCCATTTTAAGCATTATGGGTTTAACTTTAATATATTCATTGGTAAAATAACACTGAGCGTATCCCTCATGATGAGTTTTGATATTCCAAGGGATTCTTCCATAGTCATATCCTTTATAAATGAAGGCACAACTCTTGACTTGGTAAGTGCTTCCCATAGGTTGTGGGAGGCCCAAAGTACGAGGAGATGGTGGTAAGTTATTTAAAAGAATTTAATCTTGCATGAAAGCATTTATTTTTTTTGATATTAAGATTGTGGATAAATCTGGTAAAAGTTCATCAGAAAGAGCATAAGATGTAGAAGGGTTATTACCTATATCTTTATATGTGGAAGGGATGATAGTTGTTGATAATTTGGAAGGTATGATAGGTGTGTCTATAGGTTTTGAATTTATAGGGATTGAACCTGAAGGATTGGTTGTAGATTTAAGATCTTTTTGAGGTTCTAGAGTGATTTTTTTAGAATATTGTTGATCTATATAGGAGGATGAAATTAATGGAAGGGTTATGGGTGTGTGTTTCATAGTTTTAGATGAAAAATAAGAACTAGGATGTGTGGATGACAGAGCGGGGCAAAATTGCACTCCAACGGGTTCTGCCAAAGCACACATATCAAAGGGTCTAGGGTCACCATGGATAGTGACCAATTGATTTTTAAATTCAAATTTAACACATTGGTGTAAAGTTGATGGGACCGCTCGCATCGCATTGATCCAAGGGCGACCCAAAAGTATATTGTATGATGCTAGGAAATGTACAATAAACACGGTTGTTTCTAGGGTTCTAGGACCAACTTGCAAGGGGATGGTAATAACTCCACATGTTTCTTGTGTTTTGTCATTGAAAGCTTTGATAATCATATCAGTTTTCTTCATTTCATCACTTTTGAAGCCAAATATTTGGTAGAAGTCAAAAGTGCAAATGTTTAGAGATGAGCCATTATCAATCAAAACTCGTTTGACAGCTACATCTCCAATTAGAGCAGTAATATATAAGGGATTTTCCTTATGTAAATTGTGTCATGGGATATCTTTATCTTGGAAGTCAATACAATCAACCTCTCGAGTGATGATAGTATTGGCCATGGCTTCAGGTTGAATGTTTTGAGGTACCATCATTTGGCTTAATGTAAGCATCAACTCATCCCTATGGGTGGGAGAGGATCTTAACAAATCTAAAAGGGAAATTCTGGCTGTAGTATTGGACAATTGCTCATTAATATTGTAAGGGGGTTTAGGTTGAACATGGGAAGCATGATTCCCTTTATTGGGATTTTTCAAAACAAATGGAGCTGATCCATCATTCTGATTTGGTTCTTGTTGAGAATTTTGAGCCTATTGTCGGGTAACGACTCCAATGGTACCTACAATGTTATATTGAGGACGTTGAACTAGTCTCGGTCTAGCATTTATGGCTTGTTCATTAGGAAGGAATTGATTAGAAGAAGGTCGAGTAGTAACTCTTCTAGGAAATGGTTCTTCTGGAACCATAGCATCTGTGATGGGTTGAATAGGATCTGATTCATTTTTAGAACTATTCGATTGGTTTGAAGTAATGTCTAGTTCACTTTCGATATCCGATTCTATATCACTAGAATTCGAAGTTTGAAAATTATGTAAGGGTCTGGTCGTAACCAGGGATAAGGTTGTGTCAAATATTTGAGGATCCTGAACAGGTAATTGTCCGCTAATAGTTCCTACATATCGGGTAGGAGGAGGAACATTATGATGTTCGATTTGATTGGCTACCTCTTTACCATGTCTTGGTAAAGGGTGTTGAAATATGTCTAATGTTTGATTAGCATTTTGATTTTGATTTTGAGGAATGGTCTTTTGAGTATTATTAGGAGTATTTTGTTTAGGTTGGAAGGCTTGCACCTCCATTTCATTATTATCAATCAAATCTTGTATTTTATGTTTCAACCTTTTACAAGCATTGGTAGAGTGTCCAAGTCCTCTATGGAAATCACAATGTAAGTCAGCTCTGTATCCGAGTATAGTTGGATCAGGTTCCTCGATAGCTGGTAATTGGATCAAACCTCTTTATAGTAATTGAGGTAAAATAGTTGATAACGGTTGATTTAATCTAGTAAATTCTCGAGGAGGTTTATCAGGAGGTTTTAATATAAATTTTTTTGTTGTCTTCGTTGCATTGATATTAGCAACATTTCTGCTGTCAGTGACTCCGTCACCAACAACTTGTTTGTTTTTATATTTATTTTTGGATGTTTTCTCATCATCCTTCTTCCTAAGTTGGCCTCTCCTGATGAGGGCATCTTCTACTCTTCGAGCTAAATCTATAGCTTGATCGAAGGTAGTTAAAGTAGCAGTTGATAGCTCATAAGATATTTGTTATTGTAAATTATTGATAAAAATGTCCAACATTTCCCTATAAGGTAGCACAAAATGCAATTTTCTTGTTAACTGCCTCCATCTAGCTAAGAAATCGGCAAAACATTCATCCTTGTCTTGTTTTAAGTTAAATAAATATTTAATGGTTACATGCCTCTCGATGTAGGCACTAAATTGATGGACAAAAGATTCAGCTTTTTCTTCAAAGTTTCTCAAAGAATGAGTGGGTAATTGATAGTACCACTCTAATTCCATTCCACCTAAACTTTTCGAGAACATTTTTAGTAACAGCAATTCATCATGTGATATATCATGACATGCTATCCTAAACATGCGAAGATGCTCTATGGGATCTTTGGTTCCTTTATATATAGGCAATATGGGCATGGGAAAATGCTTAGGGTATGGTTGAGCTACAACCATGGGATCCAAAGGTTGACTACATATCTCTCGATAATTGTACGAGGGATGGTAGGGATCTATCTGGTCCATACGCGAAGCTAACTATTTCACCATGGCTTCTAGATTACTAGTTTGCCCCCCATATTGGTTTGGTAGGGCATTGACATGGGTTTTGTGAGCATATGATGGAGGGACATGAAGATTAGATGCTATGTTACTATTGTGTAAAAAGGTGTTATGAAGGAATTTTGAAGTTGTATTATGTTGTATTCCAGGTTGTTGAAAATTGGTGTTTGGCTTCGTTTTAGGTTTTTGTTTACTTGAAGCATTTGCTCAATAGTTTGGTGAAATAAAGTAGTGAAGGAAGTTTTCTTTTGTGTGGGAATGATTTTAGGTTGAATAACAAGTTCCTTAGGAGGTTGGGTAACTTGTTGTTTTGACATGTTTTGCATCATAGTGACCATATCTGTATTGGATGGCCCAGCCTTATCACTTTCTTGATCAATGAAAGACAAGGGATTAGTGCGCACATCATACATATGTTCCATGGCTGCTTGAGTGTCACTAATATGCCCTTTATCAATACGAACTACCACATTAAGGGCGTCGATGTTATCATTGAGAAATTTTCAAAAATGATCTATGTTGTCAAAAGCAATAGTTCCATCTGGAGCTACTCTAGGGGATGAGGGTCCATCCTCTTTAACACTTTCTTCTTGTTCATTATCTTCACCTAGGTCATGTTCTGGTTGATCTAGAGTTTCTCCTTCTAGAATTGGATCTTCAGGAAGGACATTTGGGTCTCTAGTTTTATCTTGTAACCAATCTTCTTCTTTTCCTTCAGTTTGTTTACCATTCCTAAGTTTAGGCATTGTGCCTTAACTTTAGATTTCAGCAAATATATATATATATATATATTATATATATATATATATATATATATATATATATATATATATATACTATAATCTTAAGAGGTATATATTAACTATATACCTACTACAATATTTAAAATGAAATGTTTAAGTTTTTGCTATGTTTTTTAGTTTTTCTTTGTTTTTGAAATAATATTGTAAAGACAGCAAATAACACAATAAATGCAAGAAATAAGACTGAAAGTAATAATCTAGTTTTCTATAAACAATTTATAAATATCATTAATGGGCTCGAGTTTTTCAGGAGTCATGAAGTTTTCTTCTTCAAATTGAAAGTTTTCTTTTAAAAATTTAATGAAAAGAGCTATAGAAATACCATGTAATTCATATTCTGATTGATAATAATAATTCTCACGACAATATTTACGATACAACATATCTCTAGGAATGTTGTTCCATCTTCTTCTAATCATAAGATCAATTTCTAGAGATTCTATATGAACTAGAAATTTTCGTACCACAACTGTGTTCTTGAGGTATTCCTCGAAAGTGAAAATTTTTGAAGATACAAGAGCTCTCCTATAAGCTAACCATCTATGGCAGGCTCTCTGAAGTTCATGATAAAAGACTAGTTTATGAGGATCCAGGATTCTATCTAGGACTAGCCTCTTGATTTGTTTAAGTTTTGTTGACTTAGATGAAATGACACTAAGTCTTCTATCAAGTTTGTCCCACAAGAGTTGATTTCTATCTATTTCAGGCACACTAAGTACAGAATTGATTTCTATGGCTGCCAAATGGTTTTCTACATTTATAGTAACTGCTAATATTTTCTTAGGAGCTACCATCTAATATGCAACTTATCAATTTGAAAGGATTTGAAATGCATCTATGTTTTAGTTGTTTTATTTTTTTTTGTTTTTGTTTTCAAAAGGTTTACAATGCATTCATGTCGGGTTCACCAAAATGTATCGCTCCAAATTTTTCACACCCTTACCTTTAGGCTATAGGATCCGTGCCCAGAAGGGGGATGTGAAAAGGATGTCGCGGTACCTCGGACTGAGAGGTCTTGCAAAGGTCCCGCCTCTCAAGGGAGGTGTATTATTGGTGATTTTTTGATGGATGGTGGGTTCACCAGGAAACATTTAATGGTAGTTTCCACACCTAGGTTGGGAATGTGTTTTATGTGTTCATTTTAGCCTTAAGCATTCAAATCCTAGGTTTGGCCAAAATGCATCTAAGCTATTCTATATGAAGATGCAGATTAAATGAATATAGAAAACATAATTAAGACAGAAAAACAAAGAAATTACAAAATATTAAAAGAAGAATACCTGATCCGGATGTCTGATGAAGATTTTGATTCTTGAAGCAGTCAGGATCGCCTCTGATTTGATAGGATCATCTGAGATCAAACAAGATCGTCTGAGATCTGACAAATTTGTCAGACGAATTCATAAAAGACCTGCAAACAGAGAAATAGGTGCAAAATACAAAAAATGCAACTATCCTAATAGAGGGAAACAGTGTAAAATGACAGCAACAATATTAAACTGAAACTTAAAAATAGAAATAGAAATTAATTATGCTAATTAGATAATAATTATGATTTAATCATGCATTTGATCTAGATGGGTGAACTCCAAAATGTAGAATAGCATAAAATACTAAATAAACTAGCTAATTACAGAATAAAACAGTAGAAAAAGGGAAGAAGAAATGCAAACTTTAGGCACTGATTGCCTCAATGTTGACTACAGTCGAAATCATCTCGCATTGGTACGAAATCATCTCTGATTCGACAGGATCGCCTCCGATCTGAACAGGATCATCGGCGATGATGTAAGCTTGCTCCGACTGAAAAATAATAAGGTACTTGCAACAAAATTGTATAGAACTACTGCAAAATAGAAACTTAGGATGTTTTATTGTATGAGAAGTCAAGTTACAGAGAATTTCAGCCAAGGGGGTGCTAAGGGAAGGGCTTAGGAGGGAGGTTAGGAGGTTGGAGAACATCCCTATTTGGGATATCTCCAATGGAGGAGGGTCTCTAATGGTGCAGACATGCTTTTGCCCAGATTAGAGACCCATTGGAATAGAAGCTAATTGTGCAAAATTAGTTTTGAGACAAGATCGTCTAAACGTCCTAGCCTAGACGAAATCGTCAGATCTAGGGTGATATCGTCTGATCGACGACGATATCGTCAAACAGTAAAAACAACCTCTAAAAATGGTGCAGAAAATGGGGAAATGGATTACCCGGTGGTTAACGAGCAGTTTGGGAGGTTAAAATTTGAATTTAAATTATTTACTAAAGTAAATGTAATTATTAAGATTTTACTGCACCAATTTTAGGGTGCTACAGAACCTAAGTCATTAGGTCATGTGAATCATACTGATGGCATTCATTTGATACCCATGCCTCATTAGCTAGAGTATGGGTCACATATGGCTATAGAAGTGACTTTCAAGGTGGACATCAGTGATGATCCTACCCAACCAAGGAAAGTCAAGTTCGGAGAAAGTCTATCTCCAGAGGAACAAGCCATCCTAATTCCTCTCCTCAAGGAGAGGCCAAAAAGTTTTTCTTGGACTTAAAAAGACATGCCATGGATAGATCCAAAGTTAGTCATCCACAACCTTTCATTTAATCCCATGAAGAAGTTATTCAAGCAAAAACTGAGTAAAATGCATCCAACCATCGCTTTGATGGTGAAGAACAAATTGCAAAAACTACTAGATGCAGTATTCATAGTTCCCATCGACTACCCTGAGTGGGTGTTGAACATGGTACCCATGGGGAAACCTGATGAAAGATTCTATATCTACACAAATTTTAGGAATTTAAAAAAGGCAACACCAAAGGATTCATTCCCGTTGCCAAACATAGATGCTGTTGTAAATGCAACCATAGGTCATGAAATGCTCTCCCTAATGGATGGTTTTTTATATATAATTAGATCTAGATTAAGCCTGAAGATCAGCATAAAATTGCTTTCATTACTCCATGGGGAACATTTTGTTACAAAGTGATGCCATTCGGTCTCAAAAATATTGGTGCCACATATCAGTGGGCCATGACATACATATTCCATGAATATATGCATAAGATATTATAATATTACATGGATGACTTACTGGCCAAGTTCTTGTTGTGGCAAGAGCATGCCGAAGTCCTTAGAAAAATCTTTGATCACCTCATAGAGCATAATGTCTGATTGAATACTAATAAGTGTGTATTTGGCGTAACTTCTAGCAAGATTTTGGGATTCAATGTATTCAAGAGAGGCATTGAAGTAGATCCTGCAAAGGTAAAGGCTATACTAGAATTGGGCACCCCTACCAACATTAGGGAGTTGAGGAGTCTACAAGGTAAGATAGCATCCATCAAAATATTCATCATGCAATTATCAAACAAATTACAAACTATGAAATGGTTGCTATGCAAGGAATTTCCCTTTCATCGGGACAAAGAATGCCAACAAGCCTTTGTAGAGATCAAGAATTATTTGGCAACACCACCAGTATTGGCTTCACCAAGGCCAGACATATCATTTTTACTATATATATCAGCTACTGATTTTGCATTGGGTATCATGTTAGCCCAAAAGAATGAATAATATAAAGAGAAAGCCATATATTACATTAGTCGTACCTTAGTGAGCTATGAGCTAGGATATGCGTATGTCAAAAAGTTGTGTTTAGCAGTGGTCTTTACAACTCAAAATTTGTGACATTACATGTTGATCCATACGAACTACATCATATCAAAATAGAATCCTTTGCAGTACATGATGAGCAAGACATATCACAATACATGTATCGCAAAGTGGATCTGCTATGAATTTTTTTTATCTAGAGTTCATAAGACAAAATTCCATCAAGGGAAAAGTCATAGAATATCAATTAGTAGAGGTGCCTCTTCAAGATAACAAGCCTCTCACTATAGAATTTCTTGATGATGTGGTCTTTACATTATTAGATACAAAAAAAATTGAAGAACCTACGAAATAAAGAGACATGTCATTGTCCTTTGATGGTTCAAAGTGTGAACAATGAGGTGGAGCAGGGATTGTATTTATCACACCGTAGGGCACTCCATTACCCTTATCATTCAAACTAGACTCCCCATGCACAAACAATAATACAAAATATTAAGCATTGATCCTGCGACTCCAAACAATCATAGAAATGGGCATTAAAATATTGAATATCTTTGGTGACTCCTTGCTCATAGTAAACCAGGTCAAAGGACTATTCCAATGTAGGTTCCCACTCCTGAAGACTTACAAGGAACTTTTTGACACCTACCTAGCCTAGATGGAATGGTACGACATCGAGGTAATCCCTCGTACATCAAATAGATTTGCAAACACCATGGCCTATTTGGGATACTTAATCCCTTAAAATTCATCTACTAATTTTACAACCATCCATGTGAAAGTGCTTTCACACTCAAAAATATGTTGTGAAGCTTTTGACAATCAAGAATCAATCAACATGATCAACATTGAGCCAAATCAGGATTGGTATTTTATAGCCAGAGATTTCTTACAAATGGCACCTTGGGGGTCTTTGATTTCCCAAGGCCATGTGGAGTGTGGTGAAACCATACAACATATATTTGTTCCTCAATATGTGTTCACTAGCTCATAAATACAAGAAAAGCAAGCCATTTTTCTATAGAAGTCATGGCTTATCAAGATTGGCTTTCCCAACTGTAGGAATTCTTGAATCTTGGAATAGTACCTCAAGGTTTTTTGCATACTGAAAGGTGAACATTCAAACAAAGAGCAACAAAATACATCTTGCTAGGAGAAATCCTCTACAAATGAGGATATGATGGAGTATTACTCCATTGTCTTGAGCCCCAGGAAGCATCTTGGGTAATTTTTCAAGCTCATGACAGTACATGTGGAGGCCATTTCAATGGCATGGCCATCATTAAGTGCATCTTGATAATGGGTTACTATTGGCCCATAATGGAAAAGGACTTTTGCAAGTATGTCAAGAAATGCAGTAAGTGCCAACATCACGCACTTACCATCATAAGCTTTGCAACCCATCCAGGAAGCATGGTCATTCTCACAATGGGGATTTAGATTTGATTAGGAATATCTCACCCCCATACTCAGACTAACACACATTCATCATAATAGCCATAGAATACTTCACTAAATGAGTGGAAGAAATCCCATTAACATCAACAACTAGACAAAGGATTACGGAGTTTATACTCCACAATATCATAAGTCATTTTGGGGTCCCTTCTAAGATAATATCGGATAATGGGCAATCTTTGAAGAATAAAAATGTGCATGCTTTAATGGAAAAATACCATATTTAGCATAGTTTTTCAATGCCTTATTATCCACAAGCAAACGGGCAAGCAGAAGCCTAAAAAAAAACAATAGTCTCCATTTTTAGGAAGACAGTGCAAGACAATCACAAGGATTGGCACATGCAGTTACCTCTTGCACTATGGACATACATGACTAGCATACGGATGCCCACTAGGGCAACACCATATTTACTAGTATATGGCACTAAGGCCATCATGCCACTAGAGTTAGAAATTTTGACTCTACGCATAGCATTAAAGGACTTCATAGATGATGAAGTTGCACGACAAGGTCGCCTTGATTAGTTGATGCTTCTTGATGAACTTTGAATCAATGTTTTAGATCATCTTCGTGTTTACTAGGATCGTCTTGTTGGAGATTACAATAGTAAATTCCATCTAAGGGAATTCAAGTTTGGAGATCTAATGCTCAAATAAAACCAATAGAATTCAAATCTACCACCGCATCTATGAGATAAGTTCATGATAAACTAGATAGGTCCATACATGATTTCACAGAGGGTTGGGCCTGAAGCATATCACCTTATATCATTAGATGGTGTTGAATATCCTAAACCTCTCAATATCATTCTCTTAAAGGTATTTTACACATAAAACACAAAAACACTCAAATATGTCAAAAACACAAAAACATTCAAATATGTCAAAAACACAAACAAAGCATAAAAACATAAAATTTCAAAAATACAATCAAAGGCTTCAAGGGTAATTTAAACTACTTGGTCAAAATACAATCAAAGGCTCCAAGGGTAATTCAAACCACTTGGTGAAAATCAAATCAAAGGCTCCAAGGGTAATTTAAACCGCTTGGTCAAAATCAATTCAAAAAAGGCTCCAAGGGTAATTCAAACCGCTTGGTCAAATCCAATCAATCAAAGGCTCCAAGGGTAATTCATACCACTTGGTCAAAATCAATTCAAAAAAGGTTGCAAGGGTAATTCAAACCGCTTGGTAAAATCCAATTAATCAAAGGCTCCAAGGGTAATTCATACCACTTGGTCAAAATAAATTCAAAAAGGCTCCAAGGGTAATTCAAACCGCTTGGTCAAATCCAATCAATTCAAAAGCTCCAAGGGTAATTCATACCGCTTGGTCAAACATCAATTCAAAATGCTCCAAGGGCATTTAAGTCATTTGGTTAAAATCAATTCAAAAAGCTCCAAGGACGCTTCATGATACTTGGTCAAAAATCAATACCAAAAGCCCCAAAGGTTTAATAAGCCCTTTGGTAAAATAAATCATAAATACAAAAACAACATAAAAGCAAAAATACAAAAACAACATAAAATCAAAAATACAAAAACAATTGCATCTCACATCTTGCATCCACAACATTGCATTGCATTTTCATATCCACTACAATTGCATATGTCATAAGAGCCTTAGAAGTGATACCACAGTTTGTCATGCAAAATCATTCAAATCCATACCTCCATCAACACACGTGTGTAATTATGTTTTTCAACACAACCAGTATTTGTTTCTATACATAATATACTAAGGTTTTTCGGTTAATCAACCACACCTAGTGATATTATCAAATTTTGTGGATAACAACTATGATTAGTAGAAGGAAAGGTCTAGCTGGGATAATGCCTTGGATAATCAATATGCCATTACTAATTAAAACACTAAATTCCTAGCCGATACAAGGAAAATATGAAAGCTACAAAAGTGGTCTAGGTTACCTTAAGTGAAAAGGATTTTCCTTTCTTATCCCCCTGTGCAACCTATTTAAAGGTGTTGAGAATTGAAAAAAGGACAAGCTTTACCCTATCCAAATCCCTTGCTTAAATTAATATAAGCAAAATCCAAAATTAAAGTACATATTCAAAGGCCAAGCATACATTCAAGATTTCAAAGCAATAATCCGATACACAAATCATATATTCAAAATTCAAAGAAAAATCATAGCTCAAAAAAAAAATCAATAAAAAATAAATAGTGATTTTCATCACTACATATGAGCAAAATAAACAGTGATTATCATCACTACAAAATCCTTGCTCAAAGAAAAAAATCAATCAAAATAAAAAGTGATTTTCATCACTACATATGAGCAAATATCCAAAGCCAAAAAGAAGCCAAAAAGAAGGGAATAAAGCTTAAATCCCTGGAATTCTCAGCATTGTACAAAATTGGAAGGAGAAATACTTACCCATGATGATATGTCTATTACAATTGCTTCATGAATTTGTGTAGACCAATGTTTCAAAGTGGATAAGCTAACTTAGGTAACCCAATATTGCCTAGTGGTATAGTCCAACTAAGTCCAACATAAGAATGAGATGAACACTTGAGGATCCCTGATCTTAGAAATGAGTTGAAAGAATCCCATATGACATCGGAGGAAATGATTGAGTTCTATCTCAAAATATACAATCACTTGCACACAAAGAGATCATGAAAAACCAGGTCCATGGTAAAAACCTTACTTTTCAAAAGTCTAAGTGGTAAGTAGACAACTATTGATAGGGTAACTAGAGTGTTTGAATCTATGGAAAGCCCCAAAAATTCTTAGTAGCAACAAATCATAACATCATTCACACCATCACTTCCTTTATAAGATTCTACAAATTAGGGGGTATCAACATAGTAGGACAGATACCGCATACATATTAGAAATAGTATATAGACAACCATTGACTACTTTATATATTTTAATTTACAGAAACTTATTAATAGAATACATTACACACCATTACATATCATATATGAATACTTAATCAATTCTTATGATAAGAGTGGTTATTTAAATTCATGATTATTTTTTTACTTTCTATGGTATCACAAATTAATATTGTTACTTTCATATGCATTATGTATTTTTTAAGTTATTAGAGCATACAGGTTCATTTATACCATTCCATCACATAAGTTAGATGCATACAATTAAATCAAAGTTAAAACATGCATTTAGCAATAAAATCGCATTCACAAAAACAAGTCATTTATCATCCATAAAGCACATCATAAAACATATAAGCAATATCCATTTGCATACAATCATAAATTCATAATTCATCATCAAAATACATCGCATCATATAATCAAATCATATAAGCATCTACACATCCATCTAAGCATATTCAATATCATCTATCATCTAACATATTCATCAAATAATCATAATACCATCATCGCATCATATCATAAAACAAAATAACAACAAAAACATGAGCAATAAACGATACACATAATGAGTCATAATGAAAATCTATCATAAAAGTATGTGTGTCAAGTCCAATGGATATACAAAAATTCCCATGGTCTACAGTCATATAGGTCAATCAACCTCAAAAATGAATCAAGGACCAAGTAGAGCATCAATCAAGTACCGGCCCTGAGCCCCCTCCATCACCTCCTCTAGTGCTGGCGGGGTTGTGAGTCAAATGATGTGAGCCTGTCGGTATCCCTATCCGATTTTGGGTCCTCTAGCTAGGATGGGTGGAAGACTACCCCGAGGTGGAGTACCCGCTAACCTACAAACCACTTGCACCTACTAGATCCTTAGGGATAATCCTATGCCTCCTAAGCTACATCTAAATATGGATAACATGATCCACAAGTCCTCGGATCTACACCTCATGCTCATCCAATAGAGACTGGAGATGTCCCACATCTACTCCTGAACCTACCATTGGATCCTCTTGTGGTGTAGAAGGAGGAACAACAAATTGTATCCTAACATTGCCACCCCCAATAGTAGCCTATAGAGTCTATATCTATGTTGTGAGATGCTCAATCGTAGCATCTCATCACTATACCTGATCATTAGTGGCCAAAGAGACAATGGCCACCCCATCGAATGGAATCTAAAATATTCTATAAACATCCTCTGGTTTAATGGTCATTTTGTCGGTCAGGAGGTGGAAGATATTAGTCTGCGGGTCCCAATGATGGGCCAAAGTTGTAAGGTAAGCCTGATCTGCCATGATATAAGGTAGCCTGATGACATACTACAACCCATGGGATTTGAACCATGCGCAGACCATATCATTAAAGCCAGGAAGTAAGTCAAGTAGGATATTTTGGTCTCGAGCTTGAGCAGTAAGGATCTAAGAAAAGAAAAAGAAATAAAAGCATAACTACAATGCATCTAAGGCATAATTCACAATAAACATGAAAACAATTTAAAATAGGATGGACTATTCTAAGTCTAAAAGAAAAAAGAAGAAGATAAGATTGCATCTAATTCCAAAAAAATAAAAAATGTCATAAAATTCAATAAAATGCAAGAAAACAGGGCTTAGGGTTTAGTCGTTGTTGCCTACAACGATCAAAACCTAGCCGTTGGAGGAAGCAGTGACCAAGACCCAATAGTCAATTTTTTTGCCATTGGGATTCAGGCTTGGCCGCTCTAAGCGACAGTGGCTTAGAGTTGGCCACTCTGAGCGATAGTGACCAAGGGGCGGCATGGTAAAAGCATGAACCCTTGGCAATAAAATTAAAAAAATTGCAAAAATAACAAAATAACTTCAATAAAACAACATAGGGAGGGAAATCAAACAAATTGGAAAGCAAAATTTCCCACCCAAGCATCAAAAACTAGGCTAAGTTCAAAATGCCCAAAATGGTGGCAGTAGGTGAATATTACAAAAAAATTCAAAAACCCTAGGCTAAAGCCACTAACAAAAAGTAAAATTAGGGACCAACCCACCATAGCAAATGGGATGCTAAGCCTAATTACGGATTTTTGTTCGTTTCCAATAGGTTTAGTGAGGTTCAGTTTACCCATTACTTAGTGAGGTTCAGTTTTACACAAATAAGGAAAAGAGAGCTAGGGTTTTGAAGAGAAAAATACTTGAGAAGCTCTAACTCCTCCAGCAGCTAATGTCTCACCCTACGTAGCCATGTCCTCAACATTGGTACATTTCAAAGTCGTAACCATTGTCATCGCACCAGAGCTCCCAAAGTGAATATTCAAACAATAAAAGTGAAAGGTCAAACCCTAGAAATGCAAATTTTATATTTCCTTAATTATACCTTTGCCACTACTGACGTCAGTGGCCTGAACTTCTTGGCCGCTCAAGGTGATAGTGGCCACAGGCAGGAACTTAGAGGCTATTGGTCCTGATAGCAGCCAGATCCATAGATCAAAATAAGGGATTTTCTCCTTGAGGGATCCCACAAAAACAACAAATAAACACACTTTGGTGGTTTTAGATCATCAAAATGTTCAAAATAACAAAAAAATCATATAAAATCACAATATCAGGTAGGCCTCGTATCCAATTACCTACTCTATCCACTTGGTGATTGCAGTGATTTGCACTCCATGTATTTTGGTGAGATGAGTAGATAACCATAAGGCCACTTGGGGAAAAAACAACTCATTTTGGAATTACGATGTGCCACCCTTCAATATCGAAGAATATCAAGATGGTCAGACTGCTCCATGGGTGTGAAAGGATAATTCTAATTCCCCTATGACATCAAAAACATTAAATAAAAGTGATATAATATAAACATAAATAGAATCACTCATCCTAACTCCCTAAGAAAGCTATTGATGGCTAGACCGCTCCTTGGGATAGGTATGGATGATTATCATAAACAATTGGAGTCACACTTGGATGTGGGATTGCCTATTAAAAGCAACAAATGCTAGAAAGGAACTAGATTAATCATATTGATCAAGCGATTTGTTGCTTCATTCATTGTCATTTCTTCACCAATTCATTGTGTGAGGAAGTAGTTCAAAACATCAACTTGATCATAATAAAAATCAGCAAAAGATCACTCGATCATAGCAAAATTGTGTTCATAATATGAATCATTGCATACAACAATCACAAATTTCCCTTGTTTTCTGGGAATGTAAGCAGACATGACATATTCAATTGTATCTCTCCTACCAGTCGAAATTGTTGTAGTAGTTGAAGCTACCCAATTGAGTTTGAGGAACGAGTGTAATTTAACATGCAAAATCCACTGAGCTAAGTCCTATGAATGTTGAGGCAATGATTCAAGGGATGCACACCATATTGCATGATTGGGCCATCGAGTGTTGATCAGACCATTGATCACCATACACACTACAAATAGATTAGTCTACATTTTTGCTTAGCATTGTGTTTTCCACATAGTGCATCACAAAAAGGGGTATCTATAGACACCTAAATTGTGTCATGATTAGAGGAGATGCTCACATAGACACACTCATAAGATCATAAGACATAATATTAGACTTTCCAAGCATAAACACTGGTTATCACCACTCATTTGGGGCATTTTCAAGACATCCAAGCCTATCCGCTCAATCCAAGAGTGGCTAGATATTAGCCACTCAATCCTAGAGTGGCCAAAACTTAGCCACAACAGGCGACAGTAGCTATATATTAGCCATTGCAGACGATAGTGGCTAAGCCATAAGAAACATTTTGTCGATAAATAGATCTAATCACAGGCAGAATTGGTAGTTTGCATGCAATAAAGGTGAGCAAGAGTGACTTTGCATTCCTTTTCATGGCCAGTTCACATAGGATATTTGAGTTTGCATTTAGACTTAAGTTAACTAACCTCCCAGCATAAACAAAGGACAAAAGCTTCTCATGCTAATGACTAGTTCACATAGGAGACTCAAGTGGGCAATTAGATTTCAGTTAACTGACCTTCAAACATAGACAATAGACAAAATATTCTCATGCTAACTTGCACTACGCATGAGAAATTTATTTCTAGGGCTTGGACATAGACCTAGGGTTTCACACTATAAAAGGTGCAAGCCTAAGAGCACCAAGGATCGATCTTTTATCATATCAGAGAGAGACATATTTTTGAGGAGAGCTTTCGAGACTTGGAGAGTTCTCTTTGATATCACATGTATGGTGAAGCTTTGATAGATTGAAGAACATAACACCTATTATTTCAACATCAAATAAGGCTTTGACCCATAGCTTTGGGATAAAGAGAGCAAGGTTTACCTTAGCGGTCGCTATCTTGGATAGTGGCCCATAGACTTAGCTTAGGTTTTAGACATAGCATCTTTTACTCTGCTTCTTTATGTTTTCATATCATTAGCATAGATTTAAATAATTCCGTGGCATAGTTTCATCATATTTCCATTACATTATTTGATTACTAACAACCTCATCCATGGAGGCAATCTCGGACACCTAAACATGTGTTGTTGTTTCATTGCTTGCAGAGACATAGGTACATCGGACGAAGTTTGCAACATACGAGAGAAAAAGGGATATCTCTAGGAAATAGACCTAGAGAAGGAGGCATCTATAAGCCCTCATACATTTTTGTGTGTGAAACTGGGAAGCTTTTAAGAGCACATCACCTCTTTGTGGAAGGGGACACTCTTTGCCTATTTGTAACATATAGTATCAAAATAGGTATCCCTAAGAGGGACCGACATGTAACTGAGCTTCAATATCAATAAAGAGATCCATATTTTATTATTTTATGTTATATGCTTTTTCTTCTTGTCTTCCATTTCATATTGGGTTTTTAAATAACATTTCAAGCAGGGTTAAAAAGGAGACTGGTGTGTGTGTTCCCGGGTCACTACAGGGAGTTCTAGGTGGTGTAGAAAGAGTGTATACTTCCCTACCAGGCCTCTTAGTAGGCTTATTATCTCTAGTTTGGACTTGGACTTGGTGTTGACTAACCGAAGATTCTACTTGATCACATGAATAACCCATTGGTGTTCTCTTGGTAGAGGTACCTCGTGGTTGCATATAATAATGTGATCGAGGGTAATTAGGATCTTCCTCAGGTCTTCTTTTATAAGTGAGGAATGGTTGGGCAGAATTGACTTGCCCACTATGATGAGTATCATACTCATCTAGGTTTTGGTACCCAAAGGAAGGGTTCTTTGGAAGCTTAATATGATCATTTAACCCTACCCTAGGTATATAGTCATGTTCCCTATGTGGGGGGAGATCCTCATACTTATAACTATGATGCTCATGACCTCTCCTATAGTTTTCAACTTCATAGGCTCGTGATTGAGCTCGGATATGCATAGTTGTCATGATGCATTGACTAGGGAAACCCTAAAGGGGATCCAAACTAAAGAAAATTGGAACTCCCCAGATCGAGGATCTTGGATGGATTACCTGAACAATAAATAAATACCTAAATTAGACAACATGATTATTTATTTTAAGTTTTATAGATTCAAATACACAATCAATAGAAACACACAAGAAAACAAATGATTATCTCCTTTAAATATTTAAATGTGAATCCCTAAACTTGTTTGATGTGTTTCAATATGTGTTGCTTTATAAAGAAAATCCTTTTATCGTGTTTAATATTTCATTGGATGATATTCTAAAAATTTTAAAGGATTTCACCTGTATACTCGCACAAGTCAAATATAGGGATGAAATCCATATCCATCGAGGTAGCATATGTACTACCAACCCTCACCCAACACCCCGTGCACAATGATACACCCCTCTAAAAATGAATGCATGCTATTTTGTATGGTTAGGACAGATATTGGGTCAGCCTTGGCCATGGATGGGTCCCAATAGTACTCTTTCTCATGAGCCAATCGAGTGGTAATTACATCCATTGTTGGTCTCGATCAACGGGTTGGATATGAGAGCCCAACTCCATTGATGTTAAAATAGAACTTGGTGTGTGGGGTTCCTTTTAAAAGTTGAAAGAAAACAAAGTAGCACTCAATGATTATTTACTAAATGCATGAAGGTGTGTTTTTCTTTCAGAAATATTAGTAGCATAAAAGGAAAGCCAAAAAAATGCAAACCTATATGACCTTAACCTTCGTGGGAAAGGTTCCAACAGGTAAACTAGAAAAATGTAGCGACTTCTACTGTATTTTCTTCTATTTTTCTAAGATAATTAATGCATGATTTAGGAAAGAGAAATTCTAACCTTTCTATGCAAATAAGAAGTGAGAAAAACATGAAATTGAGCAATTTTAAGCAGTAAAAAGTCAAATTTATGATGCAGAAAGGTGTAAAATGGAACCTGAAAGTTGTTGTTTCTACAAATTTTTGTAGAAACCCTCTAGTTTTATGGCCATCCTAGGAAGGTAAGGTCACTTATTGGGGGCCGTCCCACCCAATGCCATGGAGCTGGCTTTCTCACCCAGTGCCATGGAGCAGTAAACATGACGTTTCTTCTCAGAACGATCAACACCTACAATAGAGAAAAACCAGAAAAGGAGGTCCAAGTTAGCACCATTGAAAGGGGAGATTTAAAACATAAAATATCATGATCACCACTGAAGACATGAAATTTACTACACCACCTTAAGGGTATTCATTGCAATGTATAACAGTATAGAAGCATTCAAAGGGAAATAACACATAAACTTATAATATATCAAAGTGAAGCAAATTTATAACCAAATGGTGGATTTCTCCTTCTATTTAATCATTGTATAAATTCAAATGTGAGATTACAAATATCCCCTCGAGGGCTTTTACAAATTGATACAAATTCCATTACAATGTTCAAGGGATCTAGTCCCTTGAAAGAGGCCTCAAAGCGGTGTAAACTATGGTTTGTCTCTATAAATATCGCATCCCACAATTGAGATCTATTCTTCAACCTATTCTTCTGGTCTTCTTAGCTCCTTCCTCCTACATAGAACTACCTGGACCTACACACAAGGGCTTAAAATGGGTTTGTAGCACTTGTTTCATAAAATGAAGATAACATAGAAAAAAATAGTAAAATGTGTGAATGCTACAACCAAACAAAGTGATCTACATATGTAAAAACTGATCTACAATGAGCATATATATTCTAAGATAATATAAATAATAATAACCAGATTTGGAAGCAATATTTAATACAAAACTATGCTAAACTGTTGGCCGCTCTAGGGTGAGCCATGGAGACCTACAACATTGGGGACTCCAAATATTGAACTAAAAATCCTCTAAATGACCTTAAATTTGGACCAGAGGTTCATATAGATATCCTAAGGAGGTCTATGGAGCAATTTCTCCAAAATTCTCTACTATTTTGAGACCGTCCCTATGAGTGTCATGGGCTAACTTCTAGCCATCCCCAAGTGGGATGGTTACAAAACTGTCTTAGTTTTGTCACCTATGGCCTTGGGAATTTGTCCAAAATAGGGTGAGGGTGTTTTAAATAGATGGGGCCAATTTGTCCTTCAATTTGGCTTGTTTTGGATTGGTAAATCAAGTCCTATTTCCCCTAAAAGCACCTTCGAAGTGAAGAGGGTTTCAAGGTAGGGAAAGGGTGAGTTTTGGTTTGCAAATGGGTTGATAGCAAGTAGGGATAGATTTGGGCAGAAATTCGTTGCTCAAATACTAATTTTCTCCTCTCCTTTGAATGAGGTTTTAGGCCTCCTTTTATAGCCCAAAAGGACATCTAGGGCCAAATGGCATCTTTGCCATGTGAGGCAAGTGATGTCACTTGTACTAATTGTGTCATTGATTGGGCAGGGGAAGGTTTCCCCTTTGGGGCTTCCAATCTACTACCCTGCAATCCATTAGCAAGTCCCCAATCAATATGGGGTGATTGGATGTGCTAATGGCAGTCTTGAATTGCCATTTAGGGCATCCTTTGACTTTTTCAAGGGTCCAGTTAGGGGTCATCCCACCTAGGGATGGTTGCTGATGGTCATCCCTGGATGGGATGGTCACCAACTATGGCTGTCCCTGGGTGGGACGGTCACCAGTAGGGGCCCCAAAACTACCCCAGACTACTAGGATTTCTCCAAACTAAGTTTTGGGGGGTTTTGGAAGCCTTTTTCTAGCCTATAGGGGTGCCTAATAAGGCCATATGTTGTCGATAAGAGGGCATATGTAATGCACTAATAGTCTTATCCAATTTACATGATTTAGGTGTCTACAGTATCTAACCATTCTCTATATATTTATGTGAGATTAAAACAAGATTTTGTGTGAAGCTTGTTTGTGTGATTGAAGAGATTTTCAGTAAGAGAGCGAGTTGATTTGAGTAAAATTTTGTGGAAGCTTACAATTATATTGGATAGAGTTAAGGTAATTCTTGGTGAAGACTTGTTTGAAATATTTGTGTGATATTTTGTGGAAGCTTACAATGCAGATTTGAAGCAAGTCTTGATGAAGATTTGTTGAGCATATTGAACAAGTTCTAGTGAGGACTTGTTGAGCAGATTTACGACAAGTCTTAGAGAAGACTTGAGAGAAGAGTTGATTGATTGATTTGTTCAAAACTTGAGTTAAGTTTTGGGTTATAGATATAGCAGAGTTAATTTGTAATTGATTCAAGATTTGTGTTAAGGCTTGAGGATAGATTTGAGGATAGAGTTTGGTGTAGATTTAAGGATAGGTTTATGCTATACTAGAGATAAATATTGAGTATATTTGTTCTAGATCGAAGGACTATATTTAGTGTAGACCAAAGACATAGATTGAGCATATTTATGCTAGATCAAAGGACTATGTTTAATGCATATTTGAAATAGAGATTGAGCATATTTGTGCTAGACCAAAGGACTATGTTTAGTATAGATTTGAGATAGAGATGAGAGAAATATTTGGAGGTGATAGAGTAGAGGACAATAGTCTCCAGTGGATAGAGATCCATTAGCTAGGGCATTGAGGATAGAGATATTCTAAGTGAGGATAGAGTATTTAGTGGAGAGATATCCACAAGCTAGAGTAGTGGAGGCAATAGTTTTCTAGAGGATCACCAGCTAAAGCATAGGAGAAAGGAGTTCTCCCATGGATAAATATCCACAAATAACCTAAGGGGATTGGTGTATCCTATGGATAGGTATCCATTAAATTGATAAAGGGATTGATGTCTCCTTTGGAAAAATGTCTATAAACATTGTAATAGGGAAGGTTTCCCAAAAAAAAATTTAAGAAAAATTTAGTGAAATATTTTCTCCGTGGAGTAGCCCACATTGGGTGAACCACGTTATATTGGTGTCTCTATTGTGTGTGGTTATTTGTACATTGCTTTAATTTATATTGTCATTGATATATTGCATAATAATTTTTGGGAAATAAAAGTAAAAATTGGTCTTATAATGTTCACCCCCCCTCTTAGTATAAGCTTGTGTTCTTCATCCATGCAATTTGGTAGGATGAGTAAATTACCATAAGGTCACTCACCAAAAAAGAAACATAACAAACTAATAAAAATAGGTCCAAATAAATGTTGTGATGGGGTATTACACCCTTTTTCTTTCATAATTTTCCTAGGTTCAAGTACCTTGTCACTTTAATTATTTTTCCATTTCCTCACTGACTCGTCACTTGAGGGAGTAGTCATGCATCACAAAATTCATAATTAAATCAATAATCAAACACTCAATCATGTAAATTACTTTCATTCAAGAAACATTGCCAAATATAATCATACCCTTCTTGCTTGGGGTAGATAACAAGAAAAATTTTAAATCAAAACAAAATAGGCTAAAAATCCTACTACCTATTTATTTGGTATACTCACAACCATCATATGTAGACTAGGTCTTGTCTACTCACATCTAAAAATATTACCAAAATCAATTTCTTCAATGCATCAAAAGCAATGATTCAAAAGTGCATGCTCTTTCTATTATTGGGGAATCTAAAATTTATCGGATAAATGAACATCATCAACCCTCAATTTGACTTTAGGTCATCTATTTTTACTCTATGTTGTTCCTTCACACAATGCATTAAAAAAATGGGCATCTGTAGACACCTAAAATATTTCTTGTTGAGGAGACTACCTATATGGAATCCTTCTAGATCATATAACCCACCTTGGGCAGCCCTAGGGCTAAAATAGTGATTTTGACCACTCAAATAGGGATATTCCTCTTTGCAACCATAGTTGTCTCACCTTGATACGACATCCAAACCATAGTCATATCACCCCAAGATGACCTCTAGTTAGGGTTGTCTCACCCTGATATGGTCATGCTAGAAGCAAAATAAAAAAAATAGTAGGACATAACTGGCAATTGAAATTACCAGTTAATCATGTGCATGAACTCATATCATAATTTAACATGTGCATGAGCCCATATTAGAGAAACTGCATGACATAATCAATTGCATGGAAAATCTTGAAGATAGGCATTCACTTTTTTTAATGCAAACTACCTCTTTTCTTTTTCATGCATAGGTTTGTTTTATTATTATATTTCTTTTGAGTAATCTATATAATAGTGTTCATTTCTTAGTAAAAATATATCAAGTTTTTTAATTTCCAAGCAATGAAGTGCTACCAAAATTTCACCATAGGCTTTCATTTTTTTAAGGGTTAGCATTCCAAATATTTAGACCCTCTCACTTTCGGAAGCTATGGCACCAAATCACCTTGAGGACTAAAATCATACTAGCATATTTTGCATGATCATATGTTCCTATTTCTGCTAATGATAAAACCTACTAATATACTCCTATGAGTACATCAATCCATTGATAAAACTCCCCATATTGAACCCAAGAGTTTCCCCACATCAGCCTAAGAAATGAAGTTCTAGGATAACGATCGTCTCTATCAAAGATGACATGCAGGCACAATCATCTTGCACAAATATGGCCTCTGACAAAGATCTATTTGCTTGGTTTTATTTTAGTAGATATTAGCCACATGTTCTTTATTGTATTTTAGATCAGTTATAATCTCATTTATGCACACATATATTTTTATTTCATTTATCTATCACATATTTTATCATCGAAATGAGCCCTATCTTGAATGGCTTTGCACATGCTACTAATGTATCTATTTTCCTTATGTGCAGGCTATAGGTTTCCATAGGGGAAGAGTATTTAAAGATTCATACATCACCATTCATTATGGTAGTCCTAAAAACCTACTCTAGATCAATTCATGAGTGTGAGGAAGATCCTACGAAGTACACCCAAATTATTTTTATTTGTAACTTATTGTATCAAATCCCTCAAAGGGATCTCATTGTAACCATTTTAAAGAACATATTTGATATTAATATAATTACACCATGTTATATATTATCTTTTCATTATGGTTATATCATTGCTATCTTTGATTTAATTTTATTGCATGGGTGTACAATATTTTTTTGCATGTCACATTGTGACTACACTTTTGCATGCATTGCTTTATAATTGGTTGTATATTTTGGTTCACCAAGGGATTTATAGATTTTCTAATCTATTTTAGTGTATTAAATATAGAAAATACTTAGGATTTGTTCTATATTAGAACCTAATGTGCAATATGATGATGCAAAGTAATATGAAGATAGTGATGCAAGAAGACAATTATATCTTATGCATAATTTTAACTTTTTGATGAATGTTATCTACGATAGGGTGATGTTGGAATCAATATTTCCATCAAGAAAAATCTTGATGCTATGAGTTTTATCTTCCAATTATCTTATTAGGTATGCACCTCTAATCATAGTTTAGACCGCAATATTGGATGGATTAAATATTACTCTAATCCAACCTCTAGATTAGGCTGGTATTCCTTGTCAACTAATAAGGTGTTGACTCATTTAAGATTGGTTAAATATTTGAGATATAGGGATAAAAATAAGTTAGGGTTAAGAAATAGTAAATAAATAGGAGATAGATAGAGCTAAAATCATGGGCATCTATAAGAAAAATCCATATTACAAGACAATTTTTAGTGTCCCACACTTGAGATTAACAATATTCAAAACAAGTGATATTCATCATTAGAAACTAGACATAGATATACTTCAAGAAAGCTATTTCAATATCAAGATACTAAAAATCCAAATTAGAAGAATAAGATCAATATTAATACTTAATAGAAAAGAACTTCTTTTAAGCATAGATTCAAATATGAAAAGATTTTAGTTTCTCTAAGCTAGCAATCCAATATAAGAAAAATAGACTTTTTTGGCATGCCTAGTGGGACCAGTTTACAAGAAACACCAAAACCCATAATATGAGTTATTGTTTTATCTCTACCCAAAGGAATCAATATTTTGTGAATTATCTTGACCTTGTTAAGCGGAGAATAGCAAATTCACTTGGTGACTCCCTAGTATTTAAACCTAGAAAATAATTATCCCTGTAGACCATTGTTCTTTCATGTATACCAGGTCATTCAAAAGGAATAACCCTGACTCATTTTTCTACTGTGAGCTACCTTATAAAGGGTCTACTATTATAAGAAATTTGAATCAATATTTTCACTCAGAAGAAGAGCCTCCTGAAGAAAATCTTGAAATTAATCCAATAGGACCTACACCTAGAAACATGGCATGAAATGTAGCCCTAAATCAAGGAAATGTACCCCCAAATCATCCTTTGCAGAAGTACCCTAGCTAGAACATAGCTAGTCCCCTTAGATTAGCCCATATGCATGACATCCCTCAAACCGTGTCAAAATATATTCCCACTTATGATGGATCTAAAAAGACTACATATGAGCACTACTAGGATATTTTGAATCTGGTAGAAATCCATAATATAAATAATGAGGATGTTATTGTGAGAATCCTAGCCCTATATTTTAGAGGAAATATTTTTCATTTGTTTAGGACCCTTGAGGATAACTCCATCACTTCATGGACAACATTGGTTGAGCCTTTTGTGGAAGAATTTAATGAATTTGTTGACCCTTTCTTCTTGCTTAACTAGTTCACATCTATGCAAAACATCAAAAAGAAACTTGTTGTGGCATCTCCACAACTATCCCTAAATTTTGGGGACCTGACCTAATCATGGAGCGTGCACCTAGCTACTGTATTGATCTATACCATCATGAAATCATAAATATTCACACAAGTATATAAATTGAACAAAAACAACGTTAGTAAGGTTTATTGTATTAATCTTTGAATGAGCTTTGATTATAAAAATGCCCTCTTAGGGTCACTTGAAATATGATACTGATATTACAATTGCCTATGCCCTCAATAGGGTAGGCACACTTATAGTGCTCTATTGATTAGTCACAAATTGCCTTGGGGTGGAGCTGGCCCCCTTCTTCGCGATGTGGAAGAATTATGACATAAGCTCCTCTTGCACCTGTCTCCCTATGAACAAGAAACAACAACACATGATTACAAATATTGATAGCCTCTCGTGATGAGGCCCTTTAAGGAAATATGTATGTAAATGCCATTAAACTAGTAAAACAAGAAAACATAAAGAAAGATTTTAAACTATTCTAATTTGATAAAGAATTATACTACAACATGAAGGACATGAATAAGAAAATTATGCATGGAACAAATATCAATTTAGGAGCAATAAAGTGCATAAAAGATCCAATATAATCCTACTTAACACAATGCATGAAATGACTAATTCCTATGGTCATAGTTTCTATAAAATGCAATTAAACCTATGAAAAGACTAATATAACTAATCTATGTGGTCAAAAGCAAAGCAAGTAAGGTAATTAGTCACCTATTGCAAACTGCAACTATGGTGGGCGGTCTACACTGTGAACCACAACTAACAGTCGCAGTTTGATCTCTAATAGGTTTACCCTTAGAATTAGGGGTAGTGGGCTTGACCTCCTTATCCAAATTGATGTTCAAGGGTCACCTTTTTTGTCATATGATAGATTTGGTGGTCAAACCACTATGAAGGGCCTTTGTTTTCCTAGATTTGTATTTCTTGAATTTCCTAGGCACCTAGGGCATCCATGGCTAATTGGTCTTTAGGTGAATAGCAAAGGGACTCTCAAATGCACAAATTTAGTATGCAATTTGACAGGGCTTCACTACTCTCTTGATCAATTAAATCTCTCCTCTTTTCTCCCCATTTGGAGGGGGTATTTATAGCATGCCCCTAGGGCTAGGGGTGGCTTCATGGAGAAGCCAAGACCAAGAAGGATGGTTAGGATAGTTGGAATGGAAGCTTCTGGAATATTCCATCCTTCAACTACCTCCTTCTAGATATTTCAACTGTTCCAATTGAATTGGCTTGGATGAAAGGTCTAACTAAACTTCAGTTAAGATCACAGGTCACAGTTGCGGTCTAGACTGCATACCACAGGTGTCAACCACAGTTTAGACTGGAGACCATAGGTCTAGGCTGTGGTTCAGACTGCTTAGGCCAAAATTCCTAAATTGAGTGGTTAGAACCACTACTCTACCTTGGAGTCTATCCAAGATCCTCCATATGGTTTTGTAGCATGCCCATATGAGTAGTCACCCTCGACATGATGCATTTTAGGTGTCTACAGATGCCCCTTTTGAGATGCGTTGTGATATCGAACAACGCTAAGAAAAAATATACATCCTAAAATGATGTTGAAGGTTCTATGATGATCATTAGTCTTATCAACATTAGATGCCCCAGGTCTAGAAAAAGGACACACATCCTAGAATCATTACTTCCAAATTGGAAAGGCTTACATTTTAAAAGTCTCAACTCACCATCAGACATTCAGGTAGCTTTGGTTCTATAATAGGAGTTAGGCCTATATAACCGAAGGATGAGAGTTACAAATAAAATTTCATACTTGTTATTTGCCCCAAGAAAATGGAGAAGCTTATGATAGCTTTTAGCAATGATTCGTAAGAACAATTGCAATTTTGACAAGATAAAGGGATCTACGATCTCTGGGATCTTATGTTGATTTTGATTATGACATGAAATTATGACTACCCCCTCAAGCGACGAGTCGATGAGGGTAATGACAATGTATGAAGTGACAAAATTGCTTGACCATAATGAATGATCCTGAACAACTTTAGATTCAAGCCTTTTAATGCCTTGGCTAGGTCTATTTCAGCTTATGATTGCAACTCTTAGTAGTATTTGCACATCTCTATCCCATGGAGCAGTCAAGCTACGATAGCCATCTTAGGGAATCAAAATAATACAAATGCAATTAGACTTGTGTTGAATCATATTGTCAATGATTTGCTGAAAGATGTCAAAAAAGAAATGACAAGTTTACCCCAAATGTCCTTATGATTATTTACTCATCTTGCTAGATTCCATGGATCACAAGTCGCTGCAACCACCAATTTTATAGGATAAATCACTGAATACGAGGTACATTTAGTTTTTCATTATTTGATTTTTTTGTTGTTGTTTAGTTTTGCATTTATTTGATTGATCCTGGTGCTTTTAACATCACCAAATTTGCAATTTTAATCATTTATTTTGAATTTTTATCCGGTGGAAGTCAGTAATTTATCTTTTTAGACCTTCCCATGGTGGGTTTTGAGTGCATTTATTGCTATTTAAGGATCGTTGGTATGGTCTACGGTTTACATTTCCAAATTTTGGGAACCGCGGGTGAGACATGTGGGTGGAAAACCCTAGTTCTAGAACCATAGGTGTCAGCTACGGTCCGTGGAGACTAGGAGGACCTATAAATTGAATTCCTATTTGAAATTTTCATTATTTTTCTTGCAACTACTAGCAATTTGGGAGCTCTGAGAGAGAGAGAACATTCCTCGATCTAGAACATTGCCAAACTAGTTGGGGCTAGGGTGCGGGCAACGTAACTTGAAACTAAGACCACACACTCAATACCAATAAAATAAACTACATTAAGTAATGCAAAAAAATGAACCTCACTAAACTACTAGTAATGAACCCCACTAGTTTAGGCTAGCTGTAGGATTTAATTTTATGCCTTAGTGGTCTAGGAGGGTACCCAAAATGGGTGTCACTCCTAAACCGTAGCTGGTAGTTACAGTTCCTAGTTGGCAAATTGGGGACCATAGGTTTCAACTGCGGTTCCCAATTTGCAAATTGGGGACCATAGGTTTCAACTACAGTTCCCAATTTGCAAATTGGGGATCGTAGGTTTCAGCTGCAGTTTGCTATTGCTATTTTTTTTTAGGTTGTCTAATTAAATTTTTTAATTTTCTTTAGCTATGCTTAGCTATATTTAGCTTACATTATGATTTTTGTTTTTAAAAGTTAACTTCTAGAGCGTGGGAGCCTGACCTTATGAAGACTCTCTACGAGGCTTTGTCTGATAATGACCGAGCTTGGTTTTGAGCTGTCAGGTTTAGTTTTGTCATGGATCTAACCGCCATTAGGGTAGATCAATCCTATATTATTGCATTGGCCCGATGATAGAATGCATGGACCAACATCTTCCACCTTCCTCTTGGTGAGATGACTATCACTCTAGAGGATGTCTACAGGATCTTTAGGATCCCCATCGATGGTGAGGCTATCATCTTCTCTACCTACATGACAAAGGATGTTGTCTTTGACACCATCTTCAGTGACCAGAGCACTGATGCATAGGATGATGTTGACCACAGAGGGATGCACATCGATGACTCGTACCGCAATGATGTATTTTTGTATGAGAGGCCCTCTTCATGCATCTCATTGTGTAGATTGTCCTTCCAGACTCCTTGGGCATGAGGATTCCTTGGAACATGTTAGCCACTGCTTGGAGGTTGCTTTAGAGCTCTATAAAGGAGCCACTATGATTACCTTGGGGGAGTACCCTATTATGCTAGCTCTATAAGGAGTTGTACTAGATCATAGAGCATAGCCATAAGGGCATCAGTTGTAGTCTTTTATTATAGATCTAGGGGTGGCAAAACATTCATATCAAGCATCCTACATAGCTACCACTATGCATCATTGCCATAGACATCGACCATCAGTGTTACGCCACATGTTGACCTTGTGCTAAGGAGGGTATCCACAACAGGGCTCATGTTGGGAACACTAAGCACTACATCATTAGGTTTGCATCACTTGGGCTAGGGAACATTATCTGGTGCCCTTACATGGATTGCCCTGCATGGCTTGAGGCGAATGAGTGGCTATGATAGGCCTACCAAGATAGATGGCTTATCTGGCGTAAGCTAGAGGTCAGAGAGTATCAGTTATTTTCTTGTGTCCTACGATAATTTGGCATGGTGCAAGACATACCATAGATGCCATTGAGGTACAGATGCCTAGCTTTGGAGAGGAACCTCTCGTTGATAGTTCCTCAACCACTAGGATATGCACTTGATGACTTTCAAGAGTCAAGGGTTGAGACAACTAGGACTACGCTAGACTATGATGGGTGGTGGTCCTTATTTATATGGTATGGGACAAGGCCTCTAGGCCAATATATGACTTAGGCAGAGGCAAAGACAGATCCTGATGGGCATAGGGTGCACCAGCATACATAGGAAGGTTGGGGTGCAGAGGCCACCACTAAGGATATTCTAGAGATTGACCCTAAGGAGGATACTCCAAAGGAGGGTGAGGTCCCTCCTGATAGTGTATAGGGACGACTGTTGGCTTAGGTGGCTGACTTGCAGAGTCAGCTTGGGTGGTTTCACACACAATAGCTCGAGAGAGACACTACCATCACCACTTTGGAGGTAAAGATCGCTAATAAGGAGTAGCACTTGAATGAGGTGTAGGACCAGGTATAGGAGCTCATGACTCAGGCCATAGATGTAGAGGCCCAAGTTTAGAGACTACAGACTACCTTGGAGTTAGCATAGGCATAGTGTACTGTAGCAGAGGTAGAGCAAGATCTTTATTGAGCATCGAGGGGGGCTATGCCACCTCTTTAGGTGACTATGGGGCCTCCTACATCACTAGTAGTAGGTACAACTACACAAGATTCAATGACTAAGATAGAGTGACTGCATGGTATGGTCATGAGGACCAATGAGATGCATGTAACCTAGCTTGCTCGCATTAATTATCTAGTCAGTTATAAAGAGATGCAAAGGATATAGGTTTTGGAGGATACTTTCTCTTTAGATTCATAGTGTACCAGGTCTAGGACCTCAGGGAAGTATACAGTGAGCTCGAGTCATAGGACTCATAATACTGAGAGGATGCATAGGTCCTCTAGTACACACATAGTGAGATCACATGCCAAGACTAGAGATCTAGGGCAGACATTAGGGGCCTCCAGTCAGAGGACTAGCCTACTATAGTTACCAGTTTCCCATATGCTAGGTGCTTTAGGCTTTGGAGGTAGGCAGGATCCATAGTAGGATCCACCATAGGTGCCAGGTTAGCCATGAGAGTAGGCCCTAGAGCACAGCATTGAGGGAGGTGGTGAGAGCTCCAGTAAAGGGGGAGCAACATAGATCTAGGTTATAGTAGTTGTTGACTACATTTTTGATATATCATTTTGTGTGTAAGGTCGAGGACCTACACAGTTGTAGCCTATGGGTATTTTGTACTCCCTATGTACTCTCTTGGACACATATATATATGATATAATATTTTATGGCTCATTATGTGTACATGTTTATTTTTATTTTTTTGATTTTATGTTTATTTTATGCACATGGATGCAAGGCTTATGTAAATGCTATGTTTATATGATGCGATGTATGGATGACATGCACTAGATAGCTATTTTATGATGATATGCATTGATCTAGATGATTAGATGTGTGATATATGATGTATGCATATGGATGCGATGTTTATTTTTAAATGCATATTTATTTTTTTGTTTGTGGGCATGCATTTATTTTTATGTAGTTTATGGTATGCTATGCAATGTATGGTAATGCATTATGTATATAATCATAATCTAATGGAAATGAACCTGTATGCTTTAATCACTTAAAACATAAGGAATGAATGTAAACTATGTATATCAATTTTTAAAATATGACACCACAAAATGTATAACAATCATGCAAAACAATTGATCATTATCATTACAAGAACTTAATAAATTAATAACCCATAATGAAATGTAGTGAAATGGATTGGTATAATGCTAATGAATGAATACGCCATTCTGTATATTTCTTCTTTGTTGCACTATATAGTTAGTGGTCGTCTAAACATCATTTTTGATATTCATGCGGTATCTATCATATATGTTTGATTGTGCTTTGTAAAATGCATTCTGATGAATGAATGACTCATATTTTTGATGTTTAATGATATTTGGTATCTTTTTGCCATTAGAGAACTTTTTGAGGTTTTCCTTAAGACTCAAACACCCTAGTAAACTTCTCAAAAAATCATATACTAATTGTACAAGGCTTTTATTGGACAAGGCTTTTTTCGTGACAAACCCAACTATTCATTATCCATGTGTGTGCATGTGAGTATTTTCAGATAGATCATAAGCATACCTCGTATGTTAGTAGGGACTCTTTCAACCCATATGTGAGATAGGGTTCCTCATACGATCATACCATCCTTGTTTTAGATTTGATTAGACTTATGCAACTAGAAAATCCTAGGTACCTAGAGCTAGCTCATCTTGCAAATTGATCAGGGCTACCCCTCCAAATGCAGGCAGGACTCTTTCAACCCATTGCTACGTTTGGCGATCACCCAATAGAACTACCCATATGATTGTAGGTGGGACTCTTCCAACCCATTTCTGCAATTGGGGATCACTCTATGACTTTCAAAATGTGGACAATCCAGGGATTCAAGTTCTCACCCTTCTTACTTGCTCATATGTAGTGATAAAAATCACTGTTAGTCCATGTGTTACTATTTTTTGTGAGCAAGGGATTTTTATAGTGCTTTTGATTCACTATGTCACTTTACATTTTGAACTTGAAATTTGTACTTTTACACTTTGTAACTTGGGATTTAAACTTTGTGAATTTGGTATTTATAGGGGAAAATCTTGTCCTTTTTCCAAATTACACCTTTCTAGACTGACTATTTGCAAGATAAGAAAGTCATGAAACCCATATCTCTATATACCTAAGACTACTTTCACAACTTTCACCCTCTCTTGTCTTAGCAGGATTTTATATTGTTTTACTTAGTGACAGGATTCTGATATGTTGAAGCACTATCCCAACTAATGACCTTGTCTATAACAACAAAGCAAGATTTCTACAATATCTAAAGAACCCATTAAGTATAACTGAGTGACTGGAAAACTTAATATACATACATATTTCTCTACAACAAGTATCATGTATGAATGCAATGAATTATGATAAATGCAAGGGTGCATGATTGAAACACAAACATGTGATCATTTGTAATATTTTTATATACACATTACGCTCTACTATGGAATGCAATGGATGACAAATTCCTAAATGCAATATGATGATGTGAATGCATGTATGAAAATGCAAACTGCAAAAGCAAATGTTTTTGGATTTTATGCTTTACCAAAATTTTTTTTTGGAATTTTATATATTTTCAAATTTTTATGCATTTTGGAGCTTTCATATTTGACCAAACAATGATTACATGTCCTTGGAGATTTTAAGGATGACCAAATGGCGAGGAACCGCCTTTTGAAGATTTTACTTGACCAAGATACTCAACAGAGAGCTTGGGAAATTTTGGGATGACCGAGCAGTTGAGACAAAACCCTCAAAGATTTTGGGTTGACCAAAGGGCTTACAGATGCCTTTGGTGCCTTTATTTGACCAAGCTTCTTAATTTGAGAACTCAGAGCCTTTTGAGATGACCGAGCGGTTGTGAAAAAACCCTCAGAGCTTTTGGGTTGACCAAAGGGCTTACAGATACCTTTGGTGCCTTTACTATGGTCTCAAGCATAGAACACCTTAAGATGGATGATATTGAGAGGATCAAGCTCTTCCACACCCTCTAGAAACATTAGGTGATAGGTACCTAGACAAATCTTTTCAGATATGATGTAAGGCCCTAGCCAATTAGCCATGAATTTGTCTCGCATATCAAGTGGTAAATTCAAGTTCTATTGGTTTTATTTTAGCACAAGATCCCCAACTTCAAAGTCTCTCTAGTGGACTTTGACATTGTAAGCTCATTTTAATTGCTCCTAATAAACACAAATATGCTCGAGGGTATTCATGTGACATTCATCGAGCAATGTCAATTGATCGAGGTAAGCTTGTCATGCGGTGTCATCATCGATGAACTCTTTCAATGTGATGCACATCATTGGAATTTCCAACTCTAAGGGCATAATGGCCTCAACGCCATATACTAGTGAAAATGGCATTACCACAATGGGCATCCAAATGCTAGTCTTGTAAGCCCATAATGCAAGGGGCAACTGTATATGCTAATCCTTATGGTGTTCTTGCACTGTCTTTTTCAAGATGGCTACCACAATTTTGTTTGAGACCTCAGCTTACCCATTTTCTTGCGGATAGTATGTAGTTGCAAAATTGTGTTTAATGCAGTATTTAGATGTTAAATCCCACACAATTTTATTCTTAAAAGAAGTTCCATTATCCAAAATTATTTTGGATGGTATCCTAAAACAACATATGATATGCTCGAGAATAAATTCTATGATTTAAGATCTAGTTGTCGTTGCAAGGGTAATGGCTTCCACCCGCTTTGTAAAATACTCAGTAGCCATGATAATGAATGTATGTCGGCCTAACGATGGAGGAGAAATCTTGCCACTAAGATCTAGTTACCACTGAGAAAATGGCCAAGCCACTTGAATGGGCTATAATGCCTATGATGGCAAGTGCATAAGATTAGCATGATGCTGATATTTAACACATTTCTTGACATACACATTGCAATCCTTCTCCATAGTGGACCAATAATAACCCATGCAAAATATGCGTTTGATGACAACCATGTCGTTGAAATGGCCACCACACATACCATTGTGATCTTCTAAAATTGCCCAAGATGACTCTTAGGGCTCAAGACATCGAAGGAGAACTCCTTCATAGCTATGTCGGTACAAAATATCTCCTATAAAGACATACTTAGTCGCTTTCTATTTGAATGTGTGTCTTGTGACATGCGACAATCCCTCTAGGATCATACCAAGTTTTAAGAAGTATTGGATTTGCAACATCCAACTTTGATAAGCCTCAGCCTTGACTGCTAATACGACTTGCTCCCCCTACGTATTTAACTTTGTAAATGCATATTGGGAAACAACCTTATGGTTAATGGTAGTACCACTCCCCGTAGGACTTTGAGAAGTCAATGACTCCTAGTGTGCATACTTAAGAAAGTCTTTGGCTCTACGAAACAAATTAGTTGTTGGTTCCATGATAATCATGTTGACTAACTATTTTTTATCAAAGGCTACACGCTCCACTATTGGGTGTGAAAGCATTTTAACATGGATGGTAGTAAAATCGACAGACAAATTCTGAGGGATCAAGGACCCCAAATATGCCATGATGTCTATGAACCTATTTGACAAACGAGGGATTGCCTCGATGTCATACCATTCAAAATTAGCCAAATAAGTGGCAACAAGATATTTGTAGGCTTTCAGTACGGGACATTGAAACTAAAAGAGCCCCTTAACTTGGTTAACTATGAGTAGAGAATTGCCAAAAAATGTTCAATATTTTAATACCCATAGCGATGGTTGCATGGAGGCCCAAAAGTAGGGCTTCGTACTCGTCATTATTGTTGGTGGATGAAAAGTCTAACTTGAATGACAAGGGCATTGGAGCTCCTTGTGGTGTGAAAAACACTATTTCTACACCACCCCCTTCCTCACACTTCGAACCATCGAAGAATAATGTCATATCAACATTATTGTCTATTTCTTTGGGTTCGAGAGCTTCAGATATTATGAAGACCACATCATTTGGAAGCTCAATGGTTAGAGGCCTACTATTGGATAGTGGTGCCTCAGCTAGTTGATCAGCTATGACTTGTACCTTGATGGAATTTTGGTTGATGAATTGCAAATCAAATTTTTTCAATAGCATGATCCACTTTGTAGTACATGTGTTATGATATGTCTTGCTCATCATATACTACAAAGGATTCTATTTTGATATAACATATGTTGTATGACTTAGCAGGTAATGCCACAATTTCTTGGTAGCGAACACCACTGCTAAACAAAGCTTCTTAACATATGCATATCCTAAATCATAACTCACCAAGGTGCGACTGATGTAATATACGACTTGCCCTTTTCCTTACACGTTCTTTTGGGCTAACATGGTCCCTAATGTAAAGTTGGTTGTCGATATATATAACAGAAAAGGCACATCTAGCCTTGGTGGAGCTAGTACTGGTGGCATTTCTAGGTATTGCTTAATCTTAGAAAAGGCTGCTTAGCAGTCCTTGTCCCAATCAAATGGGACCCCCTTGTGTAGCAGTCGATTCATGGGTCAACATTTATCTGATAATTGAGTGATGAATCACTTTATGGATGCTACTTTTCCTTGAAGGCTTCTTAGTTATTTGATATTAGTGGGAGGACACATCTTTAGAATAGCCTTGACCTTTGTTGGGTCTACTTCGATGCCTCATTTAGAAACAATGAATCCCAAGAGTTTATCTGAAGTTACGCCAAATACGCACTTCTTAGGATTCAACCTGAAATTATGCTCTATCAGGAAATCAAAGACCTTCCTTAAGACCTCCGCATGCTCTACTCATAGCAATGACTTAGCTAGTAAGTCATAAATATAATATTCAAATATTTTATGCATGTATTCATGAAAGATATATGTCATTACCCGCTGATATGTGGCACTAGCATTTTTAAGACTGAATGGCATAACTTTGTAGCAAAATGTCCCCCATGGCATTATAAACACGATTTTATGTTGATATTTGGGTTTAATCTAAATCTTATTGTATCCAAAAAAATTATCCATAAGGGAGAGCATTTCGTGACCTATAGTAGCATCTACCAGAGCATGGATATTTGGCAACGAAAATGAATCTTTATGTGTTGCCTTATTGAGATCTCTAAAATCCGTACAAATATGGACCCTTCCATCTGTCTTTCCTACGGACACCATATTGGACACCCATTCTGGATAGTCGATGGATATGACAAAATCTATGTCCAATAGCTTTTGCAACTTGTCTTTCACAATTAAGGCTACTATTGAATGCATTTTTTTGAGTTTTTTCTTGACTGTCTTCTTCGATAGATCTAGTGAAAGGTTATGAGTAACCAATTTCAGATCTAGACTTAGCATGTCTTTTTAAATATAAACAAAGAGATCAGGTCTCTCTTTCAGTAGAGATATGATGCTATCATGCTCATCTAGAGTGAGACTCTCTCCAAATCTAACCTTCTTTGGATTGGTGGGTCCTTACTGATATCCACATCGAAGGTTTTCTCTATTGACATATGTGATCCCTCCTCAATCTAGTGAGGCGTAGGAATCATATGGATGTCATAAACTAGGTTCATGTGTTCCTCATGGAAAACACCCTCATCATGATAAACATCATAAGAATAGCCTGGTGCAAAATGAAATGGTTGCAACATTTACTCATTAGGGAAGAAATCTTTAGGTTGGACCAGTGAGTCAGCATGATCCCAATCGATAGCATCCATGTTTAGATGTAGTGGTTTGGATGTATCTGCTATATTATAGAGTGGAGTGGCCAAATAAATGGATACCATACTGATGGAATGGAATTGATATCTAGAACCACATGGACAAAAATCTATATCTGAAGTGTAGCTTTTGTACCCAAGATCTGGCTCAGATGATACGGGCACAAACGGATCCTCTCTATGGGATGCCCATATAAATGGATCCTCCTGGTAAACTAGCTACAAAATGGGATCTCTCGGCTCAAGGAGCTCTGCATACCTAGGTGGATGGGGAAAGAGTTCCTGATACCTCTCTTCAAGCTCTCTTCTTTCCTTGGGGCTACGATGGAGATTGATCTCCTAACACAAACCTATAGCTGTAATAGGTGGGGGACCTTGATGTGGAGGTCTATTACATAGGTGATGAGGTCCCAAATAGGCTATCTCCAACAAATCATCATAATCATTGTATAAATACCATTCGTCACTTCCTCCCTCTTCTAAGGGGTGATCTTCCAGATGTGGCCCCATGTATCTGATTCTACGATCACTATCATCACTATCTGGATAAATCTGATAGAAAAATTGTATATATGATATTGCTGCATAAACTAGCACTACTTATTCTTTAGAGCGCTCAGTGTTTGGAGGGACTTCCTCAATAACATGCTTCAATTACCTAGGCAATATATATTATGGATATAAATTCTTGGAATCGATCCTCTCATCTACATCACTGTGGTCACTACCCTGGATGGACCACTCTATTGTGTCTATGAATAGTGGGATATTAGTTGGGCGAGATCTCAAGTAGGCCTCCTCTATTTCATATTTATAATCACTATCGACTTTGAAGTGCTCATTCATCTCTTTCACTTGTTCTATAGGCAACAGATGGCGTATAAACACCAGACCTAGAAAGGTCATCTCGATTTCCTCCTCATATTGATCATAATTTGAGGACTCATCATCTACATCATAACTAGGTCCACTCATTTTGGAGGTGGACTCCTCTCCATCATCATTACAAATATCTCCTAACTCAAGATCGCCTACAGTAGTAGGGTTATGCCACTACATACCAGTGTCATCGATAGCATTACGTATTTGGTTACCCAGGTTGTCTCTAGGGTTGTCCTCTAAGGGCCCATCATGATATGAATCAGGTGGCCCTATGGTAACAAATGATACCATCTGGTGAGTCCTCCAACAGTTGGAAGGATTAGGGTGATATGGATTAAAATCCACATCATCACCCAGATTCATGTACATGCGATCTAAGGATGCGATAAGCAAATCATCATGATCCTATACCTGTAACCCTAACCTGAACCTATCAGTAGCTAACTTATAATGAGGTTCGAGCAGAGTCCTACATCCTTGTTCAAAAATACCAAGGTCGTGTCCATGCCAATGATACAACTCAAAAATGTGCATGGCATATTTTGGGTTGGACAAATAGTGCACATTCATAGTGAATGGCTTGTCATCATCCTCGTCTATGGACATTCTAATGGGAATCTGATCTAGCCCTACGTATATGAAGTTTTTTTTGTTGGGTGGCTCACCCAACAACACTATAGATCCAATCAAAAATTTATGGGCATGTGGTTGGCCCATCTCTTGTGCAATCCTTAGGATAGGTTTGAAAGTAACATTTTACACAAGATACTCACCCAACCCTATGCTAGCCAGATGAACGATCACTTGTGGTGTAGATGATCCTGTTGAAGATGCAGGAGAAGTAGGCTAAGGTGACTCCTTGACTTTTTCTTGAGGTTCTTCCACATCCATGGGATTGGGAGTCTCATTGGATACTAGTCTAGGCATATGATATTCTACTTTCTCACCCAATTTTACCTTTAGCTTCTCGTCTTGCCCATGCATTGCTGATGCAGTTAGTTTTAGAGAAGTTGCAGTCATATGCTCAGATCTACATAACACAAATGTCGATGGTTGAGCATGGGCTGCTAGTTTACCTCTTAGAATATTAACTAGCGAAGCAGGCTAGATATCCAAGTGCGTCGATGAGAGTACAAAATCCCCATGCAAATTTTCTAGGTTCATGAACTTGAATGGTTCTTCATCCGAGGACACTATGTGAACCTGTCCCTCATGAATGTACTTCATGCATTGATGCAAGATAGAGAGGATGCAATGCATTTCATGAATCCAAGGCCTTCTGAGTAGAATGTTTTAATGCATGGTGTCCTCTATCATGTGACACATCATAGAGATGGTATTGAGTCCCATCTGAATAGGTAGAACAATTGTATCAACCATCGAGCATAGTGCATCGTTAAATGCTCTCAATGTAAAGGTGGTAGGCACAATGTGTGATTTGGGTAACTTGAGATGGCTCAATGCCTTAGTCATAATTATATTGATCGAAGACCCAGTGTCAATCAAGACCCTTTTGAAAGGCATCTGGTTAACACACATGATAATATGCAACATTGGGTCAGCCATAATAGTAGGAATCATTTTCACTTCATGATTGTAAAATTGTATCGTGGGTTCCTAACTATTGTACATGTCCCATGAAATTTATAAATGTGTGTGCATCTTGGGACTATACCTCAATGGACCTTAGAATTTCCATAAGAGTCTCCCTGTGTCTAGGGTACTACTGAATAAGCTCATATATTGACAACTTCATAGGAGTTGTCTATAGGTTCTAAACTAACCTGCTCCTTATGGTCACCACCGATCTAGTTGGTGGGCCTAGAATGTTCTAAGCTAGTCGTTGATCTAGTGTAGCTTGTATTCTAATGGGAGCATGAGGTTGATTCGGTTGATCATACCTCCCATGTCTAGTAACAACATTGACCATGCCTACAAACCCCTGGGTAGGTGGTTTGATTCTCACTTGATTGACCTAGTCGGCGTTGTTACGAGGCACCTCGTGATTAGGTAGTGGATTCTTGAAAATCCCCATGTTTTTGTTGTTGGGCACCTATGGATTGCCTAGTACTACAAGCTCTCTTTTTTCTATCATGTTCTACACAATGTGTTTGAAGTACCAACATGTCTCGATGTCGTGGCCTTTCACTTTGTGGAATATGCAAATCATATTGTCTTGATGCCACTTTGACTTTGGCACATTGGGATCTATTAATTTGACCTCGGGCAATTGTATGGCCTTGACCTCACACATTTTATGTAAAATTGAAGTCATCGATTTCTTCAGAGGTGTGAACTGGCAAGGTGGGCACTCTTCTCTATTTTTGCCATTATAGTTGTTTTTGCATGTCTCATAACGTGCAGGAGGAGGTTGGACCTAATAATTAGGATTTTGTTGTCCCTTGTCCTCTCCTCCAATTTTTAGTACTACTTGATTCACATGGGTCTGCTTGCCCTTTTGCTTCGTGATACTCTTTTTAACCCCTTATTTCCTGGTCTTGAGCTTCAAGTTGACTTCTTGCAACTTGATGTCCTTGATCACCTTGGCTTGCACAATAACTTCCTTGAATGTAGCATACTGCTGCAGCTACAATAATAGCGAGATGTGGTTGGCACAACTCTTTGTAAAAATTTAGGTTAATTCAGCTGTAGGAATAGGGAATGGCAGCTTTACCATTATTCTATGCCATATCTTTCCATATTTCTCGATTTGCTTGTTGTCGCGCTGAGCTAGTGCAGCCAAATTAGAAATGTTGGTCTGTTCCTTGATACCAAATGAATAACATTCAAGAAATGCATTAGCTAACTACTCGAAATGAGTAATAATGTGTTTATTCAGCTGGTTGAACCACTCTAAAGCTAGGCCAGAGAGTGTCGTAATGAAAGTGCACAACAACAATGCATCATGACCCTTTATCTAGAAATAAGCATCCATAAAACTTGTAACATGCTCTTGGGCATCCTCATCACCCTTGAATTTTTCTAACATGGGTATATCAAAATGCTCAAGATATGGAGGCATATGCACCGATGGGTCTATAGGTTCATTTTGTATCTTCCTTGATGTTAGATTTTGCATAGTTGCACCTTGCCTCTCTATTGCTTTGACCTTATCGACCAAAACCATGTACGCCTCACAAAGTAAAAAGTCCTCCTCCCTAAGCTGACATGGAGGTTGTTTAGGAGGTAAGGTCTTCTTCGAGGGAGGTGGAGGACATAGCTCTTCCTCCTCATCAACTTGATAACTCTTAGCATACCTTTAATCATATCCTTCTACATCTACATGTTCATGCTACCTCTGTCTAAGATCATTGACTAATGACAGTCTCTCTCTTTGTTGGGCACTGACATGAGTACGAGCGTCTTTGTGCTCCTTGTGCATATCAGCTAGGGACACATCCCTCCTATGCACATGCTCTTTATTCTCCTCAAGAGGGTATAAGCCAGCCCTAGATAGCCGATCCTCCTACTATATGTGCTCCTTATGATCTAGAATATGCTGCTTGCGCATGCGTTGCTCATATAATCTCTATCATAGGAGCCTTTACACTTGAATATTTTCATCTTCAATATGTTGTCTCTCTAGGCGAGCATCCTCCAATTGATCTTGGAGGAGTTGACATCTTTTCTCAGACACCATTCTATATGATTTGTCGATCTAGTCGGATATAGGAGACCTCTTGTGTGTATGCTCTATGTGAGCTACATTATGGGTTCTGTACCCATCAAAAAAATGTGTTGATAGAAGATGTGTGATATGAGGATGCTTAGAATCCTCTCCATGCTCTCTAGTGATCTTGATACAACTACCACTATGCTCACTCGGAGCACGAGTGATTGGAGCTATAGGCTTACAACCTAGCTTCTCAAGAACACTACCTAGACCATATAACTATCTAGACCTCCACCGCTCATGCGGTGGTGTTCCATTAGTTCTCACCTTTGATATATCAATGGTGATCTTGCATGGTGGGCCATGCACGGGAGTATGGGTGGACCTATGCTCGAAAGTGAGCCTATACTCTTGCCCCTGAATGGGAGAATCTCTAGTCCATATATACTCTAACTCTAGAGGGTTAGAACCTTTTGTGGACCTAGTATGTATTGGAACCAACCTGGTCCCCTGCACAACATATTCCTCAATCAATCCCATGGATGCACGTGTAGTATGGTCTTGTTAATGGCTTTGGAGTAGAGAATCCTCATGCTGAGAAGCTCCACACTCAGTCTTGTGCCTATAGGAGTATAATGAAGCTCCTCTATTGGGGGTCCGCTCAACAAGATCTCCCTGTGTCGAGTTGTCACCTCTAATGCTCATTGAACATCGTTTGGTTCACTCATGTGTATGAGGACTCAACACATACTACTATGAACCAGTTGGGGGTTGATCATGGGCATCGGTCCTAGAACTTTGCTGATCACCCCGTGTGTTCACCATTTGTGTACCTAATGTCTAGATGTGTTTTATTATGCAAACAAGGTATACAAATGATTATTATCTCCTTTTAAATTTTTATTATGAGCCCTAAAATATTTGATGTTGTTTTCAAATGTGTTGTCTCAGTGTTAGAAACTCTCATGCTTTTTGAAATATGGTTGGATTTTATACTCAGTTAAATTGGATTTCACCTGTATACCCATAGCTTGACAACTTGGTGATGAAACCCAAGTCACGTAAACCAACCTATAATGTGTAGAAGTGAAGCCCACACATGGTCAAGGGGCATAAGTCCTCCCAGTTCCTCACCCATTTTCTCCTAATCAATGACATACCCTCTGAAGAGTAGTATATGCAAATTTTTTAGGGTACAAAAGGATCTCGGACCCGGTATGGTCTAGTAACACAAGGTACATGGTATTTGGACCAACGGATGGAAATTACGCCCACCATCATTGAACCCTACTAGTGGTTGGAGATGAAGCACAACTCACTAGCGTTTAAGTGCCAAGTGGTGTGTGTTGTTCCTTTTACTTTGCAAAAATGACAAATGCATAGAAGAGCATAATGATCATTCCTACATGATATGAATGAAAAGAAAAGAAAATTTCAAATTTAGAAAGAATGCATGCTAATGTCCTATATGATATTTTGATGATGCAATTACAACGCCATGGCCACTAATTGGGTCTCAAGAATGCAAACGACACACAATATCTATCAAGGTCATTGTATTTAGGGGAGGACTGCACTCAGAGGACCATTGTTCCCAACAATGTCTTTCTAATGAAAGGAACACAAAAATAAACTAAGACTTGTTCATTGATTTTTTTAATTCTAAGTTCCTAGTTTGCAACAGTTCAATGCTTTTTGGAAAAACACAGAGCAAAAAATTCAAAATAGATAGTGAAATTAGGGCCTACCTTAGCTCCTTCTTTGTTGGCCACTAAGTTTCCTACTGCCTGCTTTTTCTTCTATTAACTGCAAGTCTTATCTACAGGCTGCAATAGTGACCGTAGGTTACAACCACAGGCCAAAAAATAACCATAGCTATTAGCTGTTGTTAGCACCTAAAATTAAAAAAAACCAAATATTTCAATACTCAGAGGCTAGAAATGTGGAGTCCCACCATGATCACCATCTGACCTAATCACGGAGCATGCACCTAGCTACTATATTGATCTATACCATCATGAAAGCATAAATATTCACACAAGTACATAAATTGAACAAAAATAATGTTAGTAAGATTTCTTGTATTAATATTTGAATGAGCTTTGATTACAAAAATGCCCTCTTAGGGTCACTTGAAATATGATATTGATATTACAATTGCCCATGCCCTCAATAGGGTAGGCACACTTCTAGTGCTCTATTGATTAGTCACAAACTACCTTGGGGTGGATCTGACCCCCTTCTTCGTGATGTGAAAGGATTATGACATAAGCTCCTCTTGCACCTGTCTCCCTATAAACAAGAAACAAAAACACACGATTAAAAATATTGATAGCCTCTCGTGATGAGGCCTATGTAAATGACATTAAACTAGTAAAACAAGAAAACATAAAGAAAGTATTTAAACTATTCTAATTTTATCAAGAATTATACTACAACATGGACATGAATAAGCAAATGTTGCATGGATCAAATATCAAGTTAGGAGCAATAAAGTGCATAAAAGATCCAATATAATCCTACTTAACACAATGCATAAAATGACTAATTCGTACGATCAAATTTTCTCTAAAATGCAATTAAACCTATGAAAATACTAATATAACTAATCTATGCGGTCAAAAGCAAAGAAAGTAAGGTAATTAGTCATCTATTGCAAACCACAACTATGGTGGGTGGTCTGCACTATGAACCACGGCTGTCAGTCATGGTTTGACCTCTGATAGGTTTACCCTCATAATTAGGGGCAGTGGGCTTGACCTCCTTATCCAAATTGATGTTCAAGGGTCGCCTTTGTTGTCCTCTGACATATTTGGTGGTCAAATCATTGTGAAGGGCCTTCGTTTACCCGGATTTGTGTTTCTTGAATTTCCTAGGCACCTAGGGCATCCATGGCTAATTGGTCTTAAGGTGAATAGCAAAGGGACTCTCATATGCACAGATCCAATATGCAATTTTATAGGGCTTCACTACTCTCTTGATCAATTAACTCTCTCCTCTTTTCTCCCCATTTGGAGGGGGTATTTATAGCATTCCCCTAGGGCTAGGGGTGGCTTCATGGAGAAGCCAAGACCAAGAAGGGTGGTTAGGATAGTTGGGATGGAAGCCTCTAGAATATTATGTCCTTCAACTGCCTCCTTCTAGATATTTCGATCATTTCAACCAAATTGGCTCGGATGGAAGGCCTAACTAAACTTCAGTTAAGACCATAGGTCACAGTTGCAGTCCAGACTATAGATCGTAGGTGTCAACCATGGTTTAGACTGGAGACCGCAGGTCTGGGCTGCGATTCAGACTACTTAAGTCAAACTGCCTAAATTGAGTGGTTAGAACCACTGCTCTATCTTGGATTCTGTCCAAGATCCTCCATATGGTTTTGTAGCATGTCCATATGAGTAGTTGCCCTCGACATGACATGTTTTAGGTGTCTACAAGACCCACATTTAAATTTTTTTGTTTCAGTACTTTGGGTTTTCTTGGGTGGCATTTTTGATAAGTTTGCACCTTTGAATTGCGCCTTGTAGATGTCAAAGGTCCATGTTGGTGGTGTTTGTTTGTTTTAGTGTTTCAAGCTAGTTTGATAGCTTTTATACCCTTCTTCATTTTTAATGTGAGTTAGGTTTTAATATAGATTGTTATTTCCAAAGTTTTTTGAATTAAGAAAATCCAAAAAATAATAATAATACATATAAAAATTAAAACAATACATATATGTATACATATACTTTATACATATATATGTTTATAAAAATAAAAATATATATAAAAATAAATAAATAAATAAATATAATGAAAATAAAAATCATTAGTTTTTTTAAGTGGCATTGGCATTTTGATGCTAGTAGTTGTTTTGGCCCTTATATTTGTTATTCTTATTATTCTACTTATGCTAGAAATTTTGTTTTATTTAAATTTTATTTTATTGCATAGGTTTGAATAGTTTTAAACTTCGATTTAGGTTAAATTAAATAGAATGTGCTTGATTACAAAGATGTCGGGTGTACCTCATTAACGTGATATTACTATTTCAAGTTATGAGATTTGCATGGAAGAATTTTATGGAGTCCTTGGAGTGTGATGTGTCAGACATGAACCCAATCAACATGCTATATAGATGAACATGATAATAGGATTGCACTGTCATATGGTTGATTTGAATGCAATATTATGGGTGTTGTTTTCTTCAGAAACAAAGTCATGGAGAGGCATATGGAGCTAGCACCAGTGTGGACAGTGGTCAATAGAGGTAACATCAATCCAAAGGTTATGTGGAGGATAAGGCTTATAATGATGCAACTATACCTACGCATAACTCAACGGGTGGACTTCAATAGAGAAGGACCAATTTTGAGCTATACGAGTGGCATGTGAGAATGAAAGGAGTCCAAGGTGTACAAATCAAATAGAATTAATTCCATAATACAGTGATATAGAATATGGAAAATGATGAGTACACAGACTTGCATAACCACGTAGAGCTACTGGATATGTTTCATAGAGTGGATGTATTAGTTTAATTCTTTCACCATTAGGGAATCTACTTACTTGCACAGTCAGCACATGCTAGAAAAAATAGCAGCAACATCACAATGATATTCATGATGACTAAGATTAATGATGGCAGAAGGAATTCAATTGTTCAGTAGAGGCTTGAGATGAGTGTCTAACATAGTAAATAGGGGGGTGTCATTTATGATAAATATGGCATAGTTTTAATGCTAAAACCACCCTCACTGTATATTAGTGTGAATTGTGGAGACGTGGGATTGAAGGAGATATTATAAACAAAAAATCTAGTGATTTAGTAGACTTCCAAAATGGACAACTGATGAAAAAAGCTATGTCACATCGATTTCGATGATACCATGGGAGATCGAATGGATGGTTGTTTTAGTAATTGGGCATAAGAGCTCTAGGTAGGCCTAGAAGTGGTGATCTCATAGCAGGGAAGCCTATGTGGTAGCAGGTGTAGATGTAGGATCACGTGATAGGGATGTTGGTTGATTCATGCAAAAACATGGATCGAGCAATTAGAAATCCATGAAAAGTTTATAGTGAGAGTATTTTATGGAAATTTGAACATTGAAAAAGTGCTTAAGATATTCAACATGAACAATGCAAAGTCTATTGCTACTCCATTGGCAAAGCATTTCAAACTCACGAAAGATTTGTGTCCCAAGACACAAAAGGAACAAGAGCATATGGCTAAGGTTCCCTATGCATCAGTGGTTGGAATATTGATGTATGCAATGGTTTGTACAAGACCATACATTTCCCACGTAGTGGGAGTAGTGAGTATATTTATGAGTAATTCGGGAAAAGACATTGGCAAGTGGTAAAATGGATACTCAGGTACTTGAGAGGAACTTCAAATTATTATTTAAATTTTGGAGGCTCTAATATATGCTTGAAAGGTTTTGTAGATTATGATATGGCAGGTGATATTGATGGTGGAAGGAGCACTACTTGCTACATATTTACTATAGGAGGAGGAGCATTTAGTTGGATTTCTAAACTCCAACACGTAGTTGCCCTTTCAACCACTGAAGCTGAATATGTTGCTACTATAGAAGCAAGCAAAGAGATGGTTTGGTTACAAAGACTAATGGAAGAACTCAGGAAGAAGTAAGAGGATAATAGGTTGTGGAGTGATATCCAGAGTGTTATACACCTTGCAAAGAATTCAACATTCCATTCAAAAACTAAACACATCAAACCCGGGTATCATTTTATTAGATCAGTAGTGGAAGATGGATATTTGAAATTAGGGAAAGTTCACACATCACAAAATCCTGCTGACATGCTTACAAAAGTGGTGTCAAGATAAAAGTTGAGCTTTTGCTCAACTTCAGTTGGCCTTAAGGAATAAGAGGCCATGATGAGAATTTTTCAGTCCTTGGTTGCAGTATGGTGCAATGGAATTAGTCTCCAAGTGGGAGATTGTTAGGAATGGAGCCTAATTATGAGGAGGCTAAACAGAGAAAGTTTTTGGATTTACTGCAGGATGGGTAGGGAAAGTTTCTAGATTTACAGTTTGTTAGTCTACTAGAGAAAGTTTTCGAATTTACAACAGGACAGCTAGGGAATTTTTTTTTTTGTTTTTATCAGTGTTAATCTTGGAATGTATTAAGAAAAATTGTTTTTTTTTTGTTTTTTTCTTCTATATAGCTGTGAGGAAAAAAAAAGTATACAATGAAAATTACTGTGTTGATTCCTTGTAAATATAGAGAGAAAATTATAGCAGATGTTTGTTGTAGGTTGTAACCCTCTATTGATTGGATTGAGAAAGAAAGGACTAAAAATTCTTGGTGGATGTAACCCACATTGGGTGAACCACATTAAAATCGTTGTCTCTTCTACTGTGTGTTTGTCTTATTTTTTTAATTATGTTGTTAAAGTTTGAAACACTATAATTACTTTTCTATATTTTATATAGTGATTTACTCTAACAAAATCTGCTTATCATTTTAATATGTTGATTTTCCTTAGGATATTTCACCTCATTAGAGGTTAGATTGCATAAATACGTATCCCCTGCATGTGTTGGTCTCATTTGCATGAGACTAATGCATGTAGGGTCTGTGGAATTTATGATTATAGCATGTTGTTTTATTGCATTATTTTATGTTCATTTTATTTTATTTTTATTCTCTAGATTTATATTTTTCCATTTTATTTTTAATATATTTCAAAATAAAATAATAAAAAATATATATAAAAAATATAAAATCAAAAACAGAAACACAGATTCAGAGAATAAGCTTTAAATTTTAATTTAAAGCAAGCCTGGTTTTATTTTAATGCAAATGTAAGATTCCACTATGATTTAAAGTTATCAATTTTAAAGGGAGTTTTGCAAGTTCCTGTTCTACATGCTTTCACAATTTTGAAATGAGATGGGCATTTCAAGCTTCATATTTTTTTGTTTTAATTGCAAGCCATAAATTATTCATCCTTTATGAAAATATTAATTTCATTAAAGGGGAATGATTTATGAGACATCTTTAAAAACTATTTCTATAAGGTAGTAAATGAAATTTCTTTCATGAAAATTATAGATTCATGAAAGAGGGTAATTGATTTGGCATCTTATAGGCCATTACATTAAAAGCAATAAATCGACTTCCTTCCTAAAAATTACGGTTTCATGGAAAGGGGGTAATTTGTAAGACATTTCAAGCAATCAACTCTCTTTATGAAAATAAATCTCATTAAAGAGGGTTATTTGTAATTCAAATCAAAGGCTATCACATCTACAAAGTTGGTTGTCCATGATTATTCTCTTTCCACATTTGAAGAAACATAAAATAAATCAGCTCACCATTCTTAGGATCACAATTACTTTCCCTTTAGGTTCATGAACAGTAATAGCATAACATACTAAAATAACCCCAGCACAGGCCCCTTGTTAATAGTTGTTTTGTAGAGCACTAAGGTATTCCTATAGACACCTAAAATATGCCACAGTCAGGAATACTACTTACTTGGGTACACTCATAGATCATGTGACTAAAAATTGGGACCTTCCAAGTGTCAAAAGTGGTTTTTACCACTCATTTGGGGCATTTTCAGCCCATTCAAACCTGGTCACTGTAGACCAGAGCAGCCATAATTCAGCCATTGTAGTTCAGACCGGTCAAAGCTTATCCTCTGCAAACGATAGCGGCTAAGATTTTAATGCATTTTGCCACCCATCCAGCTTAATCTTGGGTAGAAGTGGCATTATGCATGCAATAAATTTGAGTGGGGAAAACTTTGCATTCCTCCTCACAGCCAGTTTACATGGAAGACTCTAGTATTGATTTAAACCTCAGTTAAACATAGAAAAACAAAGAGCTTCTCATGCTAACACCTAGTATGCATGAGAGATTCAATCCTAGGGTTGAAAATTGACCTAGGGCTTCAAAAAATTTATAAATAATAAACCTAAAAGCATTAGGGGATCTTATTGGACATTCTTGGACCTCCTTAGACCTTTCATCAATCAGAGAGAGGGAGAGCATCATACATCAAAAATTTGAACAGGTTGGATCATTGAGGAGAGATTCTAGAGACTTGGAAAACTTCCCTTGGAGATCGATTCTTGTAGCAGAGCCCTATAAAATATGAACACATAAGGTAATAATTTTAACATTAGTAGTGGACTTGAACCCATAGCCTTTGGATCAAGAGAGAGAGATTCCACCTTAGCGGCTACTATCCTGGACAATGGCCTACAACCTAGTCTAGGGTTTTAGGTGTTAGTTTCTTTTATTTTGCTTTATCTCTCATTTTAGTAGCATAAGCTTTATTTCAGTTATTTTCTTGCATAGTACTAGTTTTATTGAATTTATTGAGATTATTAATTGCTAATGTCCTCATCCGAGGAGGTAATCTTAGACATCTAAGCGTGTGTTTTTGTTTCATTGATTTCAGAGCTACAGGTTCAATCGAGAAAATTTGCAACATACGAGTACGAGAGGATACCTCTAGCAATAAGACCTAGAGAAGGAGGCATCTGTAAGCCCTCATACAATTTTGTGTGCATCATCAGGAAGCCTTATAAATCATATCCCCTATGTGAGGGGATGTATTATAGACCTTCTACCCTCTTTTGTATGTAAAATCATGTATCAAATGAAGGGTATCCCTCAAAAGGATTCATATGTAACCTAATCTGGAGAATATCAATAATAAAAGCATTCTTTCATTTACTTCTTCACATTCTAGTTATATATGCTTTGTGTCTTTCATTTATTGCATGTTTAATATTAAAGGATTCAATTGAATTGCAAGTAGAGTAGTTGGTGGATGGTGTGTCGCTTCCCTAAGGTCGCTATAGATGGCGATAACGGTGGGATCCCTACCTAGTTATTTAGCTTATTTGTATTTTTTGCCTCTTTATTGACTCAATTTTTGTGTGCAGGTTTAGCCACTCTGATCTACAATGGCTATAATTCAGCCACTCTGGTCAACATCGGCTAGAGGTCAGCCGCTCTGGTCAATAGCGGCTAGAATTCAGCCACTCTGGTCAACAACAACCAGAGCTGGAGTGCAATAGAGGTAAAAACACTGACTCTCTGAGCTGGATTAAAGGTTGGTACAACTTTTCTAATACTTTATAGTTCTCTATCTATTTTTGTTCCATTAAAATTAATGATAATTAAGAAATATTTCAATTTGGAAAACTGAAAGAATGAAAGAGAAATAACTTGTGGCTTGCACATCTTAGGTTTATTTTTAGATTTTCCACTAGGCGTTGCTAGGAATAGTGGCTTCTATCTGCAAAGTTCACCCTAGAATCCAATGTGCTAGAAACTATGTGATTGGTTTCCTTGCTTTGAGGCCTTTTTAAATGCCATACTTGCACCTAATAGAGGGCATTCATCCATCTCATAGTAGTTATGCACCTTTCTAAAATTGAAACACATTTTGCATTAGGCATATAGGGAAATTTCATTGCTACTATATGATGCATTCTTATTCATGCAAAACTTAAAATGAACCACACACACATGCATACTTTAAAAATTGGGGAGTTGGATTTCATCACCAACCCTCAATTCAATCCGGTGACATTGGCATTCATCTCCTTCCATCGGTTTTCCCCCTAGACCTTCATAGAAATGGATTGAGGAACTTACTTATAGTGACACTAAGGTACTTGTGTTCAAACTATCTACCACTATTGGAAAAATCATTGGTTCAGAGTGGAAGAGATAGGAAAACCCTCCAATGGGATTTAAGTGATGTACCCTAGTCTCTTTTGAGAAATCATGTTTGGCATAAGTGTTCTTGATTATCACTATGGATGAGTCTCCTCATTCTAAATCCAAATCAACAACAAGAAACAAGAAACAACCAAACATAAAAATGAAGAAAACTATTTAGGGCACACTCAAATTTATAATCAAGATAAACATTTGCTTGATATTGTTTGGTCATATTTAAGTGCAACACAAAATATAAATTTTCAAAAAAAAAATGGTCAAAGAAAGAAGTAGACATCCTCGGTCTAACACCAAGGGAGAATCTGAAACAACACATACCCTTAGGCAAAGTCATAGTAACATTAAAATACCTACTTGGAAGACCGTGAGACATAGTTTCATGAGTCTAAGGGGTGATAACTCAACCCTTGGGGGATCTCCTCGAGAAAACCCAAACAGGGAACCAAATTAGGGAACTACATCACATCAACATAAAGAGGCCTCATGGCCATCATAATAAAGAAGACATGAGGACAACTCAAGGGCTTCCTCTAAATACACAAAAACTTCTTAGAGACATGAGGAAGCTTCAAGAGATTCCTCCTCACATAGACATAAGGAGGGTTCTAGACCCTGTTCTTCACACAAAGATGATGAGGTTTCCTCATATCAAGAGAAAATTGAACTAGAAAAGATAGGAGTGAATTCTGAAGTATGTGATGAAAACCTTGAGGCTGAAGTATATCTAGAAGGTGATTTTATCGCTGCACTTGAAGAGTTGGATATAGAAAGAAAAAATAACAAAATTCTATCCAAGAAGTTGGAAGAATATGGGGATAATATTGAGCAAGGTGCAACGATAGTATTGTCATTGTTGTCAACACAGTCAGATAGATCGGTTGATGCAGTGGATAGGAGTTTAGAGGTTATTCAGAGTATGTACAGTGATGTTAAATGCTTATGAGGATGTTTTTGATGTTTGGGTGAAGTTGTTACAGGTTGTCCAAGAAGACCAAAGTGGTCCATATGCTAAAGATCAAAGAAAAAGCAAAACATTGCATCAAGAAAAAAAGTGTCGTGATATCGCGACATGTTGCATTTTCATGGTCAAAAGAGAAGCGAAAAAGCAAAGAGGAAAAAGTGTCACGATATCACGACATGTTGCATTTTTGTGGCCAAAAGAGAAGCAAAAAAGAAAAGAGGAAAAAGTGTCGCGATATCATGACATGTTGCATTTTTGCGGCCAAAAGAGAAGCGAAAAATTAAAGAGGAAAAAGTGTCACGATATCGCGACATGTTGCATTTTCGCAGCCAAAAGAGAAGCGAAAAAGCAAGGAGAAAATGTGTCACGATATCGTGACATGTTGTATTTTCATGGGCCAAAGCAAAGAGAAAGAGCAAGAAGAAAAAGTTTCATGATATCGCGACATGTTGCATTTTTGCCAAAGGAACAAAGTAGTTGATAGTGCATCTGATATTAGTGATGAACATCAAGATGGTGAAACTATAGACTGCATAGTGACGTGGACCCATAAGGAATATTTAATTATTTAAAATCATTTAAGATGGTCGTTACACATGGAAAGAAGTGGATGCATGCCCATGTGGAGAAAATGAACAGTCATGGAAAGAAGCAGGTGCATGCCCATGTGGAGAAAACTAACAGTCATGGAAGGAGAAAACGAATAGTCATGGAAAGAAGAAGATGCATGCCCATGTGGAGAAAATGAACAGTCATGGAAAGAAGTGGATGCATGCCCATGTGAAGAAAATGAACAGTCATGAAGGAGAAAATGAACAGTCATCAAAGGAGAAAATGAACAGTCATGCAAAGAGAAAATGAACAGACATGCAAAGAGAAAACGAACAGTCATGCAAGGAGAAAATGAATAGTCATGATCGAGAAAACGAACAGTCATGGTAGAAGAATATGGTGTCAATTATTTGCATGTGATGTTTTTGATGAAATGCCTTCTCAATATATACAAAAGGAGTTACATAAAGAAGTAGTTACAATTGACAAGTGGAATATGAGAATATGAAAGAAGGAGTTACAACTGGAGTTACAGAGAGAAAGGATGGTTATAAAAGGAGTGTTGCTTGGAGAATTTGGGTGAGTGATAGGCGAGCGAGAAGGGTGTGTGTTGTGTGAATTGTGAGAAAGTTTGGGTAAGCAATAGACCAGTCAGGGTCTTGTAAAAGTGAAGGCATTTCTATGTCAATATTTTAGTTTCAAAATTGAAGTCCAAGTTGGTGCTTGGCATCAGGGGTTGGTGCTGGTAAATCAGGGGTCGGTGCTCCTTTCTATTGGTGTAGATAAACCAGGGGTTGGTGCTCCTTTCTATTGGTGTAGATAAACCAGGGGTTGGTGCTCCTTTCTATTGGTGCAGATAAATCAAGGGTTGGTGCTCCTTTCTGTTGGTGTAGATAAATCAGGGGTTGGTGCTCTTTTTTGTTGGTGTAGATAAATTAGGGGTTAGTGATCCTTCCACTGGGTGCTAGTAAATTTATTGTAAAGTTGGTGCTTTGCAAAGGTTGTATTTATATGGGAGTCCAAACAGTCATTTTTGAGGAGTAGCCAAATCGGTGAACCTCGATACATCTTGTGTTGTGTGATGTTATCTTGTTATACTTGCTTTATTTGGTTTTAAGTTTTCATTGTTTTGGCTTTAAGAGTTGAAGATTTAAGTTTTAAATAGCTACACTGATTCACCCCCCTCTTAGTGTCATTGTAATACTAACAATTGGTATCAAAGCCAGTTTCCCTTTTTAGGCTAAATCAACTAGGGTTGATCTTGGATTAGTATGCAATGGGTAAGAAGAATAGATCCTCCTCAAATAAGGCATCTTAGTTAGTTTCAGTTCTAGTGGAAGAGAAAAATGAACTAAAAAATATAGGAGTGAATTCTAAAGTATGTTATGAAAACCTTGAGGTTGAAGTATATCTAGAAGGTGAGTTGATCGCTGCACTTGAAGAGTTGGATATAGAAAGGAAAAAGAACAAAATACTATCCAAGAAGTTGGAAGAATATGGGGATAATATTGAAGATCTCTTCTTACAAATTCATAAAGCCAAGAAAATAGAAGCCTTGAAGTCACACCTAGATGATAAAGGCGATGTATGTAGCAAACATGAAGAGGAATCTAACAAAGTTATTAGTGATCTAAAGCTACAAGTAGAAGAGTCCAAAAGGATTGAAGAAACTCTCAGGTCATAGATCAACGAAAAATAGATTGTTTGTTGCAAACAAGAAGAGGATATTGTTTTATTGAGTAAACAACTAGAAGAGGCCAATACAAATCTCAAATTTGAGAAGAGCACAGAGTTGCTAGATAAAATGATAAGGCAACAAAGAAGCTCCATGGGTAAGCTTGGTCTTGGATGTGAAGTTGAACAACCTTCATCTTCTAAATATATAGAGAAGAAGAAGTCCACTACTAAAGGATCAAAGCAAGAAAATATTGAAGCTGAATCTTCAAAAGGAATAAAATCTCAAAGGAGATCTACAACAAAGCAACCATAACAAAAGAGGTTCTATCACTCTCACTTTATTCATAATAATGCTTTTAATGGCTATTTTTTTAGATGCAACCATTATGGTCACAAGGCAATTTATTGTGGATTGAATAATAGATCAAAGAGTTATGATGGTAGGTCCGAGGTGTAGACCAATTGGTTCATCCAAACCCCATAATGGGGGTGGAGGTCCAAGGTTCAAATCTCGGGCCTTGCTAGACTGAACGCTTGTCCCTTTCCTAGTGCTTTTAGTGGCGTAAAAGGTTTAAAATGATTGTGGCATGGTGGTTATAGGGGCGGATTGCACGAAGATCTGTGTGGTGGCTTCTAGGGTAGACAGTGCAAAATACTGTGGCAGCCATAAAAATCTAGATAGCCTACCTGGATTCATGGTGGCTACCGATTCCACCATGTAAATTTAAAAAAAAAAAAGAGTTATGATGGTAGAAATACATTTGCTTTTCTGATTGAACACCATATGCAATGTTTTAAATGTAATGGTCATGGGCACATAGAAAGGTTTTGTCCAAGCCCTTTTGTATCTAATCTAAGGCAAGAAAGTAGATTTCATTAGACACAAAGAATGCAACATAGATAGGGAATAAATCATGTGCATAAAAGAAAGAAAAATAATCATCCATCAAGGATGCACAAGAGACAACTACCCAAGAGAAATTTTCAAGTTCATGAAAAGGTTCAAAATAGGGATGCAGTTGAAAAACTCAATCCCAAGTTCAAGGAAGCTTGGAGAAATAAATAAGAGAGGAAATCATGTCTCCTTGGACTGAAGGAGACTACTCCTCTATTGCACTAAGCAACTCCAGTTAGCACATCCTCAAGGGGAGCAATATTAAAGTTTTATTTTAATGCTCCTATGTTGTTTGGTTATCTGAGGATGAAAGGCAAGTAGTCAGGGGGAGTTGTCGTATAGTTGTCAAAGTGTGTTTCAGTTCATGTAGTTTTTTGTGGTGGTACCATGAAGGGTGGTGATTAAATTGAGAGTTGTCACCATTGGTAGTATTTCTATATGTCAGTGTTGTACTTTTGATGGTTCTTACTACCATTGTTCAAAGTTACGGATTATAACAGTTTAGATAATTTGGTTTAGTGAAAGAATTTGAAATGTCAATGATTGGTGAACTTTCGTATTTCCTCGGGTTGCAAGTTAATCAAAATGAGAAGGACATATTTATTTCTCAAATTAAATATGTGAAAGAGATGCTAAAAAAGTTCACAATGGAGGATTGCAATCCAATTAGCACTCCCATGATGATAGGTTGCAAGTTGAGCAAGGATGAAAAATCTCCACATGTTGATCAAACCATGTATAGATCTATGATTGGGATCTTATTGTACTTGATAGCTACCAGACCAAATATTTTGCAGGAAGTATGCATGGTAGCACGATTTCAAGCTAGTCCCAAGGAGACTCATGTGATAGTAGTGAAGAGGATTCTTAGGTATCTCAAGGGTACTATGGAGTATGGGTTATGGTATTCGAAAGGTAAGGACTTCACCCTTATTGCATATTTAGATGTAGACTGGGTAGGATGTGTAGATGATAGAAAGAGTACCAGTGGAGGTGCATTCTATCTTGGAGACAGGTTGGTCACGTGGCATAGTAGGAAACAAGAGTCAATATCCTTATCCATAGCAGAGGCAAAATATATTGCAAAAATAATGTGTTGTATGTAGGTATTATGGATGAAACAAACCCTAAAATATCTTGGTATTAACTTCAGTGAGCCAATTTCAGTTAAGTGTGATAACACTAGTGTCATTAACATCTCAAAGAATCTGGTTATGCATTCTCACACAAAACATATTGCTATCCGGTATCATTTTTTGAAGGAGAAAGTTGCAGAAGGTGAGGGTAAGTTGGATTTTGTTCCAACAACAGAGCAAGTAGCGGATATCTTCACAAAACCATTTCTCAAGGAAGTCTTTGAGTACCTTCGCAATAAATTGGGAGTGGTCATGCTTCCCAAGAATTGATTAGCTATCGGGACCACATTCTCAGGGGGAGCATCTATGTATTTGTTTATATTTTTTCTCATGTTTGTGATTTTTTCTAAGTGTAATAATTTTTGCCTGAGAATGTTGTGCATGGACTCAGGGGGAGTTTACAACAACCCTTTTGGTATTTTTGTCAAAGGGGGAGAAGAGTTACAGGAAATTGCACGTGTGTTGCCAAAAATTCTAAAGGGGGAGATTGTTGAGCAAGGTGCAGGGACAATATTGTCATTGTTGTCAACACAGTCATATAGATCGGTTGATGCAGTGGACAGGAGTTCAGAGGTTATTTAGAGTATGTACAATGATGTTAAATGCTTATGAGGATGTTTTTGATGTTTGGGTGAAGTTGTTATAGGTTTTCCAAGAAGACCGAAGTGGCCCATATGCTAAAGACAAAAGAGAAGCGAAAAAGCAAAAAAAAAAAGTGTCGCGATATCGTGACATGTTGCATTTTCGTGACCAAAAGAGAAGAGAAAATACAAGGAGAAAAAGTGTCGCGATATCGTGACATGTTGCATTTTCACGGCCAAAAGAGAAGAGAAAATGCAAGGAGAAAAAGTGTCACGATATCGTGACATGTTGCATTTTCACGGCCAAAAGAGAAGCGAAAAAGCAAGGAGGAAAAAGTGTCGCGATATCGCGACATGTTGCATTTTCACGGCCAAAAGAGCAAAGAGAAAAAAGTGTCACGATATCGCGACATGTTGCATTTTCGTGGTCGAAAGAGCAAAGAGAAAAAAGTGTCGCGATATCATGACATGTTGTATTTTCACGGGCCAAAGCAAAGAGAAAGAGCAAGGAGAAAAAGTGTCGCGATATCGCGACATGTTGTATTTTCACGGGCCAAAGCAAAGAGAAAGATCTAGGAGAAAAAGTGTCGCGATATCGTGACATGTTGTATTTTCATGGGCCAAAGCAAAGAGAAAGAGCAAGGAGAAAAAGTGTCGTGATATCGCGACATGTAGCATTTTTGCGGTCCGATGCAAAGAGAAAGGACAAGAAGGAGAAAATGTCACGATATCACGACATGTAGCATTTTCGTGGTCCGATGCAAATAGAAAGAGCAAGAAGGAAAAAGTGTCACGATATCGCGACATTTCGCATTTTCGTGACTCAAAAAGGATAGGCAGGCAGAGAAAGAAAAAGTGTCACGATATCGCGACATGTCACATTTTTGTGACTCAAAAAGGGCAGGCAGGAAGAGAAAGAAAAAGTGTCACGATATCACGACATGTCACATTTTTGCGACTCAAAAAGGGCAGGCTGACAGAGAAACAAAAGTGTCGCGATATCATGACATGTCGCATTTTCGTGACTCAAGAAGGGCCTCAAAATAGAAATGAAAAGCCTTTTCTTTTTTGGAAACCAAAACACATGCATGCATAAGGGAAAATAAAATGAACAGTCATGAAGGAGAAAACAAACCGTCATCGAAAAAGAAAATGAACAGACATGCAAAGAGAAAATGAATAGTCATGCAAAGAGAAAATGAATAAACATGCAAAGAGAAAATGAATAGTCATGCAAGAAGAAAATGAATAGTCATGAAGGAGAAAACAAATAGTCATCGAAGGAGAAAATGAACAATCATGAAGGAGAAAACGAACAGTCATCGAAGGAGAAAATGAACAGTCATGACCGAGAAAATGAACAGTCATGGTAGGAGAATATGGTGTCAATTATTTGCATGTGACGTGTTTGACGAAATTCCTTCTAAATATATACAAAAGGAGTTACATAAAGAAGGAGTTACAATTGACAAGTGGTGTATGAGAATATGTAAGAAGTAGTTACAATTGACAAGTGGCATATGAGAATATAAAAGGAGTTACAACTAGAGTTACGAAGAGAAAGGATTGTTATAAAAGGAGTGTTTCTTGGAGAATTTCTTAAGCATCAGGGATTTTATTGTGTGGGCGATAAGCATGTGTGTTCTATGAATTGTGGTAGATTGTAGGTAAGCAATAAACCAGTTAGGGTCTTGTAAAAGTGAAGGCATTTTTATGTCAATCTTCTAGTTTCAAAATGGAAGTCCAAGTTGGTTCTTGGCATTAGGGGTTGGTGCTCCTTCTAGTTGGTGTTGGTAAATCAAGGGTTGGTGCTCCTTCCAGTTGGTGCTAGTAAATCAGGGGTTGGTGCTCCTTTCTATTGGTGCAGATAAATCAAGGGTTGGTGCTCCTTCCAGTGGGTGCTGGTAAATTTATTGTAAAGTTGGTGCTTTGCAAAGGCTGGATTTGGATGGGAGTCCAAACAATCATTTTTGAGGAGTAGCCAAATCGGTGAACCTCAGTACATCTTGTGTTGTGTGATGTTCTCTTGTTATACTTTCTTTATTTGGTTTTAAGTTTTCATTGTTTTGGCTTTAAGAGTTGAAGATTTAAGTTTTAAAAAGCTACACGAATTCACCCCCCCTCTCAGTGTCATTGTGAGACTAACAATTGGTATCAAAGCGAGGTTCTTGAACAAGCTTAACCAGCTAGGGTGATCTTGGAAGTGACACAATGGTAGGTGATGAAGGCTTCTCATCAAACAAAGCACCATTGTTGGATGAAACTAATTACACATTTTGGATACTCAGGATGCAGACATATCTTTGTGCTTTGGGATACGACATTTGGGATTCAGTAGATAGTGGATACACTACCCATCACTTATCCAACCGATGTTGTTGGTAAGAAACTATTCGAGAATAACTCAAAAGCAAAGAATGCTATCATGTGTGGATTAGTGGATAGTGAACTGGTAAAAATTATGAGTTGTAAAATGGCAAAATAAATATGGGACAAACTAAGAAGCATTCATGAAGGACACAATAAGATCAAGGAGGCCAAGTTACAAACACATCGAACTTAGTTTGAAGTATTAAATATGAATGACGATGAGAACATAAAGGCATATATGCTAAGAGTTAATGAAGTCATTAATGCGATTAGAGGACTTGGAAAGGAAATCGAAGATTCTGTCATCGTGAAAAAGGTATTAAGATCTCTTCCCCAAAGATTTGATTCTAAAGTTTCAGCTATAGAAGAAGCTAAAAATATAAATTCTTTTAGTATGGATGAGATGCATGGTTCTTTGACTGCATATGAGATGAGAATAGGAAAATCTAAACCCATAGACAGAGAAGCTTCTTTTAAAGCCCATAAAAATATAAAAGAAAAACAAGAATCCGAGGAAGAAGATACATCAGATGAAATGGAAGCAAACTTTGTTCTAAAACTAAAAAGGGGAAAAGGAAAATACAGAGGAAAGTTACCATTTAAATGTTTCAATTATGGAGGTGTTGAGCATGTTGTAGCTAATTTTCCACTTAATGAGAAGTACAAAAGTGATGAAGGATCGCACCAAAAAAGAAGTGACTGGAAGAAAAAAACAAATTTTAGAAACGACAACTTCAAGAAGAAAATTTTCATCTCCAAGAATGTTAGTTCATCAGAAGAAAGTTGTGGTGAGGATTCTAAAAAGGAAACAGGTGAAGCTCTTTTCATGGCACTCAAAGAAGAAAAAGCAAAAAAAGAACAGGAATGTGATGAAGAAGAAATTGATGCAGAAATAAATTTGAAAGAGGAACTAATTGTAGCTCTGGATGAATTGAAGATAGAAAGAAAAAGAATAAGAAAATTTCAAGAAAGCTTGAGGATGCAAATGAAATCATAACTAGTTTGAAAGTACAGATAGAAGAATCCAAGAAAATATCTGAAGATCTCGAAGTGCAAATAACCATGAAAATAGATTATTGTAGTAAGCTAGAAGAAGAGACTGTTGGTTTAAGGATGCAGATAGAAGATATGAATCGTAAAATTAGTTGTTATCACAAACGTGAAGAAAGTTCTATGAAGCTGGATAAGATCATAAATAACCAAAGGACTACAGGCATCAAATTTGGTTTGGGCTTTGACAAAGGAGAATCATCAAATGGATCAAAGAATGAAGATAAGAAATAGGTTGATCAAGAAAAATTGACTCATGCAAAAGAAAGCAATAATGCAAGGCACGAAAGAAGAATTGACAATGATGGATTCACCAATGTCACACATCAAGGAAGAAGAAGATTTATGACTCCTACGAAAACATGGCAAAGACCATCACCCAGGTTCAATCATCTCTTTTTTTGTTACTATTTTAAATGCAATGGTTATGGACATAAGATTTCAGATTGCAAGTATAATGTAGGACCAAGGAATTTTACCAGTAGAAATGTTTTTTCACCTTTGATGGATTATGCGAGAGAATGTTATAACTATCATAATTTTGGGCACATTACAAGAAATTATCGAAGTACATTTGCATCAAATCAATTTTAGGGAAGAAAATTTCAACCAAATGGAATGAGACAAAATACAAAATTTCCCAAAAAACATGCACAAGCTACTGAAAAGAAAAGTCAAAACAAGAGCCCAAAACTGTAATCAAACCATAGTGGAAAGAAAAAGAGTGATCTAAGGAAGAAAAGGAATCCATGATTGTACAAACAAAATTTAAAGCATAGAATAAATTTGCACCATGGATACTTGATAGTGGATGCTCCAGTCATATGACAGGTGACAAACAAAAATTTGAGAAGTTACAACAATATGAAGGTGGTTCAGTAAAATTTGGAAATAATGATGGAGCTAGGATAGTTGGCAAAGGTTCAGTTAAGATCAGTGATGGAAAAATAAAGTTAAAATAAGTCTTGTTTGTGGTTGGTCTGAAGCATAACTTGTTGAGTGTAAGTCAGATTTGTGATAGAGGTCATGAAGTGATTTTTACAAAGCAAGGTTGTGAAGTCAAAAAAGCAAACAGTGGAAAGTTGATAGCAACTGGATCGAGGACATCTGACAACCTGTACACTCTCTCAGAGACTTTAGAAGGAGCTTGCTTTATTGGACAGGAAGAAGAAAATTTGGGAGTGGTCACACTTCCCAAGAATTGACTAGCTATCGGGACCACATTCTCAGGGGGAGCATTTGTGTATTTGTTTATCTTTTTGCTCATATTTGTGATTTTTGCTAAGTGTAATAATTTTTGCCTGAGAATTTTGTGCATGGACTCAGGGGGAGTTTGCAACAACCCTTTTATATTGTTGTCAAGGGGGGAGAAGAGTTACAAGAAATTGCACGTGTGTTGCCAAAAATTCCAAAGGGGGAGATTGTTGAGCAAGGTGCAGTGACAATATTGTCATTGTTGTCAACACAGTCACATAGATCGATTGATACAGTAGACAGGAGTTTGAAGATTATTCAGAGTATGTACAGTGAAGTTAAATGCTTATGAGGATGTTTTTGATGTTTGGGTGAAGTTGTTACAGGTTGTCCAAGAAGACCGAAGTGGCCCATATGCTAAAGACAAAAGAGAAGCGAAAAAACAAAGAAAAAAAGTGTCACGATATCGCGACATGTTGCATTTTCATGGCCAAAAGAGAAGAGAAAATGCAAGGAGAAAAAGTGTCACGATATCGTGACATGTTGCATTTTTGTGGCCAAAAGAGAAGAGAAAATGCAAGGAGAAAAAGTGTCACGATATTGCGACATGTTGCATTTTCGTGGCCAAAAGAGAAGCAAAAAAGCAAGGAGGAAAAAGTGTCAAGATATCGCGACATGTTGCATTTTCACGGTCAAAAGAGCAAAGAGAAAAAAGTGTCACGATATCGCGACATGTTGCATTTTCATGGCTGAAAGAGCAAAGAGAAAAAAGTGTCACAATATCGCGACATGTTATATTTTCATAGGCCAAAGCAAAGAGAAAGAGCAAGGAGAAAAAGTGTCGCGATATCGCGACATGTTGTATTTTCACGGGCCAAAGAAAAGAGAAAGAGTTAGGAGAAAAAGTGTCATGATATCGTGACATGTTGTATTTTCATAGGCCAAAGCAAAGAGAAAGAGCAAGGAGAAAAATTGTCGCAATATCGCGACATGTAGCATTTTCATGGTCCGATGCAAAGAGAAAGGACAAGAAGGAAAAAGTGTCGCGATATCGCGACATGTAGCATTTTCATGGTCCGATACAAAGAGAAATAGCAAGAAGGAAAAAGTGACGTGATATCACGACATGTCACATTTTCATGACTCAAAAAGGGCAGGTAGTCAAAGAAAGAAAAAGTGTTACGATATCGTGACATGTCGCATTTTTGTGACTCAAAAAGGGTAGGAAGGCAGAGAAAGAAAAATTGTCGCGATATCGCGACATGTCGCATTTTGTGACTCAAAAAGGGTAGGCTGGCAGAGAAACAAAAGTGTCACGATATCGTGACATGTCGCATTTTTTGACTCAAGAAGGGCCTCAAAATAGAAACAAAAAGCCTTTTATTTTTTGGAAACCAAAACACATGCATGCATAAGGGAAAAGAAAATGAACAGTCATGAAGGAGAAAATGAACAGTCATCGAAAAAGAAAATGAATAGACATGCAAAGAGAAAATGAACAGTCATGCAAAGAGAAAATGAATAGACATGCAAAGAGAAAATGAACAGTCATGCAAGGAGAAAATGAATAGTCATGAAGGAGAAAACAAACAGTCATCAAAGGAGAAAATGAACAGTCATGAAGGAGAAAATGAACAGTCATCAAAGGAGAAAATGAACAGTCATGACCGAGAAAATGAACAGTCATGGTAGGAGAATATGGTGTCAATTATTTGCATGTGATGTGTTTGATAAAATGCCTTATAAATATATACAAAAGGAGTTACATAAAGAAGGAGTTACAATTGAAAAGAAACGTATGAGAATATGTAAGTAGTTACAATTGACAAGTGGTATATGAGAATATAAAAGGAGTTACAACTGGAGTTACGAAGAGAAAGGATTGTTATAAAAGGAGTGTTGCTTGAAGAATTTCTTAAGCATCAGGGATTTTATCATGCAGGTGATAAGCGTGTGTGTTCTGTGAATTGTGGTAGACGTTGGGTAAGCAATAGACCAGTCAGGGTCTTGTAAAAGTGAAGGTATTTTTATGTCAATCTTCTAGTTTCAAAATGGAAGTCCAAGTTGGTGCTTGGCATTAGGGGTTGGTGCTCCTTCCAATTGGTGCTGGTAAATCAAGGGTTGGTGATCCTTCCATTCGATGCTGGTAAATTAGGGGTTGGTGCTCCTTTCTGTTGGTGCAGATAAATTAGGGGTTGGTTCTCCTTCTAGTGGGTGTTGGTAAATTGATTGTAAAGTTGGTGCTTTGCAAAGGCTGGATTTAGATGGGAGTCCAAACAGTCATTTTTGAGGAGTAGCCAAATCGGTGAACCTCGGTACATCTTGTGTTGTGTGATTTTATCTTGTTATACTTGCTTTATTTGGTTTTAAGTTTTCATTGTTTTGGCTTTAAGAGTTGAATATTTAAGTTTTAAAAAGCTACACTGATTCACACCCCCTCTCAGTGTAATTGTGATACTAACAAGATCTCCTCAAGAAAGCCCAAACATGGAACCAAATTATGGAACTACATCACATCAACACAAAGAGGCCTCATGGCCATCATAAGAAAGGAGACATGAGGAAAACTCAAGGGCTTCCTCTAAATACACAAAAACTTCTCAGAGACATGAGGAAGCTTCAAGAGCTTCCTCCTCACATAGACATAAGGAGGATTCTAGACCCCGTTATTCACACAAAGATGATGAGGTTTCCTCATATCCATCCTCATGGAGGCTAGAGAGGGCCACAAAACCGTCATCACCAAAAATGCGCACAAGAGTCCTGACATCCCCGCATTCACATGAGACACTTAGAACAAATCATCCAACTGAAGGGCAGGAAACTAGAGAGACATCCAGTAATAGACATCAAACAAAATATATCCTTCACACAAGAGGAAGGATTCCAATAGACTATGACCTTATTATAGTAAATGGCACCCCATGGGATAAGCCATGGAAAAAAAGACAATTGGATGAATTGGATCAGTTGCACTCAAGTCCCTCTCCCAGAACCCTAGCCACAAAAAATTTTGCATTTGGAAGTTCATGAACCGTGACTTCTAAGCCCACTTCTCAAACTGGGGGTGCCTCAAGGTGACCCTATAGTAAATAAATAGATTCTGATCATAGAGACACTCAACAATATATTGAACAAGTCACATTAGCTAGCAATATCAAAGAGATAGTAGAAACCTCTTTGAGAAGTCTGTGAATCAAAACCACTAGAACATGATCATATAAGCATGAGTCTTCTATGATCGCACAAGTTAACCAAGTGTGATAGTTAGAAAATGCCTTGTGCAAAAAGTGAGAGCTTGTATAAGTGTATCGCTCCAAATTTTTTGCATCCCTACCTTCAGGCTATAGGATCCGTGCCCAGAAGGAGGATGGGAAAATGATGGCGTGGTACCTCGGACTGAGAGGCCTTACGAAGGTCCCGCCTCTCGAGAGAGGTGTATTATGGTGATTTTTCGATAGATGGAGGGTTCACCAAGAAACATTTAATGACAGTTTCCATGCCTAGGTTGGGAATGTGTTTTATGTGTTCAGTTTTAGCCTTAATCATCCAAGTCCTAGGTTTGGCCAAAATGCATCTACGCTATTCTATATGAAGATGCAGATTTAAATGAATACAAAAACAAAATTAGACAAAAAATAGAGAGAATAATATGGATTAAAGATCAATACCTGATCCGGATGTCTGATGAAGATTCTAATTTTTGAAGCAGTCAGGATCACCTCTGATTTGACAGGATTGTCTGCTATCAGATAAGATCATCTGAGATTCGACGAATTCGTCAGATGAATTCGTCAGAGACCTGCAATTAGAGAAATAGGCACAAAATGCAAAAAATGCAACTATTCTAACAGAGGGCAATGATGTAGAATAACAACAATAACATTAAAATGATGATAATAAGCAAAATACGAATACACTACAATGATTTGATGATAATTGATGACTTAATTATGCATTTAAAGCTACATGGGTGAACTCCAAAGTGCAGAATAGCAGCAAATAATAAATAAACTAGCTAATTGCAGAATAAAACAACAGATTGAAAAGAAGAAAATGCAAACTCTGGGCACTGATTGCCCCTAATGTGGACTGCAGTCGAAATCATCTTTGATTCGACAAGATCACCTCCGATCTGAATAGGATCATCTGCGATGATGTAAGCTTGCTTCGGCTAAAAAATACTAAGGTACCTACAACAAAATTGGATGCAACAAATGTAGGTGGTAATTTAGGATGTCTAGTGTGTGTAGAATTTGAGTTATAGGGAATTTTAGCCACGGGGATGCTAAGGGGAGGGCTTAGGATTAAATAGGCTTAGGATGGAGGTTAGGAGGTTGGAGATCATCCCTATTTGGGAGATCTCCAACTGGGAGGGTCTCTAACGGCGTAGACACACTTCTATCCGGATTAGAGACGTCGTTGGAATAGAGACTAATTGTGCAAAATTAGTTTTGGGACAAGATCGTCTGGACATCCTAGCCCAAATGAAATCGTCCAATCTGAGGTGATATCGTCTGATCGGCGACGATATCATCAAACGGTCAAAACAAACTCTAAAAATGGCATGAGAAATGAGGAAACAGATTAAGCAACGGTTTGGGAGCGATTTTGGAGGTTAAAATTTGAATTTGAATTATTTACTAGAGTAAATGTAATTATTAAGGTTTTACTGCACCAATTTTAGGGTGCTACATTTTGCCCCCTCTTTAGCGAATTTTTTGAAGAAAATGCATTAAAGATGAGTTCTTCTCGATCTATGAGAAAGCAAAAATTATTCCCATTTTTAGGTGACGATTCTTGGTCGAATCGTATGACAGCTTACTATGGTGCCCCCTCCGTGTTTTTACCCAAATCGAACGTTTGAGGTAAAAATGCGGAAAAACTAAATTTGAAAATGTATTTAATTGTATTTTGAATAAAATTAAGAAAAATAGGGTAAAACCCTAATTCATTTTTACTGTTCATTTTTTTGGTTTTTAGAGCTCTGCAAGCAAAATGGTGGAGATAGCGCACAGATCACCAGAGGTCCAGCGCGGGCTACGGGTAAGAGTCTAAACTTAGTTTAGAATGGTTTAAGTTGAATTTACATGCTTTTTAGGTGAATTTTAAATAAATTTTGAGCATCGTGGCCATTTTTGGGCCATTGACGTCATCGGGACGAAATCGTCCCGATTTCGATAAAATCATCTCAAGTTCACCGATTTCATCTAAGGGCAAAATCGGTGAAAGGGGGACGATTTCATCAAATAAGGGACGATTTCGGCTTGCAAAATCGGAGACGATTTTTCTCAAATTTGGGAGGATATCGTCCAATAGTGGACGATATCATCCTTTGTATAAAATTGAACTGATTTTACTTGCAGTATTAATCACTTGAGTTTTTATTAATGATTGTTTTTGTTGTGTTGTTGTTTATGTTGTAGAGAGGTTTACTAAAGAGCAGAGAATGGAAATACGTTGGGTTGAGAGATGACTTGGCTACTTTATCACAGGCAAAATAGGATCAGCTAGCTCAGGCCAGCTTACAGCATGTGGCAGAGATGCCACAATTTTCTACAGACATGGGGCTACTAATAGCCCTGGTAGAGAGGTGGTATCCGGGTTCTTCCTATTTTCGGTTACCGACAGGGGAGATGACTTCCACATTGGAGGATGTATGGAGGATTCTAAGAATCTCCATACAAGGACGGTTGATCACTCCTATGGCCAATCAAGGCCATGTTATGATGCGGTTGTGTGGCGATCCGAGCTTCGCCCTAGAGAAGGGCGAAGTAAACATCGAGGCGTTGCGTCAGATGCCTGGGGCATCCAGACTCACACAAATTTTGGCCGAAGTGGTGGGTGGACTTTTTCTATGCCACCAGAGCGGGTGCAGGGTACCATGGGTGCTAGCAGATGTGATCTGTGACATGCGAGACCATGGTTACAGATTTTCTTAGGGCAATTTTGTTCTATGTCGATTGTACAGGATCCTGCATGGGGTCGTGTACAAAGGTGGCCGATGTCTGGTTATGACATCGCTTCTACAGGTTTGGTGCTAGGAGCACATTGTAGTGAGGAGGCCGATAGGGCTTCCTTTGATAGAGATTGATGGGGAGAGGCCCTGAGTTTTCTACTGGTGGCTTCGGAGAGGGGCACAGTGATGGATTGATCTATCGATGTCTTGGAGACTGCTGGATGACCTTGTCCCAAACCAGATCACCTGGAGGCCTTGGAGGGATCATCCAGGGTGGGCCAAGGATGGAAAGGAGATGGATTGCATTAGGTGAGTCTACTGGTTGAGGATGGAGAGGGGAGAGGTGGAGCTCCACCGGTATGATCGAGTTTTGCGATAGTTCAGTCTACAGCAGGGGATCCCATCTCTCAAGGATTACAAGTTTTCCTGGACTATCCGGGATAACACTACGGTCAATGGGGCTCCAAATATGTAGCACTTCTAGAGTCAGGACATAGATGATGCCCCCATTTAGCCAGTGGATGGGGACGACATAGGGGTAGCTGACGGCTATGATGCCTGGTACATAGGCATCCGCCCTCCTCGAATTACGAGGGCTCAAGGTCCGATTCATGTAGTTGTGCATCGGATGGGGAGGCAATTCCAAGTGGCTATTGAGGTGGCCTAGGGTCACGATGGGAGAGAGCTGAGGAGAGCACAGGCATAGCAGAGGCCACGACAATGAGAGAGGAGGGAGGAGAGACCCCCTTCTCCATAGAGAGAGAGGCCACCATTGCCCGATAAGGGCAAGGGTGTCGACATTAGGGAGAGCAACGAGACAATGACTCTTCGAGCGAAGACAGTCCATATCTAGGCATAGGTGAGGACCCTGTAGGAGCATGTTGCATGACATCGAGCTAAGGTTACACAGCTCAGAGATGAGATTGCACACCTTAGAGCATGGGGTAGAGGGGCGAGCACTTGGGAGCTATCATGGGCTATTGCCCAAATCACATTTTATCAGATATTATACTACCGGATGGTGTCAAAGGAGGAGAGATTACCACTATCGGTTGCCATCGTGGATCCGATCAAGATGGGGTCATCAAGGACTTCATCTCGATCCATGACTAGGACTCGTAGTACCACACAAACTGCGATGGGGCCACCTCGTCCACCTTAGGGTGGGGGAGGAGATGAGGCTGAGAGCTCAAGGGGTTATCGAGGCTAGCCACTACAGATTGCACTATACAAATTGAGACATAGTTTTTATTATTTTTGAAAGAGGATTGAGTATGTCGAGATACAGATTGTGGCATACCGATCCAGTTTTGATATTATGTATATATATTTGTGATATATATAGATGAGATATTTTTGATCATATGACTTGTCTTATGTATTTTTATGATGCTTTAAAATGTTTTGATTTATTGATTTGATGATTCATGTAATTATGTCATTTTGAAATATTATAATTTTGATGTCATGCTGTAAGATTTTAAATGAAATAATCTCATGTAACAAATTGTTTGTTTGTGATGTGATGTGATAAAAGATAAAAAGAGACTTCTAAAAATAATTTCAAAGGACATTGTCACTATTATAGACCATTTCATGGAGTCGCCACTCACTCGATCGTCAAGCTAATCCCAGTATAGAAATATTGTGAAAAGTAAAAGAGTGCTTAAGAGATTGTCTTAAGACTTTGGTGCAATGGTGCAAATGATGATGATGATGGTTTGTTGTCAGAGTTTCATAAAAATAGTATGCATGAAATAATGTTAAAATGATTTTTGTTAGGCATAAATTCCTAAGTGTGATAATTTTTTTGGATAATTCCCTAGGAATTATACCATCATTTCAAAATTAAAGGTTGACATAATGACATGAAATAGTGATAATGTGCATGCTTTTGAAAGCATAATTGTGTAACATAATGATTTAAGTCATATGGTTTTCATGATTTTTAAATAAAATGGGGAAAACAAATTGTTACAATGGTTTGCGCTAGGCATAGAATATGTAGGTATAGACTTATACCATCATCGCAAAATCCAAAAAGAGATAATTTTATTGCATGGTTGATTTTTAATAAATAGAAAATATGAAGATGAGGACTTGTGCTAGGCATAAAATTCCAATTTTGGTTTTAGAACTATACCATCGTCGTGAAAGTCGACAATATGTATATATGTGTGTGTTTTGATTGTATGGTTTGAAAGAAATTTTGATCTTTTTGATTATGCATGTAGTTGTCTTTATACTAAACAACTATATTTTACAAGAAGAAAATGAATTTATTCCAAACAATTTGCAAAAAATATTTCAAAGTATCTTAAAGACAAGAGTTAGATTTATAAGGAATCCCATGTGCATATGTGAGTTCATTTCCAATCTTGATTTATCATAATGATACACAAAATCTCTCAAATACAAATGTGTGTGCAATTGCATTGTTCATTTACCAGTTTGAGCAAGGTACTATAATACAAGTGATTTGAATGAACCAAATAAGTGTTCATTAACCATGATGTAGATGCATATAACCATACTAGACTACTATGTCATCCTACGATATCGTCCAATAGTGGACGATATCATCCTTTGTATAAAATTGAACTGATTTTACTTACAGTATTAATCACTTGAGTTTTTATTGATGATTATTTTTGTTGTGTTGTTGTTTATATTGTAGAGAGGTTTACTAAAGAGCAAAGAATGGAAATATGGTGGGTTGAGAGATGACTTGGCTACTTTATCATAGGCAAAGCAGGATCAGTTGGCTCAGGCCAGCTTACAGCATGTGGCAGAGATGCCACAAGTTTCTACAGACATGGGGTTACTACCAGCCCTGGCAGAGAGGTGGTATCCGAGTTCTTCCTATTTTCGGTTATCGATAGGGGAGATGACTTCCACATTGGAGGATGTATGGAGGATTCTAAGGATCCCCATACAAGGATGGTTGATCACTCCTACGGCCAATCAGGGCCATGCTATGATGTAGTTGTGTGGCGATCTGAGCTTCGCCCTAGAGAAGGGCGAAGTAAACATCGAGGCACTGCGTCAGATGCCTGGGGCATCCAGACTCACACAAGTTTTGGCCAAAGTGGTGGGTGGACTTTTGTTGTGCCACCAGAGCGGGTGCAGGGTACCATGGGTGCTAGCAGATGTGATCTGTGACATGCGAGACCATGGTTACAAATTTTCTTAGGGTAGTTTTGTTCTATGTCGATTGTACAGGATCCTGCATGGGGTCGTGTACAAAGGTTGTCGATGTCTGGTTATGACATCGCTTCTATAGGTTTAGTGCTAGGAACACATTGTAGTGAGGAGGCTGATAGGGCTTCCTTTGACAGGGATTGATGGGGAGAGGCCCTGAGTTTTCTACTGGTGGCTCCAGAGAGAGGCACAGCGATGGATTGATCTATCGATGTCCCGGAGACTATTGGATGACCTTGTCCCAAACCAGATCACCTGGAGGCCTTGGAGGGATCATCCAGGGTTTGCCAAGGATGGAAAGGAGCTGGCTTGCATTAGGCGAGTCTGCTGGTTGAGGATGGAGAGGGGAGAGGTGGAGCTCCACTGGTATGATTGATTTTTATGATAGTTCAGTCTACAACAGGGGATCCCATCTCTCAGGGGTTACAAGTTTTCCTGGACTGTCTAGGATAACACTACGGTCAATGGGGCTCTAGATATGTAATGCTTCTAGAGTTAGGATGCAGATGATGCACCCATTTAGCCAGTGGATGGGGACGACATAGGGGTAGCTAATGGCTATGATGCCTGGTACATAGGCATCTACCCTCCTTGAATGACGAGGGCTCAAGGTTCGATTCATGTAGTTGTGCATCGGATGGGGAGGCAGTTCCAAGTGGCTATTGAGGTGGCCTAGGGTCATGGTGGGAGAGAGCTGAGGAGAGCACAGGCACAGCAGAGGCCATGACAATGAGAGAGGAGGGAGGAGAGACCCCCTTCTCCACAGAGAGAGAGGCCACCATCACCCGATAAGGGCAAGGGTGTCGACATTGGGGAGAGCAGCAAGACCGTGACTCTTCGAGCGAAGATAGTCCATATCTAGGCACAGGTGCAGACCCTGTAGGAGGAGGTTGCACGACACCAAGCTGAGGTTACACAGCTCAGAGATGAGATTGCACGCCTTAGAGCATGGGGCAGAGGGGGGAGCACTTGGGAGCTAGCATGGGCTATTGCCTAGATCACATTTTATCAGATATTATACTACCAGATGGTGTCAGAGGAGGAGAGATTACCACTACTGTTTGCCATCACAGATCTGATCAAGATGGGGTCATCAAGGACTTCATCCTGATCCATGACTAGGACTCGCAGTACCACACAAACTATGATGGGGCCACCTCGTCCACCTAAGGGCGGGGGAGGAGATGAGGCTAAGAGCTCAAGGGGTTCTCGAGGCTAGCCACTACAGATTGCACTATACAGATTGAGACATAGTTTTTATTATTTTTGATAGAGGATTGAGTATGCCGAGGTACAGATTGTGGCATACCGATCCAGTTTTGATATGATGTATATATATTTGTGATATATATAGATGAGATATTTTTGATCATATGACTTGTCTTATGTATTTTTATGATGCTTTAAAATGTTTTGATTGATTGATTTGATGATTCATGTAATTATGTCATTTTGAAATATTATAATTTTGATGTCATGCTGTAAGATTTTAAATGAAATAATCTGATGTAACAAATTGTTTATTTGTGATGTGATGTGATAAAAGATAAAAAGAGACTTCTAAAAATAATTTCAAAGGACAATGTCACTATTATAGACCATTTCATGGAGTTGCCGCTCACTCGGTCGTCAAGCTAATCCCAGTATAGAAATATTGTGAAAAGTAAAAGAGTGCTTAAGAGACTGTCTTAAGACTTTGGTGCAATGGTGCAAATGATGATGATGATGGTTTGTTGTCAGAGTTTCATAAAAATAGTATGCATGAAATAATGTTAAAATGATTTTTGTTAGGCATAAATTCCTAAGTGTGATAAATTTTTTGGATAATTCCCTAGGAATTATACCATCATTGCAAAATTAAAGGTTGACATAATGACATGAAATAGTGATAATGTGCATGCTTTTGAAAGCATAATTGTGTAACATAATGATTTAATTCATATGGTTTTCATGATTTTTAAATAAAATGGGGAAAAAAAATTGTTACAATGGTTTGCGCTAGGCATAGAATATGTAGGTATAGACTTATACCATCATCGCAAAATCCAAAAAGAGATAATTTTATTGCATGGTTGATTTTTAATAAATAGAAAATATGAAGATGAGGACTTGTGCTAGGCATAAAATTCCAATTTTGGTTTTAGAACTATACCATCATCGCAAAAGTCGACAATATGTATATATGTGTGTGTTTTGATTGTATGGTTTGAAAGAAATTTTGATCTTTTTGATTATGCATGTAGTTGTATTTATACTAAACAACTGTATTTTATAAGAAGAAAATGAATTTATTCCAAACAATTTGCAAAAAATATTTCAAAGTATCTTAAAGACAAAAGTTAGATTTATAAGGAATCCCATGTGCATATGTGAGTTCATTTCCAATATTGATTTATCATAATGATACACAAAATCTCTCAAATACAAATGTGTGTGCAATTGCATTGTTCATTTACTAGTTTGAGCAAGGGACTATAATACAAGTGATTTGAATGAACCAAATAAGTGTTCATTAACCATGATGTAGATGCATATAACCATACTAGACTACTATGTAAGTCGGATTATCAAGAGCTAGCTAATCCATAAGTAGACATAGGTCTGTACAAAAGAAGGTTGCTAATGTGACAAACATATCGCCACGCTAGGAGTTACCCAAGGCCATGCGGGTTGGGCACAAACCACCTATTATGGGGCTTACCTCACAGTTTTTGAATAATTGAGAATTCCAGGGATTCAAGCTCATCAACCCTTCTTTTCTTTTCAAAGGGTAGGGAAAGGTATTTTATTGCTTTTTCTTTTGCTTTATTTTTCTTTTCTTTTGTATTTTTGCTTGATAATGCTGTAATGATAAAAATAACATTTCTCTTTTTCTCTTTTTCTTAAACTTTGCATTTTTTGCTTTTTTTTTTTTTTTGTTCTATGCTGGGGATACTTGCTCGGATTATCTGTAGAGCAAGGGATTTTTATTCTGGGTAGGGGTGAGCTTATCCTTTTGCCAATTCTCAAAGATTCTAGACCATGTGCATGATAGGATAGCAGGGGAAACTTTTCGCTCAAGAAAACACTTCTACTATGTAGCATAGCATGGACATTACAAATATAATCATTTTATTGTGAAAGGATGTGCTTGGTTTAAGTAAATAACAATATCAATTCTCTGTGCTCAAACTTTATTTAATTGAATTTTGTGGACTTTGATATAAGAGAGATTAGTAATCATGCTAGATAAAATCAAGATATTTATTTTTGTGTTTGTGAAAGTGAGGGATTCCAAATAAATGCTAATTTATCCAAAATAATTTGAAACATATAACTGCAACATTTGTAAGAAGATATATATATATAAATACTTTTTGAGAATTTTTGAGAATGTTGACTCTTTCTTTCTTCTTTATGTTGATTTGGTTTTGAAAGAGTCAAGAATAGTGCTGTTTTTATTATTTTTTTTATTATTTTTTTGTTTTTTGAAAGAATTAACAAGTACCATAAATAAATGCAACAAATATTTTTGAATATTTTGATGATTATGAATGTTTTTGGTGTTTTTTAATTTATAAAATTGAAAGAAATACAAGATAATGATTTTGAAATATTTTAAACAAATATATACAATGATGAAATGACCAAATTCATACATAGTAACATTTAAGATGCAAAATGTTCATGGGTTCTTTAAGTTCTTTACCATCTAAGGTAGATAATTTGTATGCTCCTGATTCAAATTTAGCAGTGATAATGTATGGTCCAAGCCAGTTGGGCTCAAATTTACCTTAGGATTTTGCAGAGTTTATACTCCACAATATCATAAGTACTTTTGGGGTCCCTTCGAAGATTATATCAGATAATGGACCATCTTTGAAGAACAAATATGTGCATGCTTTAATGAACAAATACCACATCCAACATAGTTTTTCAACACCATATTATCCATAAGCAAATGGGCAATCAGAAGCCTCAAACAAAACAATCATCTCCATCTTGAGGAAAATAATGAAACATAATCATAGGGACTGGCATTTGTAGTTACCTCTAGAATTATGGGTATATAGGACTAGTGTGTAGCGCTCACTAAGGCAACACAATTTTCACTTGTATATGGCACTAATGCCATCATGCCCCTAGAACTAGAAATCCCAACCTTGCGCATAGCATTGAAGGACTTCATAGATGATGACACAATGTGGCAGGGCCACCTTGATCAACTAATGCTTCTTAATGAATGATGAATCAATGCCTTGGATCATATCTACATTTATCAAAATTTCCTTGCATGAGCATACAATAATAAATTCCATTTGATAGAATTCAAATTTAGGTATCTTGTGCTCAAAGAAAACCAGTAGAACTCAAATATGTTACCCATTTGTGAGATAAATTTGTGGCAAATTGGATAGGCCCCTACATGATTTCAGAGAAGATTGTTCCTGGAGCATATCACCTCACATATTTGGACAGTGTTGAAGAGCCTGAACCTCTCAACATCATTCATTTTAAGGCATTTCATACATAAAAATAAAAAACATTCAAAATATGTCATAAAAATAAAAAACATTCAAAATATGTCATAAAAATAAAAAGTATTCAAATATGTAATGAAAATAAAAAACATTCAAATATGTCATAAAATAAAAAATATTCAAATATGTCATAAAAATAAAAAACATTCTAATGTGTCATAAAAATTATAAACATGGTCACATCCATCACAAAAAGTCCAAAGGCATATAAAATCCCTTTGGTCAATTCAAATCACAAAATGCTCCAAAGGTACCCAATCCGCTTGGTCAAAATCAATCAAAAATATCCAAAGGTATCTTAAAGCCCTTTGGTCAAATCAAATCAAATCACAAAATGCTCCAAGGGTACCCAAACCACTTGGTCAAAATCAATCAAAAAGCTCCAAAGGCATCTAAAATCCCTTTGGTCAAATCAAATCATAGAAATGCTTCAAGGGTATCCAATTCATTTGGTCAAAATTAGTCAAAAATCTCTAAAGGCATCTAAAAGCCCTTTGGTAAAATCAAATAACAAAATGCTCCAAGGGTACCCAATACAACTGGTCAAAATCAATCAAAAAGCTCCAAAGGCATCTAAAGGCCCTTTGGTCAAATAAAATCACAAAACACTCCAAGAGTACCCAATATACTTGGTCAAAATCAATCAAAAATCTCCAAAGGTATCTTAAAGCACTTTTGTCAAATCAATCCAAAAAATTCTCCAAGGGTACCCAATCCGCTTGGTCAAAATCAATCAAAAAGCTCCAAAGGCATCTAAAAGCCCTTTGGTCAAATCAAATCACAAAATGCTCCAAGGGTACCCAATCCGCTTGGTCAAAATCAATCAAAAAGCTCCAAAGGCATCTAAAAGCCCTTTGGTCAAATCAAATCACAAAATGCTCCAAGGGTACCCAATCTGCTTGGTCAAAATCAATCAAAAAGCTTCAAAGGTATTTTAAAGCCCTTTGGTCAAATAAAAAATACAAAATCAATGCAAAAATAAAAAAATACAAAACATTTACATCTTACATCCACATAGTTGCATATCCATTAATATCCATTGCATTCGCATATGTCATGATCACATGTTTTTTACAAACGATTCCATAGTTTGTATCTCAATCATAATATACAAATTCATCCTCATACATGCATCCATGTGTGTGATTGTGTTTTTCAACTAATGTTCCTATATGAAATATATGAATGTGTCCTACTCTTTCAACCATGTCTAGTGGTATTATCAACTTTTATAGAAAGCCACATTGATTAGTAGGGAGCAAGGTCTAGTTGTAATAATACCTTGGATATTCAGGATCCTATAACTAATTGAAACACTAAAATCCTAGTTGGTACAAGGGAAATATGAAAACTACAAAAATGGTCTAGGTTACCTCAAGCGAAAAGGATCTTCCTTGATTATCCCCCTGTGCAACCGGTTTAAGGGTGCTGAGAATTGGTAAAAGGACAAATTCCACCCTACCCAGAAATGAGTGACTATCATCACAACATAAACCCTTGCTTTCATTAACACAAGTAAAAATCCTAAAACAAAGCACAAATTAAAATTTCCAGTTTCCAAAGTCATAATTCAAAATCCCAAAATCAAGCAACAGTCAAAGTCGAAACAAATAGTGATTATCATCACTACATAGGTCCCTTACTCAAGAAAAAAAATCAATAAAAATAAATAGTGATTTTCATCACTGAGTATGAGCAAGTATCCCAAAATGAAATGAATAAAAAAAGGGAATAGAGCTTGAATCCCTAGAATTCTCAGCATTGCACAAAATTGGAAGGAGAAATCCTTACGCATGACGATATGTCTATTACATTAGCTTCTAGAATTTGTATAGACCAATGTTTGAATGTGGATGATCTAGCTTAGGTAACCCAATACTGCCTAGTGGTATAGTCCAACTAAGTCCAACATAAGGATGAGATAAAACACTTGAGAATCCCTTATCTTAGCAATGGGCTGAAATAATCCCATCTGACATCGGAGGAAATGCTTGAGTTCTATATAAATATATATTCATTTGCACACACACAGAGAATGAATATCCATGTATAGAGTGAAAGCCTTGCTTTTCAAAAGTCTTGTATGGTCAATACATAGTTGTTGATAGGGTAACTAGAGTGTTTGAAATATCAAGAAAAACCCACAAATAAATTTCTAACATAGCAAAAAATCATATCATCAATCACATCATCAACTTTCTTTATAAGCTTCTATAAATTAGGGGGTATTAATAAAATAATATTAAACTAGATACCGGATATATGTCATAAATGATATTTAGATGGCCACTAACTATTTTATCTCTTAAATTACAAAAGCTTATCCAGAAAATACATATATTCCAAACCATTAAATTACACATATGGATGATTTAAATAATTAATTATTATGAGTAGAATGATTATTAAATATTCATGGTTGCCATACTTTCTATGGTATCACCCGTTAAATTGTCAAACTCATAGCATATGCATCCATTATGTTTTAAAGTGATTAAAACATACAAGTTCATTCACATTAGATTACATACTACATTCACCATATCATAGCATGAGTTAGATGCACACATTGAAATCAAAATCAAACATGTATCTAACAAAAACATTACATCCATAAATACATAGTTCATAAATCATCCATTTACATCAAAGATCACATCATTGCATTCATCCATACATAGAATCATAAATCCATCATCAAATCAACTCAAGATACATCACATCATGTCACAATAATAAAATCATATAAGCATATTCATAAATACATACATAAACATCCATATCAAATCCATATCATCATAAATAATGTCTATCATATAACACATATATATCAACCCATCATAATGCCATCATAAAATTGCATAAATAAAATAAGAACATAAGAAATAAATGACATGCATAATGAAACATAAATGCAAAGTCTCATATAAATATGCATGTCTCAAAATATGTCTTAGAATGTGTATCTCAAAGTGCATGAATATACAAAATCACCCACAGGATACAGTCATATAGGTCAAGCAAACCCCCCAAAAAATATAATCCAAGTGCATCATCAATCAAACATAGGGCTTGTACCCTCAGCATCACCTCCCCTTGTAGTCATGTTATGCATGGAGTGATGTGACCCTACTGGTCTCTCTGTGCGAGTCTAAGTCCTATGACTAGGATGAATGGAAGCCTACCTAGAGGTGGATCACCTGCTGACCTGTGAGCCACCTACACCTGGTTCCTCCCTAGGGACAATCACATACCTCCTAAGTTGTATATGGAGAGAGGCTATATGGGAGACATGTGCCTAGATCTACTCCTCATACTCATCTAGTAGTGACTATAGGCACAGAAACTCTCCCCCTATGTCTGCCCCAGGATTTGCCTCAGTATCACCTTGTGGTGTAGAATGAGGAACAACAAACTACATCCTAGCAACACCTCCCCAACAGTGGCCTGTAAAGCCTAGATATATAGCGTGAGGTACTCTAGAGTAGCATCCCATTGGGCTATGGTAGCATCTCACTACTATACCTAAATATTGGTCGACTGAAGCTCAGGCTTGACCTTGTGCAGCTATGCTCTCCGATGAGAATCTCTCTCCTCAAGATCTAGATTCTCCTCATACTCCTCAGGAGCCTCCTACTCCTCTACTACCACCTACTCTACTGGTTGGTCCCACACCTCAAGCCTAGCTCAGACTTTGTGCCATGCTAGATCTGAACCATCATTCCCACCATCATCCACACGGCCCAAACCACCCTCATCATGCCACATCACATACCCCCACCACTGTTAAAATTCCTATGTGAATCCCCTAGCAACTCCTAGGTAAACTACTAGGGAATCCTCCTCATTAGAAAGCTCTATGATCCACAGAGGTGGAAGGTCTCCCTCTACTATGAGATTTTGATATAAAAATAGAACTAGTGGCACATCCTACTATAGCCTGAACTGATGGAGAACCTAGGAGTAGAAGAAATACTCCTTATTACAAACCTTGTAACTGATGAGTCATCACTCATGTTGTGTCCTAGCTATGAAACTAATCGGGTAATCCCAATTCGGGCACTCGTAATATGGACACCACATAATATCTCTAGCGTTCAGCCCAGTAAAAGTATCAGTGTAATGGGAGAGTTCCCCTGTATGAGGATGACTCTTATGCTCCTCATGCCCTCAAGCCCATCTAGATGCATAGCATTGGGTCCACTCCTCAATAGCTATAATATTTGTCAGAAGCCCTCTAGGATGATATACCTTGATGTGCTACCATACCAAAACCTATAGGAGCAAGATGTAAGCAATGTTGATGCGACCCTGCCAGTGGATATGGTACAACTCATCATAACAGTGGACCAATAGAGACCTACCCCACACATATATGATGGGATTCTCACTGTCCATCAGATCCTGGACCATCACAAGGAGGTTCCATGGAAACCTCGATCCTAAGAAATATATAATAAGAACATTGTTGATGACCATTAGCAACACTACATGCCTCACCGTGAAAATGCCCTCCCGATACCAGTGTATAATAGATACACTGCTATATTTGGTGTTCTTGAAGGTATCTACAACATGCCTTCCGAACACCCAAATAAAGAAAACATCACAATTATTAGTGGCCGAGAGGTAATGGCCACTCCATCAAAGTGGAGTCATAATATCCTATACACATCCTTCAGCATGATAGTCATCTCGTCGGTAGGAAGGTGGAAGGTATTATTCTGAGAATCCCACTGATGGACCAAAGGCATAAGGTAATCCTGGTATGACATAATTTAGGGTAGCCTAGTGAAAAAATGAAGCCTATGGACCTTGATCCAGGCCCAGTCCATAGCACTCAACAGAGATAGAAGGTCATTCATGAGCTTTGGGTCACGAGCTCGAGCAACAAGAATCTAAGAGCAAAAGAGAAAACAAGACATAACTACAACACATATAAGGCATAAATCATAATGAAACATGGAAATGGTGCAAGTAATTATGGGCTACTCTAAGTCCAAGAAAAAGAGCAATGAAATGCACCTATTAATGTAGCAATTTCATAAAAGCAAGTCAAAAAATTAAAAAAATTAGTTAAACCCTTCAAAAATGCAAATAAAATCAAAACTTCTACAAGGTGTTCTTAGCCTTTGTTGACTACAACGACCATAAATTGGTTGCTAAAGTTGAGAGTGGCCAAGCCCCAATGGTTAAAATTTTAACCGTTGAGATTCAAATATGGCCACTTTGAGTGACAGCGGCAAAACCACAGACCAAGTTGGCCACTCTGAGCAGCAGCGGCCAATGGGTGACATGGCAAAAATGTCTGCCCTAGGTTGAAAATAACAAAAAAAATAAAAAAATAGCAAATGGGGACAAGCCCACCACATAAAATCCTAAACTAAGCCTAGCTATGAGTTTAATTCATTGCCAACAGGTTTAATGAAGTTCATGTACCGATTACTTAGTGTAGTTCATTTTACCCAAAAAATGAAATAGACAAGGTTAAGGTTTTGAAGAGTACCCAAGAAGCTCCAGCTCCTCCGCTCGTTGATGCCTCACCCTATGCAGCCATGATCCTACGAAACACAATAGCACTCCAAATCATAGAAGTCACTTTCACAATAGGTCTTTGAAATGCAAACTGATAGTTGGTGAAAGTGAAAGGTAAAAACCCTAGGGTTAATTTTATATTTTCAAATCATGCCTTGGCCACTGTTGTCATCAGTGGCATGAAATTCTTGGCTGCTCAAGATGGGAGTGACCACAAGCAGGAATTTGAAGGTCATTGGACCTGACAGTGGCCAACAGCCTAAGAAAAAATAGGAGGTATTTACTCCATTAGAAGCAAAAATAAAATTAAATAAACACATTATTATGACTCATGGTTATCATAATATTCAAAATAATAAAAAAAATGCATAAAAACAAATCTCAAGGAAGCCTCCTATCAAGTTATTTATTCTATCAACTTAGCGGTTGTAGCGATTTGCACTCCATGCAACTTGACAAGATGAGTAAGTTACCATGAGGTTACTTGGGGAAAAACATTCACTTTGGAATTATGATGTGCCTCTTTCAATCCTAAAGAAGACAAATATGGTCGAACTGCTCCATGGGTATGAAGGAACCATCCTAATTCTCCTATGACACCAAAAACACCGAGCCAAGTTATGCAATACAAGCATAAATAGAATCGCTCATCCTAATTCCCTAAGAAGGCCATTGATGGTTGGACCACTCCTCGGGATAGGTATAAATGATTATCATAAATAATTGAAATCACACTTGGATGGGTGTTGGCCCATTAAAATAACACATGCTAGAAAGGAACCAAAACCAGTCATATTTGGTCAAGCGACTCATCGCTTCATTCATTGCTCTTCCCTCACCAATTAATTTTGTGAGAGGGTAGTTCAAATATTCAAATAATCATAATTAAAATCAACAAAATATCACTCGATCTTGTCAAAATTGCATTCATCCTATGAATAATTGCACTCAAATATAACAAAAATTTTCCCCATTTGATGGGTTCATAAGCAAATAAGACATTTTCAATTTGTAGCTCTTCTCTGGTCGGTTATGTTGTAGTGACATATGGTACCCAATTGTGTTTGAGGAATGAGTTCAAGTGGACATGTGCAAGCCTTGTGCTAAATTAAGCCTTCAATTAGGTTGAAGCAATTATTCAAGGATGTGTGTCATCTTGTGTGATTGGGCCATCTAGCATTGATCAGATCAATGCTCATCATACACCCTGTAAACATAGCAGTCTACGTTTTCACCTTGCACTGTGTCTATTTGGTATTAAACTAAATAGTGTGGAAGGAGGAATCATTTTTATATTGAATCGCTTTTTTATTTTAAGGTAGAAAAACCCACAATAGACTTAATTAATATATTTGTTCGATGATGCCTTATTATCATATTTGGATTGCATTTAAATACCTAGTCTAATAGTTGTAAGATTGAAGGGTTGTGACCCTAAAATATAATTAATAAATAATATAAGTATTAGGGTATGTTAGGAGGGTCCTAACATGCCACCCCCCTTAAAGGAGCTTTGTCCTCAAAGCTGGAAATTTAGAAATTGTTGCTGGATATCTTGAAAATTTTCCCACGTTGCGTCTTCTAAAGGTAGACCTTTCCAATGGATTAAAACTTCTATGATATCACAAGTACGAAGGTGATGATAGCGGTGATCCAATAGCTTCTGGCTCAACTAGAAGTACTCCATCATTGGAGAGGTGGTTTGTGTCATGATATGGGCTCCAACTGTGAGCTTAAGGCAAGATACATGAAATACGGGGTGAATTTTGGAAGAGGGAGGAAGCTCTAGTTTGTAAGCAATGGTCCCAATACATTGGAGAACTTTATATGACCCATAAAATTTGGGTGCTAACTTCTAAGAACCTTTTTTTTAAGAGAGGATTGACGGTAAGGTTGGAGACGTAAGAAAACCATATCACCCTCGTTGAAACTACGTTCGCTTCTATGTTGATCGGCTTGCTGCTTCATGCAATGTTGGGCGGTGTGTAGGTTATATTTTAGGATCTGTAGTACGTCATCTCTATTAGCAAGTTCCATTTCCACCACCTGGAATTTTGTAGTCCCTATAATATAGGAAGTGAGGGATGGTGGTGTTTGACCATATAGTGCTTCATAAGGATTCATTTTGATGGACGTATGGTATGAAGTGTTATACCACCATTCCGCTAGTGAAAGCCACTTTACCCAATGGAGTGGTTGAGTGGAAACAAAACATCGAAGGTATATTTCCAAGCATTTATTTACAACTTCTATTTGGCCATCGGTTTGAGGATGGTAAGCGGAGCTCATACAAAGTTGAGTGCCTTGTAATTTGAACAATTCCTTCCAAAATGTGCTAGTGAAATTTGGGTCGCAATCACTAACAATTGTGGAGGGCATACCATGTAATTTAAAGATGTTATCTAGGAAGAGGTGGGCTATAGTGTTAGCGGTATAAGGATGAGCCACGAAACAAAAATGGGCATATTTAGATAAATGATCAACGACTACGAAAATGGTTGTTTTTCCTCCAAATTTTGGTAATCCTTCAATAAAGTCCATAGAAATATCTGCCCATGTTTTGGTGGGTATAGGCAGAGGTTGAAGTAATCCTAGAATAGTGAGGGTTTCCCCCTTTTGTAATTGGCAAACTTCACATTATTTTACAAAGTTTTTGATGTAATTTTTCATTCCTACCCAATAGAAGGAGGTAATGGCTCTTTTATAGGTTTTTAAGAACCCTGAGTGGCTTGCAGTGGGTGAGGTATGTAACTCATGAAGAAGTTTTTCATGATAAGTTGAATTGGGGGTGAGGAACATCCTCCCTTTGTATCTTAATATATTGTTCTTCCAAGTGTATGGAGGTTTGCTACTAGGATTATGTTGAAGTTGTTGAATTAAGGTGTGGATAGTAGGATCATTTATCCATTCTTCATGCACCTCATCTACCCATTTAGGAATAAGGGAGGAAAGAGCATGGACTTGAGGCATATCTTCAAATTTTCTAGAAAGTGCATCGGCTGCCATGTTGTCCTTTCCATTTTTATATGTAATTTCATAATCATAGCCAAGAAGTTTAGTAACCCATTTTTGTTGTTCCGAGGTATTAGTCCTTTGTTCCAAAAAATACTTCAAGCTATGATGGTCAGTGTGTATAATGAAATTTTGGCCAATAAGGTAAGGCCTCCAATGTTGAATAGCATGGAAAATCGCCAACATCTCTTTTTCATACGTAGAGCAAGCTAAATTCTTAGGGGAAAATGCTTTGCTTATAAAAGCTAGAGGCCTTTCATCCTGCATGAGTACGACTCCCATTCCTATTCCTGAAGCATCACTTTCAATGACGAACAGTTTAGAAAATTTGGGCATGGCTAGAACAGGGGTGGTACACATTGTAGTTTTCAAGGTGATAAAGGCCTCATCCACTTTAGATGACCATTTGAAAGTGTTTTTCTTAAGTAATACTATTAGAGGAGCAACGATTTTAACATAATTTTGGAAATTTTTTCTATAATATCCCGTTAGTCCAAGAAACCCACGTAGAGCTTTTAAGGTTTTTGGAATAGGCCAATTTTTCACCTCCTCAATTTTGGAAGGATCTACCATAACTCCTTCCTTTGATACAATATGTCGTAAGTATTCAATTTATTGTTTTCCAAAGTAACACTTTGATCTTTTTGCATAAAGTTGATTTTCCTTCAAGATTTGGAACGCTTGTCTAACATGGTCCAAATTTTCTTCCCATGTTTTGCTATAAATCAAAATGTCATCAAAGAAAACTAATATAAATTTACAAATAAAAGTGTGAAATACCTTATTCATTAGACTTTGAAAGGTATAAGGAGCGTTGGTCAGGCCAAAAGGCATCACCAAGAATTCGTAGTGCCCTTCAAGAGTGCGAAAGGCTGTCTTAGGAATATCATTTTCATTGACTCATATTTGGTGGTAGCCTGACTGTAAGTCTAACTTAGAAAAATAAGCTGCCCCATGGAGTTCATCTAATAGCTCGTCTATGACCGGAATAGGAAATTTATCTTTGATGGTCATTCCATTAAGTGCTCAAAAATCGACACATAAACGCCATGAGCCATCCTTTTTTCTAACTAAAATAATTGGAGAGGAGTAAGGGCTTTTGCTAGGTCTAATGACTCCTGCCTTAAGAAGCTCTTGTACTAATTTCTCTATTTCGGTCTTTTGGAGGTATGGATAATGATAAGGTCTAATATTAGGAGGATGATGCCTTGGAAATAGTGGAATAGTGTGATCGTGACTTCGTTGTGGAGGTAGTCCTTTTGGTTCATTGAATACCACCTTATGGTGGTCTAAAATATTTTGTAACTCTGGTGTCTCATCTTCTTTGTGACTAGGTTGAATTGAAAATAATTGGGTGACCATTCCTTTGTTTCCTTTTTGGATAATTTTCTCCATTCTATGCGAGCTGACGATTTGGGAAGGTCCTGATTTTAGGCCTTGGATAATATAGGTTTGGTTCTTTGCTATGAATTTCATCCATAGTGCATCAAATTCCCATTGGACTACACCCAAGGTTCATAACCATTGTACGCCTAGTACAATGTCACACCCACCTATGGGTAGGACGTACATGTTGCCTTTCATGTTATAAACCCCCATAGTTAGTTTTATATTTATGCATTTTCCTTTGCATGCAATTTTTCCATCGTTTCCAATCATCACTTCAAAGTTATTGCAAGGGTATAAAAAATAATTTGCTTTTTTAGCCACCTTTGGACCGATAAAATTGTGTGTGCTACCAGAATCTAGGAGCATGGTAAGGTTTTGTTTCTTAAAATACCCTTTAACTCGCATTGTTTGAGGGGTAGAAAATCCGGCAAGGGCGTTGAAGGAAACCTTTGGTGCATTTTCTTCGTCACTTTCAAGTGTGTTGGATAATACCTCTACTTCGATTTCAGGTTCCTCTTCAGTAGAATTCCCTTCCTTTGTGGCATCTAGAATATATAATTTCCATGAGGCATATTTATGATTTCTGTCAAATTTCTCATCGCAATGGTAGTAAAGACCCTTAGCTTGTCTTTCCTTCATTTCCTTGAAACTCAGACGCTTAATTGGTAGAGCGGGGTTAATTTTGGGGGATGCATAGGAGTTTTGGGTTCATCCATTTTGCATTGGTTTGGGGTTGGTATAAGTGTTTGATGGTTTCCCCCAATTTGGTTTTGTGAACCGATTTCGTGCCTTGATTTTGTCCTCTGCTAATTTCACCAAGTCGATGGTCTCTAACATGTTTGTAGGGTTATACATTTGCACCTCTATTCAAATTTCTTCTTTTAATTCATTGACAAAATATTCTTGAAAGAAGGCAGTGTCTAATCCGGATGTTCAATTAGCTAGCCTTTCAAATTTTGCTTGGTATTCGCTTACCAAAGTGGTTTGGCATAATTTAGTGAGGGCCCCTATAAAGCTTTGAAACTTGCTAGGGATGAATCACACTAATAGATTCTATGTAAAGGTTGACCATGTTGGAGTGCCATTAGTTTTCTCGAACCATTGGTACCATTGGATGGCATCGTTTTCCAAGTGGAAGGAGGTAATATGCACTTTTTGCATTTCCGGAATTTGATTTAGTGAGAAATATTGCTCTTCTCGGTAGATCCAGTTTGTAGGGTCTCCTCCTTTAAATTTTGGGAAGTCTAATTTGGTTGTCCATGGTAGAATGGAAGTTTGTGGACCTCCTTAAATTTATCGGTTTGATGACCCATTGTTGGTTGAATTTGAATGTGGTGTTTCCTGATTTTGACTGATGGCATCAAGTTTAACATCTATTGCAAATATTTTCTTGAAGAGTTCTCTTGTGTTACGGGTATTCTCCTCTCTTTCCTGTTGAACTTATTCAGCGAGCCTTTCATGTTTCTCATGAATGGAATCCAGTGATCATTGTCCTTCAGCCATTGCAGTTGGTGTAGGTAACGATCAATATGACTTGGTTGAACTTTTTGAATTTTGGTGCTCTTTGTTATTTAACAGGTAGCTTGTAGAGGCGTCAGGGTCGAGAGCGTACGACGGTCGACAGGGCAGCAAGCGAAAGGTCAAGCAATTTGGGTGTAAGACAACTTAATTCGTACCTTAGGAGAAGGTTTAATTTTCTACGAGGATTATGACATGGATTTGTGAAGCGTGAATGTTGTTTGCGTCCTCCCGAATGTGGACTAGCTGAAATGTGCGGTGGGAAAAAAAATTTAATGGTGAATTTGCTCCTTGATATAGCTCTGATCAAGATGGTATGAAACTAAATAGTGCGGAAGGAGAAATACTTTTTATATTGAATCTCTTTTCGATTGTAAGGTAGAAAAACCCACAATAGACTTAATTAATATATTTGTTCAATGATGACTTATTATCATATTTGGATTGCATTTAAATACCTAGTCTAATAGTTGTAAGAGTGGAGGGTTGTGACCCTAAAATATAATTAATAAATAATATAAGTATTAGGGTATGTTAGGAGGGTCCTAACACTATTACTCATCGCATCACAAAAATGGGCATCTATAGACACCTAAAACATGCCATGGTTAGGAAGACTACTTACATGGGTACACTCATAGGTCATGTGACTAAACCTTGGGACCTTCCAAGTGTCAAAAGTGGTTTTTACCACTCATTTGGGGTATTTTTAGCCCATCCAATCCTGGCATCTATAGACCAGAGCAGCCAGAATTCAGTCATTGTATCTCAGAGTGGACAAACCTTAGTCACTGTAGATGATAGCGGCTAAGCTTTTAATGCATTTTTTTGCCCATCCATCTTAATATTGGTTGGAAGTGGTAGTCTGCATGCAATAAGGACAAGTGGGGATAAATTTACATTCCTCCTCACATCCAGTCTATATGGAAGAATCTATTATTGATTTAGACCTTAGTTGAACATAGAAAAACAAAGCGCTTCTCATGCTAACACCTAGTACACATGAGGGATTCAGTCCTAGGGTTGAACATTGACCTAGGGCTTCAAAAAAATTATAAATAATAAACCTAAAAGAATTAAAGTATATTATTGGAAATTCCTGGACCTCCTTAGACCTTCTTTCATCAATTAGAGAGAGGGAGAGCATCATACATCAAAACATTGAACAAGTTGGATCATTGAGGAGAGATTCTAGAGACTTTGAGAGCTTCCCTTGGAGATAAATTCTTGTAGCGGAGCCCTGTCAAATTTGAACACATAAGGTAATAATTTTAACATTAGTAGCAGACTTGAGCCCATAGCCTTGGGATAAAGAGAGAGAGATTCCACCTTAGCAGCTGCTTTCCTGGACAATGGCCCACAACCTAGTCTAGGTTTTTAGGTGATAGTTTCTTTTATTTTGTTTTATCTCTCATTTTAGTAGCATAAGCTTTATTTTAGTTATTTTCTTACATAGTACTATTTTCATTGCATTTATTGAGATTATTCATTTCTAACAGCCTCATTCAGGGCATTCAGGGAGGTAATCTTGGACATATAAGTGTGTGTTGTTGTTTCATTCATTTCAGAGCTACAGGTTCAATCAAGAAAATCCACAACATACGAGTATGAGAGGATCCCTCTAGCAATCATACCTAGAGAAGGAGGCATCTATAAGACCTCATACATTTCTGTGTGTGTCACTAGGAAGCCTTATAAAGTGTTCCCCCTATGCGATGGGATATTTTATACACTTGCTGCCCTATTTTGTGTGTAAAATTATGTATCAAACGAAGGGTATCCCTTAGAGGGATTCATATGTAACCTAATCTAGAGAATATCAATAATAAAAGCATTCATTCATTTGCTTATTTGCATTCTGGTTATATCTACTTTGTGCATTTCATTTATTGCATGTTTAATATTAAAGGATTTAATCAAATCGTATGTAGAGTAGTTGGTGGACGACACACTGCTTCCACAGGGTCGCTACAATTCCAAGCACTTTTGATACATTTACACAAAAATACATGCACACGATAAAGTAAAGGTAACATTGGAGAAGTTTATACTTATTTGCAAGAGAGGTTATTTAATCAAAATCCTAATTGTGGGTGTGGTTTTGCACTTGGGAAAAAATACCACTCAACATTTTGGTGCTATAAGGAGGGCCTAATTTGGTTATTTTTAGATGCTAACTTGTTCATGTTATTTGAAAGAGTTATTTAAAGGTATTTATATAGACTAATAAGGTTTTGTTGATTGTATTCATTAATTTATTTTTTTTTTGAATTGATGATGTCAGGATACTAACCTTTTGAAAATTGGAGAATGGTCTTTAATGTCATGTTTTAATTGATGCATATCTTTTGAGATTTGCTAGTCATTTCATGCTTATTACAAGACATTTCTTTTACTAACAACATTGGGTTTAAAGTCATATTATTTAAGGTTATCTAATGACATTTATTACTTCTTTAAGGGTAGATTGTACTTTAAATGTACCTGGGACTTCACATCATATGCCTATAGATATTATGTGTAAACTACCTCATTTTAGGCATGATGGGATGTAATCAGCCAAAGGACATATTCAAGGATATAAGAGCATTTTAATTCATTTGCAAATCATACATAAAGATGTTATTTGTAGGATGTTTCCATCCACATTAGATGAACTTGCTTATGATTGGTATTTCGGTTTACCTGCATGTTCTATCACCTCTTGGGATCAATTAGAGGTAGCATTTCTCAAAAAATTTAGAAAATTGATTGATCCAAAAAGGATATTAAATTAGTTTATTTAAGTTTGTAAAGAACCTAATGAATCCACAAGCCAATTTAATGATAGGTTCCATAGGTTGTACACCAATATGAAGAGTCATTACATCATTTTAGAAGAAGAAGCTATCCAAGTGTACCTAGAAGCCTTAGACCCTTTTACCTCTACATTTATAGGGAGAGTTCTTAAAGAGTCATCCTTACCTATAGCCTATAGTGAGGCAATAATAGTAGAACAATGATGCATGTCAAAATGTGTGGATGTGGGTTGATTATCATTGCTCAACCCTAAAGCTTGTCATCAAATGCTACCAAAGAATCTAGTTGAGGAACCACCTTCTCCTATTATGGATTGTTTTTCAGGAGATATAGATTCCAAACAATACCAACCATCAAACCTAGTAGTCCTAAATCAAACAATGACTAATGAGAACAATCAAGGGGATAAAATTAAATTTCCACATATTACAACCACCTTAGATATCATCAATGAGTATGGTGATGATCAAGTTGATCAAAGTCTATAGGTTGGATTAGGGTCACTTTTTACAAAGGGATATTGGGACAACTTTAGAAGTTTGAATACAATAATGGATCCCATGGAAGAAGCCCTTGATGCACCAATAGATGAATCTGAGGAAGATGAATTTTTTGAGATAGAAAAGGATGAATCTAAAGAAGAGGAATTATTTGAAGTTGAATAGGGTGAATCAATGGTTGAATCTAAAGATTATACAGAAGCCTTGATAGAATTTGATAATTATGATGATGTTTGGGGAAAACATGAGGAATGTGTTCCTTTTGCGCATTCTGATAAAAAATTATCTTCATCTCATATGCATGACTCTAAAGTGGCCATCTTGCATGAAGATCCTACAATTCCTAAAAACTTAGAGAATAATATGCCTTTAGAAAGCATGATAGGATTTAAGTCCATGGGTTTAGAAGATGATTATTATAATGGTTGGGGTAGATATGAGGACTTAATTGATTCTCATGTTCCTATTAATAAAATGGTTGTTTCATTTGATATGTAGGATGTTGAAATCACTATATCACATGAAGTATTAAAAAATGATGATGATGGAACCTAGGAAGAAGAACGGATCACAATGGTCCACCAAGTTTTGGTAAATGAAAATGTATAAAAGGTAGAATCTAACCTTTTGTGTCCAAACATCCAAGCTTCAGGTGAAAATTTGTATGATAATTTATTGGATTCAAATGCTATTTATGATGAAGTATCATTAAAGGTGAATGAAGAACTAGAGTGGATATCTATTCACCCCACTAATGAGATTGATTTATTAAATGAATGAGAAGTAAATATGCTTGAATTGTTAAATCAGGTTCATCAACAACTAACAATGGAATCTAGGATGTATGATTATAATGATTCCCACCTTATAGATATTCTAGATGCTTGTAAATTATTGAGGGAGTATGATTGGCCTGAAGACATAGATGATGATTGTGCTTTAATTTTTTTAGAAATAGCCTCTTATTTGAAAGAAATACTACATGCTTGTGAAATTGAATCTAATTTTGAAATTTGTATCTCATTGAATAAACAAAAGATTATTAAAAATTATTTATTCATTTGCAAGTTTAAGGAATTAAATGCTAAACATGGAATTGCTAATAAAATTGAATCAAAGTGGTTGTGTGAGAGAGGCAAGATGAGAAGCGAGGGTTATGCATAGTGGCTATTTATAGCCAATTGGCTAAAATTAGGATTTTCAAAATTTGGAATTGGCTAATATTTGGGACCCTTGACCAAGGCCCATTAGCCAAAAATTTTTGGGTGCAATATTTTTGGGGGGTCAATTCGCCTCAATTTTATAATAATTTGACCATTTTAAGTTTAAATTTCCAACATTACCCCTAATAATAGTTAACCTCCTACATGCATTTCGATATTATTCACCTGGATTTTAAAACTAATTCGCCAAATTTTTATAACTACATTTTGGGGTTGACCCCTTGTGCATAACCCTGATGAGAAGTGTTGCAAGGCTTGATATAATCTTCTTTTGCTAGGATTTTTGCAAATCTTGGTATGCATTCCATGTTGGATGTATTTCAAATTGTGCTAGTCATGTTTGGGATCCACAGAAGTGATAGCCAAACTTTTTTACATCTTGTACAATAGTGTATATTATGATTTTGTTTTCATGTTTTGGTGTTGGTTTTTTGCTTTGAGTTTTACCTCAAATTTTGATTTTGGTGAGTTTTGTGTTTTATTTTCTTGTTAGTTTGGGTTAGGATAGATTTTGAGCTTGTTTTGCAGGTTTTGGTGTGCAAGTGTTGTGTTTTTGGGTTGGTCCCTCTATTTGTGGTTGTGTTCTATAATAGTCACTAACTTATGGACTCTTGGAGGATGAAATGCTCATCATGTACATTCAATAAAGGGATAGAATTATTTATTAATTACTCCTAGATTTTGGGGACTAAGATAGTGAATTTTAGGAACCATGAATAATTTGCAAATACTACACATGAACACATCAATTTAGGGAGCATTATTGAAATCTTGAAAGAGGAAGTTATTTGGTTTGTAAATTAAGGTGAAAATATTGTGTATACTCAATCTTTAACCTTACTTGATATCTAACCTAGGTGGTAGGTAAAATTTGCAAAGCAATAAAATTTCAAAAAAAAATACGATCCAAATCAACCAAATGGCTTAGGACATCTCCATTGGGGATATAGACGCCTGGTTGGCAGTGGAGCAATGTTTACAAAATAGGAAAATGCAAATTTAACTTGGAATATGGGTGAGTTAGGGCATCTCCATTGGGGCTATAAATGCCTAGCTAGCTATGGATCAATGCAAAGGTATATTATTTAATGAGTAATTTTTTATAGCCTAATGCAAAATAAGTGATGGATTCTAAATAGGTTTCAAGTTTACGAAATAAAAACACTCTCACACACTTATCTAAAAAAATGATTCCTGTGTTTTTGATTGATAGTGTATATCCCCACCTTATCCATGGATATTACTAAATAGTTTTATTTCTAATATTTAGTTGGTTGGATTTTAGAACCAGAGATTCTAGATTTTCGTTCGGAATGCTCGGGAGCATTCTCCAGCAGAGTCGTATTTTGTTGTGGCCTCTCCACAACTATCCCCAAATTTTGGGGACCTACCTTTAAAATTGTGTTTTGGTACTTTGGGTTTTCTTGGGTGGAATTTTTGATAAGTTTGCACCTTTGGATTATGCCTTGTAGATGTCAAAGGTCCATGTTGGTGGTGTTCGTTTATTTTAGTGTTTCGATCTAGGTTGACAACTTTTATCCCCTTATTTATTTTTAATGTGAGTTAGGTTTTAATATAGATTGTTATTTCCAAAGCTTTTTGAATTAAGAAAAAAATAAAATAATAAAATAATATATATATAAATAAAATAACACACACACACATATATATATATATACATATATATATGTTTATAAAAATAAATAATATATATATAAAAATAAATAAATAAAATGAAAATAAAAATCATTAGTTTTTTTAAGTGGCATTGGCATTTTGAGGCTAGTAGTTGTTTTGGCCCTTATATGTGTTATTCTTATTATTCTACTTATGCTAGAAATTTTGTTTTATTGAGAGTTTGTTTTATTGCATAGGTTTGAATAGTTTTAAACTTCAATTTAGGTTAAATTAAATAGAATGTGCTTGATTACAAAGATGTCAGGTGTGCCTCATTAATGTGATATTACTATTGCAGGTTATGAGATCGGTGTGAAAGAATTTTATGGAGCCCTTGGAGCGTGATGTGGCATATGTGAAACCAATAAGCATGCTATATAGATGAATACAAAAACAAGAATTTGTTTCCATCTGGATGATTTGAACGTGAGATTATGGGTGCTATTTTCTTCAAAGACAACGTCATGGAGAGGCATATGGAGCCAACACTGACATGGATGACGATCAGTAGAGGCAACACCAATCTTATGGGGATGTGGAGGATAAGGATTCTAATGATGCAGTGACACCTACGTATAACTCAGTGGGCAAAATTCAATAGAGAAGGACAAATTTTGAGCTATATGCACGACATGTGAGAATGAAAGGAGTCCAAGATGTACGAATCAGATATAATTGAAGTTAGAATACAATGTAGATAGAATATGGAAAATTATGAGTACACAAACCAACATAACCATGTAGAGCCACTGAATATATTTCACGGAGAGGATGTATTAGTTTAATTATTTCACCATTAAGGAATCAACTTCCTCGCACAGTCAACACATGCAAAAAAATAGTAGTGACATCACAGTGATATTCACGACAACTAATATTAATGATGGCAATGTGATTTCAGCTCTCTAATAGAGGCCCGATATGAGTATCTAACGTAGCGAATAGGGGGGTGTCATCAATGACAAATATGGCACAATATCAATGCTAAAACTACCCTCAATTTATATTAGCATGAATCATGGAGAAGTGGGATCGAAGATATTATAGACAAAAAGGCTAGTGATTTAGTGGACTTCCACAATGGACAACCACTGAACACAACGATGTTGACAACACTATGGGAGATTGAATGGATGGTTGTTTTAGATATTGGGTAGAAGAGCACCGAGAAGACCTAGAAGTGGTGATATCATAGTGGGGAAGCCTATGTGCTAGTAGGTGTAGATGTAGGATCATGTGACAAGGATGTTGGTTGATTCATGCATCAACGTAGATCGAGCAATTGGAAATCCATGATAGGTTTATGGTGAGAGCATTTTATGGTAATTTCAACATGAGCAGTGGACATGTCATAATATAACAATGGAATGGACTAAATTGTTAGAGTTTACCTTTATGGGTAGTTGTCAATTTTCATATCGAATGCCCGATGTTGACAGTAAATATACAAGGTGAAAATAGCAATTCAATGTGGATAATCATCTAATGTGGGTTATAGCATAGCAGTGGGAGGTAGAAATATGATAAAAATTTAGGCTTACCTCAGATTAGGTGACCAAATAGACTTAGATTGACGTGGATAGTAGATCGATGTCATGGGCATCGACATCCATATTTGACAAATTTTGAGGAGAAAAAAGTGGTCGATAAACCTACATACAGGGAAAACTATGCATAGTCTACGTTGATGGTGCGATAGTGGTTTATGTGGGATTTACTTGGTAGATCAGCAGTGGATTCAGACATTATGGATGATGATGTTGGGTGATTTTGTAAGGTAAATGAAAATATGGATAATTGCAGCAACCAATGTTGTGGATTTTATTACAGATGAATAGACTCCAACTCAATAGAAAGGTGCCAAAGGAAGTAGTGAAAGGTAGTAAAGTATGAGGTGGGATTCGATGGCATCATATTCGATATGACATGGGACTTAGACTCATATCAATGGACATGCAACATGGAAAATAGTAGCTCCATAGATGTTGACGAGAGGCCATGCATGGCCAAAATTGAATGGTAGATATGGTAGTGATCAGGCAAGTGAAACCCATGTGATGGAGGAGGTTGTGGGGGAGCCAGATTGTCTTACAGTGAGGTGACATGAAAATTTGTATCCAAGTGAGTTTTAAACATGGAAAGTATGTGAGTATTATAAAATAAGAGCCAACACTATTATGCATGGTCAACATGCTTTGATTTGGAAGAGCATTAGTCGAAGATAGGTGTTACGTTAGTGTGAACATGGAAGAATAGCCATGGATATGAGCAACACCAAGTAAATGTAGCAACAAATAAATGGGCATTTTTATGGAAGGTAGATTCGATGCGGTGATGGCTTGATAGAGAATTAAAATTCAAACAATAGCATGATGCAACAAGTGGAGTGAATCACAGTGGAATAATAGTAGATAGAGGTATACATGGATGGTAGATCGTCAATAGGTTTACATGACATATTTTTTGATAGTGCATGTATCCATAAGGTATGGGTTTCATGGTTGTATTGTCAGCATCATTGTGAATGGGGTCTCTCGAGTATGAATAATGCCACAATAACAACAAATTAGGTGAGGATTTAATTCTAGTAAGGAGTATTTGTGATGTAAGATGCCAAGGTGGATTTAGATACCAGTCTGGTGATAAATGCCATATTTGTGCATACTGATAGATGACAATGGGTGGTGGTAATAGACCATGTCTAGATGTGGTTTCATGAATCAAGCCATGGTAGTTTTAGCACCATGGAATTTGACACTATACCCTGGTCCTTTTTGGGTAAAAGGTTTTGAATGCCAATATAGTAAATGGGCTTTTATGCATGTGTCTATAATCAGCTATAAGGAATCTGCATGCACTATAGCAGAGAATTTAATGTACATGCAATAATTCTACAAAGTTAAAAGGAAAAATATGAATGCTTGGGTGGTCAAGTGGTACATACCATCTATTGGAAAAGCATTAAAGGAAAGCGAAATGCTAACAAAAAAAATAAAAAAAATTATTATTCAAAGAAATAATGAACACTTGTAGAAGCTTTATGAATCAAAACTCAAAATAGATAAGAGGAAGCAAAAGTTAAAATACTATGGTGAAACTGTATCCAGGGGTTGGAAATTTTTTGGAAAATAGGTTGTAGATGGAAAATTGGACCTGTCTTGTAAAAAATTTTCTTCCATGATTCTATTGGGTTAGATTATGCTCCACATGATACCTTTAATCAGAGTTATATTTTGTATTTTACTATGCTTATTGAAAATCTATTGCATACCAATGTATTGAAGTTCTGCAGATTTTTAATGCAAGTTTGTTTGGTTAAATATACTTATCATTTTAATATGTTGATTTTCCTTAGGAGATTGCACCTCATTAGAGGTTGGATTGCGTAAATATGGATCCTCTCAATGCTAGTTTCATTTGCATGAGACTAACACATGCAGGGTCCATGTAATTTCTTAATGTAGCATGTTGTTTTATTGAATTATTTTATGTTCATTTTATTTTATTTTTATTCTCTAGCCTTATATTTTTCCATTTTATTTTTAATCTCTCAAAATAAAATAATAAAAAATATATAAAAAATAGAAACATAGATTCAGAGAATAAGCTTTAAATTTTAATTTAAAGCAAGCCTGGTTTTATTTTAATGCAAATGTAAGATTCCACTTGGATTTAAAGTTATCAAATTTAAATAGAGTTTTGCAAGTTTCTGTTCCACATGCTTTCACAATTTTGAAATGAGATGGGTATTTCAAGCTTCACATTTTTTTTTAATTGCAATCCATAAATTATTCATCTTTTATGAAAATATCAATTTCATTAAAGGGGGAATTATTTATGAGACATCTTTAAAGACTATTTCTATAAGGCAGTAAATGAACTTTATTTCATGAAAATTACAAATTCATGAAAGAGGGTAATTGATTTGGCATCCTATAGGCCATTACATTAAAAGCAATAAATCGACTTCCTTCCTAAAAATTACAGTTTCATGGAAAGCAGGTAATTTGTAAGACATTTCAAGCAATAAAATCTCTTTATGAAAATAAATATCATTAAAAAGGGTTATTTGTAATGCAAATAAAAGGCTATCACAGTTACAAATTTTGTTTTCCATGATAATTCTATTTCCATATTTGAAGCAACATAAAATAAATCAACTCACCATTCTTAGGATCACATTTACTTTCCCTTTAGGTTCATGAACAATAATAGCATAACATACTAAAATAACCCCAACATAGGCCCCTTGTTAATAGTTGTTTTACAGAGCACTAAGGTATTCCAAGAACTTTTGATACATTTACATAAACATACATGCACACATTAAAGTAAAAGGAACCTTGGATAAGTTTATACTTCTTTGCAAGAGAGGGTCTTTAATAAAAATCCTAACTATGAGTGTGGTTTTGCACTTGGGCAAAATTACCACTCAACAAAACTATCTCAAATTTTAATTTGAGGTTTGGTAGAACCTGAAAAATAATTCTCCCTATAGCTAGACCAGTTGCATGCCAAATTTATATGTATTATATCAAAGCTCTTGGATCAGAGTTAGGCCTACAAAACCAACAATCTAGGGTAGAAATATTTCCACAAGTTTATAATGTAGCAGTTCATGTAGAGAATATCCTAATTAATGTGGGGAGATTACCTCCAAAATTTGTGCTACCATACAATTTAGAAACCACTAAGGTCCAAATCCAAGCTACTACTTCATCTTATATGGGCCCCCCTTCATTATCATATCCATTTACTCAAATGACTCCCATTATTCATCCAAAATCTCCTTCTACTATAGTTCCTTTCCCCCAACTTCCTTCTCAAACTCCTCAAGAGTTTTCTATCATCCTTGATATACATAATATTTTAAAAAATCTTAGCAACAAAATGAATTCAATCGATAAGAGAGAGATGCAGAGGTCTCAACAAAGGATATTTTCATATGTGAAAAAATACCAAAGACCTAGTCCTAGTAACAGTACTAGGGTCAGAGTAAATGCAACATATGAAGATCCTGAGTGTTCTTTAGAGATAAGTCTCATAAATGTCTAGTTTTTGGTATGTAATAATCCTCATGATTCTATCCCTTTATTGGTGATTTTAGTGGTGTAAAAGGTTTAAAATTATTGTGGCATGGTGGTTATAGGGACGGACTACGTGAAGATTTGTGTGGCGGATCCTAGGGTGGATAGCACAGAATACTGTGATGACCATAAAAGTTGGACAGCCTGCCCAGATTTGTGGCGGCTACCTATTCCACCATGTAAATTCAAAAAAAATAAAAAATAAAAAAATAATAATCCTCATGATTCACAATCTTGTATTATGTACCAACACCATGTTCAAAAAGCTATGGATCAAGTAGAAAGGAATAAAAAAGGAATATTAAATATGTTATGGCAACCTAACTAGATCATGGTTTGGAAAGAGTTGGATGAGGATGACCCTATTGTAGTGATGACAAGGTGAGGGAAGAAAACCTTGCAAGTTGATCCACAAAAGATGGGTCAATTTTATGTTCCTTCTCATAAAAATAATGACCCACCTCCCCAGAGCAGTGACACTTTCCCTATTCTGTAAGCCAAAGGAAAATAAAAGATAGATAGTCTCCCCAAGATATTTGAGAAAGGGATACAGAATGATGTCCAAGGATGAGGCTCAAGAGAGGCTTATATTCCATTATATTACCAAAATATAGAGGATAGAGTCCACTCAAAAATATAAGATAAAATATGGTGAGCCAAAAAGAAGGCCTGAGAGACCCACTTTGGCTAAGTCTGAATACAATATTATGGAAGACATAAGAAGATACCATCAAAATCTAGTTTATATGATAATATCTTCATTTCTAGCCAGATAGACTTAATTAAAGCTTCTATCAATAGGTATCCATAGGATAGGCAAGCCACGAAAATCCTTAGTATGCCCTTTGAAAATAAATAAATATCTCCTATTTTTTTATAGAATAAACCCCCTCCTTTCTATCTCTTTGAGGATGGAAGGTTGGCTAGTCTGAAATTGTATGATACAATAAGGAGCATCAACTATAGTTATTACTAAAGTAGTATTTTAAGAGATGGGTATGGAGTACACTCGATCCAACCCTAGAGTTTTGCAATTGGATGGAAAACCTGTGAAAATAGTGGGAGTAATAAAGAATATTTAATGAGGCTACATAGAGCACCTTAGGTAACTATAGTACAAGAAATAGTAGTGGTTGACCTAAAGACTTACTTTGGCTTATGCCTTTCAAGAGAGTTCACTGTAAAGTTAGGTGGATGTATGTTTATGGATTATTCCAGCATGGTTATTCCTTTCAAAGGAAAGATGATAAGGATAACTCCTAAAAGCTTGTGTCTTACTACATAGAAAATATTGAAGAAGACATGTGCAATATCACCCCTCTTAAAGAATTTGAAATCGTGGACAAATTTGAAGAGCTAGAAATAGAAGATGAATTACCTTTCAGAGAATATTACGTTTAGTTTGGGATAGGAATGGGCACATTCAATATTTCTACAAAGTTAGAGAATAAAGTTCTTGCTATATCTAATCAGTCTCTAAGAGAGACAAAAGTATGTACCATGCACTTTGATGGTACCAGATGTAGAAATGGTTATGATGCTGGTGTGGTATTACAGTCACAATTAGAAGGGACAAAGAGTTTCACCTATATATTAACATGGTCATGCACCTAAAATGTTGTTGAGTATGAGGCTCTATACCTTGGGCTAATGTAGGTTGAAAGTATGGGAATTAATATTTTGCACATATATGGTGACTTTGAGTTGATCATCCATCAGGTAAGGAAAAGGTATAGTAGCAAGCACCATTATCTAAAAGCATATAGAAATAGGGTATGGGATCTGATGGAATCCTTTTATACCCTAAACATAAAATTTATTCCTATAGAAAATAATACTTTGAAAAATTCCTTAGTAGAAAATGGAGCTAACTTCAACCCTTCTACATATATAGGAGTCAAGAAAGACAAGGGGATCAAAATGATTTTTAAGCCTGCAGTGCCAGATAATCAAATTTTCTGGTAGGTCTTTGAAAGTGAAGAATAAATCATTGATTTTATGGTAAGATAAGCTTGTCTCTCTACTATACAAGAGGAAAATAAAGAGGAAATTGATCAACATGATGCCACTCAACTTAAGAACAATCACATACCTAGAGGTTTGGTTACTCTAAAGAGCCTATTTGACAATGAAGAGAGGAAAAGATCTGATCCATGGAAGTCAATGAGAAAATTTATAAATAAGTTGAAGTTGGAACTAAAAAGAAGCTCAAGGTTGGAATCCAATGTTCACCAAAGGAAGAAGAAGATATCAAGGCTTTATGCCTAAAGTACCAAGACATTGTAGCTTGGTCATATGAAGACCTCAAAGTGTATGATAAAAAGGTAATCCAACACACCATTGAGCTAGAGCCTAATGCAAAGCCTTTTAGGTAGAATTAAAGGCTTGTAAATCCAAGGATCGAAGCCATAATGATAGAAGAGATCTTAAATTTACTAAAGGCTAAGATCATCTATCCAATAAAACATTCAACTTGGGTAGCCAACTTGGTACCTATGAGGAAAAAGAATGGTGATATTCGCTTGTGTGTAGATTTTAGAAATCTTAACCAAGCATATCATAAGGATCACTACCCCCTTCCATAGATTCATCAAATATTATAAATAGTGGCAGGGGTATAAATGTTCTCACTACTGGATGGCTTCTCTGGATATAACTATATTTGGGTGAAGAATGAAGATCATTATAAAATAGCATTCACCACAAAATGGGATACATTTTCCTACCAAAGAATGCCTTTTGGGTTGTCCAATGTGGGGGCCAAATTTTAGAGAGTCATGGACTATGCATTTGGGGAACTAATTAATAAGTATATTATAATATATTTGGAAGACATGACTGTGTTTTCCCACAACAAGCATGACCACTTAGCACACCTAGAGAAAGTTTTTAGAAGTGCAAAGAATTTGGCATCTCCCTCAATCCTAAGAAGTCTTTCTTTGTAGTCCATAAGGGAAATTTGGTAGGTCATGTGGTCTCAAAATTAGGTATGGCCATTGATTCAGATAGAATAAAATACATTCTGGCTCTTCCACTACCTGTGAATAAGAAAGCCTTGCAGTATCTCTTTGGTCAAATAAATTTTGTTAGAAAATTCATCTCTGACTTTGCTCAAGGTGAAGCCTATATCTTAACTACTAAAGAAATATGCAGAGTTCAAATGGACTGAGGTAAGAAAAAGTCTTCAAAATTATCAAGCAATCCATTACCATAACTCTAGTTCTAGTAAATCCATATTTCAGTAAGGATTTTATTCTTTACACTTATGGATCTAAGGAAGGTTATACCTTACTGTTCACCCAAAAGAATGATCAAGGCGAGGAGCACCCCATATTATTTTGTATCAATAATCTCCATGACTACCAGGTTAAGTATAACTTTATTAAGAAACAAGTATTTGCTATGATGAAGTCATTGAAGAAATTTAGGCAGTATTTGGTTCAAAGCATGACCCTGGTAATATACAAGGATGAAATGACCAAATTTATACATAGTAACATTTAATATGCAAAATGTTCATGGGTTCTTTAAGTTCTTTACCATCTAAGGTAGATAATTTGTATGCTCCTGATTCAAATTTAGTAGTGATAATGTATGGTCCAAGCCAGTTGGGCTCAAATTTACCTTTAAGGTCCTTAGTTGCATTGGTATTTTTTTTTTTTTTTGAAGATTTTGAGGATTTTGATTTTTTTTTTTTTTTTTTTTTGTATTTTGATTTTAATTTATGAATTGAAATTGGTGGTATATACAAGATGATCTATATACACTATACAAGGTTATTTGAGTATAGCATGTCTAAGGTTGCTTCAAAATCAAAGGTGGTTTTGAAGGATGATTTGGTTGAGGTGAAGGTAAGAACAAAAGGGGATGAATAAAAGGTAGTGATAACAAAAGCTTTGTTATAATGTAGAATAATGTAGCAAAAGATTTTACTTTTATATGTGTAAAATTGATCATGTTACAAAATAAAATATCAGAAAGATAAGAAGGTTCTTCATTTTTATCACTATATTCCAAATCTTGATAAGATGGAGGGAGCATATGTGAAAGATATGCATGGGTGTTATTTGGTAAACAAGGATGATCATATATGGATGAAGAAAAGTGATGGATAGAAAATAATTGTGACAATGGAGAATGTATAGAACTTGATGTTTCAACCGTTAAATATTCTTCAAATGGTATTGGGTCACCATGTATGGTAACACTTTTATTTGCAAGTTCAAACTTCAAACATTGGTGAAGAGTGGAAGGGACAACCCTCATCTTATGAATCCAAGGAATTCTGAGAAGTAGGTTGTAAGGTGAAGGACAATATGCTACATAAAACAAAGTATCCAGGATCTTGGATCCAATATTGAGGGGAAAAATTATAGTACCTTGAGCTTCTTGAATTTCATTGTTAAAAGATTTTATAATAACATTTGATTCATTAAGATCTTCTTCCTTTGATTTGAGTTTTTGGAATAATTTATGAGTGCATAAATTAAGAGAGGAGCCATTATCTACCATGATAGTTTTAACAGGTGTTTCTTCACTAGATCCTGTAATGTAAAGATAGTAGTCTTCTTGTGGAGTAGAGGAAGGAATATCCTTATCATTGAATGAAATATGGTTAACCTCAAGAGGGTTTACACCATTAATTATGTTCTTAGAGAAAATATTATGAGGAACAAATTGTTGGCTAGGTATCTTGAACAAAATTTTCTTATGAGAACTTTGTAATACTTCTAAAAGGGATATCTTTGCTTGAGGATTAATCACTTGTTGTTGGCTATAAAAGTGGATTTCAGATTGAGATTTTTATTCTAAAGATGAGCTTTCTATGCTTACATTCCATTTTGGATCATTCTCTAGAGTCAAAGATAGTTTTGAAGGTTGGTTAAATGAGGAATCCATATCTTGAATATCAGATTGAGTTGATTGAACTTGAGGTTGCTCATTTGTAGTTTTTGTTACAATATTAGTAATATCATCATGATGGAACACATTAACATGCAATATTTGATTGGTTTCTTATTATTGATAATTGAATAGGGGTTCTTGGGAGATCTCCATGTCTTGATTTATTATTGGTATTTTTTGTGTAGGAGTTTGATAGTTTACTAGAGATTTATAATCAGTTGTAGATTGTAATTCCTTTATATTAAAAAGACCCTTATCAATCAAATCTTGAATTGCACATCTTAAATCTTTACAATTTTGTGTCATATGTCCATCCACTCTATGATATTCACAATGTAGCTCAGGTTTAAACCAATCTGCTATGGTATCAGGTTGTCTTATGGAAGGAAGTTCAATAATATTTGTGTCAAGTAAATACTTGAGAATTATATCCATTGGTTGATTGAGCTTTGTAAATTTACGTGATGAAGGTTTTCGAGAGGTTTTTGATACGTGCCTTAGGAATTTAGTCATAAAAGGGCCTAATGGTTTCTCACCTCTACTTTCTTTATTATGGGTAGAATGATGATAGGAATATTGTGAAGCATGAGGTGAGTGCATGGTAGAATTTGAAGAATAAGTATTTTCTTGTTGAAATGGATGTGTTGTATTGAAAGAAGAATATTGAAATGGTGGAGGAGGATTGTATGTGGATCGATAGACATAATATTGATATATGAGAGAATAGATAATATCATTATGAAGAGGATTGGCAAAGGGATTGTCCTGTTGGGGTAAGGATGAAAAATGAGAAAAGTGTGATGGATATGATGTTGAATAGGGATGAGGTTGGTCATAATCAACAAATGTATTTGGCTGAATTCTTCCAACATCACTGATGGGCTCATATTGATTTGAGTAAAAACTCATGGTTTCTTTAGTACTTCTAAAAGTAATATTTAGTATCTACTATTTAGAATTGAATCTAAAACATGCAAACTTGAACTGATGATTTTGTTACTTTTTTTTTTTTTTGTGTACATATATATATATATATATATATATATATATATATATATATATATATATATATATTTGTGTTTTTTTATATTTTTGAATCAGAAATATGTCTATGTTATTCACGTCGGGTTCACCAAAATGTATCGCTCCAAATTTTTCACATCTCTACCTTCAGGCTATAGGATCCGTGCCCGGAAGGAGGATGGGAAAAGGATGGTGCGGTACCTCGGACTGAGAGGCCTTGCGAAGGTACCGCCTCTCGAGGGAGGTGTATTATGGTGATTTTTTGACGGATGGTGGGTTCACCAGGAAACGTTTAATGGCAATTTCCACGCCTAGGTTGGGAATGTGTTTTATGTGTTCAGTTTTAGCCTTAATCATCCAAGTCCTAGGTTTGGCCAAAATGCATCTAAGCTATTCTATATGAAGATGCAGATTTAAATGAATACAAAAAAAAAAATTAGACAAAAAATAGAGAGAATAATATGGATTAAAGACCAATACCTGATCTGGATGTCTGATGAAGATTCTAATTTTTGAAGTAGTTAGGATCGCCTCTAATTTGATAGGATCGTCTGCTATCAGACAAGATCATCTGAGATTCGATGAATTCATCAGACGAATTCGTTAGAGACCTACAATCAAAGAAGTAGGCACAAAATGCAAAAAATGCAACTATTCTAACAGAGGGCAATGATGTAGAATAATAGCAATAACATTAAAATGATGATAATAAGCAAAATACGAATACACTACAATGATTTGATGATAATTGATGACTTAATTATGCATTTAAAGCTACATGGGTGAACTCCAAAGTGCAGAATAGCAAAAAATAATAAATAAACTAGCTAATTGCAAAATAAAACAATAGATTGAAAAGAAGAAAATGCAAACTCTGGGCACTGATTGCCCCTAATGTGGACTGCAGTCAAAATCATCTCTGATTCGACAAGATCACCTCCAATCTAAACAGGATCATTTGCGACAATGTAAGCTTGCTTCGGCTAAAAAATACTAAGGTACCTACAACAAAATTGGATGCAACAAATGTAGGTGGTAATTTAGGATGTCTAGTGTGTGTAGAATTCGAGTTACAGGGAATTTCAACCAGGGGGATGCTAAGGGGAGGGCTTAGGATTAAATAGGCTTAGGAGGGAGGTTAGGAGGTTGGAGATCATCCCTATTTGGGAGATATCCAATGGGGAGGGTCTCTAACAGCGTAGACACACTTCTGCCTGGATTAGAGACACCGTTGGAACACAGACTAATTATGCAAAATCAATTTTGGGACAAGATCGTCTGGACGTACTAGCCCAGACAAAATCGTCCAATCTGAGGCGATATCGTCTGATCGGTGACGATATTGTCAAACGGTCAAAACAAAATCTAAAAATGGCATGGGAAACGATGAAACAGATTAAGCGATGGTTTGGGAGTGGTTTTGGAGGTTAAAATTTGAATTTGAATTATTTACTAGAGTAAATGTAATTACTAAGGTTTTATTGCTCCAATTTTAGGGTGCTACAATAAGCTCTCAAACATGATAAACAAAGAGAACGGTTGTTGTACCAACATGAGCAATGTTTGAGAGAGAAAGCTAAGTATCTAGCTTAAAGAAACCAACAAGAAAATAGGAATGATCATAAAAGGGATCAATGCAATGACTCACCAAGAGAGGAGCACACTAGAAAAGAAGGAAACCCGTAACAAAATCACCCTCAAAATCAAGAGTGAAATCCAAATATTAGGGAAAGGGTAAAATTAATAGAGTAGAATCAGGCACATCTTGAATCCCCTCATATGAGAGAAGAAAATAGAGCAAATAAAATGGATAGAGTGTTACCTCCACCACCACCATGGGGGGTCTACAAGAGGAAGAACTCCTCGTCTCAAATGCCTTTCAAGCACTTGCTAAAAATATGAAGTCCTTTGCAAAATAATATATGGTTGGTAGCCAACCAAAATTGAGCAAGATACACAATCAACCATTATGTCTATCTATCCCTAGCCCCGCATACCCTAAGCACTTTGAGATGCCTAGGTTGGAAAAGTTAAGGGTGAAGAGGATGCATAAGAGCATGTTACTAATTTCATCAATGCATGTTTTCATATTGAATACAATGATGCTCTCATGCTTAGGACATTCATAATGACATTTTGGGTGTTGCCACCCAATGGTTCAACCAATTACCCAAGCATAGCATATCCAATTTCAAACAACTAGTGAATGCTTTCCTAAAATGTTTCTCTTTTGGTGCTAAAAGGAAAATGAACCTTTCAGACTTGGCCAATTTGAGACATTATGTTGATGAGCTAGTAATGGATTATGGGAATAGATGGATAAGAGTCATGGTAAAATTATCATTCTCCATCCCCACAGAAGATATCGTCCAGATGTTAACCAAGAGTTGTTCCAAAGACATATCCCTCTTGCTACAAATTCAAAAATACCCCTCATTTGAGGAAGCTTTGGCACAGACCAAACTCATTAATGACATAAAAGTAGATGAGGGAACCATCAAAATTCAAAAAAATAAGTAGTGGAATAAGAATGACAAAAATAGTAAATACAAGCAAAAGCAGGAAAACCCTGCTCTAATTAATCAAGTGGTATTGGATGCACCTAAGGATGGGGTTGTGCACCAACCCCAAAATTATCAAGTACAACCCCCACTAGCCAATTATGATCAAAATAATAATCAAATATGAAACATAGAATGAAAACCCCTTCACTATTTCACACCATTGACATAATCAATGCAATCAATCTTCAACCAATTTAGTGAGGTGGGAAAGATCAGGTTCCCTGATATACCTCTTATAGATCCAAACCATCCTAATCCAAAAGGATATAGGGAAGATAAAATTTTCCCTTACCATAGGATACAAGGGCATAATATTGAGGTTTGCATTGGTTTCAAGCACCAGGTGAAAAACATGATTGAGGTGGGAGAACTTAAAGTGGACAACCCACTGGCCCCTAACAACAGAGATATGGGCATCTAAAAAAACATACTACCAAACCATGAGCCCCCTAGAGTGCAAGGTGCACAATTCAATCACGTTCGAGTTGATACACCTACCCATGGGTGTATTGGGATGGTTGAAATTGTTAATGTAGCAACCAAGAGTAGACGGTATGGTCAACCGCAACCTCCTGCAACTTCCATTAATGTCCCAACTACACCTAGGTAGAGGTAGGGGTAAGACAACCTTCCAGGTCCACCAACCTAACATGTGGTAACCATTCAAAGTAGACTCAAGCAAAATTTACAAATGACTCCAGCTAAGATATCAATCTATGAGCTCATACAATAGTCCCCAAAGCATAGGGAGATCTTGATGGATATTTTAAGGTCAATTGAGCTCCAATAACCCATTTTTTAGGACAAGTACAATAATGCTAGGAGCTTGTAATTTGATTCTATGATTATGAGATTAATATAGTATCTACTACCTTACCAGATCATCCACTGCACATTGTGGGGTTAGTTAATGATTTACCTTTTAAGAGGGTCTTGATCAATACAGGTTCATCAATCAACATCATCACAACAATAGCAATATAATACCTTAATATCCCCAAGTCTAATATCATTTTGGGAGCCTATATATTAAGGGATTTCAATGATGTTTTATGCAATACTGTTGGAACGATAGTCCTACCTATTAAGGTAGGGCATAAGACCATCCCCATGATGTGTCATGTCTTGGAAGGGGCCATGCAATACAACATCCTCCTAGGGAGACCTTGGATAAGGGACATGAGATGTGTTCCTTCGATCTTACACCAATGTCTCAAGTATGTGCATGATAACAAAGTCTACATGGTGGTGGTGGATGAAGAGCCATTCAAATATGTTCATCAGGTGGATTATCCAAGATAATTTATGATTCCTTCTACCCACTTGTTAGTAGGACCTTCATCTCTAATTACACAACTGGATAACAAAGATAAAGGGGTACAAAAGGACCCATCTGCATCAACACCTCATCTTGCACACAAAGTAACTAATGCTTCTAATATACCATCAAAATCTAAACCAAAATATAATCAAAATCTAAAAGTGCCCATGGTTGAGGAAGAGAGCCCAAGGAAACACTAATCATAGACATTAAGAAGAGTCCAACTCCCATGGAGGAGGAATATCTCCAAGATCAAGCTGAGGAGATACTTGGGCCTACTGCACCAGTGTCATCTATAGGATCATCCACATAACATGCAACAATACACTTGGCAAGTATGGGGATAGGAGAGTATCTTGTGTAGAACATAAATTTATTCCCATCATAGATTTTATGCAAGACTTGGGACATCCAAAATATCTAAGACCGCTAGTGGGAATAGTGGTTCTACTTGGAATCTCTCTCAACTAGACAAATTTCATCTACACTAGCCTGGATGGCTATAAATCTATGGATATAGAAGAGGATAATGATTAGCTATTCACTGTCAATGTTCACTAGCTCTCTAATATTGAATTTAATCTAACCTATTTTGAGCATTTCCATTGGTATGGTTACAGTATTGGTATATATGAGCAGGGATGTAGACAACCATTCAAGCTACAATACCAGCTTCCATATGACAGATTTGGATTAGGCTATCACATTAGAGGTCTATATGACTCTATAGTAGTAGAATTAGACAAATTAAGCTTGGGGTTAGGAGAAGACATCAATTTTATTCCCTATCACCCACCAAGTGCAATATATCCGAGCAATAGACAAGTGGTTGTGGTAAACATACCATCACCTAAGACTTATCATCCAAGATCTACAGTTAATGTCACCCCAAAAGGGTACAACTCATGGGATGATGAGAAAGAATAAAATGGATATGTAGTAGGAAATGATGAAGCACAAACAAGCTTAGCCTATCATGGGCCTCGCTATTTACAAAACCTTTCCTGGTCCGGCCACAATGAGAGTGGATTCATATCAAACGAAAGTGGCTATGAGTTAGAGGACTAAATGGAGGGAGCCTACTTAGGAACAATGCAATGGCCCCATGACTTGGGGCAACATACTAATGTAAATGACATATTCATAAGTGAATAAGAATATGAGGATGAGACAGAGATGGCCTAATTAGGACTGAGAGATGTGCCCCTTACCTTGGGACCGCACACCAATGCTAATGGTTTTTGGATAAGTGATGATGATTTTGATGATGAGATTAAGATGGAATATCTCGAACCTCACCACTTGCAGTAAGTCAACATTTTTGTAGAAAGATAAGTGGTACTCCGTTCCATATACCTTGGATTGTAGTTTTTTTAGAGACCTATTGACCTAAATGCCATTCATACCATGGTCAATCCCCATTTGCTGATGTTTAGGGAAATATTAGAGCCGAATTATCCTATTATTCTACCAACTCATGGGCTAGATCTAGAGATTCTTTTTCCTCCAGAGCCTCATCGTGAGTATAGGGAGGAAATATCTAAGACAAGATTTCACTCATGTAGATCTATACATTTCATTCCATCCATAAATGCAATCTTTATGGATTTGACCACTCCAATTCACAACCCAGCATATCCCACTATGCCTTTGTGTCTTGATACGAAGGCTATTGATTGGGATCACACTGATTCACCCATAGAGCCTGAAGATATTTTCTCTAATGAAGAGACTTTACAATCATTCCAATTTGTATCAGGCTATGCATATGATGTATTACATGCTGGTTTAGATCCTAAGTAAGTACGACCTACAAATCCCACCGATGATATTCAATTGATACCCATGCCTCACCAGTTGGAGGATGGGTCACATATGGATATAGAATCGACTTTTGAGGTGGACATCAGTGATGATCCTACTCAACCAAAGAAAGTCAAGTTCAAAGGAAGTTTTTCTCAAGAGGAACAAGCCATCATAATTCTTATCCTTAAAGAGAGGTCAAATCTATTTTCTTGGACTTACAAATACATGTCAGGTATTGATCCAAAGTTATTTGTTCATAACCTTTCATTGGATCCCATAAAGAAGTCAGTTAAGCAAAAATTTAGAAAAATGCATCCAATGGTCACTTTGATGGTGAAAAATGAGTTACAAAAACTACTGGATGCGATTTTTATAGTTCCCATTGACTATCCTGAATGGGTCTCGAACATGGTGCCCGTGAGAAAACTAGATGGAAGAGTCCACATTTAAATAGATTTCATGGACTTAAATAGGGCAACCCCAAAGGATTCGTTCCCATTGCTAAACATAAATGCTCTTGTTGATGCCACTACAGGTCATGAGATGCTCTCCCTAATGGATGGGTTTTCTAGATACAATCAAATCCGAATAAAACCCGAAGACCAGCATAATACTACTTTCATTACTCCATGGGGAAATTTCTATTACAAAGTGATGTCATTCGGCCTAAATAATGCTGGTGCCACATACCAATGGGCCATGACATACATATTTCATGACTACATGCACACAATCTTGAAATACTACATGGATGACTTGCTGGCCAAATATTTAGTATGGCAAGAACACGTTGAAATCCTTATGAAAGTCTTCAATATCCTCATAGAGCACAACATCAGATTGAATCCTAAGAAGTGTGTGTTTCGCATAAATTTTGGTAAGCTCTTGGGTTTCATTATTTTAAAGAGAGGCATTGAAGTTGATCCTACAAAAGTAGAAGCTATAATAGAAATTGTCGCCCCTACCAACATTAGGGAATTAAGAAGCCTACAAGGCAAGGTAGCATCCATCAAATGGTTCATTACGCAAATATCAGACAAGTGTCGACCCATGAATCAATTGCTACACAAGTATGTCCCATTTCATTGCGATGAAGAGTGCCAACAAGCCTTTGTAGAGATCAAAACATACCTAGCAACACCTCCAGTGCTGGCTCCACCAAGGCCAAACATGTCATTTTTTCTATACATATTGGCTACTAATTTTGCTTTGGGAACCATGTTAGCCCAAAAGAACATGCAAGACAAAGAGCAAGCCATATATTACATAAGTCACACCTTGGTAAGCTATGAGCTAGGATATGCGTATGTAGAAAAGTTGTGCTTAGCAGTGGTCTTTGCAACCAAAAAATTATGACACTACATGTTGATCCATATGACTTACGTTATATCAAAATAGAATCCTTTGTAGTATAAAATGAACAAGACATATCAACATGATCCAGACTGATCCAAGTCAAGATTGGTCCTTCAGAGTTAGAGCTTTCTTGCAAACATCCCCTTGGGAATATTTGATCTCTCAAGGTTCGATGGAATGTGGAACAACCATTCATCATAGGATTGTTTCCCAATCAATGTTAACAAATATTGGGTCACAATGGGAACATGCCATTTTATCCATAGAAGCAATGGCTTATCAGGATTGGCTTTCCCAATTACGAGACTTACTAAATCTTGTAATAGTACCGCAAGGCCTATCACATGCTAAAATATGAACATGTAAACAAAATATGACTAGATACATTTTTCTATGAGAGATCCTTTATAGACATGGTTATGATGGAATGTTCCTTCATTGTCTTGAGCCACAAGAAGCATCTTGGGTTATTTTTCAAGCTCATGACGATACGTGTGGCGGTCACTTTAGTGGCATGGCCATCGTTAAGTGCATTTTGAGAATGGGTTACTATTGGCCCACTATAGAAAAATAATATTGTGAGTATGTCAAGAAATGCATCAAGTATCAACATCATGCAAACCTCACTCACTTGCCATCACAAGCCTTGCAACCCATCTAGGTAGCATGGCCATTTTTGCAATGGGTATTAGAATTGATTGGGAAGATATCTCCCCCATATTTATCCTAATACACATTCATCATAATGACCACTGAGTATTTCACCAAATGAGTCAAAGTGATCCCCTTAACAACAAAAATTGGACCAAGGATTGCAGAGTTTATACTCCACAATATCATAAGTACTTTTGGGGTCCCTTCGAAGATTATATCAGATAATGGACCATCTTTGAAGAACAAATATGTGCATGCTTTAATGAACAAATACCACATCCAACATAGTTTTTCAACACCATATTATCCATAAGCAAATGGGCAATCAGAAGCCTCAAACAAAACAATCGTCTCCATCTTGAGGAAAATAATGAAACATAATCATAGGGACTGGCATTTGTAGTTACCTCTAGAATTATGGGTATATAGGACTAGTGTGTAGCGCTCACTAATGCAACACAATTTTCACTTGTATATGGCACTGAGGCCATCATGCCCCTAGAACTAGAAATCCCAACCTTGCGCATAGCATTGAAGGACTTCATAGATGATGACACCATGTGGCAGGGCCACCTTGATCAACTAATGCTTCTTAATGAATGATGAATAAATGCCTTGGATCATATCTGCATTTATCAAAATTGCCTTGCATGAGCATACAATAATAAAGTCCATTTGATAGAATTCAAATTTAGGGATCTTGTGCTCAAAGAAAACCAGTAGAACTCAAATATGTTACCCATTTGTGAGATAAATTTGTGGCAAATTGGATAGGCCCCTACATGATTTCAGAGAAGATTGTGCCTGGAGCATATCACCTCACATATTTGGACAGTGTTGAAGAGCCTGAACCTCTCAACATCATTCATTTTAAGGCATTTCATACATAAAAATAAAAAACATTCAAAATATGTCATAAAAATAAAAAACATTCAAAATATGTCATAAAAATAAAAAGTATTCAAATATGTAATGAAAATAAAAAACATTCAAATATGTCATAAAATAAAAAATATTCAAATATGTCATAAAAATAAAAAACATTCTAATGTGTCATAAAAATTATAAACATGGTCACATCCATCACAAAAAGTCCAAAGGCATATAAAATCCCTTTGGTCAATTCAAATCACAAAATGCTCCAAAGGTACCCAATCCGCTTGGTCAAAATCAATCAAAAATATCCAAAGGTATCTTAAAGCCCTTTGGTCAAATCAAATCAAATCACAAAATGCTCCAAGGGTACCCAAACCACTTGGTCAAAATCAATCAAAAAGCTCCAAAGGCATCTAAAATCCCTTTGGTCAAATCAAATCATAGAAATGCTTCAAGGGTATCCAATTCATTTGGTCAAAATTAGTCAAAAATCTCCAAAGGCATCTAAAAGCCCTTTGGTAAAATCAAATAACAAAATGCTCCAAGGGTACCCAATACAACTGGTCAAAATCAATCAAAAAGCTCCAAAGGCATCTAAAAGCCCTTTGGTCAAATAAAATCACAAAACACTCCAAGAGTACCCAATATACTTGGTCAAAATCAATCAAAAATCTCCAAAGGTATCTTAAAGCACTTTTGTCAAATCAAACCAAAAAATTCTCCAAGGGTGCCCAATCCGCTTGGTCAAAATCAATCAAAAAGCTCCAAAGGCATCTTAAAGCCCTTTGGTCAAATAAAATCACAAAATGCTCCAAGGGTACCCAATCCGCTTGGTCAAAATAAATCAAAAAGCTCCAAAGGCATCTTAAAGCCCTTTGGTCAAATCAAATCACAAAATGCTCCAAGGGTACCCAATCTGCTTGGTCAAAATCAATCAAAAAGCTTCAAAGGTATTTTAAAGACCTTTGGTCAAATCAAAAATACAAAATCAATGCAAAAATAAAAAAATACAAAACATTTACATCTTACATCCACATAGTTGCATATCCATTAATATCCATTGCATTCGCATATGTCATGATCACATGTTTTTTACAAACGATTCCATAGTTTGTATCTCAATCATAATATACAAATTCATCCTCATACATGCATCCATGTGTGTGATTGTGTTTTTCAACTAATGTTCCTATATGAAATATATGAATGTGTCCTACTCTTTCAACCATGTCTAGTGGTATTATCAACTTTTATAGAAAGCCACCTTGATTAGTAGGGAGCAAGGTCTAGTTGTAATAATACCTTGGATATTCAGGATCCTATAACTAATTGAAACACTAAAATCCTAGTTGGTACAAGGGAAATATGAAAACTACAAAAATGGTCTAGGTTACCTCAAGCGAAAAGGATCTTCCTTGATTATCCCCCTGTGCAACCGGTTTAAGGGTGCTGAGAATTGGTAAAAGGACAAGTTCCACCCTACCCAGAAATGAGTGACTATCATCACAACATAAACCCTTGCTTTCATTAACACAAGTAAAAATCCTAAAACAAAGCACAAATTAAAATTTCCAGTTTCCAAAGTCATAATTCAAAATCCCAAAATCAAGCAACAATCAAAGTCAAAACAAATAGTGATTATCATCATTACATAGGTCCCTTACTCAAGAAAAAAAATCAATAAAAATAAATAGTGATTTTCATCACTGAGTATGAGCAAGTATCCCAAAATGAAATGAATAAAAAAAGGGAATAGAGCTTGAATCCCTAGAATTCTCAGCATTACACAAAATTGGAAGGAGAAATCCTTAAGCATGACGATATGTCTATTACATTAGCTTCTAGAATTTGTATAGACCAATGTTTGAATGTGGACGAGCTAGCTTAGGTAACCCAATACTTCCTAGTGCTATAGTCCAACTAAGTCCAACATAAGGATGAGATAATACACTTGAGAATCCCTTATCTTAGCAATGGGCTGAAATAATCATGTCTGACATCGGAGGAAATGCTTGAGTTCTATGTAAATATATATTCATTTGCACACACACAGAGAATGAATATCCATGTATATAGTAAAAGCCTTGCTTTTCAAAAGTCTTGTATGGTCAATACATAGTTGTTGATAGGGTAACTAGAGTGTTTGAAATATCAAGAAAAACCCACAAATAAATTTCTAACATAGCAAAAAATCATATCATCAATCACATCATCAACTTTCTTTATAAGCTTCTATAAATTAGGGGGTATTAATAAAATAATATTAAACTAGATACCGGATATATGTCATAAATGATATTTAGATGGCCACTAACTATTTTATCTCTTAAATTACAAAAGCTTATCCATAAAATACATATATTCCAAACCATTAAATTACACATATGGATGATTTAAATAATTAATTATTATGAGTAGAATGATTATTAAATATTCATGGTTGCCATACTTTATATGGTATCACCCGTTAAATTGTCAAACTCATAGCATATGCATCCATTATGTTTTAAAGTGATTAAAACATACAAGTTCATTCACATTAGATTACATACTACATTCACCATATCATAGCATGAGTTAGATGCACACATTGAAATCAAAATCAAACATGTATCTAACAAAAACATTACATCCATAAATACATAGTTCATAAATCATCCATTTACATCAAAGATCACATCATTGCATTCATCCATACATAGAATCATAAATCCATCATCAAATCAACTCAAGATACATCACATCATGTCACAATAATAAAATCATATAAGCATATTCATAAATACATACATAAACATCCATATCAAATCCATATCATCATAAATAACGTCTATCATATAAAACATATATATCAATCCATCATAATGCCATCATAAAATTGCATAAATAAAATAAGAACATAAGAAATAAATGACATGCATAATGAAACATAAATGCAAAGTCTCATATAAATATGCATGTCTCAAAATATTTCTCAAAATTTGTATCTCAAAGTGCATGAATATACAAAATCACCCACAGGATACAGTCATATAGGTCAAGCAAACCCCCAAAAAAATATAATCCAAGTGCATCATCAATCAAACATAGGGCTTGTACCCTCAGCATCACCTCCCCTTGTAGTCATGTTATGCATGGAGTGATGTGACCCTACTGGTCTCTCTATGCGAGTCTAAGTCCTATGACTAGGATGAATGGAAGCCTACCTAGAGGTGGATCACCTGCTGACCTGTGAGCCACCTACACCTAGTTCCTCCCTAGGGACAATCACATACCTCCTAAGTTGTATATGGAGATAGGCTATATGGGAGACATGTGCCTAGATCTACTCCTCATACTCATCTAGTAGTGACTATAGGCATAGAAACTCTCCCCCTATGTCTGCCCCAAGATTTGCCTCAGTATCACCTTGTGGTGTAGAATGAGGAACAACAAACTACATCCTAGCAACACCTCCCCAAAAATGGCCTGTAAAGCCTAGATATATAGCGTGAGATACTCTATAGTAGCATACCATTGGGCTATGGTAGCATCTCACTACTATACCTAAATATTGGTCGACTGAAGCTCAGGGTTGACCTTGTGCAGCTATGCTCTCCGATGAGAATCTCTCTCCTCAAGATCTAGCTTCTCCTCATACTCCTCAGGAGCCTCCTGCTCCTCTACTACCACCTACTCTACTGGTTGGTCCCACACCTCAAGCCTAGCTCAGACTTTGTGCCATGCTAGATCTGAACCATCATTCCCACCATCATCCACACGGACCAAACCACCCTCACCATGCCACATCACATACCCCCACCACTGTTAAAATGCCTATGTGAATCCCCTAGCAACTCCTAAGTAAACTACTGGGGAATCCTCCTCATTAGAAAGCTCTATGATCCACAGAGGTGGAAGGTCTCCCTCTACTATGATATTTTGATATAAAAATAGAACTAGTGGCACATCCTACTGTAGCCTGAACTGATGGAGAACCTAGGAGTAGAAGAAATACTCCTTAATACAAACCTTGTAACTGATGAGTCATCACTCATGTTGTGTCCTAGCTATGAAACTAATCGGGTAATCCCAATTCGGGCACTCGTAATATGGACACCACATAATATCTCTAGCGTTCAGCCCAGTAAAAGTATCAGTGTAATGGGAGAGTTCCCCTGTATGAGGATGACTCTTATGCTCCTCATGCCCTCAAGCCCATCTAGATGCATAGCATTGGGTCCACTCCTCAATAGCTATAATATTGTTCAGAAGCCCTCTAGGATGATATACCTTGATGTGCTCCCATACCAAAACCTATAGGAGCAAGATGTAAGCAATGTTGATGCGACCCTGCCAGTGGATATGGTACAACTCATCATAACAGTGGACCAATAGAGACCTACCCCACACATATATGATGGGATTATCACTGTCCATCAGATCCTGGACCATCACAAGGAGGTTCCATGGAAACCTCGGTCCTAAGCAATATATAATAAGAACATTTTTGATGACCATTAGCAACACTACATGCCTCACCGTGAAAATGCCCTCCTGATACCAGTGTATAATAGATACACCGCTATATTTGGTGTTCTTGAAGGTATCTACAACATGCCTTCTGAACACCTAAATAAAGAAAACATCACAATTATTAGTGGCCGACGAGGTAATGGCCACTCCATCAAAGGGGAGTCAGAATATCCTATACACATCCTTCGGCATGATAGTCATCTCGTCGGTAGGAAGGTGGAAGGTATTAGTCCGAGAATCCCACCGATGGACCAAAGTCATAAGGTAATCCTGGTATGACATAATGTAGGGTAGCCTAGTGAAAAAATGAAGCCTATGGACCTTGAGCCAGGCCCAGTCCATAGCACTCAACAGAGATAGAAGGTCATTCATGAGCTTCGGGTCACGAGCCTGAGCAACAAGAATTTAAGAGCAAAAGAGAAAACAAGACATAACTACAACACATATAAGGCATAAATCATAATGAAACATGGAAATGGTGCAAATAATTATGGGCTACTCTAAGTCCAAGAAAAAGAGCAATGAAATGCACCTATTAATGTAGCAATTTCATAAAAGCAAGTCAAAAACTCAAAAAAATTAGTTAAACACTTCAAAAATGCAAATAAAATCAAAACTTCTACAATGTGTTCTTAGCCTTTGTTGACTACAACGACCATAAATTGGTTGCTAAAGCTGAGAGTTGCCAAGCCCCAATGGTTAAAATTTTAACCGTTGAGATTCAAATATGGCCACTTTGAGTGACAGCGGCCAAACCACAGACCAAGCTGGCCACTCTGAGCAGCAGCGGCCGATGGGTGACATGGCAAAAATGTCTGCCCTAGGTCGAAAATAACAAAAAAATAAAAAAATAGCAAATGGGGACAATCCCACCACATAAAATCCTAAACTAAGCCTAGCTATGAGTTTAATTCATTGCCAACAGGTTTAATGAAGTTCATGTACCGATTACTTAGTGTAGTTCATTTTACCCAAAAAATGAAATAGACAGGGTTAAGGTTTTGAAGAGTACCCAAGAAGCTCCAGCTCCTCCGCTCGTTGATGCCTCACCCTATGCAGCCATGATCCTACGAAACACAATAGCACTCCAAATCATAGAAGTCACTTTCACAATAGAGCTTTGAAATGCAAAATGATAGTTGGTGAAAGTGAAAGGTCAAAACCCTAGGGTTAATTTTATATTCTCAAATTATGCCTTGGCCACTGTTGTCATCAGTGGCATGAAATTCTTGGCTGCTCAATATGGGAGTGACCACAAGCAGGAATTTGAAGGTCATTGGACCTGACAGTGGCCAACAACCTAAGAAAAAATAGGAGGTATTTCCTCCATTAGAAGCAAAAATAAAATTAAATAAACACATTATTATGACTCATGGTTATCATAATATTCAAAATAATAAAAAAAATGCATAAAAACAAATCTCAAGTAAGCCTCCTATCAAGTTATTTATTCTATCAACTTAGCGGTTGTAGCGATTTGCACTCCATGCAACTTGACAAGATGAGTAAGTTACCATGAGGTTACTTGGGGAAAAACATTCACTTTGGAATTATGATGTGCCTCTTTCAATCCTAAAGAAGACAAATATGGTCGAACTGCTCCACGGGTATGAAGGAACCATCCTAATTCTCCTATGACACCAAAAACACTGAGCCAAGTTATGCAATACAAGCATAAATAGAATCGCTCATCCTAATTCCCTAAGAATGCCATTGATGGTTGGACCACTCCTCAGGACAGGGATAAATGATTATCATAAATAATTGAAATCACACTTGGATGGGTGTTGGCCCATTAAAATAACACATGCTAGAAAGGAACCAAAACCAGTCATATTTGGTCAAGCGACTCATCGCTTCATTCATTGATCTTCCCTCACCAATTAATTTTGTGAGAGGGTAGTTCAAATATTCAAATCATCATAATTAAAATCAACAAAATATCACTCGATCTTGTCAAAATTGCATTCATCCTATGAATAATTGCACTCAAATATTACAAAAATTTTCCCCATTTGATGGGTTCATAAGAAAATAAGACATCTTCAATTTGTAGCTCTTCTCTGGTCGGTTATGTTGTAGTGACATATGGTACCCAATTGTGTTTGAGGAATGAGTTCAAGTGGACATGTGCAAGCCTTGTGCTAAATTAAGCCTTCAATTAGGTTGAAGCAATTATTCAAGGATGTGTGTCATCTTGTGTGATTGGGCCATCTAGCATTGATCATATCAATGCTCATCGTACACCCTGTAAACATAGCAGTCTACGTTTTCACCTTGCACTGTGTCTATTTGGTATTAAACTAAATAGTGTGGAAGGAGGAATCATTTTTATATTGAATCGCTTTTTGATTTTAAGGTAGAAAAACCCACAATAGACTTAATTAATATATTTGTTCGATGATGTCTTATTATCATATTTGGATTGCATTTAAATACCTAGTCTAATAGTTGTAAGATTGAAGGGTTGTGACCCTAAAATATAATTAATAAATAATATAAGTATTAGGGTATGTTAGGAGGGTCCTAACATGCCACCCCCTTAAAGGAGCTTTGTCCTCAAAGCTGGAAATTTAGAAATTGCTGCTGGATATCTTGAAAATTTTCCCACGTTGCGTCTTCTAAAGGTAGACCTTTCCAATGGATTAAAACTTTTGTGATATCACAAGTACGAAGGTGATGATAGCGGTGATCCAATAGCTTTTGGCTCAACTAGAAGTACTCCATCATTGGAGAGGTGGTTTGTGTCATGATATGGGCTCCAACTATGAGCTTAAGGCAAGATACATGAAATACGGGGTGAATTTTGGAAGAGGGAGGAAGCTCTAGTTTGTAAGCAATGGTCCTAGTACATTGGAGAACTTTATATGACCCGTAAAATTTGGGTGCTAACTTCTAAGAACCTTTTTTTTAAGAGAGGATTGACGGTAATGTTGGAGACATAAGAAAACCATATCACCCTCGTTGAAACTACGTTCGCTTCTATGTTGATCGGCTTGCTGCTTCATGCAATGTTGGGCGGTGTGTAGGTTATCTTTTAGGATTTTTAGTACGTCATCTCTATTAGCAAGTTCCATTTCCACCACCTGGACTTTTGTAGTCCCTATAATATAGGAAGTGAGGGATGGTGGTGTTTGACCATATAGTGCTTCATAAGGATTCATTTTGATGGACGTATGGTATGAAGTGTTATACCACCATTCCGCTAGTGAAAGCCACTTTACCCAATGGAGTGGTTGAGTGGAAACAAAACATCGAAGGTATATTTCCAAGCATTTATTTACAACTTCTATTTGGCCATCGGTTTGAGGATGGTAAGCGGAGCTCATACGAAGTTGAGTGCCTTGTAATTTGAACAATTCCTTCCAAAAGGTGCTAGTGAAAGTTGGGTCGTAGTCACTAACAATTGTGGAGGGCATACCATGTAATTTAAAGATGTTATCTAGGAAGAGGTGGGCTATAGTGTTAGCAGTATAAGGATGATCCACGAAACAAAAATAGGCATATTTAGATAAATGATCAACGACTACGAAAATGGTTGTTTTTCCTCCGGATTTTGGTAATCCTTCAATAAAGTCCATAGAAATATATGCCCATGTTTTGGTGGGTATAGGCAGAGGTTGAAGTAATCCTAGAATAGTGAGGGTCTCCCCCTTTTGTAATTGGCAAACTTCACATTATTTTACAAAGTTTTTGATGTAATTTTTCATTCCTACCCAATAGAAGGAGGTAGTGGCTCTTTTATAGGTTTTTAAGAACCCTGAGTGGCTTGCAGTGGGTGAGGTATGTAACTCATGAAGAAGTTTTTCATGATAAGTTGAATTGGGGGTGAGGAAAATCCTCCATTTGTATCTTAATATATTGTTCTTCCAAGTGTATGGAGGTTTGCTACTAGGATTATGTTGAAGTTGTTGAATTAAGGTGTGGATAGTAGGATCATTTATCCATTCTTCATGCACCTCATCTACCCATTTAGGAATAAGGGAGGAAAGAGCATGGACTTGAGGCATATCTTCAAATTTTCTAGAAAGTGCATCGGCTGCCATGTTGTACTTTCCATTTTTATATGTAATTTCATAATCATAGCCAAGAAGTTTAGTAACCCATTTTTGTTGTTCCGAGGTATTAGTCCTTTGTTCCAAAAAATACTTCAAGCTATGATGGTCAGTGTGTATAATGAAATTTTGGCCAATAAGGTAAGGCCTCCAATGTTGAATAGCATGGACAATCGCCAACATCTCTTTTTCATACGTAGAGCAAGCTAAATTCTTAGGAGAAAATGCTTTGCTTATAAAAGCTAGAGGCCTTTCATCCTGCATGAGTACGACTCCCATTCCTATTCCTGAAGCATCACTTTCAATGACGAACAGTTTAGAAAAGTTGGGCATGGCTAGAACAGGGGTGGTACACATTGTAGTTTTCAAGGTGATAAAGGCCTCATCCGCTTTAGATGACCATTTGAAAGCGTTTTTCTTAAGTAATGCTATTAGAGGAGCAGCGATTTTAACATAATTTTGGAAATTTTTTATATAATATCCCGTTAGTCCAAGAAACCCACGTAGATATTTTAAGGTTTTTGGAATAGGCCAATTTTTCACCTCCTCAATTTTGGAAGGATCTACCATAACTCCTTCCTTTGATACAATATGTCGTAAGTATTCAATTTATTGTTTTCCAAAGGAACACTTTGATCTTTTTGCATAAAGTTGATTTTCCTTCAAGATTTGGAACGCTTGTCTAACATGGTCCAAATTTTCTTCCCATGTTTTGCTATAAATAAAAATGTCATCAAATAAAACTAATATAAATTTACAAAGAAAAGGGTGAAATACCTTATTCATTAGACTTTGAAAGGTATAAGGAGCGTTGGTTAGGCCAAAAGGCATCACCAAGAATTCGTAGTGCCCTTCAAGAGTGCGAAAGGCCGTCTTAGGAATATCCTTTTCATTGACTCATATTTGGTGGTAGCCTGACTGTAAGTCTAACTTAGAAAAATAAGCTGCCCCGTGGAGTTCATCTAATAGCTCGTCTATGATCGAAATAGGAAATTTATCTTTGATGGTCATTTTATTAAGTGCTCAAAAATCGACACATAAACGCCATGAGCCATCCTTTTTTCTAACTAAAATAATTGGAGAGGAGTAAGGGCTTTTGCTAGGTCTAATGACTCCTGCCTTAAGAAGCTCTTGTACTAATTTCTCTATTTCGGTCTTTTGGAGGTATGGATAACGATAAGGTCTAATATTAGGAGGATGATGCCTTGGAAATAGTGGAATAGTGTGATCGTGACTTCGTTGTGGAGGTAGTCCTTTTGGTTCATTGAATACCACCTTATGGTGGTCTAAAATCTTTTGTAACTCTGGTGTCTCATCTTCTTTGTGACTAGGTTGAATTGAAAATAATTGGGTGACCATTCCTTTGTTTCCTTTTCGGATAATTTTCTCCATTCTATGCGAGTTGACGATTTGGGAAGGTACTGATTTTAGGACTTGGATAATATAGGTTTGGTTCTTTGCTATGAATTTCATCCATAGTGCATCAAATTCCCATTGGACTACACCCAAGGTTCATAACCATTGTACGCCTAGTACAATGTCACACCCACCTATGGGTAGGACGTACATGTTGCCTTTCATGTTATGAACCCCCATAGTTAGTTTTATATTTATGCATTTTCCTTTGCATGCAATTTTTCCATCGTTTCCAATCATCACTTCAAAGTTATTGCAAGGGTATATAAAATAATTTGCTTTTTTAGCCACCTTTGGACCGATAAAATTGTGTGTGCTACCAGAATCTAGGAGCATGGTAAGATTTTGTTTCTTAAAATACCCTTTAACTCGCATTTTTTGAGGGGTAGAAAATCCGGCAAGGGCGTTGAAGGAAACCTTTGGTGCATTTTCTTCGTCACTTTCAAGTGTGTTGGATAATACCTCTACTTCAAGTTCAGGTTCCTCTTCAGTATAATTCCCTTCCTTTGTGGCATCTAGAATATATAATTTCCATGAGGCATATTTATGATTTCTGTCAAATTTCTCATCGCAATGGTAGTAAAGACCCTTAGCTTGTCTTTCCTTCATTTCCTTGAAACTCAGACGCTTAATTGGTAGAGCGGGGTTAATTTTGGGGGATGCGTAGGAGTTTTGGGTTCATCCATTTTGCATTGGTTTGGGGTTGGTATAAGTGTTTGATGGTTTCCCCCAATTTGGTTTTGTGAACCGATTTCATTCCTTGATTTTGTCCTCTGCTAATTTCACCAAGCCGATGGTCTCTAACATGTTTGTAGGGTTATACATTTGCACCTCTATTCAAATTTCTTCTTTTAATTCATTGACAAAACATTCTTGAAAGAAGGCAGTGTCTAATCTGGATGTTCAATTAGCTAGCCTTTCAAATTTTGCTTGGTATTCGCTTACCAAAGTGGTTTGGCATAATTTAGTGAGGGCCCCTATAAAGCTTTGAAACTTGCTAGGGATGAATCGCACTAATAGATTCTATGTAAAGGTTGACCATGTTGGAGTGCCATTAGTTTTCTCGAACCATTGGTACCATTGGATGGCATCGTTTTCCAAGTGGAAGGAGGTGATATGCACTTTTTGCATTTCCGGAATTTGATTTAGTGAGAAATATTGCTCTGCTCGGTAGATCCATTTTGTAGGGTCTCCTCCTTCAAATTTTGGGAAGTCTAATTTGGTCGTCCATGGTAGAATGGAAGTTTGTGGACCTCCTTACATTTCTCGGTTTGATGACCCATTGTTGGTTGAATTTGCATGTGGTGTTGCCTGATTTTGACTGATGGCATCAAGTTTAACATCTATTGCAAATATTTTCTTGAAGAGTTCTCTTGTGTTACGGGTATTCTCCTCTCTTTCCTATTGAACTTATTCGGCGAGCCTTTCATGTTTCTCATGAATGGAATCCAGTGATCATCATCCTTCAGCCATTGCAGTTGGTGTAGGTAACGATCAATATGACTTGGTTGAACTTTTTGAATTTTGGTGCTCTTTGTTATTTAATAGGTAGCTTGTAGAGGCGTCAGGGTCGAGAGCGTACGACAGTCGGCAGGGCAGCAAGCGAAAGGTCAAGAAATTTGGGTGTAAGACAACTTAATTCGTACCTTAGGAGAAGGTTTAATTTTCTACAAGGATTATGACATGGATCTGTGAAGCGTGAATGTTGTTTGCGTCCTCCTGAATGTGGACTAGCTGAAATGTGCGGTGGGAAAAAAAATTTAATGGTGAATTTGCTCCTTGATATAGCTCTGATCCAGATGGTATGAAACTAAATAGTGCGGAAGGAGAAATCCTTTTTATATTGAATCTCTTTTCGATTGTAAGGTAGAAAAACCCACAATAGACTTAATTAATATATTTGTTCAATGATGACTTATTATCATATTTGGATTGCATTTAAATACCTAGTCTAATAGTTGTAAGAGTGGAGGGTTGTGACCCTAAAATATAATTAATAAATAATATAAGTATTAGGGTATGTTAGGAGGGTCCTAACACTATTACTCATCGCATCACAAAAAGGGGCATCTATAGACACCTAAAACATGCCATGGTTAGGAAGACTACTTACATGGGTACACTCATAGGTCATGTGACTAAACCTTGGGACCTTCCAAGTGTCAAAAGTGGTTTTTACCACTCATTTGGGGTATTTTTAGCCCATCCAATCCTGGCATCTATAGACCAGAGCAGCCATAATTCAGTCATTGTATCTCAGAGTGGACAAACCTTAGTCACTGTAGATGATAGCGGCTAAGCTTTTAATGCATTTTTCTACCCATCCAACTTAATATTGGTTGGAAGTGGTAGTCTGCATGCAATAAGGACAAGTGGGGATAAATTTACATTCCTCCTCACATCCAGTTTACATGGAAGAATCTATTATTGATTTAGACCTTAGTTGAACATAGAAAAACAAAGCGCTTCTCATGCTAACACCTAGTACACATGAGGGATTCAGTCCTAGGGTTGAACATTGACCTAGGGCTTCAAAAAAATTATAAATAATAAACCTAAAAGCATTAAAGTATATTATTGGAAATTATTGGACCTCCTTAGACCTTCTCATCAATTAGAGAGAGGGAGAGCATCATACATCAAAACTTTGAGCAGGTTGGATCATTGAGGAGAGATTCTAGAGACTTTGAGAGCTTCCCTTGGAGATAAATTCTTGTAGCGGAGCCCTGTCAAATTTGAACACATAAGGTAATAATTTTAAAATTAGTAGCAGACTTGAGCCCATAGCCTTGGGATAAAGAGAGAGAGATTCCACCTTAGCAGCCGCTTTCCTGGATAATGGCCCACAACCTAGTCTAGGGTTTTAGGTGATAGTTTCTTTTATTTTGCTTTATCTCTCATTTTAGTAGCATAAGATTTATTTTAGTTATTTTCTTACATAGTACTATTTTCATTGCATTTATTGAGATTATTCATTTCTAACAGCCTCATTCAGGGAGGTAATCTTGGACATATAAGTGTGTGTTGTTGTTTCATTCATTTCAGAGCTACAGGTTCAATCAAGAAAATCCACAACATACGAGTATGAGAGGATCCCTCTAGCAATCATACCTAGAGAAGGAGGCATCTATAAGACCTCATACATTTTTGTGTGTGTCACTAGGAAGCCTTATAAAGCGTTCCCCCTATGCGATGGGATATCTTATACACTTTCTGCCCTATTTTGTGTGTAAAATTATGTATCAAACGTAGGGTATCCCTTAGAGGGATTCATATGTAACCTAATCTAGAGAATATCAATAATAAAAGCATTCATTCATTTACTTATTTGCATTCTGGTTATATCTACTTTGTGCCTTTCATTTATTGCATGTTTAATATTAAAGGATTCAATCAAATCGTAAGTAGAGTAGTTGGTGGACGGCACACTGCTTCCACAGGGTCGCTACAATTCCAAGCACTTTTGATACATTTACACAAAAATACATGAACATGATAAAGTAAAGGTAACCTTGGAGAAGTTTATACTTATTTGCAAGAGAGGTTATTTAATCAAAATCCTAATTGTGGGTGTGGTTTTGCACTTGGGAAAAAATACCACTCAACATTTTGGTGCTAGAAGGAGGGCCTGATTTGGTTATTTTTAGATGCTAACTTGTTCATGTTATTTGAAAGAGTTATTTAAAGGTATTTATATAGACTAATAAGGTTTTGTTGATTGTATTCATTAATTTAATTTTTTTTGAAATTGATGATGTCAGGATACTAACCTTTTGAAAATTGGAGAATGGTCTTTAATGTCATGTTTTAATTGATGCATATCTTTTGAGATTTGCTAGTCATTTCATGCTTATTGCAAGACATTTCTTTTACTAACAACATTGGGTTTAAAGTCATATTATTTAAGGTTATCTAATGACATTTATTACTTCTTTAAGGGTAGATTGTACTTTAAATGTACCTGGAACTTCACATCATATGCCTATAGATATTATGTGTAAACTACCTCATTTTAGGCATGATGGGATGTAATCAGCCAAAGGACATATTCAAGGATATAAGAGCATTTTAATTCATTTGCAAATCATACATAAAGATGTTATTTGTAGGATGTTTCCATCCACATTAGATGAACTTGCTTATGATTGGTATTTCGGTTTACCTGCATGTTCTATCACCTCTTGGGATCAATTAGAGGTAGCATTTCTCAAAAAATTTAGAAAATTGATTGATCCAAAAAGGATATTAAATTAGTTTATTTAAGTTTGTAAAGAACCTAATGAATCCACAAGCCAATTTAATGATAGGTTCCATAGGTTGTACACCAATATGGAGAGTCATTACATCATTTTAGAAGAAGAAGCTATCCAAGTGTACCTAGAAGCCTTAGACCCATTTACCTCTACATTTATAGGGATATTTCTTAAAGATTCATCCTTACCTATAGCCTATAGCGAGGCAATAATAGTAGAACAATGATGCATGTCAAAATGTGTGGATGTGGGTTGATTATCATTGCTCAACCCTAAAGCTTGTCATCAAATGCTACCAAAGAATCTAGTTGAGGAACCATCTTCTCCTATTATGGATTGTTTTTCAGGAGATATAGATTCCAAACAATACCAACCATCAAACCTAGTAGTCCTAAATCAAACAATGACTAATGAGAACAATCAAGGGGATAAAATTAAATTTCCACATATTACAACCACCTTAGATATCATCAATGAGTATGGTGATGATCAAGTTGATCAAAGTCTATAGGTTGGCTTAGGGTCACTTTTTACAAAGGGATATTGGTACAACTTTAGAAGTTTGAATACAATAATGGATCCCATGGAAGAAGCCCTTGATCCACCAATAGATGAATCTGAGGAAGATGAATTTTTTGAGATAGAAAAGGATGAATCTAAAGAAGAGGAATTATTTGAAGTTGAATAGGGTGAATCAATGGTTGAATCTAAAGATTATACAGAAGCCTTGATAGAATTCAATAATTATGATGATGTTTGGGGAAAACACGAGGAATGTGTTCCTTTTGCGCACTCTGATAAAAAATTATCTTCATCTCATATGCATGACTCTAAAGTGGCCATCTTGCATGAAGATCCTACAATTCCTAAAATTTAGAGAATAATATGCCTTTAGAAAGCATGATAGGATTTAAGTCCATGGGTTTAGAAGATGATTATTATAATGGTTGGGGTAGATATGAGGACTTAATTGATTCTCATGTTCCTATTAATAAAATGGTTGTTTCATTTGATATGTAGGATGTTGAAATCACTATATCACATGAAGTATTAAAAAATGATGATGATGGAACCTAGGAAGAAGAACGGATCACAATGGTCCACCAAGTGTTGGTAAATGAAAATGTATAAAAGGTAGAATCTAACCTTTTGTGTCCAAACATCCAAGCTTCAGGTGAAAATTTGTATGATAATTTATTGGATTCAAATGCTATTTATGATGAAGTATCATTAAAGGTTAATGAAGAACTAGAGTGGATATCTATTCACCCCACTAATGAGATTGATTTGTTAAATGAATGAGAAGTAAATATGCTTGAATTGTTAAATTAGGTTCATCAACAACTAACAATGGAATCTAGGATGTATGATTATAATGTTTCTCACCTTATAGATATTCTAGATGCTTGTAAATTATTGAGGGAGTATGATTGGCCTGAAGACATAGATGATGATTGTGCTTTAAATTTTTTAGAAATAGCCTCTTATTTGAAAGAAATCCTACATGCTTGTGAAATTGAATCTAATTTTGAAATTTGCATCTCATTGAATAAACAAAAGATTATTAAAAATTATTTATTCATTTGCAAGTTTAAGGAATTAAATGCTAAACATGGAATTGCTAATAAAATTGAATCAAAGTGGTTGTGTGAGAGAGGCAAGATGAGAAGCAGGGTTACGCATAGTGGCTATTTATAGCCAATTGGCTAAAATTAGGATTTTCAAAATTTGGAATTGGCTAATATTTTGGACCCTTGACCAAGGCCCATTAGCCAAAAAATTTTGGGTGCAATATTTTTGGGGGGTCAATTCGCCCCAATTTTATAATAATTTGACCATTTTAAGTTTAAATTTCCAACATTACCCCTAATAATAGTTAACCTCCTACATGCATTTCGATATTATTCACCTGGATTTTAAAACTAATTCGCCAAATTTTTATAACTACATTTTGGGGTTGACCCCTTGTGCATAACCCTGATGAGAAGTGTTGCAGGGCTTGATATAATCTTCTTTTTCTTGGATTTTTGCAAATCTTGGTATGCATTCCATGTTGGATGTATTTCAAATTGTGCTAGTCATGTTTGGGATCCACAGAAGTGATAGCCAAACTTTTTTACATCTTGTACAATAGTGTATATTATGATTTTGTTTTCATGTTTTGGTGTTGGTTTTTTGCTTTGAGTTTTACCTCAAATTTTGATTTTGGTGAGTTTTGTGTTTTATTTTCTTGTTAGTTTGGGTTAGGATAGATTTTGAGCTTGTTTTGCAGGTTTTGGTGTGCAAGTGTTGTGTTTTTGGGTTGGTCCCTCTATTTGTGGTTGTGTTCTATAATAGTCACTAACTTATGGACTCTTGGAGGATGAAATGCTCATCATGTACATTCAAGAAAGGGATATAATTATTTATTAATTACTCCTAGATTTTGGGGACTAAGATAGTGAATTTTAGGAACCATGAATAATTTGCAAATACTACACATGAACACATCAATTTAGGGAGCATTATTGAAATCTTGAAAGAGGAAGTTATTTGGTTTGTAAATTAAGGTGAAAATATTGTGTATACTCAATCTTTAACCTTACTTGATATCTAACCTAGGTGGTAGGTAAAATTTGCAAAGCAATAAAATTTCAAAAAAATCCAAATCAACCAAATGGCTTAGAACATCTCCATTGGGGATATAGACGCTTGGCTGGAAGTGGAGCAATGTTTACAAAAGAGGCAAATGCAAATTTAACTTGATATATGGGTGAGTTAGGGCATCTCCATTGGGGCTATAAATGCCTAGCTAGCTATGGATCAATGCAAAGGTATATTATTTAATGAGTAATTTTTTATAGCCTAATGCAAAATAAGTGATGGATTCTAAATAGGTTTCAAGTTTACGAAATAAAAACACTCTCACACACTTATCTAAAAAAATGATTCATGTGTTTTTGATTGATAGTGTATATCCCCACCTTATCCATGGATATTACTAAATAGTTTTATTTCTAATATTTAGTTGGTTGGATTTTAGAACCAGAGATTCTTGATTTTCGTTTGGAATGCTCGGGAGCATTCTCCAGCAGAGTCGTATTTTGTTGTGGCCTCTCCACAACTATCCCCAAATTTTGGGGACCTACCTTTAAAATTGTGTTTTGGTACTTTGGGTTTTCTTGGGTGAAATTTTTGATAAGTTTGCACCTTTGGATTATGCCTTGTAGATGTCAAAGGTCCATGTTGGTGGTGTTCGTTTATTTTAGTGTTTCGATCTAGGTTGACAACTTTTATCCCCTTATTTATTTTTAATGTGAGTTAGGTTTTAATATAGATTGTTATTTCCAAAGCTTTTTGAATTAAGAAAAAAATAAAAAAAATAAAATAATATATATATAAATAAAATAACACACACACACATATATATATATACATATATATATGTTTATAAAAATAAATAATATATATATAAAAATAAATAAATAAAATGAAAATAAAAATCATTAGTTTTTTTAAGTGGCATTGGCATTTTGAGGCTAGTAGTTGTTTTGGCCCTTATATGTGTTATTCTTATTATTCTACTTATGCTAGAAATTTTGTTTTATTGAGAGTTTGTTTTATTGCATAGGTTTGAATAGTTTTAAACTTCAATTTAGGTTAAATTAAATAGAATGTGCTTGATTACAAAGATGTCAGGTGTGCCTCATTAATGTGATATTACTATTGCAGGTTATGAGATCAATGTGAAAGAATTTTATGGAGCCCTTGGAGAGTGATGTGGCATATGTGAAACCAATAAGCATGCTATATAGATGAATACAAAAACAAGAATTTGTTTCCATCTGGATGATTTGAACGTGAGATTATGGGTGCTATTTTCTTCAAAGACAACGTCATGGAGAGGCATATGGAGCCAACACTGACATGGATGACGATCAGTAGAGGCAACACCAATCTTATGGGGATGTGGAGGATAAGGATTCTAATGATGCAGTGACACCTACGTATAACTCAGTGGGCAAAATTCAATAGAGAAGGACCAATTTTGAGCTATATGCACGACATGTGAGAATGAAAGGAGTCCAAGATGTACGAATCAGATATAATTGAAGTTAGAATACAATGTAGATAGAATATGGAAAATTATGAGTACACAAACCAACATAACCATGTAGAGCCACTGGATATATTTCACGGAGAGGATGTATTAGTTTAATTATTTCACCATTAAGGAATCAACTTCCTCGCACAGTCAACACATGCAAAAAAAATAGTAGTGACATCACAGTGATATTCACGACAACTAATATTAATGATGGCAATGTGATTTCAGCTCTCTAATAGAGGCCCGATATGAGTATCTAACGTAGCGAATAGGGGGGTGTCATTAATGACAAATATGGCACAATATCAATGCTAAAACTACCCTCAATTTATATTAGCATGAATCATGGAGAAGTGGGATCGAAGATATTATAGACAAAAAGGCTAGTGATTTAGTGGACTTCCACAATGGACAACCACTGAACACAACGATGTTGACAACACTATGGGAGATTGAATGGATGGTTGTTTTAGATATTGGGTATAAGAGCACCGAGAAGACCTAGAAGTGGTGATATCATAGTGGGGAAGCCTATGTGCTAGTAGGTGTAGATGTAGGATCATGTGACAAGGATGTTGGTTGATTCATGCATCAACGTAGATCGAGAAATTGGAAATCCATGATAGGTTTATGGTGAGAGCATTTTATGGTAATTTCAACATGAGCAGTGGACATGTCATAATATAACAATGGCATGGACTAAATTGTTAGAGTTTACCTTTATGGGTAGTTGTCAATTTTCATATCAAATGCCCGATGTTGACAGTAAATATACAAGGTGAAAATAGCAATTCAATGTGGATAATCATCTAATGTGGGTTATAGCATAGCAGTGGGAGGTAGAAATATGATAAAAATTTAGGCTTACCTCAGATTAGGTGACCAAATAGACTTAGATTGACGTGGATAGTAGATCGATGTCATGGGCATCGACATCCATATTTGACAAATTTTGAGGAGAACAAAGCGGTCGATAAACCTACATACAGGGAAAACTATGCATAGTCTACGTTGATGGTGCGATAGTGGTTTATGTGGGATTTACTTGGTAGATCAGCAGTGGATTCAGACATTATGGATGATGATGTTGGGTGATTTTGTAAGGTAAATGAAAATATGGATAAATGCAGCAACCAATGTTTTGGATTTTATTACAGATGAATAGACTCCAACTCAATAGAAATGTGCCAAAGGAAGTAGTGAAAGGTAGTAAAGTATGAGGTGGGATTCGATGGCATCATATTCGATATGACATGGGACTTAGACTCATATCAATGGACATGCAACATGGAAAATAGTAGCTCCATAGATGTTGACGAGAGGCCATGCATGGCCAAAATTGAATGGTAAATATGGTAGTGATCAGGCAAGTGAAACCCATGTGATGGAGGAGGTTGTGGGGGAGCCAGATTGTCTTACAGTGAGGTGACATGAAAATTTGTATCCAAGTGAGTTTTAAACATGGAAAGTATGTGAGTATTATAAAATAAGAGCCAACACTATTCTGCATGGTCAACATGCTTTGATTTGGAAGAGCATTAGTCGAAGATAGGTGTTACGTTAGTGTGAACATGGAAGAATAGCCATGGATATGAGCAACACTAAGTAAATGTAGCAACAGATAAATGGGCATTTGTATGGAAGGTGGATTCGATGCGGTGATGGCTTGATAGAGAATTAAAATTCAAACAATAGCATGATGCAACAAGTGGAGTGAATCACAGTGGAATAATAGTAGATAGAGGTATACATGGATGGTAGATCGTCAATAGGTTTACATGACATATTTGTTGATATAGCATGTATCCATAAGGTATGGGTTTCATGGTTGTATTGTCAGCATCATTGTGAATGGGGTCTCTCGAGTATGAAGAATGCCACAATAACAACAAATTAGGTGAGGATTTAATTCTAGTAAGGAGTATTGGTGATGTAAGATGCCAAGGTGGATTTAGATACCAGTCTGGTGATAAATGCCATATTTGTGCATACTGATAGATGACAATGGGTGGTGGTAATAGACCATGTCTAGATGTGGTTTCATGAATCAAGCCATGGTAGTTTTAGCACCATGGCATTTGACACTATACCCTGGTCCTTTTTGGGTAAAAGGTTTTGAATGCCAATATAGTAAATGGGCTTTTATGCATGTGTCTATAATCAGCTATAAGGAATTTGCATGCACTATAGCAGAGAATTTAACGTACATGCAATAATTCTACAAAGTTAAAAGGAAAAATATGAATGCTTGGGTGGTCAAGTGGTACATACCATCTATTGGAAAAGCATTAAAGGAAAGCAAAATGCTAACAAAAAAAATAAAAAAATTTATTATTCAAAGAAATAATGAACACTTGTAGAATCTTTATGAATCAAAACTCAAAATAGATAAGAGGAATCAAAAGTTAAAATACTATGGTGAAACTGTATCCAGGGGTTGGAATTTTTTTGGAAAATAGGTTGCAGATGGAAAATTGGACCTGTCTTGTAAAAAATTTTCTTCCATGATTCTATTGGGTTAGATTATGCTCCACATGATACCTTTAATCAGAGTTATATTTTGTATTTTACTATGCTTATTGAAAATCTATTGCATACCAATGTATTGAAGTTCTGCAGATTTTTAATGCAAGTTTGTTTGGTTAAATATACTTATCATTTTAATATGTTGATTTTCCTTAGGAGATTGCACCTCATTAGAGGTTGGATTGCGTAAATATGGATCCTCTCAATGCTAGTTTCATTTGCATGAGACTAACACATGCAGGGTCCATGTAATTTCTTAATGTAGCATGTTGTTTTATTGAATTATTTTATGTTCATTTTATTTTATTTTTATTCTCTAGCCTTATATTTTTCCATTTTATTTTTAATCTCTCAAAATAAAATAATAAAAAATATATAAAAAATAGAAACATAGATTCAGAGAATAAGCTTTAAATTTTAATTTAAAGCAAGCCTGGTTTTATTTTAATGCAAATGTACGATTCCACTTGGATTTAAAGTTATCAAATTTAAATAGAGTTTTGCAAGTTTCTGTTCCACATGCTTTCACAATTTTGAAATGAGATGGGTATTTCAAGCTTCACATTTTTTTTTAATTGCAATCCATAAATTATTCATCTTTTATGAAAATATCAATTTCATTAAAGGGGGAATTATTTATGAGACATCTTTAAAGACTATTTCTATAAGGCAGTAAATGAACTTTATTTCATGAAAATTACAAATTCATGAAAGAGGGTAATTGATTTGGCATCCTATAGGCCATTACATTAAAAGCAATAAATCGACTTCCTTCCTAAAAATTACAGTTTCATGGAAAGCAGGTAATTTGTAAGACATTTCAAGCAATAAAATCTCTTTATGAAAATAAATATCATTAAAAAGGGTTATTTGTAATGCAAATAAAAGGCTATCACAGTTACAAATTTTGTTTTCCATGATAATTCTCTTTCCATATTTGAAGCAACATAAAATAAATCAACTCACCATTCTTAGGATCACAATTACTTTCCCTTTAGGTTCATGAACAGTAATAGCATAACATACTAAAATAACCCCAGCGCAGGCCCCTTGTTAATAGTTGTTTTACAGAGCACTAAGGTATTCCAAGAAATTTTGATACATTTACATAAACATACATGCACACATTAAAGTAAAAGGAACCTTGGAGAAGTTTATACTTCTTTGCAAGAGAGGGTATTTAATCAAATCCTAACTATGAGTGTGGTTTTGCACTTGGGAAAAATTACCACTCAACAAAACTATCTCAAATTTTAATTTGAGGTTTGGTAGAACCTGAAAAATAATTCTCCCTATAGCTAGACCAGTTGCATGCCAAATTTATATGTATTATATCAAAGCTCTTGGATCAGAGTTAGGCCTACAAAACCAACAATCTAGGGTAGAAATATTTCCACAAGTTTATAATGTAGCAGTTCATGTAGAGAATATCCTAATTAATGTGGGGAGATTACCTCCCAAATTTGTGCTACCTTACAATTTAGAAACCACTAAGGTCCAAATCCAAGCTACTACTTCATCTTATATGGGCCCCCCTTCACTATCATATCCATTTACTCAAATGACTCCCATTATTCATCCAAAAGCTCCTTCTACTATAGTTCCTTTCCCCCAACTTCCTTCTCAAACTCCTCAAGAGTTTTCTATCATCCTTGATATACATAATATTTTAAAAACTCTTAGCAACAAAATGAATTCAATGGATAAGAGAGAGATGCAGAGGTCTCAACAAAGGATATTTTCATATGTGAAAAAATACCAAAGACCTAGTCCTAGTAACAGTACTAGGGTCAGAGTAAATGCAACATATGAAGATCTTGAGTGTTCTTTAGAGATAAGTCTTATAAATGTCTAGTTTTTGGTATGTAATAATCCTCATGATTCTATCCCTTTCTTGGTGATTTTAGTGGTGTAAAAGGTTTAAAATTATTGTGGCATGGTGGTTATAGGGACGGACTACGTGAAGATCTGTGTGGCGGATTCTAGGGTGGATAGCACAGAATACTGTGATGACCATAAAAGTTGGACAGCCTGCCCGGATTTGTGGCAGCTACCTATTCCACCATGTAAATTCAAAAAAAATAAAAAATAAAAAAATAATAATCCTCATGATTCACAATCTTGTATTATGTACCAACACCATGTTCAAAAAGCTATGGATCAAGTAGAAAGGAATAAAAAAGGAATATTAAATATGTTATGGCAACCTAACTAGATCATGGTTTGGAAAGAGTTGGATGAGGATGACCCTATTGTAGTGATGACAAGGTGAGGGAAGAAAACCTTGCAAGTTGATCCACAGAATATGGGTCAATTTTATGTTCCTTCTCAGAAAAATAATGACCCACCTCCCCAGAGTAGTGACACTTTCCCTATTCTGTAAACCAAAGGAAAATAAAAGATAGATAGTCTCCCCAAGATATTTGAGAAAGGGATACAGAATGATGTCCAAGGATGAGGCTCAAGAGAGGCTTAGATTCCATTATATTACCAAAATATAGAGGATAGAGTCCACTCAAAAATATAATATAAAATATGGTGAGCCAAAAAGAAGGCCTGAGAGACCCACTTTGGCTAAGTCTAAATACAATATTATGGAAGACATAAGAAGATACCATCAAAATCTAGTTTATATGATAATATCTTCATTTCTAGCCAGATAGACTTAATTAAAGCTTCTATCAATAGGTATCCATAGGATAGGCAAGCCACGAAAATCCTTAGTATGCCCTTTGAAAATAAATAAATGTCTCCTATTTTTTTATAGAATAAACCCCCTCCTTTCTATCTCTTTGAGGATGGAAGGTTGGCTAGTCTGAAATTGTATGATACAATAAGGAGCATCAACTATAGTTATGCCTAAAGTAGTATTTTAAGAGATGGGTATGGAGTACACTCGATCCAACCCTAGAGTTTTGCAATTGGATGGAAAACCTGTGAAAATAGTGGGAGTAATAAAGAATATTTAATGAGGCTACATAGAGCACCTTAGGTAACTATAGTACAAGAAATATTAGTGGTTGACCTAAAGACTTACTTTGGCTTATGCCTTTCAAGAGAGTTCACTGTAAAGTTAGGTGGATGTATGTTTATGGATTATTCCAGCATGGTTATTCCTTTCAAAGGAAAGAGGATAAGGATAACTCCTAAAAATCTTGTGTCTTACTACATAGAAAATATTGAAGAAGACATGTGCAATATCACCCCTCTTAAAGAATTTGAAATCGTGGACAAATTTGAAGAGCTAGAAATAGAAGATGAATTACCTTTCAGAGAATATTACGTTTAGTTTGGGATAGGAATGGGCACATTCAATATTTCTACAAAGTTAGAGAATAAAGTTCTTGCTATATCTAATCAGTCTCTAAGAGAGACAAAAGTATGTACCATGCACTTTGATGGTACCAGATGTAGAAATGGTTATGATGCTGGTGTGGTATTACAGTCCCAATCAGAAGGGACAAAGAGTTTCACCTATATATTAACATGGTCATGCACCTAAAATGTTGTTGAGTATGAGGCTCTATACCTTGGGCTAATGTAGGTTGAAAGTATGGGAATTAATATTTTGCACATATATGGTGACTTTGAGTTGATCATCCATTAGGTAAGGAAAAGGTATAGTAGTAAGCACCATTATCTAAAAGCATATAGAAATAGGGTATGGGATCTGATGGAATCCTTTTATACCCTAAACATAAAATTTATTCCTATAGAAAATAATACTTTGAAAAATTCCTTAGTAGAAAAGGGAGCTAACTTCAACCCTTCTACATATATAGGAGTCAAGAAAGACAAGGGGATCAAAATGATTTTTAATCCTGCAGTGCCAGATAATCAAATTTTTTGGTAGGTCTTTGAAAGTGAAGAATAAATCATTGATTTTATGGTAATATAAGCTTGTCTCTCTACTATACAAGAGGAAAATAAAGAGGAAATTGATCAACATGATGCCACTCAACTTAAGAACAATCACATACCTAGAGGTTTGGTTACTCTAAAGAACCTATTTGACAATGAAGAGAGGAAAAGATCTGATCCATGGAAGTCAATGAGAAAATTTATAAATAAGTTAAAGTTGGAACTAAAAAGAAGCTCAAGGTTGGAATCCAATGTTCATCAAAGGAATAAGAAGATATCAAGGCTTTATGCCTAAAGTACCAAGACATTGTAGCTTGGTCATATGAATACCTCAAAGTGTATGATTAAAAGGTAATCCAAGACACCATTGAGCTAGAGCCTAATGCAAAGCCTTTTAGGTAGAATTAAAGGCCTGTAAATCCAAGGATCGAAGCCATAATGATAGAATATCTCTTAAATTTACTAAAGGCTAAGATCATCTATCCAATAAAACATTCAACTTGGGTAGCCAACTTGGTACCTATGAGGAAAAAGAATGGTGATATTCGCTTGTGTGTAGATTTTAGAAATCTTAACCAAGCATATCATAAGGATCACTACCCCCTTCCATAGATTGATCAAATATTATAAATAGTGGCAGGGGTATAAAGGTTCTCACTACTGGATGGCTTCTCTGGATATAACTATATTTGGGTGAAGAATGAAGATCATTATAAAATAGCATTCACCACAAAATGGGATACATTTTCCTACCAAAGAATGCCTTTTGGGTTGTCCAATGTGGGGGCCAAATTTTAGAGAGTCATGGACTATGCATTTGGGGAACTAATTAATAAGTATATTCTAATATATTTGGAAGACATGACTGTGTTTTCCCACAACAAGCATGACCACTTAGCACACCTAGAGAAAGTTTTTAGAAGTGCAAAGAATTTGGCATCTCCCTCAATCCTAAGAAGTATTTATTTGTAGTCCATAAGGGAAATTTGGTAGGTCATGTGGTCTCAAAATTAGGTATGGCCATTGATTCAGATAGAATAAAATACATTCTGGCTCTTCCACTACCTGTGAATAAGAAAGCCTTGCAGTCTCTCTTTGGTCAAATAAATTTTTTTATAAAATTCATCTCTGAATTTGCTCAAGGTGAAGCCTATATCTGAACTACTGAAGAAATATGCAAATTTCAAATGGACTGAGGTAAGAAAAAGTCTTCAAAATAATCAAGCAATCCATTACCATAACTCTAGTTCTAGTAAATCCATATTTTAGTAAGGATTTTATTCTTTACACTTATGGATCTAAGGAAGGTTATACCTTACTGTTCACCCAAAATAATGATCAAGGCGAGGAGCACCCCATATTATTTTGTATCAATAATCTCCATGACTACCAGGTTAAGTATAAATTTATTAAGAAACAAGTATTTGCTATGATGAAGTCATTGAAGAAATTTAGGCAGTATTTGGTTCAAAGCATGACCCTAGTTTATATTGTTCATTCGAATATAAGAAGATTTATTATACAAGGTGAACTAGGAGATAAGAGAGCTAGTTGGATCACCAAGATCCAATAATATGATGTGGAGATCCATACCACCAACATGGTGAGAGGCAGAGCCCTATGTCAATGTTTACCAAAAGTAGTAGTATCAGTTGAAATGATAGTTTATCAGACAACAAAAGAGGATCAAATTTAAGAAATACAACCAGGTGACTCTGATTGGGTAGACTATATTATCAAGTACTTTCAAACTGGGGTATGCCCTTATGATATTAATGCATCATATAGAAGAAGATAAACTTTAAACTTTGAAGTATGTATTATTTCTATAAGGTATGTATAAAAAGAACCTTGATGGAGTTCTCCTTAAGTTCTTAAAATATTATCAACAACAAAATGTCATAGAGGAGTTCCATGGAGGACCATCTAGAGGATATTTCTAAAGAACACAAGCTTATGCTGAGAGGGGGGATGAACATTATAGTGCCCACTTTTTACTTCCTTTCCAAACCACTATCAATTAGTGTCCTTAATTGCAATAGCCAAATATAGCAGTGTGTATTAATGACATAGGTAGAAATAGTAAGCAAGTGCACAAATCACCACACACAATTAAGACACAATATTTAACGTGGTTCTCCCAATGTGGGGTAGTCCACAAGATAATATAATTATAATATTTCATAAAGAAATAAGGATCCTTATCCCAATACAAATAATTACTTTGATCTGCTCAAAGCCAGGCTATCCTGATCTGCTAAGGTGGGCTCCACTGATCTACTCAGCTAGGCTATCCATTGATATGCTCATCTACGCTATCCATTGATATTCTTAGCTAGGCTATCCACTGATCTAATAAGTTAGGCAATCCACTAATCTTCTCAGCTAGGCAATCATGATCTGCTCAGGTGGGCGCTTCATTGATCTTCTCAGCTAGGCAATCATGATCTGCTCAGGTGGGCTCTTCATTGATCTGCTCAGCTAGGAAACTAGTGTTGGTATGTTTTTTCTATTTTTGTTCTATCTTTTTCACTGCTCACAAATATACCTCAATGCCTTCTCACAAGGCTCAAAAAATCCTACTCAAATGTTGTCTCAAATCTGTACTCAAGGTCTTCACAAAAAGGCTCAAAAAATCCTGCTCAAATGTTGTCCCAAATCTGTCCACAAATTTGTCCCAAAAGCCTTCTCAAAGGCTCACTCAATCATGCACAAAATCTGCCTCAAATCTGTCCAAAAATTCTGTCCCAAAAGCCTTCTCAAAGGCTCAATTAATCATGTTCAAGTAGCACTAAAATCTCATCCACAAATCAATGAAGGCAAGGCACAATGATGAACAAAATAATGAATGGCATTGTACTCTTCAATGGATGACAACAATGATCCACAATGATCTCAATAATGTATAAAAAATAGTCTCTCAAATGGATGATAACAATGCTCAACAATGAACTCAACCATGTATGAAAAATACTCTCTCAAATGGATGATAACAATTCTCAAAAATGAACTCAACCATGTATGACAAATACTCTCTCAAATGGATGATAACAATGCTCAAAAATTAATGAAAAATATATGGCAAATGAGCTCTCTAATGAAAACCTCTCCAACCAATAACAACGAGGACTTTATCCAACCAAGGACAATCTCCACAAGTGATAGCAATAGGTTCTCAATAATATATCCCTCATGCAATGTCAATAAGCTCTTCAAGAAACAAGCACAACTCCCTCAAGCAAAAGATCTCTCAAATAGCCAACAATGATCTCCTCAATGGGCTCAAATAGTGGTAATGTATTCAACAAGTAACCAACAATAATCTCTTCAAGCAATGGCAAAAACCTCCTCAATAATGGCAATACTCTCAATGAACTCCACTAAAGCAATAATGAACTCAAGCATCAATTTTATCCACAAAATTGATTTTCTAATCCATCCACTTCTTCTTAATAGCCAAGGCACATAATCAAGCAATTTGTCTTCAAATTCAACCCCTAACTCATGTGCATGTTTTCTAACTCAATGTGGCAATTAACTAGGTCTCAAGTTCCTAGTTTAATTTCATAATTAAATCATGCACTAGAACATATAATAAGTTCAACACTTTCCATCCTTATGACTCCCTAATTTTTATTAATACATACAACAAACACCTATGCTTTTATTTTTAATTCCACACCTTATAACTCCACATACAATAATAACAAATATTTAACTTCAAACCTTATAACTCCCTAAGCACATACAAAAATTATTTATTTTTACTAAATACCTTATAACTCCCTAGTTATAATAGAAATGATTTTCAATGCATCAAAACTTTGGCAATATCAAATATTACCATGTGCTAGAGATAAATACCTTTTTATGAAATACCTTTGCCAAAATTAATGTGCCTTCACCATCTTCAAAATCATTAATGCCTTGCCAAAATTAATGTGCCTTCACCATCTTCAAAATTGTTAATGCCTTGAAAAAACAATGCGCCTTCACACCTTTGCGGGAGTCGAAATCTATTCCTCTCACTTAGTGCTGTGAAGTTATTACCACATGTGCATCAGCCCATGTTGGTATTTAATCCCAAACACCCAAATTTTCCTGTGCTCAAATTTGAAAACTCAAATTTCCTTCCTTAGAAAAATACTTTACCCTAGTGAACCTGTCGTGTGCAAAGTTCATGCGCTACCAACTGCGCTATAGGTTCCTGCATGATGTTACTTTCCCGCACTGTCTCCTTGACCTTACTCTCAAATGAAAATTATTTGTCTTTATTTCTTCGCTGCCCCCCTTTCGACGATTCTCACTCATGCACAATTATTTCCATATCTTATAAACAAAGGTTTTACCTTTTATTTATATGCACCTTCATGCCTTCAAATGATGTCGACAGATTTTATTAATCTCCCCAGCAATTGCACGTCGACGAATAATAAAATTCAACTTTAGACCTTATAATTATTAAATAAGAATTTAATAATTCACCTCTTAACTTTGAATTGGGATATCTCCTTTATTCTTTTGAATTTTGCCATGAAAATTTTTACACCTAGGTTTTATTTAAAAAACCTTTTCATCCATAATTATTTGGAGAAGTCTTATCATAGTAGTTTTTAAAAACAAAAACCTTTCCAATGGTTTTAATGAAAACCCTTTCCATTGGTTTAAATAAAAACCTTTACCATTGATTTTAATAAAAACCCTTGCCATAGAGATTTTTGGTTACTATAGATTTGAAGACAAGATTGCTGCCCTAGAAGGGCCCAATGGGGACACCTCCGGATCCTCTTCTAGAGAGACATAGTTATTTTGCATATTTGTTAAAGGATAAATCTTCATCAAAGACTGAAGAAGCACAAAAAATTGCATTAAAAATGCTCTTTACTGCTGCTGGAAACATATCAACATCTCAACAAGTTAATGGATGCTTGCCACAGTCATAATCAAGACCAAATATTTTAATTGAGCAAAGGATGGTCGAAGAAATTTTTTTATATAGATCCAATCATTATTTGATCTATAAATTCATGGGTATTCACCCTACCTTGAATTTTTTGCATTCTTGGGTCCAAAAAAATTGGGAGCCTCTTGGTGAGTATTCTTTATGGTTTATTAGCAATGGATATTTTATTGTTAGTTTTTCTTCACTTGCCAATAGAAATAGGGCTTTCAAATCAAAAAATATGAATCATGGTCCAACAGGATTATTTGTTCAACCCTGGAGAGTGGGATTTGATCTTCGAATTGAACCCACTGTTGTCCTGTTTTGGATCCGTTTGTATGCAATTCCAATGGATTTTTGGAGTGAGAAGGTATTGGAAATTATTGGTAATTCACTTGGAAGACATTTGGGTGTTTCCAAAGACACAATAGAAGGAAACACACATTTTTATGTAATATTATGTGTGGAAATGGATCTTAGCCAGCCTCTACCAGTAGAGGTGGAACTTGAACTTGTAGGACTATCTTGGATTCAACAACTATATTATGAGGCATTGCCCTTCAAATGTAGAGTTTGCCATAAATATGGGCATTTGGCCCGATCTTGCCCAAATAATATGAACATAAAAATGGAGGCTCCTATAGGAATGGCAAATATTCCTAAGGAGGGTAAGTCAACAATCAACAAAGGACCAAACAATATTTCTCAAGGTAAAGAAGCACAAAGAGATGGTTTTAAACAACCCAAAAGAAGGATAAGGCAAAAGAAAAAATATGGTAAAGAGCAAATCCAACTCAAGCCCTCCAATAGGTATGAGATATTTAAGACACTAATGGACCAAGAAGAAGAACAATTTATGGAAGGAATGGATGGGAATAATGAAAATAATAACAGCCATGTTCAAGCTCCTCTTTCATCTCCCCCCATCATAGAGCAGGTAATTGAGTACAGTGAGTTACCGTAGTCATAGAGTGCAGGGGTATTGATAGTGCATAACCAAGAGCAACCAATAATTAAGGATGTCAACATGGGCATAGCAGAAAATAACATGGAAAGGCCAACTCTAGGGATAAATCAGGTGAAAAAGAGATAAAAAAATAGCAGCTCTCAAGGAGTGGGTAGAAAATCAAATAAGGAATTAATAGCGGTTCAAGGAGATAAATTTATCACTGGAGGATCGGTGAGGGCAATAGATTTTTACTACTCTCAAGGTAACCAATGATTATACAATCATGGAATGCTAGGGTTTTAAACAGTAGAACCCATTAATATACTATTTGAAGACTCTTAGAAAAATGTAAAACTAATTTTTTGCTTATCCAAGAGACAAAAATGTCACCGGATCTTATGTGTAAAATAGTTAACAGACTTTGGAGGGGTGCTGGTCATATGGAAGTGGCTACCAAAGAGGCCTCAGGGGGGATATTTACTATTTGTAACTCTCTTGAATGGACTGCAATAGAACATATAGCTTGGAGGGGTGTTCTCACATCACATTTTAGAAATAATATCATAGATGAACATGTTTTAATCACAAATTTTTATAGGGCTCAAAACCTAGATGGTCAGATGCATCAATGGAAAGTTGTGCATAACATGAGAGTCTCAAGGGAAGAGTTAGACTAGATTTTTGCTGGGGATTTTAATGCTAAATTATCCTCTAGATATTAGGAATGGGGAACCCCAATTTTGGACCCAGGGGATCGACTTATGATTGCCCAAGTCTAGGCATTACACTTGGTGGATATTAAATGCCCTGGAACCAACTATACTTAGACTAATAAGAGGAGGGAGCCACATAGTAGGAAGGTGAAGTTAGACCATTTTTTGGTTTTAAAGGAGGCATTTGTAAAATGGAATATAAAATTTTATATTTTGGAGGGTCTAGTTTCAGATCACTTTCCCATTTTTTTGGAAGGAGGTATCAAGATAGTGCACCATAAGAAACCATTTAAATTTGAAAAAATTTGGTTACAAAAAGAGGACCTTCGAAAGAAAATTCCATAGTTGTGGGAATAAGGTCACCCAACATATGGGACAACAATGTTTAGATTCCACAAAAAGCTTTATTATGTCAAAGATAAACTGAAACAATGGAGGCGAGCTAACAAGATAGACTTCCAGGTCCAAAGAGCTCCATTGGTGGCCATATGGTATGAGTTTCAAAAACACTTTAGGGAAGGAACATTTACAAAGCATATCAAAGAAGAGGATGATGCATTATGTAAAGTGGTTGAGGACATTGACAACCAAGAGGAGACCTACTAGAAACAGAGAGCAAGAAGCACTTGATTATTATAAGGTGATAAAAATACCAAATTTTTCCATCGGACTGCTTGTGCTAGGAGACAGATGAACAACATGGAAGCTCTTCAATATGATAACGAACACTCCTTTGACACAATTCTAGGTATGCATTTCCATTCAATGGATTATTTTTCTAAACTATTTAAGGAAAGTATGGTGCAAGATGAAGAGGCTCAAAAAGAAGTTATTGCTATCATACCCTCTATTATCTCTGAAGAATAAAATCAGGTCGTACTTAAACCCATTGATAGAGATGAGCTAAAGAATGTAGTATTTGGAATGAGCACCAAAAAAACACTAGGTCCAGATGGCTTTCCAATTGAGTTTTTTCAGGCCTTTTGGGATAACTTGGAGGAGGATGTAATGGTTGTTATAGAGGAGTCCAAAGGTAGTAAAAAAATGCTTAAAGCATTAAATCATACTTTCATTACCTTAATTTCAAAAGGGGAGGAGGGGGTACATATTTCAGATTATAGACCTATTGCCTTATGCAATGTCATATATTAAATAATCACAAAGGTAATGGCTGAGTGTCTAAAACCTCTTCTACATAGCATTATATCCTCGGAGCAAGGGGGTTTTGTAGAGGGTAGGAAGATCTTGGATGGTGTGGTTCTAGCTCAGGAATAGAGGAATGTTCATAAAATTAGATATATCAAATGCTTATGATAGGGTGGAGTGGAGCTTCTTGTCAAATATGATGACAACCTTTGGTTTCTCTCAGGATTGGATAGAATGGGTCATGAGTTGTGTTTCTACTCTGACATACTTAGTGTTAATCAAGGGTCTTCCCTCGTGGCCGTTTGGAGCTACTCGATGCTTTCATCAAGGAGATCCTTGCTCTCCCTATATTTTTCTCATATTGGTTGAAGGATTGGGTAGACTCATCTTGAGGAGAAGACAACAAGGTTTGCTAACATGTATCAAGGTGGGTGAGGAAGTTTTGACTCACCTAAAATTTATGGATGAAACGGGATTTGTGGGAGTGGCCAGCTTCAGGGAAGAAATAATGATTAGAGATACACTTAATATCTACCTTAGGGCTACAAACCAAGTCATCAATTATAAAAAATCCAAAGTGGTATTTTTCAATCTTGATCAAAGGCTTTAGGACAAAATTTTAGAGATCTTGGGATTCACAAGGACTTATATCCCAGTGGTATACTTGGGAGTCCCTTTGAATTTAAAAAAAATAAAAATAGATATCTAGAGGAATATTTTGGACTGTATCAAGGACATAATTAATCATTGGTATCACAAATGGTTAAGCTATGGGTGTAGATTAACTTTTTTACAGTCATTCATTTAGGCCATGCCAATTTATAAAATTTCTATCCTTGCTACCCCACATACCATATGAAAAGAGTTGGACAAGATGGCTAGAAAAATTTTATGGGAAGGATTAAAAGGAGAGAGGAAATGGGTCTTAGTAGGTTGGAATAAAGTAAGCCAGCCTAAGGTAAAAGGAAGTTTGGTACTGAGAAGATCAAAGTTAAATAATAAAGCTTTGACTGGAAAGCTTTACTGGAGGTGGATTTCCCAACCAACTTCTTTATTCAGTAGAATCTTAACTAGTAAATATTTGGGATAGGTAAACCCAAATGAGGTGGTTCATTTATATTTGGATGGTAATGCATCCTTAGTGTGGCAGGCTCTCAAGTAGTAAAAGATGGATTATTTTGGAAAGTGGGGAGAGGGGATAAGGCACAATTTTGGATAGATTCATGGGATAAATACCCACCTATCATTGTTGAATTTCATGAATTGCAACAAATAAAAATAGCCATAGAAACCATGGGGTGGGTCCAAATTGAAAGTTATTTTGACACTAGTCAGCTGGGGGATTATAAGTTTAAGTAGTTTAAGAAGTTGGATTAGTGGAAAATTTCAATCCCTACGGATTTGACACCCATCATGACTAAAATCTTGGCAAAAATATTTCTCACAGGTAGAGATGAGGAGGATGAATTATCTTGGGTCTATGGGAGCCTTAGTGTATACACAGTGAAGGATGGATATTATAAGATCCTTCTAGAGCCTCCTCCTCATACATATCAAGTTGAGGATTGGAGAAATATTTGGCAGTCCAAGGGTTGGTCGAAAGTAAACTTTTTTGCCTAGCAGTTCATGCATAATGGAATTCTTACATTTTATAATCTTAGATGTAGGGGAATCATTGGTCCATCCACTCCATTCTACCACCTTCATCTTCATCCACTCCATCCTCATCATTGATAGCTTCTGATATAGCTTCGACAACGTCCACTACTCTATCAAGGAACATGTCGAAGAGACCCATTGATGAGAGCCCACCATTAGTTTCCACCATATCCATGGAGGAGGTTCCTTGTGTCATAATGAGGAACCACCTCTAGAGGTGAAAACTAATTCACATAAAAATTCCACTCTATCTCATTCATATTCACCACCCCAGGTTACAATCTAGATGTCTAGTATAGGGATGGGGGAATACTTGGTGATAAATGTTATAATAGTTCCATCACTAGAGACAATGTGAGATATGGGGAGACCTCATATTCCCATAGGTAGCATTGTACCTCTTTGTCTACCTCTTAATAAAATGAATTTCATATATGGAGTTTTATAATATGGAACTCTGCCTAGTCCTCCAAAGGAAGAAGACACTGAACCCTTCTCCAAGGATATAAACTATTTGTCAAACCCAAAGTATGCATTGCAATATCTAGAACTTTACAATTGACATGATTTTAGGCTAGGCTTATATTATCAAGGTACTCGTGTTCCTTGTCAACCCCAATATCAACCTTCGTATGATAAATCTAGGTTAGGGCACAAGAAATCAGTATCATTGGATGTCCTTACTAAGAAACTAGAACACCTATGTCTAGACTAATAGAATAAGCTCACCCATGACCCATACGCTAATCCAAATAACATCCATTCCTTGGGAGGCCATTTTCCCATAGAAATGATAGATCAAGGTCTTTCAAGTGATGTCGCCCAACCCCATGAAGTGGGGGAGAGCTCACACACCTTGCAATATGACAGTGAGTAATAGGACCAAGGTCCTCATGAATGGTCGAGTGATGACGAGGATGATTATGTCATTGCACCCATTAACTATCCTAGCTCAGATGATGAATATGAGCGTGTGTTCCCTTTGGATTATGAGGATTAATATTATATTTGGATGCTATTTCCTATCCAAGGACTCATATGAAACTATATTTTACCACGATAAGAGTAGGCTCACCCTCTTTCGCATAGGCCACTACCAGTTATTCCACCTCCACTTGAGCCATCCCCATGAGTTATGAGATCCCATCAGGTCTCTATACCTACTCGCCCTAGAGCAGAAGATCATGTATCCATGAACATTATTTCCATAGATCTAATGACACCACTGATAGATCCAAATAACCCATTAAATTCTTTGCATCTCAACATTTATGCAATTGACTTTGATCAGGGAGATTCACCCCCATCACCCTCAGAGTACTGGCCTTGCGAGGAAATTTTACAGTCGTTTCAATTTTCTCCAAGCACTACTCGAGATGTTTATCAAGATGAGTTTGATCTTGATTTTCCTCTAGATGAAGCAAACCTCACTGATGACATTCATTTTATTCCCACTCCACATCAATTGGAATATGGGTCTCATATGTCAATTGAGCCAACAATTGACAAGAATATCGATACAGATCCTGATAATCCTTGCATTATCAAACTAGGGGAATGTTTATCCCCAGTTGAGAGAGATGATTTCACAAGAGTGATAAAATAAAGGATAAAATATTTTGCTTGGTCATATAAATACATGCTAGGACTAGACCCAAATCTAGTCACACATAATCTTACACTAAACCCAAAGATCAAGCCAGTCAAGAAAAAGTTGTGTAAAATACACCCAACAGTCGCGTTGATGGTGAAATATGAATTACAAAAGTTGTTGGACATAGAATTTATCATCTCAGTATATTATCCACCATGGGTTTCAAACATGGTTCCCATCAAGAAGCCTGATGAGAGGATTCACATTTGTATCGACTTCAGATATCTTAACAAAGAGAGTCCTAAGGATGAATTTTCCATACCTAGCATTGATGCGTTGGTATATGCCACAATAAGACATGAAATGGTCTCCCTTATTGATGGTTTCTATGGATAAAATTATATTTGTATTAATCCATAAGAAAAAATAAAAATAACATTCAAAATGCCTTGGGGGATGGTCTATTATAAGGTCATGCATTTTGGCCTTAAAAACACTGGCACCACCTATCAATGAGCCATGATGTACATCTTCCATGATTATATGCATAATATTTTGGAAGATTACATGGATGATTTATTGGCAAAATATTTAGAACGTCATGAGCATATCAGTGTACTATGTAAGGTCTTAGATCGCCTCATTGAGCACAATGTCAGGCTTAATCCCAAAAAGTGTGTCTTTGGTGTCACATCTGGTAAAATTTTGGTATTCATAGTCTCCAAGTGATGCATAGAGGTAGATTCAAACAAGGTCAAGGTAATATTAGAAATGTCTCCCCCTACAACCATTAAGCAACTATGCAGTTTGTAAGGAAAGGTCACATCCATAAAACACTTCATAGTGCAATTATCAGATAAGTGTCAATCCATAAATAGGTTGCTACACAATGGGGTCTCATTTCATTGGGATGAAGAATGTAAAAATGCCTTTGATGAAATAAAACAATACTTGGCTTCACCACCTGTATTGGGTCCACCACGACCAGGAGTGTTGTTCTATTTATACATCTTAGCTACTGAGTTAGCTTTGGGTACCATGTTGTCCCAAAAGAATGAATTTCACAAAGAACAGGCTACCTATTACATTAGCCACACACTGGTCAACTATGAAATTAGATACACATATGTTGAGAAGCTATGCTTAGCAGTGGTCTTTGCCACAAAAAATCTATGCCATTATATGCTAAATCATACCACGTATGTGGTATCTAAAGAAAATCCATTGCGCTACATGATGAGTAGAACATATCATAATAGTCGCATGACAAAATGGATAATGTTGTTGAAAAAATTTGACCTAGAAGTCATTAGAAAAAAATCTATCAAAGGACAAGTCATAGCCAATCAACTAGCTAAGGCTCCTCTATAGGATGATTAGCCTCTAAATGTAGAACTTCTTGATGATGGAGTGTTTCATCTATCAGAGTCACCCAATTCTACAGAGCCTAAGTCATAGGCAGACATAACTCTATTCTTCGATGGTTCCAAATGTGAGAAAGGTGGTGGTGCAGGTATCATGTTTTTCACACTATAAGGGGTTCCCATACCTCTTTCATTTAAACTCTATTTTCCTTGTACCAACAAAAATTTTGAATATGAAGCTCTCATTGAAAGCACGAGATTCCGGGAGAAGGAAACACTAATTGCGATTGCATTCAAAATCAAGTACGCTTAAGTCCTAGAAATGTAAAGTGCATGAAATGAAAAAGACGCATTGCAATGAGACACAAGCAAATGGAGAAAACACAGCCCTTTCATTAAACTTTCTTGATCTCTGTTACAATGACGCCTCCTCCCTTTTCAGGGGCTAGGAGCGTTAAAAGAATTTGATTACAATCACTTAATGTTCCTCTTTTCGCGTGCCCACGTTTGAATGGGCGGGCCAGAATGTTGTCGCCGCTTACGCTGATGAGTCTTTGACTTCTGCTGCTCCTCCTGCGAACACAGAAACAACAAAGATGTCAGTAGCACCTGCTGCAAATAAAAAGTGTTTGTTCTCTAAAATCATCAAAAGATGCATGTAAACATTTGTCTGAAACAGTAAGTACAGTGAGTTCAAATGGCCTAAAAACCTGACAGAAGACAGAAGATATTACCAGAAGGCCATTGCCACTGAAACAACCAGCCAATCTGCCTTCACCTGGAAATCGTCCCTGGGAAGGACGATTCCTGACTGCAAATCGTCCCTGGGTGGGACGATTCCTTCTGTGTTGGAAAAGTCGAAGTGATCTGCTCCAATGTCGACTCCCGAGACTTCCAAAACACCTGTAGACAGAGGGGTTATGTAATTGGGGCCATTTTGGGACGACCCAGATGGTCGGATTCTCCCAATTTGGCCTCTATCCTCGGGAATTTGATATCGCCTCCTGCAAGTCAGTGAAACAACAAAGCGACACAAAACATACTAGAATCTGATCAAAAGTTATGAAATTGCAGCTATGAGTTCACCAAACAGAATGACACAACATGCAATGTAAACAAATAATCTAGAATGCTAAAAAGAATGGAACTTGAGAAGTGCGAGGGGTGCCCAAGTGGGCCTCCCACCGTTGGCACTTGATTTCGGTGCCAATCCACTAGGGATGGGCCCAAAACCTCTTAGGATTGGGGGGTCGGCAAATTGGTTGGTTCAGGTGTCCATGTGTTGGATTTGGGTCAGGTTCAAGCTTCCAAAAGCCACCCAACAACCTCCCTTGCAAAAGAGATTGGTGGATGTGAGAAAGTGAACCAAAGGGGATGCAAGTGAGTCTTCAACTCGGCAGCACTTCGTTGCTTGAAATCTCCTTCAACCTGTATCTTTTGGGTGAGAAAAGTCCCACCTTTTATAGACCCATGGGGTCTCTTTTGGGAGGGAAGCACAAATGCCATGTGTTGGTCATAGGCGCCATGTGGCAGTCTTGTCTTCCCATGAGGGAGGGGAGTCCTCCATTGACTTGGGCTTTCATAACTGCCCTTGTGACAGTCCTCAAACGGCCTATTTGTCCACCCACACACGCGTGCGAGGCAGGAGTCATCAACTGACTGTTCTGGGCTGCCACTTGGCCTCATTTGTCTTTTTGCCCGTTAAACTTGGAAATCGTCCTTACTGGAGACGATTTCAGAAATCGTCCCTGGGTGAGACGATTTCAAGTTAGCAATCGTCCCTGGGTGAGACGATTACTGGGCAAAGTGTCTAAGTGTGCCAAATTGCTTCTTGACCTTACAAAATTGCTATGAAAGTGGTTAAGACCACTGTTTTACCTCTGAGGGCTGCCCTGGGGGCTATGTTTGTCAAAGCGATCAGTGTTTGCAGTCACATAATCGGATTGGTGCTGTTTTGGTGTCTACAGATGCCCCTTTTTGGGAAGCGCTACGGGTGACGCAGGCTGAGCAAAAATAGATAACCAAAGCACTAATGATTAGGGTTTCTTGGTAACCTAACCAACTTTTGATGCCCCAAGCATGGAAAGGGCATGCATTCTTGAATCCTTGCTTCTGACGAGCTAAGGAATTTGATTTCAAGTATTAACCTATTTTGGTGAGGTGTGACTTGAACTTAGACATTGATCAGTCATGAATAGGCGAAGGGCATTTTATCCTCAGGGGGAACCTTGTGTTCATGATTCACGAAATGCCAAGTGTTTGATTGATTTGATTGTTGCTTGTTTACTGCCCCAAGCAGGAGCGTGATTGTCTTTGTCAATGATTCTTTGAATGCATGTCTTTTTCCTTAATTGGGTGTGTGATTGTTGATTGGTGACTAAGTGTGACTACCCCCTCAAGCGACGAATCGATGAGGGAATGACCTTCGTGAGAGAAGCGACGAGTCGCTTGACCCAAGATGACTTGTGCAGGGGTGCCTTTAGAGGGTTTACCGTTAAGCGTGTGCAATTTTTCCAACATTTGGACCTATTTTTGGTGGGTGTTAACCCTTTTGGTGATGCCTGAATGGGGTGAAATCATCGAAAACCTATCTTCCCGTGGAGCGGTCCGGCTATGATAGCCTTCTTGGGGAAGTAGGAGAGTGATAATTTGAACCTCAACATCTATTTTCTTTGCTTAGAGGTTAAGTGCATGAGCACTTTTGTCCGGAAATGTTATTGGTGTTTGTTTTTGTTGCATTTTTTCTTGTTTTTGTTGTTTTTGTGACACCATTTGGTGATTAAATTGTCGGCAATCCGTCCTCCCGTGGAGCGGTCCGGCTATGTTAGCCTTCTTAGGGAGTAGGATAATGACAATATATGACCCCAACATCGATTTTGCTATGCCAAGAGGTTAAGTGCAAGAGCACTTGTGTCTGGCAATGTTTATTGTTTTTGTGTTTTTTTTTTTTTTTTTGTTGTTTTTGAGTGGGCTTTGACCCTTTTGTGACGTCGTTTGGGGGTGAAATTGTCAAAAATCCGTCTTCCCGTGGAGCGGTCCGGCTATGGTAGCCTTCTTAGGGAGTAGGATAGTGACAATGTAGACCCCGACATCAGTTTTTCTATGCCAAGAGGTTAAGTGCAAGAGCACTTGTGTCCTGCAATGTTTATTGTTTTTTGTTTTTGTGTTGCATTTATTTGTTGTTTTTGTTGTTTTGATTTTCTTTGATCTTGTGCATGATGGTTGATGAATATGGATGTATGCATGTTGATTTATTTTGATGGATGCATATGCTATGATGAATGCAAATGTTTTTGATTTATATGTGATATGCAAAGATGAAATGGATGAATGGGATTTGTGATGTTTGGCTATGGCACCAAGGACTGTTTAGAACTCTGTTATTTTGTTTTTAGGCGATTGTTGTGATGTATGACTTTGTATGTATACATGTGGTTTTTTTTTTTTTTTTGTATTTTCTGATGGTATTGTAAGGATGAAAAGTAGCGCAGTTGGTTTAGAAATGTAGCTAAGGTTTTCTGAGACTCAGACGGTTTTAACTCACTAGCCACGACTATACTTTGTCTTACAAGACTTTTGAACAAGGTATGAATCAGACTTGTTTTTGACCAAGCTATTTCACATCCCCGTGTGTGCGATTGAGTTCATTATTGTGGTATTTATCAGGATACCGCCGAGTGCCGGATGGGCTTTCAACCGAACTCGTACTGAGGATCACCTAATTAGCTCCACTAACTCCTTTGTTGTATTTAGTTAGATTAATCTGCGGTGTTATCCAGGATGCCATAAGCTAGCTCATCCACATGCAAACATTGATCTGTACACAAGTTAATGTGATAGATATATCGTCATGCGAGAGGTTTACCGCTAGTTACCGATAGGCTATCAACCAAACCGATACTGAGGCTTGCCTTATGACCTATTAGAATGCTGAGAGTTCCAGGGATTCAAGTTCGACTCCCTTCTTTTCTTCAATTGTATTGGGATACTTGCTCGTTTGTAGTGATAAGATCACTGTTTATTTTGATTTGTTTTTCTTTTGAGCAAGGGATTGGGGATATGGAGTGATGAAAATCACTATCGTTTGTGCCCTTTGATGTGTGCACTTTATGATGTCAAATATTTGATTTTTGACGTTTTGCAAATTTTTGATGTTTTGCAACTATTGAGAACTAGGGATTCTTAGGGAATTGGGTAGGGAGGATGCTTGTCCTTTTGCCAACTCTCAGCATTCTTTGGGTCATTCGCACAGGGGGATGAGCAAGATAACCGTTTCGCTTATGGTGAACCGGATTACTACGCAGGTTTCATCTTTCGTTCACACAACTCAGGAATTGTTTTATGTGTTTTAATTTGTGTTGGGATGTTACGTAACAAGGTGTATTTCAAGTATGACTCTACCTTCATAAAATCTGTCTGACTTGATACATTACATGGCTAAAGAGCAAAATGATGACTGAATCACGAAAGCTTTTGATACATTAAAAGACCACTGACTGTAGTGTGGTAAAAAGCAATGCATGGTGTTTTTGTTGTTTTTGTAAAATGGAACAGTGTGGAACAAGATGGTCTATCAGAGCAATTACAGCCTATGGTGCCTTTGACCTATACGACCACAAATATGCAATGTATGGATGCAATGCTTAATGCAGCTACATATTTTTGTATTTTTGATGGATTGATTTTTGTGAATATGAATATGAGGTGCGAGAAGAGCTCTCGATTGATGAATTTGATTATGCCTAGAAATGAGATGCAAATTTTTGTTGTTTTTGATTATTTTTTATTTTTGACCAAGTGGTTGAATCATTGGAGCCTTTTGGGTGACCAAGTGATTGCGATAATCCTTGGAGCTTTTTGGGTTTTGACCAAGTGATTGCGATAATCCTTGGAGATTTTTGGGTTGACCAAGTGATTGCGATAATCCTTGGAGCTTTTGGGTTTGACCAAGAGATTGCGATAATCCTTGGAGCTTTTTGGTTTGACCAAGTGATTGCGATAATCCTTGGAGCTTTTTGGGTTTGACCAAGTGATTGCGATAATCCTTGGAGCTTTTTGGTTGACCAAGTGATTGCGATAATCCTTGGAGCTTTTTGGGTTTTGACCAAGTGATTGCGATAATCCTTGGAGATTTTTGGGTTGACCAAGTGATTGCGATAATCCTTGGAGCTTTTGGGTTGACCAAGAGATTGCGATAATCCTTGGAGCTTTTTGGGTTGACCAAGTGATTGCGATAATCCTTGGAGCTTTTGGGTTGACCAAGAGATTGCGATAATCCTTGGAGCTTTTTGGGTGACCAAGTGATTGCGATAATCCTTGGAGCTTTTTGGGTTGACCAAGAGATTGCGATAATCCTTGGAGCTTTTTGGTTTGACCAAGTGATTGCGATAATCCTTGGAGCTTTTTGGGTTTGACCAAGTGATTGCGATAATCCTTGGAGCTTTTGGTGTGACCAAGTGATTGCGATAATCCTTGGAGCTTTTTGGGTTGACCAAGTGATTGCGATAATCCTTGGAGCTTTTTGGGTGACCAAGTGATTGCGATAATCCTTGGAGCTTTTTGGGTGACCAAGTGATTGCGATAATCCTTGGAGCTTTTTGGGGACCAAGTGATTGCGATAATCCTTGGAGCTTTTTGGGTTGACCAAGTGATTGCGATAATCCTTGGAGATTTTTGGTTTGGACTATGGCTCTTCAGGGGATAGAGGTACCCCCAGCTTGATGGTCTTTGCACTTCGGATCCGGCTCTAGAGGTATGGGCATGAATGGATCGGCCCTATGCACGGAGATGAGGACAGGGTCTGCCCGCGGCACTGATGTTGCTATGATGTCTCTTGGTGGAAGTTGCTCTTTGTGTGCCCAAAGTGGCGGATGTAATGCTTGGTCCCACTGTGGTGGGTTAACGTGCCACTCATGCCCTAGTATTATGTTTATCTGTTGACATGCTTCCTCAATTTTTATGGGATGTCGATGTTGTCTTATGTGATTGTTGTGGGCTATGTCTGTTTCATCCTCACCTTCGGACAATGTGTATAGCTCATCAGAATCTGGAGATTCTGAGACATGGAGGACTGCATCATCAGGTAGCCCTACGGTTAAAGGTTGATCCTCTTTGAAAGGAGCCTTATGTAAGTTGGGCCTTGGGAGCTCCAAAATCTTGGTCTCTACCAACTCTAAGTGCTCTAGTGCTTTGCATGTATCGGGAGATTTGAACTCCTCCTCTTTGGTTGGTTCTTGTTGAGGAACTTGGGGCTTATGGAGGGGTGGCTGATGGCACCCCCCATGCCTTGGTAGGGCTTTTCATCCCGCTCTTCTTCTTGCTCTGATTTCTTAGAGGCTTCTTGATGACTTTCTAAGGGTGGCTCATAGACTTGGGTGGATGTCTGAGGAAGGCACCCATCATTGGTTATAGGATCAGCCTCCCGCTCATGTCTGGGAGGCATTGGGGGCGATGCTTGATAAGGTCACGGAGACTCGTCTCGCACCCGAGGGTTGTGCCTCTCATAATGTTTTGTCTTATGTGTGTGAGGGGTTGGAGTCCTCTCAGGTAGTTTATAGCGCAACTTATCTGCTTTGCGCTGCATGTATAAGTCCTCTAACTCCTGACGACCTTGCTCTATGCGTAACTCATCCGCTTCGCGTTGCATGCGCTCTCTATCCAAGCGGTGTCGATACTCTATCTCCTGATGACTTTGTTTAAGCCGCGTGATTTGGGCTTGACGGGTGGCATGTCTGGCGACTATCGGGTCAGTTCGGTCTACCCTATTTTGTTCAGGAGGTTCGAATGTTTCTCCTATGTGTTGGCCTCGATCTTGATGATCTAAAATTTCAATGGGTCGCTTCCTCTCCGTCGATGTAGGCGGCATGTACTTGAGGCCACACTTGTTTGTTGTCCTCGAGGAATGCGATGATTTTCCTCGTACTCCCTTTCATGTTGGCTCTCCTGCATAGTGTGTTGGAACAACTCATCCTCCCGGCATCGAAGGTGCTCTTTGTTAATATAGTAAGGTTCCTCTAAATGTAGTCGCTCTAGTCGCTCTAGCTCAAGTTGCGTGAATTGCATTTGGCGTGCGACGTGCTTGACAGATTCTAAGATGGTTGGTCCTGTCGCCTCATGTCTAGAAGGCCTAGATGCCTCTCCTAGATATTTTTGATCGTAGTGATCCAAGATCTCTATAGGTGACCTCCCTTTGTTGGGGGTAGCGGCATTCCCTCGGGGCTTTGGCCTCAGTGAGTGGTCCTGATAGATAGCAGGTGCAGAGGCATATTGCTCCCACACTGTATATTGCTCTCGAGGAAGGTAGGGATCTTCCTCTTGCTCTCTTTCATAAGTGAAAAAGGGATGGACGGAGTTAGTTCGCCCCGCCTGAAGAGCCTTGTGCTCTAGATTTTTCTTTGTAGTCCTGACAACTAGAGGGGGTGAAGGAGGGATAATGTAATCATGTGGTTCCTCCCGTCGAACCCTATGTTGACCTAGCACTTCATCGCGCGATGACCGCTCATAGCGAGCATCTAAGGGAGCTCTCCTATGGATGTACCCCTCATGGAAGGGTTTGTGTTGAATGCTATGTTGAACAGGAGTGCCCCTCGAAGAGGTGTCCCTGTAGTCCCTTTCCTTTAAGGTGTGGAGGGGACTGCCTTGTGTGTTAGGTCACCAAGGTGGTATGACCAAATCCTTGGGATTGTAACGGAGATGACTCATGCCTCCTTGGACATTCCCCACGGCCTCCGCCCGTGATTGGGCTTGGCTACGGGTGAGCACCATGACGATGTCTCTCTAAAAATCCTAAAAATTGAAATGAGTCTGATGGGGCCCAAAATTGGCGTGTGCATCCCTCTTATAGTAGATAAGACAAAAATGAAGTTTCAAGTCCTAGCTCTGAATACATTAGGAGATATTGACATCCGAACAGCTCAAAAAGTGCAAAAAAATGCGTGCCCAATTTTAAAACCTAATTTTGGGGCACTAGATGATGGAATTTGGCCCCGAAAACTGACTTTTCTGGGAAAATAGGATTCTAGGGAATCGTATTTGTTTAAAATTATCCCAACTAACTCCCTGTAAAATTTCATGTCAATCGGAGCTACGGTTGAGAAGTTATGGCCCCGGCAAGATGCACTAAAATTTAGGGAAAAATATAAGATTTCCCATATTTTGTTGGATGCTCCCGCATCACTTATGGGCACATTTGGGGTGATTTTGGGTTGACCAAAGGGTTCATGGACACCTTTGGGGCATTTTGGAGTGACCAAGCGATTACGGGAATCCTTGGAGCTTTTGGAGACAAGTGACAAAATGCGTAGATTTTTATCTTTTGTTTATGATGATTTTTTTTTTTTTGTCTACACTAAGCAGAAATGAACACACACATACACAAACCGTGATTATCTCTTTTAAGGATTAATGGTGTGTCCTAAACTGGTTTAGTGCATTTTGATGTTTTGTTTTGTTTTTGTAGGTTTTGAAGAACGTTTAAATGCATTATGACGGCTCATATAACTCCCAAAACGGTCGCCCCTTCAATATACCAACCAGGCCGATATACCAACCTCTCTATATACCCGCCCTTACGAGAGGGAGACTATAGGTACGTGAGAGCAGAAGGTACATGGTACGTAGGCGGTACGGAAGGGGGATTGTCCTGTTAATGGCACCTACCATAGAAAACTTATCCTCGCGCGCATGGGAATCACCCCAGCGACACTCGGTCCGCTTTCGTCAGGATTTACGCCTAACAACAGTTGACAATCGGGAAATGGATGCAAAGCTAAGCCAAGGTGGTGATGAACCCACCGTTGGTCTTGCTCAAGGGCTGGGGTCTTACGACCAGCTCCTTGGTTTAAAATTGTTGCGTGGAGTGTGTGAGATTCATTTTATTTAGCGAAAATGAAACAAGCATAAATGACCTTTCCCTAAGCAATGCAGGATAAAATGAAAACAGTCAAAGAAACAGAAACAAAAATAGAAAATTTAACAGAGATTATAAAAATCCCTACCTCTTCTCTGCCTACTCCGATTGCTTCTGAATTTCTGCTCTGAAAATTTACAGACAAAAAATCGTCCCTTGGTGAGACGAATTACAGAACAGAAATCGTCCCCTACAGAGACGATTTTAAAATCGTCTTAGGGTGAGACGATTTCCAGTAGAGTATTCGTAACAGTCAGAGACGATTAACAGTCTGCAATAAAAAAATGTACCTGTCAAGCACAAAACACAAAAACCCGATTAGTTTTCTGTGATCTTAAAAAAAAATAGGGAACAGGTCCCACCGTGATCGCCACTGAAAGCACGAGATTCCGGGCGAAGGAAACACTAATTGCGATGCAATCAAAATCAATGTACGCTTAAGTCCTAGAAATGTAAAGTGCATGAAATGAAAAAGACACATTGCAATGAGACACAAGCAAATGGAGAAAACACAGCCCTTTCATTAAACTTTCTTGATCTCTGTTACAATGACGCCTCCTCCCTTTTCAGGGGCTAGGAGCGTTAAAAGAATTTGGTTACAATCACTTAATGTTCCTCTTTCCGCGTGCCCACGTTTGAATGGGCGGGCCAGAATGTTGCCGCCGCTTACGCTGATGAGTCTTTGACTTCTGCTGCTCCTCCTGCGAACACAGAAACAACCAAGATGTCAGTAGCACCTGCTGCAAATAAGGAGTGTTTGTTCTCTAAAATTAGTGAAATATGCATGCAAACATTTGCCTGAAACAGTAAGTACAATGAGTCCAAATGGCCTGAAAACCTGACAGAAGATAGAAGATATTACCAGAAGGCCATTGCCACTGAAACAGTCGGCCAATCTACCTTCATCTGGAAATCGTCCCTGGGCAGGACGATTTCTGATTGCTAATCGTCCCCGGGTGAGACGATTCCTTCTGTGTTGGAAAAGTCGAAGTGATCTGCTCCAATGTCGACTCTCGAGACTTCCAAAACACCTACAGACAGAGGGGTTATGTAATTGGGGCCATTTTGGGATGACCCAGATGGTCGGATTCTCCCAATTTGGCCTCTATCCTCGGGAATTTGATATCGCCTCCTGCAAGTCAGTGAAACAACAAAGCGACACAAAACATACTAGAATCTGATCAAAAGTTATGAAATTGCAGCTATGAGTTCACCAAACAGAATGACACAATATGCAATGTAAACAAATAATCTAGAATGCTAAAAAGAATGGAACTTGAGAAGTGCGGGGGTGCCCAAGTGGGCCTCCCACCGTTGGCACTTGATTTCGGCGCCAATCCACTAGGGATGGGCCCAAAACCTCTTAGGATTGGGGGGTCGGCAAATTGGTTGGTTCAGGTGTCCATGTGTTGGATTTGGGTCAGGTTCAAGCTTCCAAAAGCCACCCAACAACCTCCCTTGCAAAAGAGATTGGTGGATGTGAGAAAGTGAACCAAAGGGGATGCAAGTGAGTCTTCAACTCGACAGCACTTCGTTGCTTGAAATCTCCTTCAACCTGTATGTTTTGGGTGAGAAAAGTCCCACCTTTTATAGACCCATGGGGTCTCTTTTGGGAGGGAAGCACAAATGCCATGTGTTGGTCATAGGCGCCATGTGGCAGTCTTGTCTTCCCATGAGGGAGGGGAGTCCTCCATGACTTGGGCTTTCATAATTGCCCTTGTGATAGTCCTCAAACGGCCTATCTGTCCACCCACACACGCGTGCGAGGCAGGAGTCATCAACTGACTATTCTGGGCTGCCACTTGGCCTCATTTGTCTTTTTGCCCGTTAAACTTGGAAATCGTCCTTACTGGAGACGATTTCAAAAATCGTCCCTGGGTGAGACGATTTCAAGTTAGTAATCGTCCTTGGGTGAGACGATTACTGGGCAAAGTGTCTAAGTGTGCCAAATTGCTTCTTGACCTTACAAAATTGCTATGAAAGTGGTTAAGACCACTGTTTGACCTCTGAGGGCTGCCCTGGGGGCTATGTTTGTCAAAGCGATCAGTGTTTGCAGTCACATAATCGGATTGGTGCTGTTTTGGTGTCTACACTCATCATAGGACTTCAGAAGCTAATCGCCATGAAAATAATAAAGTTAAATATTTTTGGTGATTCCTTACTCATAGTTAATCATGTTAAAGGGATTTTCCAGTGTCGATGTCCCATATTGCAAGCCCACAAAGCCCTAGTGGACAAACTCCTGGTCAAATTTGAATGGTATGATATAGAGGCACTCCCTTCCTCATCTAATCATTTTGTGGATACAATGGCTTCCTTAGGGTCGGTAATCCCACATGAACCTTCAAATTATATCACAACTATCCAAGTAAAAATGCTAGCACAATATATGACTAAGTGTGAAGAGCATAACGCTATACTAGTTGTTCACATGATTCAAATTGAGCCTTCTTATGAAAGGTTATCTCCACTACACCAATATTTGAATAACGCTAAATGGTGGGGCCTTTTTTCCTTAGAATCCTTTTGATAGTAGTATAATGCTATATCTTCAGGTTCGATCTCAATAAGCATTTTCATGAGATGAACATCAAAAGGATGGCGTGATTCATAATATTGAGGATTCTTCAAAGCAATATTAGGCCATCCAGATTAAATATTATCTTAAACTGGGTAATATTCCACCTAGATTTTTGCATGCCATAAAGCAAACATTTAAACAAAAGGTGGTAAAATATTTCTTACTAGGAGACATAATGTATTGTTGGAGTTATGAAGGTATCCTTCTTCATTGCTTAGACTCATAGTATTCAGCTTGGGCCATCACCCAAGCACATGATGGTACATGTGGCCACTTTAGTTGTATTTTCATCGCCAAGTGCATTCTTTGCATAGGCAATTATTGGCCAACTTTAGAGTAAGATTGTTGTGCTTATGTTAAGAAGTGCGTGAAGTGTCAACACCATGCAAATTTGACACACGTACCTTCATAGGCCTTACAACCGATTCAATCGGTCTAGCCATTTGCACAATGGGGGTTTGATTTAATTGGGAAAATCTCACCTACCTCTTTGGGCCATCACATGTTTATCATAACGGTGATCGAATATTTCACAAAATGGTTGAAGCAATTCCCCTTACCACAATGACTGGACCTTGCATTGCGGAGTTCATGCTACATAATATCATGTCATTTTGATATTCTATCCAAAATAATATTGGATAATAGAAAACCCTTAAAAAATAAGGATGTGTGTGCATTAACAACAAAGTATAACATAAAGTATAGATTTTCCATGCCCTATTATCTATGGGAAAGCAAAGGCATCAAATAAAACAGTAGTAGCCATCTTGAAGAAAACCATTCAAGAAAATCATAAAGATTGGCATAATCAATTACCTCTTGCCCTTTGGACCTATCACACTAGCATTCGGACACCCACTGGGGCAACTCCATTTTCACTAGTGTATGGTGCTGAATCTGTCATGCCTCTAGAGATAGAGATTCCATCACTACGCATTTCCATGCAGGAATTCATTGATGATGATACAGCTAGGCAATCTCAGTTAGATTAATTAATGTTACTTGATGAATGACATGTGAATACTCTCGAGCATCTATGTGTTTATCAAGATCATATTAAGAGAGCTTACAAATTTAAATTACATCAGAAAGACTTTCAAGTAGGTGATTTAGTTCTAAAAGAGAACCAGCAAAACTCAAATTTGCCCTCCAATTTTAGAGACAAATTTGTAGCAAACTAGTTAGGTTCATTCATCATTACAAATCATATTGGACATGGAAATTATTGCCTAGCATCCATCAAAGGAATTTAAGAGCCTGAACCCATAAATAATTTATTTTAAACCATTTCATTCTTATATCACCAACCAAATACCCCTAGGCAGTCGTAGACACTTTCTAAGTGTCGTTGCCCGCCTAGGTCACCCTAAAGGCTCCTAGCAGTTTTTGATTATCTAGGTCACATAAAAAAGTCCCTAGACTATCTAAAATCATCGAGGTAAACCTTAAATGCTCCAAATGCATCCATAAGCCCTTTTGTCATAATAAAATACCCCTAGGTAGTCGTAGACACTTTCTAAGTGTCGTTGCATGCCTAGGTCACCCAAAAGGCTCCTAGTTGTTTTTGACCGTCTAGGTCAAATAAAAAATCTCCTAGACTATCTATGATCATCTAGGTCAACCTTAAATTCTCCAAAGGCATCCATAAGCCCTTTGGTCACAACCAAATGCCCCTATGTAGTCTTAGACACTTTCTAAGTGTCGCTGCCCACCTAGGTCACCCAAAATAGTCCTAGTGGTTTTTGATCATCTAGGTCAAATAAAAAATCCCCTAGACTATCTAAAATCATCTAGGTCAACCTTAAATGCTCCAAAGGTATCCATAAGCCCTTTGGTCACAATAAAATACCCTTAGGTAGTCGTAGACACTTTCTAAGTGTCGTTGCTCGCCTAGGTCACCCAAAATGCTCCTAGCGGTTTTTGATCGTCTAGGTCAAATAAAAAAGCTCCTAGACTATCTACGATCATATAGGTCAACCTTAAATGATCCAAAGGCATCCATAAGCCCTTTTGTCACAACCAAATGCTCCTACGTAGTCTTAGACACTTTCTAAGTGTCGCTACCTGCCTAGGTCACCCAAAAATCTCCTAGCATTTTTTGACCGTCTAGGTCAAATAAAAAATCCCCTAGACTATCTACAATCATATAGGTCAACCTTAAAAGCTCCAAAGGCCTTCATAAGCTATTTGGTCATAATTAAATTCCCCTAGGTAGTTGTAGACACTTTCTAAGTTTCAGCCTGCCTAGGTCACCCAAAAGGCTCCTAGCGGTTTGTTTTGCCGTATAGGTCAAATAAAAATACCCCTAGAATATCTACGATCATCTAGGTCAACCTTAAAAGCTCCAAAGGAATATACAAACCATTTGGTCACCTTAAAACACTCATAGGTGGTCCATGACCACTGAGGTTAATCCAAAACTCCCCTAGGTGGTCTATGACCATTTAGGTCAAATTAAAATGTTCCTAGGCAATTTACAACTGTCTAGGTCAAACCTAAAAGTCCCAAAGGCGTATATAAGCCCTTTGGTCATCCCAAAAGCCCCAATGACATTCATTAATCCCATTGGTCAACCTATACATACATATATATACATACATACATATATATATATATATATATATATATATTCTCAAAAATACAAAAAAAATGTTTAAATGCACTTCATATAAATTGCATTAGGCATACTCATTGCATTCAACATACCCATTATTGCATAATAAATTATTCAAATTTGATCATACATGTCTAGCACTAGGTCTATACACTAGGAATATGTTCAAATCATTGTTATTATTAGTCCATATTACCACCTATTTATATTACATATACCATTTACATTACATGTTTTTTTCCCGTCACTTAGCCATTGTTAAAAAAATAAAAATAAATGAAGAAAAAAAACATAGTTAAAGTTTTCGATTAATCAACCATATTTAAGTTGTATTCTCAAATTTATAGAAAGCTATCATGATATCTATAAGGTAGAATACTGCTTGGATAATGCTTGGTATACATCAAAATCCCAACACAATTTTTACATTAATAAATCCAAGTCTAGTGCAAGGAAATATGAAAACTAGAAAGTGGTCTAGGGTGCTTTTAGCGAAAAGGTTATCCTTCTCATCCCCCTATGTGAATGGTTCAAATATGATGAGAATTGACAAAATTACAAGTTCCTCATTACCTAAAAATCCCTTGCACTACATTGGGGAAAGTATCCCAAAGAGAAAAGTCAATAATAATTATTATTATCCCTTCAAAGTACTCCAACAAGAAACAGTGATTATCATCACTAGAAAAAATAAAAATAAATAGTGGTCCTCACCACTATTAAAAATCCCTTTCTCACCAAATCAAAATGAGCAACTCCCTTGAGAAATTCAAATTTAGAATAAAATAAGGGAGTCCTTGAATCCCTAGAATTCTTAGCATTAGAGAACCATAAGGTGATCCTCATTACATGTTTGGTGGATAGCCTACTTTTCAATGGCAGTAGCCTCCCGCATGATGATATGTCTATCACTTAAGCAACTTGCTTAGGTATAGACCAATTTTTTAATGTGGATGAGCTAGCTTATTGTAACCTAGATTACCTAGTAGTTTAATCCAACTAAGTACACAACTCAGGATAATGAGACTCACAGAATGATCTCTAGTGTCGATGGGCTAAGTGAATCCCATTTGCACTAGAGTAATCTTATGTGTTATCATGGTATTGAGCTCACATGCACACACAGTGATAGTTATTATCTTGGTTGTCTTATTAGGTGCATACTTTGTCAAAAGATCTTGTATAGCTAGTATATGAATTTTTATTAGGTAACTAGAGTGTTTGAGTCTCTTCAAAATGACCACAATAATACCATATCATAGTACATTATCCATTTCATTTTACATCATGCTATCACATGTTTGTCAAAATTACAAAAATCCATTACAAAAAGTGTCATAAATAACATGAAAATAACAAAGATACATTTTGTATAGTCTAAGGTGCTAGCATGTAATGCGTCAAATAGTCATCACAAATCCATCATATAAAATTAAATAAATCAATCATTACATATGTAAACTTTTGTTTATTAAGTGATGTTCATGAGCTAGGATAGATACCATTTAAATATTAGCAATAATATTTAGACAGCCACTAACTATTTTATGCATATATTTTAATTTACAAAATCATATAAATAAAGCATCTATATTTACATATCATAAAATCACATCATAGGATAAATACATGCATCCATGTTAGATCTACATCATAAAGAAATATAGCAAATATAAGCATTGCATCCATATCATAAAGCAATAAAATGACATAATGATAAAATCTAAGTCATCTATATATATGTCCATATATGTAAAATATGAAAGCTACATCATAGTCCATAAACTGCCTATAGGCTACAATAAAAGTGAGTTATTCAACTTCGCAAATCCAAAAAGTTCCAAAAGAGCCATTAGAGTTGACTGACCATGGTCACACAGGACCGGTATCTTGACTCTATTCCCTACCCTTAGTGTGAGTCCATCGTGAGATCCTAGACCTGCTACTCCTGATCTGCTACCTCTAGACACCTCCATCCTCCTAGAGGAACTCATGCCCTCATCTAATTAGACGATTGTCCTATCCCGCTCCCCTAACTACGCTATGATCCAATAGCTAAAGCCTAATCTGGTATGCACCCCTTACAGTGTATTATATCATCCTCCATCATATCCATATAGGTGCACTCCTCTTGACACCTAGTTTGATAGGTCACCACCAAACCCTAGAGATGTGCTATCTCCTCCTACATCTTGGCTAGCTCACCACTGCTAGAATTCACATGGCTAGGGCTCTATCTAATGACATGTGCCTAAAGTGTAGCTATCAATGCTACCTACCTCTCTCTCTCAGCCTATGCACTTTGTACCTATGCCTATAATAAATCTTGATCACTCTATAGCTCTGCAATCGTAGCATCCCATGCTACTAGTTGTGCCTATAGACTATGATCTCCCAAATATCCCACATCAAAGCCCACTGGATATTATACATTTATCAGCTCCACCCTGTCTACTGACACACACTAACACATAGCTCACTCACATGTGTCTACCTCCTCATCATCTGGATACTCATCCTGACCCTCCTCATTCGGATAACTCCTATCTGCATCCACTGACCTAGTAGTTGCATCCCATCCTAGTAGTACCTCCTCCCACCACTACTGTATGACCCACCATGCGTCATACTCCACTGTAGTGATCACATCATCTAAATCAGAAACTACCACCTCAAGATCTGACTCATATCCCAAGTCCTCTATCATGGGCCATGCTAAAGTCCTCTCATCCTTGAGATGATGATAGACCATCAGATATTTGGGCAATCCCAGGCATAGCCTAAACTATCATAGCACATGGTCATATAGGAATTACTCTTTCTCTGTGCCATGTCACATTATCAACCATATGCCTCGCTGAACTTGACGTAGATGTGTATTAGCCTCCTCCTAGTCAGTATAATCCTTGTACAGTAACCACTCGATGTTTGCTGCCCTGAGCCATGCAAAAGCTTGTGCATAATGCTCTACTTCACCAATGTATTGTTAGCTACATCCTAACTCCTATGACCTCTTCCATGGCTTCCCATAGCCAATATCCCTATCTAGTAGCTCTGCTTAAGTGGTCCATGGTAGTCCCCGTGGTCTCTCTACTGCAATGTGTTGCCAAGCCCAAGATTGCAGTAGGAAGCTACAGCCCAAAGCCTTCAACCCACATGAGTGGATATCATACAAATCATCATATAACTATGCTAATAAAATATGACCCCAAGCCATAATTATGGGCTCATCCTCTATGCAATCCATCAAAGTAAAGACCAACTCTATTAGGTTCCATTGTAACCTAGCTATCGAAGAGTCGGGTAGCAACATGTTTTTTATCAAGGTCATAAAAAATGTGTGCCTAATGCCAATAACACCCTCCTAGTACCATCTAGTCACTAGAATCCATCTGATGGGAATATCAATCGATACATCCTCCCAGTGGGCTCTGAAGTACCTCTGTACTATGGTCTCTCGTCGCTCTGTCAAAGAAGATACTATCTAGCCCCCCTCTATTGGAATACAAAGTATCCAATATATGTCCTATAGTGTCACTGTCATCTCCCCTGTAGCTAAATAGAAAGTATTAGTGCAAGGGTCCCATAGGTCTATCAAAGCAGTCAGATAGGTGCGGTCTCCCACCATGGGATCTAACCACGTAATTTGCTTCAGACCGATGGAATAGATCCAACAACATTATATAAGAGTAAAATGGTCTCTAGTAACCTAAAAGAGACTCGGTACCCTGTATAGACTCCTAACTATCTACTCATGCAAATCAGGTTGTCAAAAAGGCCCTAAAATTGCAAAAGTTTGCTATAAAAACACAAAAAAACACATAAAAAGGGCCCTTTTTTGGCCTAGTTTTTGGTTGTTCCACCCAGGTACGGACCCTAATTTGGTAGCCATCCCACCTAGGTATTGCCACCAGTGACCATATTTATGAGGTACGATCCCCAAATCAGGGTAAAATAGGGTCAATTTGACCCTTAAAAATGCCCTAAAAACCTTAAAAAAACACAAAAAAATGGTTTTTAACCCTAATTTTTGGCAAATAAAACATGCATAAAAGTTTAATTTGATGTTATTCAGTCCTCATAGGGTTTCTTAAATCATATGTGTGGCTGTAGTCAAGAAATTAGAGCAGACATTGGCAAAACATAATAAAATAGGGCAGAGGAAGCATGTAAAATGACCCTTTTTGGCCTTTTATAGCTCCAAAAGAAGTCGACCGCTCTTGGGTGGTATGAGCACACTTTTAACTGGCTATACTACCCTGGGATAGTCAAAAATACTGACCTCATCCCCCCTAGGATGTTCACAAGAAAATTTCACTTAAAAACATCAAAAATATCAAAAAAATGGGCCAAAAACCCACCAAAAACAAGGCAAAATGGGTTAGAAAATGATAGGGATCTAGACTGAACCTATAATAATTTTGGATGCATAAAAAGACTCTATTTTACTCCCCAAGAAAGCCTCCATGGCTGTACCACTCCACAGGAATGAGATATTGGACCTTTTTCCTTAAAAATTATTCATAAAAACAATCAAAAATCACCTCCAAATAGGTATTTAGTACCATGGCTAAAATAGAGAGTTACCCCAATTTAGTCATATGTGTCAAGTGACTCATCACTTTAGTATTTTTCATGCCTTAATTGAATCATCACTTGAGGGGGTAGTCATAATAATGAATTCATAAATCAAATCAACATTTAAACACTTAGAAGTGTAAAATCCATGCATTCAAAAGAATCTTGGCTAAGGATAAATTTTCAAGCCCATGCTGGGGAAAAGAATCAACATAAGAAGCAAATTAAATAGGCTTGACCTCCTTGAAACCTTGGGAATTGACCTATGTAAAGGTTTACAATAATACAAGGCACCAAGACCTAGTATGCCCTAAGCCCCATAATATTGTCATTACAGCACTACTGAAAGGTATACCTGCAATCGATCCTTTGAATATGTCAATAGAAAAGATTTTAAGAATGTATGATTTTCCACAATGGAGGCATCCGAAGTTGATTAGGTTAATAAAAACCTTGATCATTCAACAATTTAGTGATTTATTTTTGCTCAATGCTTTGTTTCACATCATGTATCTCAAAAATGGGGCATCTGTAGACACCTAAATCATGTAAATAGGATAATACTATCAGCGCATTTCATATACCCTCTTATAGACAACATATGGCCCTATTGGGCACCCCTATAGGCTAGAAAAAAGCTTCCAAAAGCCTCCAAAACTTAGTTTGGAGAGTTCCTAGCAGTCTGGGTTAGTTTTGGGGCTCCTACTGGTGATCATCCCACCCAGGGATGGTCACAATTGGTGACCATCCTACCCAGGGATGACCATCAACAACCATACCTGGGTGGGACGGCCCCTAACTAGACCTTGGAAAAATTCAAAGGACGTGCTAAATGGTAATAAAATACTACAATTAGCATGTCTAATCACCCCAAATTGATTGGGTACCTACTAATGGATAGTGGGACAGTTGATTGGGAGAACCCAAATGGGTAACCTTCTCCCAATCATCCCATGACATGATTAGGACACATGGCACCACCTGCCTCACATGGCAAATATGCTATGTTTCCTGTAGTGCCATCTTGGTCTATAAAAGGAGCTCAAAAAACCCAATTTTAGAGAGGAGAATTTGAAAAATTAAGCCACGAAGTGCTACCAAAATTGAAACCCACCTTTTCAAACCAAAACACTCCTTTGCCTTGGCCTTGAAACACTATTCCCTTTGAAGGCAATTTTAGGGGCAATAGGATCGAACCATAAAAAAAAACTAGTCAAATTGAATAACTCTTTGGCCCCATCTATTGAAAACACCCTTACCAAGTTCTAGACCAATTCCCATAGCCATAGGTGACAAAACTAAGGCAATTTTGTGACCACCCCACCTGGGGATGGTCAGTAGTCTGTCCATGGCAAACCTAGGGACAACCACAAAATAGGTTGGAATTTTAGATAAATTCCTCCATAGTCCCCTTAGGAATGGCTAGAAGGATCTCTGGTCCAAATTTGAAGCAATTTGGAGGAGTTTTGATACAGGATTTGTGATCCCCAATGTTACAAGTTTATCTAGCTCACCTAGGAACGGTCACCATTTTTTCATAGTTTAGCCTTAGATATTGCTTCTAAATCTGCTTATTTGCATTTAGATCATCTTCAAATATGTTTATGCTTAATGTAGATCAGTTTTTATGCATGTATACCACATTTTATTATAGTATAATATGCTCTCCTTTCATGGTTTTATGGGTTTCTTCTATTATGCAGGTGCTACTAATATCCCTTCAATCCCTTGTCTTCAGGAACAGGAATGCTAGGAAATAGGAGGACCTAAGGAGGCACAATTTTATCAGCCCAAAAATATCTCTCGAGTGTGGGAAGCAGGAGTTCACAAACATTTATTATCACCTTAAAGGCCTCCTTCCAAGGGACTAGATCCCTTGGTTATTGTAATGGAATTGTATCAATTTGTAAAGCCCTCAAGGGGATATTTTGTAATCTGGTTTTGAAGCTACTTATGAATGAATAGAGAGAGATTTTTATCATTTGGATTTCCTATTTAGCTTCATTTTGGTAGATTACATGCTTATGCTATCTTTCCTTTGAATGCTTTATAATTGATATACATTGCTAGTAAATGCCCTTAAGGCGATATCATGAATTTAGCTTCTTCACAATCATAGGAGGTTCTCCACCTAGGGATACATGTTTAGGCTTATTTTTTGTCTATAAAATTTCCATATTTACTACCTTGTCATCAAAATAAATGCATTTTTCTCATAATATATGCCCCTATAGAATATTTCTTTAGTTTCTCTTGTAATGGTTCAAATGCTTTTGGGGCTTCTTTAGCCATTAATGGAGCATTGGTCTCTACTTCTTTAATTTATTCTTGGGAAGGTAGGAAAAGAGAGTCCGGTTCTTCTTGAAATTTATCCTTTTCTTTTGTTTCAGACCTCATGTAGCTTAATACTAATTTCTCGGCATCTGTGGCCTTCTAGGTCTTAATATGCTTTTAATACAACAACAAAAAATCATTATCAGCCTATCAGTCCACTCTAGCCTTATCTGCACCTATTTCCACTCTTATCTTCCACCAATCTACACTTTTACCTTCATCCCATCCTTTCTTCCTCTCAACTTTATAAAAGTCTCTCCATGGGGGTAGTTGTTTAGTTTTAGCGACATTCCACTCCAATGGAGCATTTTCTTTGTTATTCCTACCCTCTTCAAAATGAGGCATCGAAGTCTTTTCAAAATTAAGAGCCTTTTCCTTGTTTAGGGCAATGTTCCTATTTGATAACTTGTCATCAAGGTCATATATCCATATTTGTGGGATATAAAACAGACCTAATATCTCCAAATACTGGCTAATCTATTCACCTTGACCTTTTCTAGTTACTTTTATATCATCTACATTATGAGAGTAATTCAACAAACTTTTACTCCCTTTACTAGAGCTAAAATTTATGTTGATGAAGTTTGCTTACGTTAAGTACTCTAGGGCCAATAGCCTATTAGTTACAAAATGGGGAAGCAGAAAAAATTTACCAGTAAAACCATAGAGTCTGATGACAGTGCCCTTTTTAAGGATATACATGTCCCCTTCTTCGGCATCTTCTACTCATAATTTAGCCAAATATGGAAACCTAGGGTATTTCCCATACATTATTCTCAAGGTCATCCCTAGAAAATCCAAGTTGAACCTGTAGTAGGATTCTGTGCTCCGTAGATGATTGGTCCATTAATAAAAAGGGATAGGATCTTCTTTATCATTCTTGTCCTTTACTTGAATCTAGGGCATCATGTGAAAACATCCTTATCAAATTCAAATAGTGTCAAAAGAAAGGGTTCTATGAATCTTTCTTCATTCTAATAAGATAATCATGCATTCATTTAGAGAGAAAGGTGGGCCAACTATAAATAATTGGCTTGAAATCATATTCTTCTACTTTGGGCCTGTACATCTTCTCATTTGAAATGCAATACACTATGGCTATCTGTTAATCTCTCACATAGCTATTAGAATCTAAATCCTCTAAGTAGACTAGCATGGAGAAAATATTAGGGTAAGCAAACTATTCGATGGGAATTGTGGTTGTAGGTAGTGTTATTTTTGAATTGATGGTTTTTAACTAGATGTAAATCCATTTCCTAAAAGGTTGTCCTTCATGAGCACATTTTTGCAAGGAATAATATACAACTTGCTCTTTTGTATAATAATATTTAGGTCTCACAGATGGTTCTACACCTAAAGCAAACAAATCATGGCAGGCCTTGGTTGTGATACTAAATAGGATTTTACCATTAGCCATTTTTACTACTTTTTCTCTAGGGTCATAAAACTTGACAATTGTAGAAACTAATTTGGAACAGGGGATCATTGAATCACAAATGTAACAAGACAAAAAGGAGCAGACAGTGCAATCACCTTGAACTGTCATAGGTTTACCCTTTAAAAATTTGTCATTGATATCTCTTATAATATTAGTTATCCCTAAAAATGTTAATCTAGTGTTGACCACTACCATTTCTTTATCAATATAGCATTCTGATTTGGTAGTTACTAGTTGTTTCTCTTCTTAAGCCATTTTGGAGGTAATTTTTTGCAAAAATTCACTGGGTTTTTCCTCTCTTATTTTCTTGCAAACTATCTTACTACTTTGCTATGCTCTCCCTGGTAGGTGAATGTTGCTTGTAAAATGGATGGCAACCAACATTTGAGCTTTAAATCCTCCTACATGCATGCCTTCCACCATTAATGCAGACATCAGAAAACTACCCATTGTACATTTCTCAAATCAAAATATGGGTGACTTGGTGGTGGGAGATATCATGTTGTTCGTTGATTGGTCATGGACTAGAACATGTTTTCAATTATAGTGTTTTTCTGTATCTTTGTATTTTAAGAGTAGTATGAAGCATATGTTGCATTCCATGACCACTTTTAGCATATTGAGAGTGGCATGGAGCACATGTTGTAGCCCACTACCACCCTTAGCTCTTTTTTACAATATTTCCTTAGCTAATCGGATTAATGCAAACCATAAACTACCTTGTAGATTTTTTATTTATTTTTTATCTCTATACAAAAAAATTAGAATAGAAAACAAAATTATAATACAAATATATGCATGTTACAATAAAATATTTATTCTTAATCAAAGTAGAGTTTGAGATGGAATTCATTAACTGAGATCAAATGAATGTTTCCCTATAAATATTCAAGCTGGAAAGAGTTTCTTTATTTGACCTCAGCTACTTTGAAAGGGCCATCCTAGAAAGAGTCAAAATTTTTATGATGTCCTGGCATAGCTCTCTCCATATTCCACTTCAAAATAGATTCCCCTACTTTGAATTTTCTGAATCTGGATTTCTTATCAAACCATCCCTTATATCATATGAATGCTTCTAGAAACCCTCATATGCTTGAGTCCTCTTCTCTTCTAACTAGAGTATACATATCAATCTAGTCTTAGTTGGGCCTTGATCAAATTTTTATTCAGAGTTTACTAGCTTAAGAGCCAGTATTTCCAAGTGAATAACTAGGACTACTTCTTTACCATACACTATAGCACAGGGAGAGGTTTTAATAGACTTCTTTATGGTGATCCAATATATCCACAGATCCTATTCTAACAAAGGTGCCAACTCCTTTTGTTATTCTCTAATGATCTCTTCAAAATTATTAGTAAATTCTTATTAGTTGATTCTGCTAATCCATTCCCTTAAGGATAATAATTGGAATAAATATTTATGGTGATACCATACTTGCTAGAAAACTTAATGTATTTAGCTCCTATGAAGGCTAGACCATTATCACTTATTATAGCTTCGAGGATGCCAACTCTTGCAATAAATCTTTCCATGAAGTCAATTTCCACTTCTTGATCTGATTTACTTCTGGGGATGGCTTCTACCCATATGGTAAGGTAACCTATGGTAGTCAAGATGTATTTATGTCCTACCAAGGAATTTGGGTTAACTATTCCAATGAAATCCAAACCCCATTGTTTGAATGGCTCTTTGACCTAGATAGGATTGAGGGAGAATGATGATTTTTTTTTCCCTCCCACATACCTCTTACATTCATTGCAGGCTTTTGTCACTTTGAAGGTGTTAGTAAAAGTAGTAGGCCAATAATAGCCTCACCTAATGATTTTTAAATTTGTGACCCTTACTAAACAATGTCCTCTAGATAATCCTCCATGGAGTTCTTTAATGATCTTTTGCTTTTGATCATCCTTCAAGCATATTAGGACTCCATCCATATTTATCCTATATAGTTCTTCTAGTGGTAATATATACATTAAGGCTTGAAGCCTATATCTCCTTTGTTATGGGTTAAGATCCTAAGGACAAATCCCTATATAAAAATATTTGATCTGATCAACCCAATATGAATCTCTTGATTAAGGATCTTTGGTCTGGTCTTCTATTGCTGATTGGCAAGCTATCATTTATTTTGTGATCACCCTTTATGACAACCCTTGACACAATGCTCTACCTCTAACCAAATTGTTAAGATGAATTTGTACATCATACTCCTGGATCTTGGTAATCCATCCTTCTCTTTTGTCCTCCATATCACCTTGTAAAATGAAACTTCTTACATCTGGGTGGACTACATACACCAGGGTTTTACTTTGAGCCAAGTATTATCTAAATTTCTTCAATAACTTCATCACTGCAAAGACTTGTCTTTCGATGAAGTTGTATTTGATATGGTACTCATGAAGATTTTGGATCCAAAAAAATATGAGATGTTCCTCTCCTTCGTAGTTCTTCTGAGTAAGCATAGATGCATAGATCTCTTTATCTCCATAAGAATATAGAATGAAATTATTGCTAAAATAAAGATTCACCATAATTGGAGTAGTGGTATATTGCTTTCTCACTTTAGTCCACTTGAAATATACATTTTTATTTAGCAACTCTAATATAGGTTTCACCTTTTGAGAAAAATCTATGATGAACTTCCTGATAAAATTAATCTTCCCAAAGAAGGATTGCAGAGATTTCTTGTTCAAGGGAAAAGTAGGGGTAAGAATTTATTTAACCTTGTCTGGTTCAATAGGCATCCCTTATTTAGAGACCACATGGCCCAAAAACTTCCCTTCATGAACTACAAAGAATGACTTCTTTAGGTTATTCTCAAATACTTTCTCCAAGTGCATCAAGTGATCTTTTTTATGAGAGAACACAATCATGTTAAATAAAAATAATTTTTTTAATAAGATCTCTAAAGGTATAATCCATAGCCCTCTAGAATTTGGCTTCTTCATTAGACAGACCAAAGGGCATCCTCTAATAAGAAAAAGTACACCATTTGGTAGTAAATATTTTCTTGAATTGATCCTCATATTTCACCCATAGATGACTATAACCAAAGAAACCATATAACAATGAGAACCTCTATATTCCTACAACAATCTATAGAATTTGGTCAATATGAGGGAGAGGATAGTGATCCTTTAATGATGCTTGCTTGATATTCCTAAAATCTATACATAATTGGATGTCTCCATTCTTATTTCTCCCAGGAACCAAGTTAGAAACCATATGGAGTGCTTAATTGGATATATAATTTTAGCCTTAAGCCATTTAAGTAGCTATTCTCTCATTATGGATTCAATCCTGGGATTTAAAGGCCTTTGATTTTTCCTGAAAGGATTTGCATATGGTTCTAGCTCAATCCTATATTGGATCACCCTTTTGTCATATACCTTCAGATCTTCGTATGACCAAGCCACAATATCTTAGTTTTTAGGCATAAGGTTTTATCTCCTCTACTCTTTTATTGAACAACAAATACCAACTTTGAGCTTCTTTTCCTTTTCAATATTGATCTTCTTATATATTTTTTCATTGTTATCCATAGCTTTGATTTTCTTCCTCTCTTTATTATCAAAGAGGCTTTCAAGTATGACCAACCCTCTTGGGATATGGTTTTCTTTAATTGGATAACATATTGTTGGTCAACATCATCTAGAACTTCCTCTTGAATAGTGAATAGAAAATCCTCTCTTACCAAGAATTCGATGATCTATTCATCACCCTCAAAGACCTACTAGAAGCTCTATTTGTCTGAGATCGTAGGCCTAAAAACCATTTTGATTCCTTTGTATTTATAAAATCCTATATTTGTAGAAGAGTTAAAATTAGACCCCCTAACTTCCAAAGAGTCACCCAACATGTTCTACCTTTTAGGAATAAAATGAATGTTGAGGGCATCAATGGATTCCATAAAATTACACACCATGTTTTTGTATACCTTCAGGTAATGGTGCTTACTATTGTATCTCTCTCTTACCTTATTTACTATTAGCTCAAAGTCACTATATATATTCAATATCTTGATACCCATTCTTTCATATTGCATCATCCCTAAGCATAAAGATTCATATTTTACAACATTATTGGTGTAGGACCATATCATTCTCTATACAAACTATTTATACCTTCTTATTGAGACTACAAAACTACACCAAAATTGACTCCTTTTTCACATCTTGCACCATCAAAGTGCATGGTCCAAGTCTCTATTTCGCTTAAATACTAATTAGATATAGCTAGGATATTTTTATTTTCTTCTAAGGATATGATGTATGTGCCAATTATTGTTCCAAAATGGCTATAATATTCTCTTAATGGAAACTCATCTTTAACCTCTAGTTCTTCAAAAATTTCTACTATTTCAAAATCATCTAGAGGTGTGAGGTTACACATGTCTTATTCAATTTTCTCAATGTGATAAGACACAGACTTCTCATGTGTGATCCTTATTCTCTTTTCTTTTAAGGGAATCGTCATACTATAGTAATCCAAGTACATACATCCTCCTAATTTGGTAGTGAACTCTATAGAAAGCCATAGACCAAAATAAATCTCTAGGTCTACAGCCACAATATCTTGTACAATGGTCACCTCTAGGGCTCTATGCAATATCATAAGTACATATTTTATTATCCTAAATATATTTACTAGTGTCCCATCCAACTGCAAAACTCTAGGGTAGGATCTGGTATACTCCATACCCATATCCCCACAAACTACCTTGGTCATGACCATGGTGGAGGCCCTTTAATCAATCATATAGTTAAAAACTATTCAAACCTCCATACGCAAGGAAATATAGAATGGGGGGGTTTATTCTTTAAAGAAGTAGGAGACATATTATATTTTCTAATAGATACATTGAGGATGGTAGTGGCTTGCTTTTCTTGGGGATTCTTATTCAAAATATTTTAGAAGATCTATTTGACCAATAATAAAGAGGGTATCATAGAGGCTAACATTGGATGGAATCCTTTTCATCTCTTCTACAATATTATATTTTGATTTCATTAAAGTGGGATTATAAAATTTTCTCTTTGGATCACCATAATTACTCTTGTATTATTGTGTGGCTTCAATCATTTACCTCTTAGTTATAGATGAAAATCGAAGCTTTACGTGTGCTTCAAATTTTATATCTCGTCCTTTATTTGTCATTTTCTTTGTCAAACCGCCTAGAGAAACTGACCTCCTTTTCTAGGTCTTTAGGTACCATGTACCTCTTTTTAGTGGCTTTAGGGATAGGAAATTGGTCATTATTTTGGATAGGAGTATATTTCTTCTTCTGAGAAGGAAATTGAAATTGCCCCATCGTCTATGGATCAACCTACAATCTCATATTTCCAGATATTTTCATAATACCAATAGGTCCTTCTTCATTATGATCTTGTCCAACCATGATATGGTATGGTTGCAAGAGCATATTGAATATCCGTTTATAATTTCTCTCTATATTTTCCATGGCTTTCTGCACATGATGCTAATATATAACACATGACTCTAAGTCATGGGGATAATTACACAAAAGACACCATACATTCACAAGACTAGTTTTAGAGGAATATTCTAAATCTTCTTGGATTACATCAACTTTGATTCCATCGCTATTGCTTCTCCTAGGATTTTTATCTCTATTGACATAGGAAAATATTATTTGTTTTGATCTCTCTATATCACTCTTCTCCATTGAATTCATCTTGTTACTGAGATTTTTTAAAGTGTTTTGAATATCAAGAAGCATAGAATATTCTTGAGGTGCTTGAGATGGAAGAGGGGAGAAAGAAACTAAAGTAGATGATGATTTGGGAAGGAGAATTGAAGTCATATTTGGAGCTGATGATGACAGAGGAGGAGGGTCCATGTAAGAGGATGTATTTTCTTGACCTTGGATATTAGGAACTTTAGAGTAGTAAAACATCACAATATTTGGGGGTAAGCTCCCTACATTGGTAAGAACATTATTAGCATGGAAGATTGCATTATAAAATTGGGGAAAGGTATATATCCATGATTTTTGAGTTTGTAAACCCAATTCCGATCCAAGGGATCTGATATAGTTCATAAAAGCAAGGGTTGTAGCTAGCCTGGCTTTAGGTGGAATTCTCTTAGATTAAAATATGAAACTGATTCTTGTTGATGTTTTTGCATGGATGTGAACTAATTTAGAAGGTAGAAGAGATCATAAGACTAATTTAATTCTTCTAAAAAGAGTTCTGCTAACTCTACCCATGAAGTAATGCTATTGTCCTCCAAGGTTCTAAACTAGTATAAAATTTTTCCTCTAAAGGACAAGACCAAGATTCTGACAATGACATATTCATTATTTATTGATATGGATTATAGCACATGTTTTAATAAGTTGTTATTTTAGCATAAGCCTTATTTAATGTGTTCTTATCCATTGTAATGTCTTGTAATACCTATTTATAGGCACCTATTGATATGATAATAACTAAGTTTGGATTATCTTCTTATTCCTTTGTCTATTGTAATTGATTCCACATCATTGGTATCAAAGTAGGTTATGGGTTACAGGCTAGTATCCTCTTCCTCTAGGTCAATATTGGTTCAAACAAGGAATGAGAATGCCTCTGTAGGTCTATCTATGGAGCATTTACTTCCATTATAGACACTTTATTTTTAGACTTTATGAAATTGTTGGTTCCATATGCAATTTCATCCTACTTTACCTTGCATTTTTTATCATTTTCAAATTTTGTTCATTTCATACTCGTTCAAATCATGATTTGGTGCTCTTGCACCTTCATTTTTTCATGACCATCATTTATTTCTATCTCTAACATAATGGTGTTGAGTTAAACCATTTCACTCAATGAGGTCTCTGCTCGACTTGATGACCTCACCATGCAACTTCAAGAAATCCATGCATAAATGATTCAACTACCTATCGAGGATCTCATTGATGCTGATGATCTCATTGAATAATATCAAGATTTTACCCATGATCCAGAACTTGAAAAGTTTTTAGCCACACCTGGATTCGAACCAGGGTATTTGGATGATATATCCAACATCTTCCCACTAGATGATGTAGCTTCTCTTGCATATTCAAGCTACATTGAATCTCCTATTAAATATTAGGCCCCTTTAGGCATTATAGATCAATACTCCCTAGAAGTCATTACAGTTGAAGAAAAACTATTATCTCTTTTGAACTTAGTTGTATTAGCATACTAAAAGGTGCCTATAAATAGGTATTACAAGGCATTGCAATATATAATAATGAATTAAATAATGATTATCCTTAGCTAACTACTTATTAAAACATATGCTATAATACATATCATTGCACTATCCTAATCTGGTTATATAGAAATAAAATATAGATTTAAAGGTACCCCAAAGGCACTACACTTGCTGGAAAACCAGCTGAAAGTGATCGTATTCTAGTAGTAATCCAAGCTTAGCTCAAGGAGCCAATCAAAGGGCTCATACTCCTTACATCCTATATGGCTGAACCTATTATATACAACATGCAAAACAAAGGGAGAAACAATTTCAATCAATATCAATAGCATCTACAAAAGGAAGATGTAAGCAAGGAAGAAAAGGAAAATTGAAGCACCATTGGAGTGTCACTTACTCCACATACATTGGCAGAAATTGATGCTCAAATTATTTATATTTTTGCTCCATATCCCATATAAAAATAGTGTAGGTGAATGAAAGAGGAGTTGGGAATTTTTGAAGCTAAAAGGATTTCCAAAAATGTCTATTTGAACTAGCGAAAGGGAGGACGTCCATGCAGAGAAGAGAGTGATACTTGTCACCAAAGGAAAAATCTAATGGTCAAGTCAAGAGAGCAATAATATTTAAGAAAGGAGTTGTATGAATAGGATGTTGCATTGAGTGTATGGAATACAATTTTCAATTTGAAGACCAAACATTTTGCTAAATAATGTAACACGCATACATTACAAGAAGGAAGCCTAACGTTTCTTTTGCACCAAAATCTCCTCAAGTGCTGAAAGGGAAATAGACATGCCACTTGGAACTTTAGACAAGAAGCTTCTACATATTAAGGACATCAATGATAGAGGTCAATAAGCAATTTTTCATATTGGTATTTATCACTTTATCGTTTGCATGCACAATGCAGAATTATAGCATGGAAGGGTGTTAGAGCCTTCAATGCTCAATACAAGCGAGGTCAAAGGAAGAATCTGAGTAGCACAAATTTTTAAATGCTTAAATCTTCAAGTGATTCAATTAAAGGGTACATTCATAGCATTCAAGATATCTACGCAAATATTACAACCCTAGCTTCTCAAAAAATAACACTGTATATTGCTTGGTGAAAGGTAAAGTTTCATTCCTATTATTATGTGCTTTCTTTCCTAAAGACTTATAAGGTTATAATTGAAGGAATTTAACTATATTGAAATCCATTCATCAAAGGTAATACTTTATCAAATAAATATAATATTTACAATATAAAACCTAGGAGTAATAAGGGTTTCTACTAGAATAAATAATAATTATTTGCATATATTATTTTGGTCTAATTTATCCAAATATTATGGAGTCATAAGGGCTACTAAATAAAATTAATTAATTGGAAAATTAGATAAAATAAACCTAATTCCGAAAGGTTTATTTACAAAAGAGAGGTTTATCATATATTTTTCAAAGGTCGGACATTCATAAAATTATTGTCTCAAACTTCTCAAAAGGAGATAAAAGATCCAACATTATCACCTCTTTAAAATTTGGGAATAATGCTTAGTTCAATAGGAGCAATAAGGGATAATAATAATTGATTTTGAAATTTAAAAAACCTTTACAAAATCAATCAAATAGTGAACTATAATTTACAAAAGCACTATATCTTATTCATAGCATACTAGGAAGTCATAAGGTATTCTACAAAACTTGGTAATATTAGCATCTATCAAATATTATATATTTTCAAAATATAAGCTTTCCTCAAAACCTAAGAATCCTTAGGAATATATACTCACATTACTTGGGAGACATAAGGAAGTATAAAAAATAAGTATTAGTAAAGGTTTTATCAAGTCAAGCTTATAATATCTGATCAATAATCATATTTCCTAATATAGGGAGTCATAAGGTAGACTTCTAATATTCTTTTAAAATTCAAAATAAGGATCTTTCATGGATTATATCCTTATAAATGCTTTCAATAATGAAGAAATATTGCACTAAGTAGAATACTACTCCCAAAACTTAATGGATACTCTAGGAGGATACGAGTATCTACCCATTAGTGACAAAGAAAAATTTTCCTTATTTCTTAAAGAAGCTAAAGAAGGTAACTTTACAACATTGATTGGTTATATTCACAATATTCTCTTCATAGCATGGTGGAATTCACAAATATTGGTTATATTTTCACTAGAAGAATATCTGATGGTGTATCTATCACTAATGTATTTGTACTTACACAACACAAGGAACAAGCTAAATAATAATATTATTGTGAGTATAAACTAACTTGTCATGAAGAAAAAATTCTACCAGCATTGATGTAGAATCACAAGAGAAGAAGAAAAAGGAAAAGAATAAAATACATGCTAAAAAATAACATGGTATCATGAATATTGAACTATTTGAACATGTACAACAGTCAGAAGAACCTCCATATACAACTTACTTTGCATCATATGAAGACACATATCACCTATTGAACCTGATATCAGTAAGAAATGAAGGATAATGCAAATTCCATTATCTGATGGATAAAGATCCACATTCAAGACTAAAATCTTCAATATCCAAATAATATTATACAGGGGTGTATTATAAATAGAGTATATTACATAATTTGGATCTTGTAAATGTACCTTTCTTGGTACATACTTAGGACATTAGATTGCATTAGGGATAAGTTATCTAGTTTCTTCATGCATTATAATAAATGCACAACTATCAAAGTGCAAGTTGTAAATGTGCAAGTTATCCCTTGCACAACTAGGTAGAGTGTTGGCAAAGGAACCTATTTACTATATAAAGGATCATAGATATAGAGCAAGATATAGTTTTAGGAAGTAGTGTAGACCAGAGTGGTGTGATGTAGTAATATGATGTAATATTATGGAGTGTGATATGCTCAATGCACATTCTTGAGAAATAGATATATTCATGGAGTATTTGTTTCCTCCATAGCTATTTTGTAAACATCTCCATCATTTCTATTTATAGCATTTTCAATCATCTCATAGATTTACTTTATTTCATATTATTCTGCATCTTGTGATTTATATATCCCATTACTTGCTACATCAAAAGCTAACAATTTAAGCAATTTTATGACTAAAATTTAATGTATGTGAAAGGGAGTGAAATGCCAAGTATGACTAAAATTTTGATTAAATGAGAGTTCAAGAGGATGGTAAATATATGTAATATTGTTATTAATGATATATAATAGCTAATATAACCTCCAACAAAGTCAAATTAGCATTAAATAAGAAAATATCAATGGAATTGTTGAAAAATGTAAGTGTTGGTCAAAAACATGAAAAACTATAACAATGAATAAGAAAACATAGTGACTAAATTTGCAACTAAAATAGGGGTGCAAAGGAGTTTATAGTGTGAAATGATGATAGAATTTATGTAGAATAGCTAGTTAGCTTCTAGTAAATCCAATTAGCATTTAATAGTGAAAATAAATGGAAATACTATGATATGTGAAAGTGCCCCAAAATTAATAAAATTTGTAGTAAATGAAAGGGAGAAGGATTTGTAAGGGAATATGTAAGTGGGATGGTAATATAATGAATACCTTACATCCAAAATTAAATGATATTTTAGTGATGAGATGAGATGCTTAAAATACTTTGAAATGCTAAGAAAACAAAGCTATGTATGTATGAAATGAAGAGAACTAGCATGCTAAATACTTAACATATGAAAGTATGAAAGCATGGAGGTGAAAGAGATCGATTAGTATGCTTGTAATGGAGATAAAAAATGTTGCAAATTAAAATAACAAGTATTCAAATGAAATATAAGGATCCACAAATATTTGAATGCTTAATGATAAGAAATGCATGAAATAACTCTACAAAAATAGAGAGGTTAGTGAGAAATATGAAGATAGCAAGTAAGGGAAATCCTCCAATCCATGTTGTTGTACTCTAGTTTTGTTATCAAGCCAATGCTATAATTATGATCATCATATTGAAGGATTTAAAGGTGAGCACCCACTAATCACAACCTAAACTAAACATTGAAAGAACCAAATTGCTTTGATTCAACCTCTAGAAAAGGCTAGTATACCTTGTCAACTTAATGGGTGTTGACTCTATTTAGCTCAAAATAGTAAAATTTTAAGGGTAGAAATGGTAGGGTTAGAAATGTATGAATAAATAATGGACGAATGAAGCTAACAACATAGACATCCACAAAGCATTCCTTGATGAATTGAACTTCAAAAACAAAGCTTGAGACTAACAACATTCATAACTCTGCAATTATTGTATTGATGACCTTTTGCATACCCGTAGAATTATTCCAAACATTTATAGCACTAATTATCTAAATTAATAGAATAAGATCAAGGCATTGACTAACAAAAATATAATTCTTGAAAGTATGAATGTAAAAATGAATTATCTTAATTTACTCTAATTTAGTTATCCAAATTAACAGAATAGACTAACCATAGCAGCAATAGTAGAGATAATTTCATAAAATTATATCTAGCCAAACAACACAAGCACAAATTCAAGGTAAACATCCCTTGTAATGTTTCATTCATTAAATTTGCAGAATATATATATAGTAGCGCAAGAAAACACTTCAAAGCTAACCTTTTGAAAGGAGATCGCTACCTTTACTTATATTTTTTACAATGATATTTATTTTTAAGCATTATAGAGATTTGGATATTTCTTGATTTTCTTGGCCACTCATCATCCATGATGTCTTCTAGCTATGCCTTCTTAATCTATTACAACCAACTTCCACTCCAAATCATCTTCACCATTGATGGTTCTTGTAACCCCTTTTAATTCATCGATTTACAATTGAATCTATTCTATTGGAATATTTTGGAAGCTTTTGGAATGGAAGTAGTGATTCAACTTTTATGGCATATCATTTAGATTTCCTCTAATTTTTGTAATAAACAAGCCTATGAAAATATGCAAAAATACTAAATTTAGAGCAAAAATGATGACTGTCATTGATTTATATTTGGACAACCATGATTGATCTCCTTGAATCTGTTTGAGGTATGAAATTTTTCAACTTTTACTGTGAAGGACCAAAGTTTCATTCTCATTTATCCTAGCATTTTAAACTTAATGTATTTTTATTTGCATGGAAATAATGAAGAGGATAGAAAATAACACCTTTAGACCTTTTGATCAACTTTTCTCAACCTCCCACCCTCTCTCGTGCATCTTTGTTTCTAAAGCTTTTCAAATTTTCATGTGGTCAATGCAAGATATGAGAAATCATGCAACCTACAAAGGAAATAATAAATTGTGGCTTTTTGCCTTTTTCCCCCTTTTGATCATTTCTAGAGCTTTTCTACTTTCTAGTGCTTTTCATATTTTTCTCATTAAATACAAAGGAAATAGAGAATCTCGGCTCACGCAACTTCTTTGTTTGTGGCTATTTTCAATGCTTTTTTGTTTGCATGTGGGTTACAAAGGTAGACAAAAAATATTGGTGCACTCTATCTTCTCTATTTTTATCTTCCAGTGGTTTTGTATTTTTTAGCACTTTCTTGTTTGCACATTGAATACAAAGGAAACATAGAATATCGGCTCACCCAACTTCTATATTTGTGGCCATTTTAGTGCTTTTTAATATTCACCCCTTTTTAGTATTTTCCTATTTTCATGTTTTTTTACAAAGGAAGCAGAGGATCTCAACACACCTTTTGATTCAATTGTATTGCACAAAATTTTTTGCATATGTGCCTAGGTTGCAAATGGTCCCTCAAGCAATTGTTTTTGGAAAAATTACATATCTTAGAACCTTAGAATATTTATTTGAAAAACTTGATCATTCTTAATTATTTTTTCATATGTAGCTTTTTTAACCTACATTACGGTGCCTCTTACAAATGTTGACTTGGAAAGTTGTAGAACTCAGATAGCCTTATCCTTGAGCAAACATTTTTTTATAAATTAAAATGAGGCTTTAACTGATGCACTAGGGAAGAAAGGGGATAATTAATATGAATAATATAATGTTGAGAATAAAATAGGACAAAGTGGCACTAACTCACAAGGGAGACACAAATAAGTTTGATTGGTAGCAAAAATGAACCTCATAATACACATGAAAGGAAGCAGAAGGAAAAGGAGAGGGACAATAAATAGTATAAAATTCCACATAAAATAAAGGGATATCCTAAAATAATGTAAAATATGGTAATTTTATAGGTGGGGTGAGTGGAAGGGTACAAAAAAGCTAAAGAAAAGGAAAGGAAGGTGATAAATCAAGGGAATTGAAGGTACACAAAATATTAAAACTATAAATAACACCATACCTCCATATGTATACTCCATTAAGGTTTAAGTTGCATATGTATATTCCATAGAGGTGCAGAGCCATTTCCAAGGTAGAAGGATTACCATAGTAAAAGCAATCATTTGTGTACGATCCTAGAAAACATGCACCTAACTATTTGCATCATTATATCAAGCATAAAAGAAGAAAGCATGTAAAACCATGAGTTAAACAAAATATAGAGCCTCCTTTATTGATTCTTGATAAAAATTGGTTACAAGTAGGTCCCTCTTAGGGATACCAATATCTTGATACAATGATTACAATATTTGAAACCCCTAAATGGGGGTGGTACAATCCACAGGTCTTCTAGAGTCGACATGAACTGCTCAAGGCTTATGGATGCCTTCTTCTCACTTGCTTGGAGGAATTTTATGTCAAGAATGCTTAAAATATGTCAAGAATATATAATCTACATTCAAGAAACAACATAGCACAATTAGGAGCATATGAGGCCTCTCATGATGAGGCTCCTATTGAATATTTTGCATAGAATGTAATAAAACTTACAATAGAACATAAAGATATGTCAATGTAAGCAAAGATATGTGCAAGAATGCTAAATTAATGCAAAGTATGCTAGAAAACAAGTAGATCTAACTAATATAGCATCAAATTTGTAAATAAAACAAGAGATAAGGCTAATCTAAGGAGATTAATTAAAAATAGCAAATGTGAATAAATCTAGTCAAAGCTACCTTAAATATGGCTAATGAACCATTCAAATATGCTAAAAATTATGAATCTACTTTAATATAAGCTAAAAATAAGGTAAAACTACATCAAACCCTAGCCGCTATTACTCAAGGTGGCTGGTCTACTAGCCACTACTGTAGTAGGTGGCTATGCCTGCAGGCTACTATCGAAGACAATGGTCATAAATTATGATCTTTACTCATCGTATTAGGTTTTACAACTCAAAAATCCCTAGTGAATTGATGTTAAAGGTTCACTGGTGTGGATTTTCAAGTGAAATCTCTCAAATTTATAGTATATTGATGGCAAATGGATGATTTTCTTCTCAACCTTGTGGACACTTTGTGGTTAATGGCATGCTTGGTGATCTGTAGTCAAGCATCACTTTTATGCTCCTCATAGGGCTATAATTTTTTTGGTCAATGAGGAAGTGATTCACTACATAAAATTGTGATGATCTAGATCCATATTTGTTCCTAGGAGGGTGCATATGTAGGCCTCCCAAATTCCAAATCTTGACTTCTTGGATAATCTAAGATTCAGATTTACATGAAATAGGTTGTTGGTGGGAAAGGCCTAGTTCTAGACTTGCATTGGAGTGGCAATTAGGAGGAAATATAGGAGATTCATTCCCAAAATGTCTTGAAACCAATGTAATTTTAGTTACCATGTGTGATTCGGGTATGCATGTCTGTCTTCATGCTAGATGCTATCCACAATAGCATCTAGCCCGTAGCTGCTCTAAGCTTCAGCAGTTGGACTGGAAACTACTCTAGTTGATAGCAGTTGTTCCTGAACAGGTTAGAACTACCTCTAGTGAATGGTTAGAACCACTACTAGCTCTCAAAAAGGTCCAAGATCAGTTGTATGGTCTATAGAGGTACACACATGAGTAGTATATTAAACATGATGCATTTTAGGTGTCTATAGATACCCCTTTTTGGGATGCATTATGGGAAAACACAACTTTGAGAAAAAATAGACCACCTAATGCCATATTGTAGGATGTGTGATTATCATTGATTTGATCAACATGAGATGCCTCAATAATTAGAAGGGTATGCATCTCTAAATCATTGCTTCCAATGACGTGGAAGGCTTAGTTTACATAAGACTTCGAAGTCCACTAGAGTCTTAGGTTATATTTCTTAGCATCCACAAAGGATCAAAATCTAGATCATCAAAGGTTTAAATAAACATATTTTATTTTACCTCAAGCAATATGGTAAGCTTATGAGAGTTGTTATAAATGATTCATAATACGAACGCGATTAACTTGATTAAGTTATCAATTGTTGATTTTGATTATGATTTTGTTATTATGACTACCCCCTCAAGCAATGAGTCAATGAGGGAAGGAAAATTAATAAAGTGATGAGTCGCTTGACCAAGATGATTGATTTGGACTCTTTAAGATAATTTTTTTTTTATATGTCAGGTCCCATTATAGGTTTGATTTTAACCATTAATAGTAATTGTACATCTCTATCTCATAGAGTAGTCTGGTCGCAATGGCCTTATTAGGGATTTAATATGATAGCAATTCAATTTATCTTATGATGAATCATTCGATGATCTACTAAAAATATCATGGAAGAAATAAAATGAACACCTCGTTCTCGTTGGGTAGTTCGACTACCATGGCCTTCTTCAGGATTGAAGTGAAGCTTTGCAATTCAACGAGGAATAAATTGGCTCAAATAACCTTATGGTAATTTACTCATATTTCTGAAATGCATGGACCACAAGTCACTGCAACCACCAAGTGTGTAGGGTAAATAACTAGGTACGAGGTGCATTTGAAATTTTTGATGTTATTTGAGTTTTTTTTTTGTTAATTTTGATGATTTTTTATGATTGTTTTTTAGATTTTTAATTAATCATTTTTTTGGTTACTATGCATTTTTTGATGATTTTGGACCAGTAGATATGCTTGTTTGTCCAATTTAAGACTCTTCATGGTGAGAAATATAATGCATTTATTGCTATTTGCTAGCTGGTGTTAGCAACAATGGCCTAATTTTGCAATTTCATGACCGATGTCGGCATAGGCGGACCACACTTTCTAGCCACTATTAGCATCAATGGCCATAACAAACTGGAAAATATAAAAATAAAATTATGGTTTTCAATTCATTATTTTCTAGCTGTCAATTTGCAACAGTGAGCTCTATAATAGAAAAGGAGAAAGTGACCTAGGACACTGCATGATTATCGAACACCATGGCAGAGTAGGGTGAGGCATCCATGAGCAGAGGAGTTGGAGCTTCACGGGTATTTCTCCAAACCCTAAATTGTTTATTTAACTGGTAAAATGAACCAAATTAAGAAATTGGTAAATGAACCTAACTAAGCTTATTGGTAACAAACCACATCGATAGTTAGGTTTAGAAGTAGGCTAATTTAGGTGGGTGTCCTTTATTTTCTTGTTTTTGTTAATTTTTTTTGGAATTTTTGGCGAGGGAAGACATTGTTGGTGTGTCACCTCATGGCCATTGTCACTCAGGGAATCCCCTAATTGGAAAAGAGAGGTCATTGTCACTGAGGGTGGCTATTTTAAATCCCAATGGTTATATTTTTGACCATTGGTGGTTAGCCACTATAGGCATTGGTGGCTACTACATCATTTGCTATCAGTGTAAGCAGCCACTAGCATTAGCAATTATTTTTTATTTTTTTTTTAATTTAATTAATTTTTTTGAATTTTTTGAATTTAATTGATTTTTTTGAATTTAATTGATTTTTTTGAATTTTTCAAGTGTAAATTTTGATTTTTTTGCATGTTTTGGTGCAGTTTCTTAGTGTGTTTGTACTCTTAACTAATTTTAGGTTACTTTTGCACCATTTTTTTTCATTGATGCTTTTAGTGTAAGTGCATCTGATGAGGCCTTTATTTTGTTACATTTAGATCTTGTCTATGCGGGCTCGAGAGCCTGATTTATTTGTAGTGCTACTACCACATGACCCCAATGGATTGGGCATGGTTCAATGCCTAGGTCATTGTGTATACTACTAGATTTTCGACTACGATGTCAAACTAGGATTACATTATTGCATTGTCTCATAGATGGGACTACCGTACTAACACCTTCCATCTCCCGACTAGTGAGATGACCATCACTTCTAGGGATGTTTATAGGATATTTAGGATTCCATTCAATGGATGGGCCATCATATCATCCCCTACTATACATAGGCAAGTGGTTTTTGATAGAGTCTTTAGCACCCAAGCATAGGAAGCTCTAGGAGACATACATAATGGAGGAGTTTCCTTCACCCATTGTTATCATGCTCAGGTATTCTCATTATGCTAGGTCATGTTGATGTACATTATCTACAATGTGCTTCTCCCTAATACATCAGGAGTGATATTCCCCTAGAACCTCTTAGCGATGGTGCAAGACCTTATTGAAAACACCAAGCCCATCATTATGGCTTGGAGGAGTGCATTATTGGTGTAGCTCTATGATGAGTTGTACAATATTCAGTAGCAGGACCATGCTGGAGTTACTTGTAGCTTGATCCTATAGATATGGGGGTGGTATCATATCAAGGTAGACCACCCAGATAGATTTCCCCAAGATATTACTACTATAGTTATGAGGACATAATGTTATGGAGCTAGGTGGCCTTGGTATTTACAAGAGTGATGAATTCATTGCCATGCAGGGGACTTGACTCACTATGCATGACCATTGATTGGGATACAAGCCTAATATATCATCTGGAGGCCCTATGTGGATTGTCCTACTTGGCCTGAGGTAGATCAGTTCATGGCATGCATGAGGTGTGATTGATGGGTCATCGATTGTAAGGTAGGAGTTAAGGAGTTCTTTCATTACTCCATGGTGACCAGACAGTATGGGGTCCAGCAAGAAATTCCACTGGTGCAAGTTTTGCATATGTAGATCTAGGAAGAGAGGGATCTCCTTGTGCCCCAGGTGATAGCTTTGGTAGAGGAGACAGATCCTCCTGCATTTTATGTTGGTATAGCTGACATCGAGACTTCTACTTGGCCTGAGGTAGACCAATTCATGGCATGCATGAGGTGTGATCGATGGGTCATCAATCATAAGGTAATATTTAGGGATTTATTTCATTACTCCTGGGTGACCAAGTAGTATGGGGGTCCAGTAGGACATTCCACTAGTACAAGTTTTATACATGTGGATCCAAGAAGAGAGGGATCTTCCTATGCCCCAGATGATAGCTTTGGTAGAGGAGGTAGATTCTCCTATAGTTTATGTTGGTATAGCTAATATTGTGACTACAAAGGCATACACATAGTGGTGGGTGACGCGGCTATTGTAGGGTGGTGTTAGCCTATGATGAACTAGGGATGAGGCTTCTAAGGAGGACTCTAATGTGAGATGGATGTGGACCAGGATAGAGGAGTGGGACTAGGCTATTGAGGAGCAAGTAGTGCTAGAGGAGGAGGAGGAGTTATCTCCAGAGGAGCAAGAGTCTCCTCTCTGGGAATAAATACACAACATAAAGGTTGAGCTTCAGATCGCTTGGTGATAGATCCTAGAGTGGGACATATCTCTCACTAAAATACAAAGCCAACTGGTAGTAGGGTAGACCACATGGCATGGATATGAGGAGGAGAGGACCTCTCTATAGAATCATATTGACTCAGACCTAACCATGATATATTATCTTACTATGGAGAGAGATTCTCTATGATCACAAGTTGTGCCAGCCACTCCAGCTGCTCAGGGGCCAATAGGTTTAGAATTAGGGGCAAAGGTTAGGTTCCTATAAGGGATCTTAGAGTATTATGAGTCTCATATTATGGTATATGATGGGTATATTGTTGCTCTGCAACTTTATATCATGAGGCTAAATAGCACTCCTTGATATAGGTCTATAGTAGGGGGTTTTCATCAGAGTAGGCAAAGTGAGTCAGGACAGTCTTCAGTACAACCTAGCCAGAGGATAGGGGTCCATATAGAGCAGACCATAGGTACTAGCTCCATATAGCCTCGTAGAGAGGATGGAGAGGGTGGTGACACTAGTGGCACATGCCCATCTTGATATATTTTTGACATACATGTACCATTTTTTAGTCAAATGTCTAAGGATCTACATAATTGTAGCATGTGGGTAATTTTGATGTACCTTGATGTACTTTGCCATATTATATGCACACACACACACACACATATATATATATATATATATATGATATTATATTTTGATACTCATTATGTGTATTATGTGTTTTGTTTTTATTTTGATGTTTATAATATGCACATGGATGCAATGTTGATATGATTTGATTACTTCTATATGATGTGATATTTTTATGATAGACACTAGCTATATACGTAGATACTATGATCTGGATGTGTGGATGGACTACTTAGAATGTATGCATATATGGATGCAATGTCTTGTATTACATGCATGTTTAATTTGTTTCAATTGTTTATACATTTGTCTTATGTTGGTATGTTATGGTGAATGCAAAGTATGCAATGCAGTATTTACATGATGGTAATCTAATGTAAATGAATCTGTATGATTTAATCACTTAAAACATAAGGGATGAATGTAATATGTGTTTAACCATGTAATGGGTGATACCATAGAATGTATGAAAATGATGAACGCAAATGTTAAATCTTGTCATAATAATTAAACATTTAAACATCCATATGTGATATGAGTTGATGTGATAAGTATGTGCTTTCTTTATAAGTTTATATAAATTAAGAGATATGTAAAAAATATTCAGTGGTCGTCTAAATATCATTGCTGATATTTATTTGGTATCTACCCTATTTCATGTACACCCTTTAATGAAAAAAACCTCATAAATAAAGTTAATGATTTGTTTGATGGAATTATTTTTTGCTATGAGGGGATTTTTGAGGTTTTCCATGAGACTCAAACACCCTAGTTTATTAATAAAAATTTTTATAATGAACATATAAGACTCCTGAAAGATAAAGTTTTGTTATGAAGACCAAGAAATTCATTATCCATGTGTGTGTAAATGAATATATTATAGATACATAAGCCTACCCCAATGTCATTCGGGATTCATTCAACCCATTGTTATATTGGGGATCACCAAATGCTCATCATGATCCTAAGTTGGACTTAGTTGGATTAGACCATTAGGCAATACAAGACACCTAAAGCTAGCTCATTTTGCAAATTTCTTAGAGCTACCCCAATTCCAGACATGATTCATTCAGCCCATTGTTATATTAGGGATCACTCTATGGTTTCAAATAGTGACCATTACAGGGATTCAAACTCTTCACCTTCTTATTTTATTTTGATTTATAGGGATACTTTCTCATATATAGTGATGAAAATCACTATTTATTTTGCATATTTTTTTTGTTTTTCTTTTCTTTTTAGCAAGGGATTTGATTTGAATTTGGTAGTTTGCTCATTTTGTGTGAAAGTAAGGGATTTATTTGGGTAGGGGGAGCTTGTCCTTTTGCCAATGATCAACACTCTAGACCATGTGCATCACAATATGAGCAAGTAAAAACCTTTCTCTTAAGGTGACTAGGACCACTTCGTAGTGTTCATCTTTCCTTGTCATAATTAGGATTGTTAACATGTTTGATTAGTGACAGGATTTTGATATATGCTAGGTGCTATCAAAACTAGACCTCATCTATCAAAAGCACATATATATTTCTACAAAATTTGAGAAGATCACTAGGTATGGTTGAATGACCAAAAAATCCTAGCATAATCCTTATAGCAATAGTAAGGGGTTGTGTTGAAAAACACAGTTACTCACATGGGTTATGGATGAATGAGGATTTGAAGATGCATGATTGGCCTACAAATGTGGTGCCATTTGCAATATTGAAAATATAGTCTATCCTAATGCTAATGTAGTGGATGCAACATGCCTAATGCAATGCAATTACATGAATGCAAATGCAAAATATAACATGCCAATGTTTTTGTATTTTAATGTTTTAAATTGCTTTTGTGTTTTGCAATGTTTTTGAATTTTATTGTTTTTTGAATATTTTTAAATTTTGATTTTTAATAGTTTTTGTATTTTTGTCTTTTGTTTTTGACCAGAGGGCGTAAATACCTTTGGAGCCTTTTGTGAGTTGACCAAAGTCATTTTTGTGCCTTTGGGGCTTTTTTTGAGTTGACCAAAGGGCTTATGATGCCTTTGGGGCATTTTGTGAGTTGACCAAAGGGATTATAATGCCTTTGGAGGCTTTGGATGTTTTTATTTATTTTTACTTTTATGTGTAAAACACCTTCAAATGAAGAATGTTGAGAGGCTTAGGCTCTTCAACACCTTCTAACGATGTTAGGCGATATGGCCCAGGTCCAATATTATATAATATGATGTAAGGACCTATCTAGTTGGCCATAAATTTGTCTAACATGTGTGATGGCAGGTTTGAATTTGTTTGGCTCTCTTTGATGATGATATCCCCAACCTTAAAGTATTTCAAGTGGAATTTATTGTTATAAGCTCATGTTAAATGATTTTGGTAAATATGGAGATGCTCAAGAGCATTAATGCAACGTTCATCAATAAGGGTCAATTGATCAAGGTGAGCTTGTCATGTAGTGTCATCATCAATAAACTCTCTCTATGTGATGTATAATGTTGGAATTTCCAACTCCAAGGGCATAATGACCTCAACACCATATACAAGAAAAAATGGTGTTGCCCTAGTGGGCATCCATATGCTAGTTCTGTAAGCCCATAATGCAAGAGGTAACTGTAGATGCCAATCCTTATGATTTTATTTTACCATCTTATTTAATATGGATACGATTTTTTTGTTTGAGGCTTCTGCTTGTCCATTTGCTTGAGAATAATATGATGCCATAAAAATTTGTTGAATTTTGTATTTATAAATTAAAGCCTATACATTTTTTTTTAAAGGAAGGACCATTATCTAAAATTATCTTAAATGGGATACCAAAGCAACAAATGATATTGTGAATTATGAACTCCATAATTCATGGTCCTATCATTGACGTTAAGGGGACATCTTCCACACATTTGGTGAAGTACTCAGTGGTCATTAATATAAATATGTGTCAACCCAAATATGGAGGAGATATCTTTCCAATTATTGAAACCCCACTAAGAAAATGGCCAAGCTGCCTAAATGGGCTGCAAGGCTTGTGATGGAAGGTGTATAAAATTCACATGATGCTGACACTTAACACACTTCCTGACATACTCATAATAATCCTTTTCCATGGTGGTCCAATAATAACCCATTCGAAGGATGTGCTTGATGATAGCCATATCGCTGAAATGGCCATCACATGTACCATCATGAGCTTGTGAAATCACCCAAGCTGATTTGTGGGGCTCAAGAAAATGTAGGACTCCATCATAGCTTCGATGATACAATATATCTTCTAGAAAGACATATCTTATATATTTTTATTTGAATTCTCATTTTGTGGCATACGATAATCCCTATGGGATGATTCCAAGCTTAAGAAAATCTTGTAATTGGCATAGCCAATCCTGATAAGCTACAACCTCAATAGACAAGATGACTTGTTCTCTCTGTGATTCAATGTGCACAAATGCAGATTGAGAAACAACCTTATGGTTAATGATAGTACCATTCCTCATAGGACCCTATGAGAACAAATACCCCCAAGGGGCCTTCTTTAGAAAGTCTCTAGATTTGAAGAACCAGTCATGGTTTGGTTATATATGAATCATGTTGATTTATTATTTGTTGTCAAAAGCCTCACGCTGCATCATTGATTGTGATAGTGTCTCACATGAATGGTAGTGAAATCAGTAGATGGATTTTGAAGGATCAAGGATCCCAAATATGCCATAGTGTCTACAAATTTATTGTATGTGTGAGGGATTACCTCGATTTTGTACCATTCTAGTTGGGCTAGATAAGTGTTAACAATATATTTGTAAGCTTTTAGGATTGGACACCTACATTTAAATAATCCCTTAACTTGGTTAATGATGAGAAGGGAGTCACCAAAAATATTTAGCTTTTTAATCTTCATAGTGAATTTTTTTGGAGACCCAAAATTAGGGTCTTGTATTTAGCATTGTTATTTATGCAAGGAAAATCTACCCTTAATGACAAGGACATTGGATCACCTTGCAACATGAAAAACACAATCCCTGCACCACCCCCTTGCTCACACTTCAAACCATCAAAGAACAAAGTCATGTTAGCTTTATTATCAGGTTATTTGGGTTTAGGTGCTTTCAATAATGTAAATACTACCTCATTGGGAAGTTCTATGATGAGAGGCCTATTATCATAAAGAGGTGCCTCTACCATTTTATCAACTATGACTTGTCCCTTGATGAAATTTTGGCTTATGAATTCTAAATCAAATTCTATAAGTAGAATGATCCACTTTGTAGTACCTGTATTATGATATATCTTGCTCATATTATGCTACAAAGGATTTTGTTTTGATATCACATATGTTATATGGCTTAGCATATAGTGGTGTAACTTCTCTATGTATGCATACCCTAGCTCATAACTCATCAAGGTGCGGATGATGTAGTATATCACTTGTTCTTTATCTTACACATTCTTTTGAGCCAACATAGTACCCAAAACAAAATTTGGTAGTAGATATGTAAATAATAAATGGTACATTTGGCCTTGGTGGTGCTAGTACTGGTAATTTTTTTAGGTATTTCTTAATCTTGGTAAAGGATTATTGATATTATTCATCCTAGTGGAATGGGAACCCCTTGTGTAGCAGTCGATTCATGGGTCAACATTTGTTTGATAGTTGTGTGATGAAACACTTTATGGATGTTACTTTGCCCTATAGGCTTCTCAACTCTTAGATGTTAGTAGGAAGGGCTATTTCTAGAATAGCCTTTACCTTTACTAGGTTGACTTTGATTCCTCATTTAAAAATGATTAATTCCAAGAGTTTTTTTGAAGTTACGCTGAAGACACATTTCTTAGGATTCAACCTGACATTGTGCTCTATCAGGTGATTGAATACCTTTCTCAGGATCTCGATGTGCTCTTCATATAACAATGACTTGGCCAGTAAGTCATCAATATAATATTCTAGGATCTTATGCATGTATTCATGGAAAATATATGTCATGGCCTGCTAATATGTGGCACCAGCATTTTTAAGACCAAATGGCATTACTTTGTAACAAAATGTCCCCCATGGAGTGGTGAATGTGGTTTTGTGTTGGTATTCATGTTTAATATAAATTTAATTATAACCATAAAATTCATCCATGAGGGAGAGCATCTCATGACCCACAGTTGCATCTACAAGAGCATCTATGTTGGGCAATGGGAATGAATCCTTTGGTGTTGCCTTATTGAGATATCTAAAATTTGTGCAAATACAGATCCTTCTGTAGGTCTAAAATTCACACACTCCTTTCCTTCAGGCTAATGGATCTGCATCTTGAAGGGGAATGTGGGAATGATAGATCTACACCTCGAAGAGAGACACTTGAGTTCATGTCTTCTTTGGTGATTTTTCGATGAATTGTTTAGGGTTCACCAGGAAATATTTTATGGCAGTTTCCACACCTAGGTTTTGGAGTTTGTTTTGATGTGTTCCTTTTAGAAAATCTCACAATCACCTAGTGTTTGGCCAATATGCAACTATACTAATCTATATGCAATTTTGATTTGTATGAAAACAACAAACAATAGAAAACAGAGCTTTAATGGACAATGCAATGCTTAAAAAGTAATTAGAAACTCTAACCTGTATCCGGAAGTCTGAAGAAGATTCTGATTTTTGAATGTAGATAAGATCATATGTAGTAGGGCAAGATCGTATGATTCTGATCAAGATCATACCATCCGATCAGTGATCGAATGATCCAATTTTGATAAAAACCTATAGTTTCATAAATAGAGTGCAAAATACAAAAAATAGAATATGCTATTGATATTTTTAGGCATGAATTAGATTAAATATCAGCTATTGAATGACATAATGAAAGAAATCAACATCTAAATGCTTTAAACCATATGAAATGTGCAATTAGATGCAAATTGGTGAACTCCAAGAATGCAGATGATTAAATCTAATGTGGTATGAAATAAAAATGATAGATAGGATGATAAATATGCAAAATGAGATCTTAAGAAATGTAAACCAACACTCGGGGTTGCCCCCAAGTGATCCACAGGCAATATCATATGGAAAGCGCAAGATCGTACAACAAACAAAGAAAGATCGTATCCTCCGATCACCGATCGTATCCTCCGATCCTGCACAAAATAGAAAAATACCTAGGTCTAATGCAAAAATTACAATGATTTGAATGTGAAAATTAGATCAACACATCAGGAGAGATTCGAGGTGAGAGGTGCTTGATTAAATAGGCTAAGCAAGCTGATGAAATTGGGCTAGAAGACAAAGTAGGTTGCAACCTCCTCCAAGCTGGGACTGATCGGTGGATCCGATCCCGTAACTACCGTACGGTTGCATAGGTAAAGAAAAAACAAGTTATAACCAATTTGTCGCTTAGCTAAACTAAGAAATTTCTATTTTTGAGCAATATCATATGTATGATCAGAGATCGTATCGTACGATCAGGGATTGTATCATACGATCAAGGATCGTATCGTATGATCTCATCTAGATTAACTCCGATCTCACCAGGAGGGCACAAAAATCGAGGCAATCAACTTAAAATCAATTTTTACAAGTTGTTTGTCTTTAGTGCAAATTATTATGAGTCAATTTTAGGGTGCTACATTTTACCCCCTCTTTAGCGCATTTTTGAAAAAAATGTGTTAAAGAAGAGAATAGCATGCTTTACGAGAAAGCAAAAATTTATTACACATTTTGTTGATGGTTTCAAGTTTTAATGCAAGTTGTGTAAGGTACGATACCCCCTTCGAGATTTTACACCAAATTCTGTGTTTGGGTAAAAACTCGAAATTTTCTATTTTTAGGGTAAAATGAATAAAAACAAGAAAAATAGAGTTAAACTTAATTCATTTACTTTTTACCATTTTAATTTTAGAGCTCTGGAGAAAACTATGGTAGAGGTTCCCCATCATGCATATCTGGTTCGAGCGGGAGATGGAGCACTCTAGGTAAGCATTTCTCACTTGTTTAGCTTAGATTTTTCATGTTTTTATTTTTAATTTGATTTATTTTTTTATTTTTAGGGCATGGCTACCATCGCATGACCCTAATTGCGAAATCATAACGATTTCACAAAATCATAGTGATTTCATGATATCGATGAAATCAACCTGATTTCATGATATCATATCATATGATATCGTAAAATCAGTCTGATCGAGGTCGATATCAGACTAATTTTGATGATATCGTATAGTACGATATCATAAAATCGATATGATATCGCTCGATCAATATGATTTTGAGCAAATTAATATGATTTTAAACAATTTGATATGATTTTGCTAATTTGATATGATTATCTAACTAAAATTTTGTTATTTTGTTGTTATTGATAGATGGCTGAACTAAAGAATCGGGAGTGGAGACATGCCACTCTCTAGGCAGACTTGGCCGCTCTCTCAGTTATTGAGAGAACATGCTTAGAGGTAGTGGGATTGAGACATGTGGTAAAAATGCCATAGATCCCAGTAGACATGAGGGTGTTGATGGCTTTGGTAGAGAGGTGGTATCCAGAGTCATCCTACTTTAGATTGTTGATAGGGGAGATGACTCCCACACTAGAGGACGTCTGGAGGATCCTGAGGCTACCATTGAGGGGTGTTGGCATAGTTGCATCTGGAAACCAAGGCCAGGCACTGAGGAGGTTGATAGGAGACCCTAGTTTCATTCTGATGAAGGGTGGGGTTATCATTGATAGACTCAAGGAGATAGAGGGAATCTCTTGTTTGATATTTTTGTTGAGTGGTGTCGTGGGAGGCCTGGTAGTGAGCCATCTCAGTGGACACCATGATGCACCTTGTCGAAGCCATAACTTGTGACTATCTCTTAATTTTTTTTTTTTTCCAATTTTTTTCTTCTCACCCCTCCTTCCTGTCCTTCTGTTTTTCCTGTTGGCACCTACCTCGTATGTTGGTAGAGGTGATTTGTGATGTGATTAGAGTGTACGGTTTTCTTGGGGTCCCTTCTTTCTCTGTAGGCTCTACAAATTTTTGCATAGGGTGGTTTACAAGGGGGAAGGGATTGATACTTACATCATTCCTATAGGTGTGGTGTTGGGAGCATATAGCTATCCGATGACCTACAAGACTTCCTCTGGTTTGGGTAGTAGATGGCCAACCTAGGGTAGAGGATGATAGATCGAGGATCTACTACTAGCCCCTACAGAGAGGATGATGGGGACGAGTTAGCCTCGATGTAGCGAGGCAAATCTTTGATGAGCTACTACTGGAGGATATCACATGGAGGCCCTAGAGGGTGATACTAGGGTGGGAGGAGGATGCATTTGAGTTGGCCCACATCAGGTGGACTATATGGCTATGGATGGACCAGGGGGAGCTAGAGTTGCACCATTTTGATCGGGTGCAATGATAGTTTGGGCTACAGTAGGACATTCCTAGATATAGGAATGTCACATATTCTAGGGTTACTCGGGATCACACCACCATCAGTGGGGCTCCCAATATGTCAAAGTTTTTGGATCCTGCACCAGATGATGAGCTAGTGTAGATGGTAGATGGTGATGATATTAGGGTGACCGATATATATCGTTAGTGGTATATGATGATCCATCTTGCTAGACTGACCCTGGCGAGGAGCACCATAGAGCAGTCATCTGATCGAGTTAGATAGTGATGCTCAGCTAGTCAGCAGTTAGGGACACAGATACCCCCTAGGCGATAGGGTCTGCACACTAGAGGAGGCCATAATTACCATTTGATGTGGGGTAGGGTCAATGGAGGAGAGGAGGGCCTCTTCTCAGTAGATGGTGGATGATAGGGTAGAGGAGGAGCATGTAGCATCTCCTTAGTAGGGTGATGTACCTGAGATGCTCGATAAGGGCAAGAGGATTATGGAGGAGGGGGAGAGTAGTGAGATGGTTGCTCTATGGGTAGAGGTTACCAGGTTGATAGAGGAGAATGCCTCCTAGAAGACTAATATTGAGTCTTTGGAGGTATAGGATGTGGGTCTGAGGAGTAGGATTTAGACTCTAGAGGTAGAGCTCACACAGTGCGGGCTTAGGTGACTTAGGGAGATGCAACTCCAGCTCCTACACCTTCTTAGACTACTCAATCTAGGAGGAGAAGCATGGGGGATGAGCTAGTGAGGTCTATACAATAGACCATATTTTACCAGAATTTATAGTTTATAGCGGTTCCTCTAGAGTAGAGACATGCTATATAGATTGCAGGTCCTATTTGCATAGGATCCTCATCTCGCTCTACTACTAGGGTGACTTCCTCTAGGATACGATAGTGGGAGGATAGTTTCAACCACCACCACCACCCCCTGGTAGAGATGATGATGCTACGAGCTCTAGAGGCTCGAGAGGAGTCTAGGGTGGGCTCACTTAGACACATTTTTGTATTATATATCCTTATTGACTGAGTATACCGATTTTTGAGGATTGTGGCATACCAGTCTAACTCTATTTTGTACATGGATTTTTGAGATATATATATATATATATATTTTTTTATTGACCTCCTTGTATTATGTGATTTTGTATGATTTGATTGCATTTTATTGAAATTTTTATGATGTTTAAATTTCTTATAATCATGCTTTTGATTTAAGTGTTTTGATCATGCTTAAAATGAAATATGATTTAAATTTTTGTAAATGTGTTTTTGAAAATATGTTTTGGTAAAATGATGAAATAAATGGATTAGCAATGTTCCTCGGAGGATGTTGTGATGTTATATGACCGTTGGTGGAGATCAGTGCTCGCTAGGTCATGAAGCGAATCTTGTTGTGAAGAATTTTGTATTGCTAATAATAGAAATATTTTTGTGGTGCTCAAGTATAATCTTGAGGCTTATGATGATAAAAGAAGATGTTTGATTTTGTTTTTGAGAAAATTTGATTTTTAAGAAATATTTTGATAAGGTTTATTGTTGTGAAAAATGTGATTTAAGCATGAAAATTTGGGAAGGATGACTTGCGCTAGGCATAGAATTCTTAGTGTGAAATTTGAGAAGAATAATTACTAAGAATTATACCATCATCGCGAAGTCAAAAATGCAATGCATGATAATATGAAATTGTTTTATTTTAAGATATAAGTTGATATGAAGCAAATCATTTGTATCACATATTTAAGAAGATTAATAAATATGGAATGTTTTAGACCTAAAAATTGAGAAATATGACTTGCGCTAGGCATAGAATTCCTAGTGTGAAATTTGAGAAGAATAATTCCTAGGAATTATACCATCATCACGAAGTCAAAAATGCAATGTATGATAAATGATTTTGTACTACAAGTTCTTTTGGAGTAAATTATTTTTGAAGATTTTGAAAAAATTTATGTAATGAATGAAATAATGTTGTCTAACAAATTTCAAAGAAATATTTTAACTTATTTCTAAGACAAAATCAAATTTATCAAGAACCAGTGTGATAAGTGAGTTCATTATCCATATTGATTTGACACAATGATACAAAATCTCTCAAGGATCAAATGTGTGTGTTTTGTGAAATTAATTTACCAATTTTGAGTAAGGTAGTGATACAAGCAAACTTTTATGAACCAATGTGTGTGCAAGTGAAATGTTCATTAACCATGATTTTGTGCATGCCATTGTACCGAACTACTATGTAAGTCAAGTTACCAAAATCTAGCTAATCCACAAGTGGACATTGGTCTGTATAAAATAAGGTCACTAATGTGATAGACATGTCACCATGTGAAAGGGATTACCCAAGGTCAAGTGGGTTGGGCACAAACCACTTGTTATGGGGCTTACCTCATGGCTTTCAAATAACTGAGGAATTCTAGGGATTCAAGCTCACTACCCCCTTCTTTTCTTTTGATTTTTGGAATAGGGATTTCTTGTCCATTTTTTAACAAGGGGATTTTATTGCTTTTGTCTTTTTATTCTTTTATTTTTCTTTTTCGGGATACTTGCCCAGATTAGACGTAGAGCAAGGGATTTTATTCGGGTAGGGGGGGAGCTTGTCCTTTTGCCAATTCTCAGTATTCTAGACCATGCACATAATAGGATAGCAAGGGAAACTTTTCGCTTAAGGAACTAAGACTACTATGTAGTATAATTTTTGAACTTTGCAACAAATCATTTTTAATATGTGAGAATGTGTTCTTGGTTCAAGAAGTAGCAAGATCATTTCCCAAAACTCAAAATTTATTTAATGAAGTAATAGTGCTTTTCGATACAAGAGAGATTTATAATCAAAGTGATAAAATCAAAATTATGTAAGATGTAAATTAAGTGCATGGTTCAAGATAACTTTTGAATTTATCTGAAATAAAATAAAATATAACTTGAATTTTGGAAAACAACACACACTTGATGTAAAGAACAATATTTTAATAATTTGAAATATTTTTGGAAATTTTTATGTTTTCTTGATTTTTTTGGTATTTTGATAATATGAGAATTGCAAACTAAATGATGAAGAAGTTATTTACAAGTATGTACAGAAATGGAAATTTTTTTTCTATGCATAATACTTTTTGAGATGCATAATGTTCATTGGCTCCTTAAGTTCTTTTCCTTCTAAGGTGGCTAAGCGATATGCACCTGATCCAAATTTAGTAGTGATAACAAATGGTCCAAGCCAATTAGGTTGAAATTTACCTTTTAAATATTTTCTAGCATTTGTATTCTTTTGATTTTCTTTAAGTACTAAATCACCTATTTCAAAATATCGACGATGGACTTTCTTGGCATATGATCTTTTGAGTTTGTCTTGGTAAGAGCGAAGATGCTCTAGGGCATGAATACATTTTTCATCTAGAAGTTCTAACTGACTTAATCTACCAACATGATATTCATCCCCTACTTCAGCATCCTGAAGTAAGAGAGCTAGAGAAGGAACTTCTAATTCAAATGGAAAAACCGCTTCAGCACCATAAACCAAGACAAAAGGTGAGGCACCTGTAGGAGTACGAACACTAGTTCGATAGGCCCACAAGGTGGGATATAATTGCATGTGCCAATCACGACCTATTTTATTAACCAATATTTTTAAGATTTTGATTAAGGTTTTATTTGATGCTTCAGCTTGGCCATTTCCTTGTGGATAATAAGGAGTAGACCATCTATGTTGAATTTTATATTTTTGACATAATTTCTTAACATATTTGTTCTTGAAACATGTTCCATTATCTGAGATGAGAGTTGATGGGATTCCAAATCTACATATGATTTGATTAAATATAAACTTAGAAACTTGGACTCCTATGCAAGAAGCTAATGGCATAGCTTCTACCCACTTTGTGAAATATTTTGTTGCTGTTATTATAAATTTATGACCATCAAATGAAATAGGATTGATTTTACCAATAATATCTAAACCCCATTTAGAGAAGGGCCAAGGAGATGCAATAGCTTGAAGTTCCTGGGTAGGAGCATGAACAAGGTCTGCATGTCTTTGACACTTATCACAATGATGCACATAATCATTAGCATCCTTTTCCATGGAAGGCCAAAAATATCCCATTCGAAGGAGTTTCTTAGCAATGGCACTTCCACTAAAGTGTCCTCCACAGGATCCATCATGGGCTTCACTTAAGGCTTTCTTAGACTCTTCTAAATTAAGACATCTTAATAGGATACCTTCAAAGGATATTTTGTATAAGGTATTACCAATAATTACAAAGTGAACAACTCACTTACGTAATAACCTACGTTGGTTTCTATCTAATCCTTTTGGGAAGGTTCCATTTTGGATAAAATTAAAGACATCTGTATACCAAGGTTCTGGGGTTGTTTCATTAATTAGAAACACATCTAATGGCTCTAGATATGACTTAGAGGAAGTAGGCTCTTGAAGTTGATGAATAATGATAGTAGCATACTCATCATTCAACTCCAAAGGTAACAAAGAAGCAGTTGTGACCATTGCATCAATGGCATGGTTGCTAGTGCGAGGGATGGCTTCTAAAGTTACTTTCTCAAACAATGAAATAAGTTTAAGAACATACTCCTTATAAGGGTGGAGCTTCTCATATCATGTTTGATAAAATTCATTGATTTGATTTATCACAAGCTGAGAATCTCCAAAGACTAATAATATTTTAATTTTTAAGGCTAAAGTGGCTCGTAACCCTAGGATTAGAGCCTCATACTCTACAGTATTATTAGTACAAGCAAATTGTAATTTGAAAGACAAAGGGATAAGGTGATTTTGTGGAGATATTAATATAATACTAACACCTGCACCACTCATGCATCTAGCTCCATCAAAATACAAAGACCATGACTCAGACATATCTTCTTCTAAATTAAGGCACTCATCAAGAAATTCTATAGTTATAGGGTGAGTAGACTCTAAAGGTGCAACAACTAATTGATCAGCTATAACTTGGCCTTTAATATATTTTTGGCCGATGAATGTAAGGTCAAACTCACTTAGAGAAAGAACCCACTTAGTTATGCACCTCAACAAGTAAGGTCTACTCATCAAGTACCTTAATGGATCAGATTTAGCTATAACAAATATTTTCTGACTAAGCATATAATGACGCAACTTTTGTGTAGAAAACACAACCGCTAAACAAAGTTTTTCTAATGGAGTATAGTGGGTTTCATAACTTATTAATGTTCTTATTATATAATATGTGGCTCTTTCTTTCTTTTCATCATCAATTTGAGCCAACATAGCTCCAAGTGCAAGTTTCGAGGCAGAAATATATAAAATAAATGGATAATCTGGTCTAGGAGGAACAAGCACTGGAGGAGTAAGAAGATATTGTTTAAGACTCTCAAAATCTTCTTGACATTCCTTATCCCATTGGAATGGGATATTTTTCTTAAGTAATTTAAGAAAATGTCCTATTTTATCCACCAATTTATCAATGAAATGATGGATAGACTATAATTTACCTTGTAAACTTCTTAACTCTGATATGTTTTTAGGTGGTGGCATATCAAGGATAGCTTTAATTTTGAGAGGATCTACTTCTATACCATGCATAGAAATAATAACCCCCAACAATTTTCTTGATTTAACTCCAAATACACATTTTTCAGGATTTAATCGAATCAAATATTCTCTTAATCTATCAAACACTTTTCTTAAATCATTGATATGCTCTTCCTCTTTAGCTGAACGAGCTATAATATCATCTACATAATCATGTAGAATATCATACATCATATCATGAAAGATGTATGTCATAGCTCTTTGATATGTTGCTCCTGCATTCTTTAAGCCAAAAGGTATTACTTTCCAACAAAAGGTACCCCAAGGTGTAATAAAAGTTGTTTTGGGTTGATCTTCAGGAGCTATTCTAATTTGATTGTATCCTAAAAAACCATCCATGAGGGATAACATCCCACTCCTAGCTGTAAAATCTATGATTTGATCCATATTAGGGAGAGGGAAGTCATCCTTAGGGCATGCATCATTAATATCCCTAAAATCAGTACAAACCCTAACTTTAGTGGCTTCCTTTTTAGCTACTGGGACAACATTTGATATCCACTCAGCATAATCAATAGCTTGGATAAAGATTACATTCAAAAGTTTTTCTAACTCATTTTTAACTAGTAGTGCTACTTTGGGATGCATTTTCCTAAGTTTTTGCTTTACAAGTTTTGCATCAGGGTGCACTACTAGATGGTGCATGACCACAGAAGGATCTAGGCCTGGCATATCTGCATATGTCCAAGCAAAGACATCAACATATTCTATGAGAAATGCTATATATTATTTCTATCTTTCTTCACTTAATTCTGCTCCAATTTTGACCATGCGAGGGTTTTCCTCTATCCCAATGTTAACTTGTAAAACATTTTCTATCACAATATTTGATTCTCTTTCAAATTTGGGTGGTGCTGGTGACACCCCCATTTCTTGTAATTCCTCTAAAGTTAATTTTTCTAACTCTTCCTGAGGAGTAGTTGCTTCTACATGAGCTATACATGGGATAGATCCATCAAAATAGAATTTATTCTTTAAAACTTCATCAACAAAAATATCATGGAAAATATCTCCCTCTAAATATTCATCTGGTTCAACAATCATGTCTGGGTATGCTATTGATAACATATTACAAGAAGATATCCTTCTTCTTGATTTAAGCAATTCCTTTTGTGCTAAATATTCTTCATATGTTATAAGGTGATCATCATCCTTATATGGGAATGGTTGGGTTTTTGTAGGAATGTAGCCAATACCACATCGGGCAGGCCATTCTCCAACTTCCAAAGGTTCTTGTATTCCATTTTCAAGAGGTCCTAAACCTTTACCTCTGTAACCCATATCACACATCATTTGTTTTGATTTTATATATCCATTAGAAAAGTAACATTTAGCAAAACCATTTTGATCAATTGTGATACTCACAATATTAATTTTTCCATAATCATATCCTGCGTAGACAAAGGCACAACTCCCAACATGATAAATACTTCCCAAATTTTGTGGCAAGCCCATCGTTTGAGGAGATATGGTGGTAACTTAGCTAGCACTAGGGAGTCTTGAGTGGTAAAATTATTACTTTATCCTGAAGTTGTGAGTATCGAAGATAAATCTGGCAATATTTCATCCAAAGTAGGATATGAAGTAGAGGGACTATCTTCTTTAGTTGTAGATTTATATGGTGTAGTTTTAGATGATGAAGGTGTTGATGATGAAGGTGGGGATGGTGAAGGTGTTGATGATGGAGGTGGGCTAGGATATGTTGATGACATAGCAGGACAAAATGGAACTCCTATTGGTTCTGCCATGGCACACATATCAAATGGTCTAGGATCACCATGTATAGTAACTAGTTGATTTTTAAATTCAAACTTAACACACTGATGTAATGTAGAGGGTACCACTCACATTGCGTTGATCCAAGGTCGACCCAAGAGTATGTTATACGATGCAGGGCAATGTACAACAAATATGGTCATATCCAAAATCCTTGGACCAACTTGCAATGGAATCGATAACACTCCACATGTTTCTTGAGTTTCATCATTAAATGCTTTTATAATCATTTCAGTCCTTTTTAGATCTTCATTCCTAAATCCAAATATTTGGAAAAATTCATATGTGCATATATTTAATGATGATCCATTATCAATTAGAACTCTTTTTACACCTACATCCCCAATTAATGTTGTGATGTATAGAGGATTATCTCTATACATGCTTTGAGGAGGAATATCCTTATCTAAAAAATCTATGTAATTTGTTCCATTAGAGCTTACAACATTAACCACAACATCGGGTTCTATATTTTGTGGTACCATCATCTTACTTAAGGTACTCATTAGTTCTTCTCTATGGATAGATGAAGTTCTCAAAAGATCCAAGAGAGAGATTCTTGTTGTGATATTTGCTAGTTGTTCATTAATATCATATGGAGGTTTCTATTGTGAACTTGATATATTATTCCCTTTTGTTGGTGCCTTTAATACAAATGGAGTTGTTTTCTCATTTTGAGTTTGAGTTTGTGGTTGAGAATTTTGATTTTGGATTTGTTGTCTAGTAATGGCTCCAATAGTACCCACAACATTATTATTTCTCATATAACCAAAATGAGGTCTAGCATTTTTTGCTTGTTCATTTGTAAGTATTTGTTGAGATGATGGTTGAATAATCATTCTCCTAGGGAATGGTTCTTCTGGAATGGATAAATCTGTAATAGGAGTAACTCGATCTGATTCATACTCAGAACTATTTGAGGCAATCTCTAGTTCACTTCCTGTTTCACTTTCTATGTCACTTTTAGTATCTTTTGAAGATGACTGAAAATATTGTATTGGTCTAGTTGTGACTATAGATAAAGTAGGTACATAGGAGGTTTGCAAATCTTGTTGTGGTAAAAATCTACTAATGGTTCCCACATACCGAGTTGGATGAGGAACATTGTGATGATCTACTTGGTTTACTGCTTCTTTACCATGCTTAGGTAAGGGATGTTGAAAAATATCTAGGTTTTGATTTGCATTTTGATTTGTTTGTTTTTGAGTATTACTTTGGGTATTATTGTTTGCAGGAAATTGTTGAACTTCCATTTTACCTTTGTCAATCAAGTCTTGTATCATATGCTTTAACCTTTTACAAGAATTTGTAGAATGTCCATCTACTTGGTGGAAATTACAATGTAAATCAGCCCTATATCCAACTCAGTGGTATCTGGTTGTCTTACCTCAAAGTAATTTCTTATGTAATATCAAGCCTTGTTCCAATAATTGAGGTAAAATCATAGTTAAGGGTTGATTTAATCTTGTAAATTCTCTTGGTGGCTTATCAGGGATTTTCAATACAAATTTCTTTAAGGCTTCTACAGTGTTGACCATTGAAGTGTTTCTGCTATCAGTAACTCCATCACCCACTACTTGCTTATTCTTATATTGGTTCTTAGGAGTTTTATCCTCATATTTCTTCTTAAATTATCCTCTTCTAATGAGGGCATCTTCTACCCTCCTAGCTAGATCAATGGCTTGATCAAAGGTGGTTACTGTAGCAGTAGAAAGTTCATAAGATAGTTGTTCTTGCAAATTACCAATAAATATGTCCAACATTTCATGATGAGGTAATGCAAAATGTAGTTTGCCTAAGAGTTGTCTCCACTTAGTCAAGAATTCAGTAAAACTCTCATATTTACCTTGTTTCAGATTGTATAAATCCTTAATGGTTACATGCCTCTCTATGTAAGCACTAAATTGGTGGACAAACATCTCTGTTGTCTCTTCAAAGTTCCTTAAAGAGTTTGTAGGTAGTTGATAGTACCATTCTAGAGCCATGCCTCCAAGACTTTTAGGGAATATTTTTAGCAACAACAAATCATCATGAGAAATATCATGACATGTTGTCCTAAACATGCGAAGATGCTCAATAGGATCTTCGGTTCCTTTATATATCGGGAGGATAGGCATAGGGAAATATTTTGGGTATGGTTGGGCGACCACAATAGGATCTAAGGGTTGACTACACATCTCTCTATAACTATATGAGGGATGGTAGGGATCTATTTGATCTAATATTGAAGCTAATTGTTTAACTATGTCTTCAAGGCCCTGTGATTGTCCACCAAATTGATTTTGTTGCACCATGTTGTTGTATCTTTGATAAGTTGATGTTGTTGTGTATGGATTTCCAACTGAAACATTATTGTGTAAAGTATGTGTGGGAACAATATTATGGAGTTTAGGAGGGATTGTGTTTTGTTGAACTTTCTATTGATAATGATTGGCATTTTGAATTTTCTTAGCTTTTTGTGATGTAGCTATTTGTTGATTAGGAGCTTGAGAAGTAGAAGAATTTTGTTTTTGTTTAGAATTTGGATTTGTTGTTGGTGGTGGTTTTGCTATGTTTTGATTTGGATTTTGATTCACATTTTGGGATGTACCAACTTGATCTTGATTTGTTTTGTTCATATATGTCATTGGATTTCCATTTAATCGGAGAGCAACTTCTATAGCAGCCTCCATTGAATAATCTCCCATAGGAAGTTGACCTTATGTCTGTATTACATGATTAATGACATCTATGTTGTCTTTTAAGAACCCAACGAAATGCAGGGTAGACTTAAAAGTGAGATTACCTTCCTCATCTGTATAAGGTCTAGTTGGATCATCCATTTCATCTTCTTTATTATCTTCTTCATCTTCTGAAGGTATATAATCTTCAATGAGTACCCTATCATCAATGTTTTCTTGGTCTTGTTCATCAGTCTCTATTTTTTTACCATTCCTTAAGACTTTAGGCATTTTGATTTTAGGATTTTTATCTTGCAAATATATATATTATATATATGCTTAAAATTTTGGGGTATATATGTTATATATACCTAAATAACTAAGTATGCAAATATGTAAATATATATTATGTTTTTGGTTTTTTTATGTTTTTGAAACAAAGCAGAAAACAAAAATTATAATATCCTAAATATTATATCTTAGTCTTCCTGAAAGAGTCTATAGATATCATTAATGGGTTCAAGTTCCTCTGGTGTCATATAGTGTTCTTCCTCAAACTGAAAATTGGATTTCAAAAATTTAACAAAGTGGGCTATGGTGATATTATCAACTTCAAGATCTTGACCATAAAAGTAGATTTCATGACAATATTCATGGTAATGTACTGCCCTAGGAGTTCTGTAGAATCTTGTCCTATTGTCCAAGACTATTTCTTGATCTTCTACGTGTGCTAAGAATTTGTGCACTGTTATAGCATTCTCAAGGTAGTCATCAAAGGTGTAAATGGTTGAAGAGATGCTAGCTCTTTTATCTGCCAACCACCTCTCACATGCCCTTTGAATATCAAAGTAGCGAGAAGCGATTTTAGGATCCAAGATTCTAGCTAGGTCAAACCTTATAATTTGATTAAGTCTTGGTTCGTAATATTTTATGATCTCTAATCTTCTCCAGAGTTCAGTCCACTATTCCAAGGATGGTAGACTAGAGTTTCCAATTATTTAAGAAATTTCTTGTGTATCTAACAATACCCTAACATTTATGAGTACAACTCTTCTAATGTTGTGATCTACCATTTATGAAATTTACTAAAATGTGTAAATCTAACTAATGACTTTGTTTTATTTTTTGTTTTTGTTTTGTTTTTATGTTTTGTAATTTTTATGCTTTTTTGTGTTTTATAAATCAGAAATATGCCTAATGTTTTTCACGTCGGGTTCACCAAAGAATGTAGGTCTAAAATTCTCACACTCCTTTCCTTCAGGCTAATGGATCTATGCCTCAAAGGGGAATGTGAGAATGATAGGTCTACACCTCGAAGAGAGACACTTGAGTTCGTGTCTTCTTTGGTGATTTTTTGATGAATTGTTTAGGGTTCACTAGGAAATATTTTATGGCAGTTTCCATGCCTAGGTTTTGGAGTTTGTTTTGATGTGTTCCTTTTAGAAAATCTCACAATCACCTAGTTTTTGGCCAATATGCAACTATGCTAATCTATATGTAATTTTTATTCATATGAAAACAACAAACAATAGAAAATAGAGCTTTAATGGATAATGCAATGCTTAAAAAGTGATTAGAAACTCTGACCTGTATCTGAAAGTCTGAAGAAGATTCTAATTTTTGATTGTAGATAAGATCGTATGTAGTAGGGCAAGATCGTATGATTTTGATCAAGATCATATGTATGATCTGAGATCGTACCATCTGATCAATGATCGATAGATCCGATTTTGATAGAAACTTGTAGTTTCATGGATAGAGTGTAAAAAATAGAAAATAAAATGTGCTATTGATCTTTTTAAGCATGAATTAGATTAAATGTTAGCTATTGAATGACATAATGAAAGAAATCAACATTTGAATGCTTTAAACTATATGAAATGTGCAATTAAATGTAAATTGGTGAACTCCAAGAATGCAAATGATTAAATATAATGTTATATGAAATAAAAATGATAGACAAGATGATAAATATGCAAAATGAGATCTTAAGAAATGCAAACCAGCACTTGGGGTTTCCCCCAAGTGATCTATAAGCAAGATCATATGGAAAGTGTAAGATCGTACAACAAGTAGAGCAAGATTGTATCACGATCACAAGATCGTATTACGATCGTAAAGATCGTATCCTTTGATCAACGATTGTATCCTCTAATCCTGCACAAAATAGAAAAATACCTAGGTCTAATGCAGAAATTGTAGTGATTTGAATGCAAAAATTAGGTCAATGAGTTAGGAGAGATTCGAGGCGAGAGGTGCTTGATTAAATAGGCTAAGCAAGTTGATGAAATTGGGCTAGAAGACAAAGTGGGTTGCAACCTCCTTCCAAGCTAGGACTGATCGGTGGATCTGATCCTGTAACTACCGTACGGTTGCACAGGTAAAGATAAAACACGTTATAACCAATTTGTCATTTAGCTAAATTGAGCAATTTCTATTTTTGAACAAGATCATACGTACGATCAAGGATCGTATCATATGATCAGTGATCGTATCGTATGATCAAGGATTGTACGTATGATCAGGGATCGTATCGTACGATCTCATCCAAATTAACTCTGATCTCACCATGAGGGCACAAAAATTGAGGCAATCAACTTAAAATCAATTTTTACAAGTTGTTTGTCTTTAGTGCAAATTATTATGAGTCAATTTTAGGGTGCTACACCTTCCATTAGGTTTTCCTATAGGTACCATGTTTGATACCCATTCTAGATAGTCAATGGGGGTAATAAATACTACATCCAATAGCTTCTACAACTCATTATTTACCATCAAGGTGATGTTTGGATGCATATTCCAAAGTTATTGCTTGACCAGTTATTACTTGATGTCCACTTCAAAAGTTTTCTCTATTGACATGTGTGATTCCTCCTCAAGTTGGTGAGGAGTGGGGATCACGTGGATGTCATCCACTGGATTTAAAGATTCAATTGAATCAAGGTCAAAACTAGCATGAAAAATATTATGTGCGTAGCCTAATGCAAAATAAAACAGTTGTAGCATTTCTTCATTGGGGAAAAAATATTCAGGCTCTAAGGGTGAATCAATGTGATCCCAATAAATAGCATCTAAGTTAAGACATAATGGTTTAGAAGGATTGGTTGGGTTGTGAAGTGGAGTTCTCAAATTAATGTAGATCATTTTGATGGATGGGATGGAATCTCCAAGACTACATGGGTGTAACTCTGCACTATTGATTTACCTTCCATACCCAATATGAGGCTCTAGGGGTATGGGGATCATAGGATCTAGTATATGGATATATGGAAATATGGGATCACTTGGCTGGATTAGATCTCTAAATGTAGGAGGATTGGGGAAAACTATATGATAGATTTCATCTGAATTAGCCTATATTCCCCTGAGGTGAGGGCCAGGATATACTCTATGATACATCTCATCTATGTCAAATGGTTCATTATGATGACATAAGTGCTGATGCCTAAGGGAGGCCATTTTGGTCTCATATTCATAATTATTGTCGTATATGAAGTATCCATTATCCATATCCATTAACTCCATGAGGTGATGTGAGTGTCGAGGCATAAGGTAGGCTAATTCAGTTTCATCCTCATAATCACTATGATTTGTGATGTACTCATTCTCCTCTTATTCATAACCATAACTGGGTTCATCTTCTCATAGGATGATTACTAATGGGGTTGCCTCAAGAGATCAATTTGGAAAATACACAGTAGGTGGTTCTATAGTGACAACGGTTACCAACATGTCATCTATGTAGCTTATGTTTGGATGGTAAGGATTCTAGTTGATGTCTTCCCTGAATCCTAAGCTCAGTCTATCCAAGGATGCCACTAATGAATCATCGTAGCTTCAAATGTGATATCATAGGCTAGACCTATCAGTAGGTAATTTATATTGTGGTACTACTAGGTTTCATCACCCTTGCTCATATAGACCTAAATCATAGCCTTGCCAATGGTTTTTTTGAAGTATCTCAGAGCAAACTCAGGATTAGACAAGTAATGAAAATTCATGGTGAATGATTCATTCGCATCCTCTTCAATATTTTAAGCATCATGGACACAATCCAACCCAACATAAATAAAATTGTTCTAGTTAGGGGGGATCCCTAATGGTACCACTATCCCTATGGGTAGGTTTGGGACTCTTGGTCATCCTATGTCATGTGTAGATTTGATAATTGGAGTGAAAGTAACATTCTGTACAAGATATTCACCTAATATTATATTAGCTAGGTGAACTATCATCTTAGGTGCAGATGATGTTGTTGATGATGTAGGCGAGGTAGGTTGTGGCACCTTATCGACTATATCTTGGGAATGTTCCTCCTCCATGGGATCTAGAATTTTTGCTATTTTTATGGTTAAGAATTCCTTAGGTCTTTCCTCCACCAAGGGTGCTTTTAGTTTATGAGATTATTTTGCCTTAGACGATGTTGGTTTCTTAGAAGTACCAATAACTTTAAAAGTTGGAGGTGGCATCGATGTGGATGGGTCACCTCATACTAATTTGGATTTGCTTCCTAGCTATGTGGTAGGGGATGACGACCTAATGTACAGGTGCATGGATGGAGGGAAAAATCCCTTGGTAAGTCAACCTGATGAACATATTTGAATGGCTCTTCATCTGATGGTACCACATGTATCTATCCCTCGGCCACATATTTAATACATTAATGCAAGATCGAGGGAATACATTGTATATCCCTTATCCAGATATATCCTAGGAGGATATTATACTACATGACCCCATCCAATACATCACACATAACAAGGATGATCTTATGTCCCACCTGCATAGGTAGGATGATTGTACCCACTATGGAGCATAATGCATCATTGAAGGCTCTCAATGTATAGGAGGTAGGGATGATGTTTGACCTAGGGATACTCAAGTGTCCCATAGCCTTGGTTGTTATTATGTCTTCATTATTTGATTTCCGTTGCGCTAAGGTACTGTTGCAAAATTTTTATTTCTTTTTGAATATAAAAGTTATATTTTCAATTTAATGTTGCACGATGCCCTAGTTATCTAAAATTTGGAAGAGGATCCTCATTTCTTTCGTGAAGGCTCTCCTATAATTCACAACATAAGAGCAAGAGAGACTGAAATGAAAGGGAAAACTCTAAAAATGTGTTTTGCACCTTAAGTGCTCATCAGTTCGGCTGATGCTTTCTAGAAATTCAATGTGAGCTCAAAAAATTTCTTGTTCATCTCTTCCTGAAGAGTAGGATCTGGAATTCAAAGGCTTGGAGACTTCATGCACAAACTGTTTGGCATGGTGCCCTCATTGATGCCTTTCTAGATTTTCATGATGAGGTCTCAGTTTTGTGGACCTTGATGAACGCAGATTTAAACGTTTCCTAGAATTTCAAGCTGAGATCTTTAATATTATGTGACAGTTTTGGAATACACCTTGAGGGTTGCAACGCTTCAGGATAAGAAGAGCAGGACTTTGTTTGAGTGCATTCTATGCATGAAGTGGAAGCTTCAATATCTAGAAGTAACATCTTGGGCCTCTTTTGAGTGGATCTGGTGGATTCCAGAATAGGAGAGGCTTCATGAAATAAATGAGTATCCTCTTTCAGATTTTAGATAACTAGGGCAGTGTGTGACATCAAATTGAAAAGACAACTTTTATATTAAAAAAGAAATAAAAACTTTACAGCAGTACCTTAGCACAACGAAAATTAAATAACGAAGAGGATGTAGAAGCACAACCAATCAATGCAAAAATGGCATTTCAAAACATAAGAACAAGAGACACTAAAATGAAAGGGAAAAATCTAAAAATGCATTTCACACCTTAAGTGCTCATCAGTTCGGCTGATGACCAAAATTTACAATCCATCTTGTTTATATAGATTTCTAAAGACAACGAGTTCCCTAGCCGACATGCCATGTGGTGAGAATCATGAAAAATGGACTGTTACCTTGGGATATGCCAAAAAAGGTAGTTATTACCAAGTATAATGGTCGAAAATGCCTTAAAACATTAAAAATGCTCCTCAGGACGTGCACCCATGAATACAGGGCATTGATTGCCAAAAAGAGATGTTACAAACAATTATAAACTTTAAAACTATTTTTGATGGGTCTAGAGGCCCTAAAAAGGTCTTTTTGCTTCAGAAACCAACAAGTTTTGTTTGTTGCCATAGAAAATTTTATAAGCTTTCCAATGCTTCAAACGGTTTGAGAATCGAAGCCCTGTAGCAAAAGTTATGGCTGATTGAAGTTGGGCTGGGTTCTCACGACCCGACTGTGACAAATATTTCTTCTTATTTTTGCTATTTTTCTAATAGATGATGCCACGACCGATATGGGAGAGCTGAGGGTATTTGCTCCATTTTTCATAGAGATGTCCAAGCACATTTTTGTTTAGAAAAATATCACAAGCAAACTGGTAGTTGTACAGCTTCATCAGAACTGGGGGAGATTTCTTTAGACCTAGTTGTCTTAAAGAGATATTCTAGAATATTTTTTGGAGTAGTGTAGGTCGGTGTTGAAAATCTACCTGGGAAAATAGTGGAAATAAGAAATGGGATTGCTAGCCCCAGGCTCTCAACCTATGAAAAAATCGATGCTTCATCTTTCTAAATCCTTCATCATCCGCCTCTCTGACCAAAAACCTATTGGGTTCACTGACTATAAAGGTTTTTTTCTAGTGGGGTTGATGGAATGAATAGAAAGGGATATATTGATACACATTCATTGGTTTCTGGTATAGTTTAGTACCCAGACGACCTGGAATAGTCATGGAGGGTGGTTTGACCACCAGAATATCCAAGATGTTAACTTTAGAAGTGGAAATAGTAGTAGTGATGTTGATGCTGGAATAAATAGAACCATAAGCATCAAGGAGAACTTGAAGACTCTCATTAGTACCATTCCAAACTCCAAAATAATCATCAATATATCATTTATACAAGCAAATATTTTCTAAAATAGATGGAAAAAGACCAAAAAATTGCAATTCCAAGTAATAAAGAAATAGATAGGCATAGACAATTGTAAAATTGCTCCCCATTGTTGTACCTATTTTCTTCCTGTAGATCCTACCATCAATTTTCAAATAATGTCTGTTCAAGACCAGTTCTACAAGTTCAAGGATCAACTGGACCAAACCTGGCTTGAACCTCCCTGAGATGAAGTGTTGAAGAGCAACCAATCCTGCTACTGTAGGAATGCTTGGCTACAGGATCTCAACATCAAATGTTAACATAACACATCTTGGAGGAAAATCTCTTTCATCAAGGATTTTCATTAGGCTCAGAGAGTCTTGTAGATGATTTGTCTACTCCAAGAGAATGGAGAGAAGCTGGTGGCGAAGCCATTTGGAAACAGGCTCCAACATGTAACCACAATAGGAGCAGATGGGTCTACCCTTCATAGGTTGTTTGTGGACCTTTGGAATGAGGTAGAAAGCACAGAATCAAGCAATTATGGGGTTATTTTGCAGAAGATAATCCACTATTTTTTGATCGAGTAGAAGATTTCTTTGTGCATTTTTAATAATGGACTCCAAGCTAGAAAAAATATAGTTCCAAGGAACAGAAATAACCTCTTGGTAAACTTCCAAATTTGAAAGTTGTCTGATCCCTTCTTCCAGGTACCATGTCTTGCTAATAATAGTGAGGCTAATATTTTTGTCTATAGGTCTGATGGCAATGGAATCATAAAATCTAAGAGAGTGCAAGACTCTTGCTATATGCCTGGGTAGGGGAGGCTGGAAGATACTCTTTGTGGTAGCAAGTTGTTCAACTTGATGCTTTCAGGCATCTGGCAAGAGCCTTGCACTCTCTTAGATCTGATGATTCCATTGTCATCGGACCTGCTAACAAAAATCTTAGCCTCACTATTCTCAGTAAGGCATGGTACCTAGAAGAAAGGATCAGAAAAATTTCAGATCTGAAAGTTTACCAAGAGGTTATTTCTGTTCCTTGGAACTCTCTTTTTTCTAGCTTGGAGTCCATTGTTAAAAATACACAAAGAAGTCTTCTCCTCGATCAAAAAATAGTGGATTATCTTCTGCAAAATAACCCCATCATTGCTTGAATTTGTAGTTTATATCTCATTCCAAAGGTCCACAAACAACCTATGAAGGGTAGACCCATCTGCTCCTATTGCCGTTATATGTTGGAGCCTGTTTCCAAATGGCTTCACCACTAGATTCTCCCCATTCTCCTGGAGTAGCCAAATAATCTACAAGACTCTCTAAGCCTAATGAAAATCCTTCATGAAATATATTTTCCTCCAAGCTACATTATGTTCACGTTTGATGTTGAGAGCCTATACCCAAGCATTCCTACAGCAGTAGGATTAGCCGCTCTTCAACACTTCATCTTAGGGAGGTTCAAGCCAAGTTTGGTATAGTTGATCCTCAAACTTGCAGAACTGGTCTTGAACAGAAATTATCTAGAATTTTATGGTAAGATCTATAGGCAGAAAAGAGGTACAACAATGGGGAGCAATTTTGCAGTTGTCTATACCTGTATGTTTCTTTGTTACTTGGAATTGCATGTTTTCAGTATTTTTCCATCTATTTCAAAAAAAATTTGCTTGTATAAACGATATATTGATGATGCTTTTGGAGTTTGGAATGGTACTAATGATAGTCTTAAAGCTCTTCTTGATGCTTATGGTTCTTTTTATCCTATCATCAACATCACTACTGCTATTTCCACTTCTGAAGTTAACATCCTAGATATTATGGTGGTCAAACCACCCTCCATGACTATTGCAGGTCGTCTGGGTACTAAACTATACTATAAACCAATGAATGTGTATCAATATATACCTTTATGTTCATTTCATCCACCCCACCCGAAAAAAAATCTTTATATTCAGTGAACTCAACAGGTTTTTGGTTAGAGAGGTGGATGATGAAGGATTAAAAAAGATAAAGCATCGGTTTTTTCATAGGTTGAGAGCCTGGGGCTACCCGTCCCATTTCTTATTTCCACTCTTTGCCTAAGTAGAGTTTTGACACCGGCCTACACTACTCCAGAAAATATTCCAGAATATCTCTTTAAGACAACCAGGTCTAAAGAAATCTCCCTTAGTTCTAATGAAGTTTTACAATTGCTAGTTTGCCCGTGATCTTCGTATAAACAAAAATGTGCTTGTACCTCTCTAAAAAAATGGAGCAAAGACCCTCAGCTCTTCCATATCAGTCATGGCATCATGTATTGGAAAAAAAACAAAAATATGAAGAAATTTCTATGTCGCAGCTAGGTTGTGAGAACCCAACCCAACTTCAATCAGCCATAACTATTGCTACAGGGCTTCGATTCTTGAACCGTCTAAAGCGTTGGAAAGCTTATAAGCAATAGGTCCTTTTAAAGGCCTCTATACCCCTCAAAAATAATTTTTAAAGTTTATAATTTTTTGTAATGTCTCTTTTTGGTAATCAATGCCCCGTATTCAAGGGTGCACAACTTGAGGAGAATTTTTAATGTTTTAAGGTACTTTCGACTGTTATCCTTGGCAATCACTGCCTTGTTTGGCATATCCTAAGGTAACGGTCTATTTTTCTTGATTCTAACCACATGGCATGTTAGGTATGGCACCTAATGGATTGATAAATCTATATAAACAAGATGGATTGTAATGTTTGGTCATCAACCTAACTGATGAGCACTTAAGGAGCAAAACGCATTTTTGAAGTTTTCCCTTTCATTTTAGTCTCTCTTGTTCTTATGTTGTGAAGTGCACTTTTTGCATTGATCGCTTGTGCTTCTACATCCTCTTTGTTATTTGATTTTCATTGCACTAAGGTACTGCTATGAATTTCTTATTTCTTTTTGAATATAAAAGTTATCTATTCAATCTGATGTCACACGTTGCCCTAGTTATCTGAAATCCAGAAGAGGATCCTCATTTCTTTTGCAAAGGCTCTACTATTTTGTAATCCACCAGATCCACTCAAAAGAGGCCTAGGATGTTGCTTCTATAGATTGAAGCTTCCACTTCATGCATATAATGCACTCAAACAAAGTCTTGATCTTCTTGTCCTAAAGCATCACAACCCTCAAGGCATATTCTAGAACTATCGCAAAATGTTAAAGATCTCAGCTTGAAATTTTGGGAAACCTTTAGATCTGCGTTCATCAAGGTCCACAAAACTGAGACCTTCATCATGAAAATCCAGAAAGGCATCGATGAGGGCACCATGCCAAAAAATTTGCACATGAAGCCTTCAAGCCTTCAGATTCCAAATCCTACTCTTCAGGAAGAGATGGACAAGAAATTTTTTGAGCTCACATTGAATTTCCAGAAATCATGTTCGAAAGTATATCTTTCAACAGAAAAGAAATTACTTGAGGGCTTGAAGGTTCAAAAGGATGTCATTGTCACATAGCTCGATGCACAAGTAGAGAAAATATTTAGAAAAATAACTTTCATTTTAGATTTTGAGATTGCATCCTATTGGAAATCACAAATCATGGAAGATTTTACTGTGAAGGCCAATGCTCTCAAAATGGATGAACTCAACAAGTTTTTGGTTAGAGAGGTGGATGATGAAGGATTAAAAAAGATAAAGCATCTATTTTTTCATAGGTTGAGATCCTGGGGCTACCCGTCCCATTTATTATTTCCACTCTTTGCCTAAGTAGAGTTTTGACACCAGCCTACACTACTCCAGAAAATATTCCAGAATATCTCTTTAAGACAACTAGGTCTAAAGAAATCTCCCTTAGTTCTAATGAAGTTTTACAATTGCCAGTTTTCCCGTGATCTTCGTATAAACAAAAATGTGCTTGTACCTCTCTAAAAAAATGGAGCAAAGACCCTCAGCTCTTCCATATCAGTCATGGCATCATGTATTGGAAAAAAAACAAAAATATGAAGAAATTTCTATGTCGCAGCTAGGTTGTGAGAACCCAACCCAACTTCAATCAGCCATAACTATTGCTACAGGGCTTCGATTCTCGAACCGTCTAAAGCGTTGGAAATCTTATAAGCAATAGGTCCTTTTCAAGGCCTCTATACCCCTCAAAAATAATTTTTAAAGTTTATAATTTTTTGTAATGTCTCTTTTTGGTAATCAATGCCCCGTATTCAAGGGTGCACAACTTGAGGAGAATTTTTAATGTTTTAAGGTACTTTCGACTGTTATCCTTGGCAATCACTGCCTTGTTTGGCATATCCTAAGGTAACGGTCTATTTTTCTTGATTCTAACCACATGGCATGTTAGGTAGGGAACCTAATGGATTGATAAATCTATATAAATAAGATGGATTGTAATGTTTGGTCATCAACCTAACTGATGAGCACTTAAGGAGCAAAACACATTTTTGAAGTTTTACCTTTCATTTTAGTCTCTCTTGTTCTTATGTTGTGAAGTGCACTTTTTGCATTGATCGCTTGTGCTTCTACATCCTCTTCGTTATTTGATTTTCATTGCACTAAGGTACTGCTATGAATTTCTTATTTCTTTTTGAATATAAAAGTTATCTATTCAATATGATGTCACACGTTGCCCTAGTTATCTAAAATCCAGAAGAGGATCCTCATTTCTTTTGCAAAGGCTCTACTATTTTGGAATCCACCAGATCCACTCAAAAGAGGCCCAGGATGTTGCTTCCAGAGATTGAAGCTTCCACTTCATGCATAGAATGCACTCAAACAAAGTCTTGATCTTCTTGTCCTGAAGCATCACAACCCTCGAGGCGTATTCTAGAACTACCGCAAAATGTTAAAGATCTCAGCTTGAAATTTTGGGAAACCTTTAGATCTACATTCATCAAGGTCCACAAAACTGAGACCTTCATCATGAAAATCTAGAAAGGCATAGATGAGGGCACCATGCCAAACAGTTTGCGCATGAAGCCTTCAAGCCTTCAGATTCCAAATCCTACTCTTCAGGAAGAGATGGACGAGAAATTTTTTGAGCTCACATTGAATTTCTAGAAATCATGTTCGAAAGTATATCTTTCAACAGAAAAGAAATTACTTGAGGGCTTGAAGGTTCAAAAGGATGTCATTGTCACATAGCTCGATGCCCAAGTAGAGAAAATATTTAGCAAAATAACTTTCATTTTAGATTTTGAGATTGCATCCTATTGGAAATCGCAAATCATGGAAGATTTTACTGTGAAGGCCAATGCTCTCAAAATGGATGAACTCAACAAGTTTTTGGTTAGAGAGGTGGATGATGAAGGATTCAAAATTATAAAGCATCGATTTTTTCATAGGTTGAGAGCCTGGGGCTACCCGTACCATTTATTATTTCCACTCTTTGCCTAGGTAGAGTTTTGACACCAACCTACACTACTCCAAAAAATATTCCATAAGATCTCTTTAAGACAACCAGGTCTAAAGAAATCTCCCCTAGTTCTGATGAAGTTGTACAACTGCTAGTTTTCCTGTGATCTTCGTCTAAACAAAAACATGCTTGGACCTCTCTAAAAAAAATGAAGCAAAGACCCTCAGCTCTCCCATATCATTTGTGGCATCATCTATTGGAAAAAAACAAAAATATGAAGAAATTTCTATGTCACAGCTGGGTCGTGAGAACCCAACCCAACTTCAATCAACCATAACTGTTGCTACAGGGCTTCGATTCTCGAACCGTCTAAAGCGTTGGAAATATTATAAGCAATAGACCCTTTTCAAGGCCTCTATACCCATCAAAAATAATTTTTAAATTTTATAATTGTTTGTAATGTCTCTTTTCAGTAATCAATGCCCTGTATTCATGGGTGCACATCCTGAGGAGAATTTTTAATGTTTTAAGGTACTTTCGACCATTATCCTTGGCAATCACTGCCTTGTTTGGCATATCCTACGGTAACGGTCTATTTTTCTTGATTATCACCACATGGCATGTTAGGTAGGGCACACAATGGATTGATAAATCTATATAAACAAGATGGATTATAATGTTTGGTCATTAGCCAAACTGATGAGCACTTAAGGTGCAAAACACATTTTCAAAGTTTTCCCTTTCATTTCAGTCTCTCTTATTATTATGTTGTGAAGTGCCCTTTTTGCATTGATCGCTTGTGCTTCTACATCCTCTTTGTTATTTGATTTTCATTGCGCTAAGGTACTACTATGAATTTCTTATTTCTTTTTGAATATAAAAGTTATCTATTCAATATGATGTCGCATGTTGCCCTAGTTATCTAAAATCCAGAAGAGGATCCTCATTTCTTTTTTGAAGGCTCTGCTATTCTGGAATCCACCAGATCCACTCAAAAGAGGCCCAGGATGTTGCTTCCAAAGATTGAAGCTTCCACTTCATGCGTAGAATGCACTCAAACAAAGTCTTGATCTTCTTATCCTGAAGCATCGCAACCCTCAAGGCGTATTCTAGAACTACCACAAAATGTTAAAGATCTTAGCTTGAAATTTTGGGAAACCTTTAGATCTATGTTCATCAAGGTCCACAAAACTGAGACCTTCATCATGAAAATCCAAAAAGTCATCGATGAGGGCACCATGCCAAACATTTTGCACATGAAGCCTCCAAGCCTTCAGATTCCAAATCCTACTCTTCAGGAAGAGATGGACAAGAAATTTTTTGAGCTCACATTGAATTTCCAGAAATCATGTTCGAAAGTATATCTTTCGATAGAAAAGAAATTAGTTGAGGGCTTGAAGGTTCAAAAGGATGTCGTTGTCACATAGCTCGATGCACAAGTAGAGCAAATATTTAGCAAAATGACTTTCATTTTAGATTTTGAGATTGCATCCTATTGGAAATCACAAATCATGGAAGATTTTACTGTGAAGGCCAATGCTCTCAAAATGGAACTGTGTGTGGATCATCAGGTCCAACAAGGTGCAACCGAAACTCAAAAAATTGTTGACAAACAACAACAAGATATTGTCATTGATGAATCCAACACCTCGGTGGCATTCCTCATCAAAAAGGAGTGTGCTCCACTATTTTCTAAGATCCAAGAGCTTAGAAAACTTGTCACATATCTTGTTGTTTCCTCTCGATCCAACTCCTACAATCCCTCACCCCAAAATAAAAGGAGAAGGAATAGAAGTCAGAGTCGTTCCCATAGTGGAAAATAGCAACAACAACAACCTCAATAGCTAGGCCGACAACAACTGTAGCGAAATCATCCCGATAGAAAGAACCAGCAATCTCAATCAAAAAATGGATCACGAGATCGATCCAAAAGCAGAGTTTGTTGGCAAAAACTAGAGAAATAATTCATACCTCCTACGTAGCAGTAGTCACGATGGGGCTCTGATAGAACTTTACAAGGATCTGGTTCCTAAATGAATCAAAACTTTGTGAGATTTGTTCCCAGGCAGTCAAGTCTATGATTGTAATAGACCCAAGGTCATCCTCATGGCAGCGACGTAAACCACTACTGAATCATTGGAGTTCCATCTTCAGCCCTATCGATATATGCCTGCTCTTATTTAAAAATATTAATGCAAGTACTATTGATGGCATGATCACAAATGCCGCTATTCTTAATTTCTCTGCTAGACCTCTCACAGTGATAGAAAAAGAGCTTCTTGGGCTAGGATTGAAATATATCCATGTCCCACCTCCCATGGTCCATGATGATGTCTGTGCGGAGTATGTTATATTTTCTAGGCTTCTCAATAACTGGTGGTTTTTTAGTCCAAAAGGAAGGAACATCACCAAAAATGAAGAACCTGCCTACTCTCCCTTTCATATTTCAAATTTTGCATGGGAAACTGATGTGAAATACCAACCCCTGCTAGATATTCTTAATGACAAAAATTATCAAGTTGAACAAATTGCTACCACAGAGAGTATCTTCTAGCCTCCCCTGCCCAGGCATCTGGCAATATCCTTGCACTCTCTTAGATCTGATGATTCCATCATCATCAGACATGCTGAAAAAAATCTTGGCCTCACTATTCTCAACAAGGCATGTACTTGGAAGAAGGTATCAAATAACTTTTAGATCTAGAAGTTTACCAAGAGGTTATTTTTGTTCCTTGGAACTCTCTTTTTTATAGCTTGGAGTCCATTGTTAAAAATGCACAAAGAAGTCTTCTCCTCGATCAAAAAATAGTGGACTATCTTCTGCAAAAGGACCCCATCATTGCACGAGTTAGTAATTTTTACCTCATTCCAAAGGTCCACAAACAACCTATGAAGGGTAGACCCATATGCTCCTATTACAGTTATATGTTGGAGCCTGTTTCCAAATGTCTTCACCACCAGCTTCTCCCCATTCTCTTGGAGCAGCCAAATAATCTACAAGACTCTTTAAGCCTAATGAAAATCCTTCATGAAAGATATTTTCCTCCAAGTTGTGTTATATTCACCTTTGATGTTGAGAGCCTGTACCCAAGCATTCCTACAGTAGCAGGATTGGCCGCTCTTCAAAACTTCATCTCAGGGAGGTTCAAGAAATATTTGGTCCAATTGATCCTCAAACTTGCATAACTAGTCCTGAACAGACATTATATAGAATTTTATGGTAAGATCTACAGGCAGAAAAGAGGTACAACAATAGGGAGCAATTTTGCAATTGTCTATGCCTGTCTATTTCTTTGTTACTTGGAATTGCATGTTTTTGGTATTTTTCAATCTATTTCAAAAAATATTTACTTGTATAAATGATATATTGATGATGCTTTTGGAGTTTAGAATGGTACTAATGAGTCTTCAAGCTCTCCTTGATGCTTATGGTTCTGTTTATACCATCATCAACATAACTACTGCCATTTCCACTTTTGAAGTTAACATCTTGGATATTCTGGTGGTCAAAGCAACCTACATGATTGTTACAGGTCATTTGGGTATTAAACTATACCAAAAACCAATGAATATGTATTAATATATCCCTTTCTGTTCATTCCATCCACCCCACCAGAAAAAAAGACTTTATAGTCAGTGAACTCAATAGTTTTTTTGTCAGAGAGGCAGATGATGAAGTATTCAGAAAGATGAAGCATCAATTTTTTCATAGGTTGAGAGCTCGTGGCTACCCGTACCATTTCTTATCTCCACTCTTTGTCCAGGTAGAGTTTTGACACTGGCTTGCACTAGTCCAGAAAATATTCCATAAGATCTCTTTAAGATAACCAGGTCTAAAGAAATCTCCCCCAGTTTTGATGAAGCTGTACAACTGCTAGTTCACCCATGATCTTTGTCTAAACAAAAACATGCTTGGACCTCTCTACAAAAAATGGAGCAAAGACCCTCAACTCTCCCATATCGATCGTGGCATCATCTATTAGAAAAACAACAAAATTATGAAGAAATTTCTGTCACAGCTGGGTCGTGAGAACCCAGCCCAACTTCAATCAACCATAACTTTTACTATAGGGCTCCGATTATCGAACCGTCTAAAGCATTGGAATGCTTATAAAATTTTCTAATATGACATTCAAAATCTAGAAGCAATAGGCCCTTTTTGGGGCCTCTAGTCCCCTCAAAATGATTTTTAAAGTTTATAATTGTTTGTAACATCTCTTTTCGACAATCAATGCCTCGTATTCATAGGTGCACATCCCGAGGAGTGTTTTTTAATGTTTTAAGGCACTTTTGACTATTATACTTGGCAATCACTACCTTTTTTGGAATATCCCAAGGTAACGGTCCATTTTTCTTGATTCTCACCACGTGGCATGTCGTCTAGGGCACCAACTGGCTTGATAAATATATATAAACAAGATGGATTATAATGTTTGGTCATCAGCCAAATTGATGAGCACTTAATATGCGAAATGCGTTTTCAGATTTTTCCCTTTCATTTCAATCTCTCTTGTTATTATGTTGTGAAGTGCCATTTTTGCATTGATCACTTATACTTCTACATCCTCTTCATTATTTGATTTCCATTGTGCTAAGGTATTGCTGCGAAGTTTTTATTTCTTTTTGAATATAAAAGTTATCTTTTCAATATGATGTTGCACGCTGCCCTAGTTATCCAAAATATAGAAGTGGATCCTCATTTCTTTTGTGAAGGCTCTCATGTTCTGGAATCCACCAGATCCACTCAAAATAGGCCTAGGATGTTTCTTCCAAATATTGAAGCTTCCACTTTGTGCGTAGAATGCACTCAAAAAAAGTCATGCTCTTCTTATCCTGAAGTGTCGTAACCCTCAAGGCGTATTCCAGAACTGTCATAGAATCTTAAAGATCCCAGCTTGAAATTTTTGGAAACCTTTAGATTTGCATTCATCAAGGTCCACAAAACTAAGACCTTCATCATGAAAATCTAGAAAGACATTGATGAGAGCATCATGCCAAATAGTTTGCATATGAAGCCTCCAAGCCTTCGAATTCCAGATCCTACTCTTCAGGAAGAGATGGAAAAGAAATTTTCTGAGCTCACATTGAATTTCTAGAAAGCATGTTTGGAAGTATATCTTTTGAAATAAAATAAATTACTTGAGAGCTTAAAGGTTCAAAAGGATGTCATTGTCAAACAACTCGATGCACAAGTAGAGCAAATCTTTAGCAAAATGACATTCATTTTAGATTTTGAGATTGCATCCTATTGGAAATAGCAAATCATGGAATATTTTACAATGAAGTCCAACGCTCTCAAAATGGAACTGTGTGTGGATCATCAAGTCCAACAAGGTGCAACCGACACTCAAAAAGCTTCTAAGAAACAACAAGATACTATCATTTATGAAGCCAACACCTCGGTGGCATCCCTCATCAAAAAGGAGTGCGCTCCACTCTTTTCTGAGATCCAAGAGCTCAAAAAATTTGTCACAAATCTTATCGTTTCCTCTTGATCCAACTCCTGCAATCCCTCTCCCCAAAATCAAAGGAGAAGGAATAGGAGTTAGAGCCATTCCCATAGTGAACAGAAGCAACAACAACAACCTCAATAGTTAGGCTGACAACAACAGCAGCAAAATCATCCCGACAGACATAACCAATGATATCAATCAAAAAATGGATCACGAGATCAATCCAAAAGCAAAGTTTGCTAGAAACAACCAAAAAAATAATTCATACCTCCTGTGCAGTAGCAGTCACAACAAGGCTCTAGTGGAACATTCCAAGGATCTGGTTCTCGAACAAATAAAAACTCTATGAGATTTATTCCTAGGAAGTCAGGTCCAGGATTGCAGCAGACACAAGGTCGTCCTCATGGCAGTGGTGTAAACTACTACTGAATTGTTGGAGTGCCATATTCAACCCTATCGATAGATGCCTACTCTTTTTCAGTAAGAGTAATGTAGGTGTTGTTGATGGCATGATCACAAATGTCATTGTTCATAATTTCTCTGATAGACCTCTCATAGCAGCAGAAAAAGAGCTTCTCGGGCTAGGATTGAAATATATCCCTATCCCACCTCCCATGGTCCATGATGATGTCTGTGCAGAGTATGTTCTATTTTCTAGTTTTCTCAAGATCTAGTGGTTTTTTGGTCCAAAAGGAAGGAACATCGCAAATTGGGAATAACTTGCATACTCTCCCTTTTGTATTTTAAATTTTGCATGGGAACCTGATGTGAAATGCCAACCCCTACTAGATATTCTTAATGACAAAAAGCATCGAGTTGAACAACAACTTGCTGCCATAGAGAGTATCTTCTAGCCTCCCCTACCTATGCATCTGGCAAGAGCCTTGTACTCTGTTAGATCTGATGATTCCATTGTCATCAGACCTGCTGGCAAAAATCTTAGCCTCACTATTCTCAGCAAGGCATGGTACCTGGAAGAAGGTATCAGAAAACTTTTAGATCTAGAAGTTTACAAATAGGTTATTTATGTTCCTTGGAACTCTCTTTTTTCTAGCTTGGATTCCATTGTTAAAAATACACAAATAAGTATTTTACTCAATAAAAAATAGTGGATTATTTTCTACAAAATAACCCCATCATTGCTCGAATTTGTATTTTCTACCTCATTCCAAAGGTCCACAAATAACCTATGAAGGGTATACCCGTCTGCTCCTATTGCGGTTATATGTTGGAGCCTATTTTCAAATGGATTCACCACTAGCTTCTCTCGATTCTCCTGGAGTAGCCAAATCATCTACAAGACTCTCTAAGCCTAATGAAAATACTTCATGAAATATATTTTCCTCCAAGATGTGTTATGTTCACATTTGATGTTGAGAGCCTGTACCCAAGCATTCCTACAATAGTAGGATTGGCCTCTCTTCAACACTTCATCTTAGGGAGGTTCAAGCCAGGTTTGGTCTAGTTGATCCTCGAACTTGCAGAACTGGTCTTGAACAGACATTATGTATAATTTGATGGTAAGATCTATAGGCAAAAAAAAGGTACAACAATGGGGAGCAATTTTGTAGTTGTCTATGCCTGTATGTTTCTTTGTTACTTGGAATTGCAAGTTTTTGGTCTTTTTCCATTTATTTCAAAAAATATTTGTTTGTGTAAGCGATATATTGATGATGCTTTTGGAGTTTGGAATGGTATTAATGAGAGTCTTCAAGCTCCCCTTGATGCTTATGGTTCTATTTATCCCAACATCAACATAACTACTGCCATTTCCACTTTTGAAGTTAACATCCTGGATATTCTGATGGTCAAACCACCCTCCATGACTGTTCTAGGTCATCTAGGTACTAAACTTTACCAAAAACCAATGAATGTGTATCAATATATCCTTTTATGTTCATTCCATCCACACCACCAGAAAAAAGCCTTTATAGTAAGCGAACTCAACAAGTTTTTGGTCAGAGAGGTAGATGATGAAGGATTCAGAAAGATGAAGCATCAGTTTTTTCATAGGTTGAGAGCCCGAGATACCTGTCCCATTTCTTATTTCCACTATTTGCTCAAGTAGATTTTTGACATGAGCCTACACTGCTCCAGAAAATATTCTAGAAGATCTCTTTAATACAGCCAGGTCTAAAGAAAACTCCCCTAGTTCTGATGAAGCTGTACAACTGCTAGTTTGCCCATGATCTTTATATAAACAAAAACATTCTTGGACCTCTCTACAAAAAATGGAGCAAAGACCGTCAGCTCTCCCATATCGGTCGTGGCATCATCTATTGGAAAAATAGCAAAAATATAAAGAAATTTCTATATCGTAGGTGGGTCATAAGAACCCAGCCCCACTTCAATAAACCACAACTTTTGCTACAGGGCTTCGATTCTCGAACTGTCTAAAGTTTTGGAAATATTATAAGCAACTGGCCCTTTTTTGGGCCTCTATACCCCTTAAAAATGAGTTTTAAAACTAAGACCTTCATCATGAAAATACAAAAAGGCATCGATGAGGACACCATGCCAAATAGTTTGCACATGAAGCCTCCAAGCCTTTGGATTCCAGATCCTACTCTTCAGGAAGAGATGGACAAGAAATTTTCCAAGCTCACATTGAATTTCTAGAAAGCATGCTCGAAAGTATATCTTTAAACAAAAAAGAAATTACTTGAAAGCTTAAAGGTTCAAAATGATGTCGTTGTCACATAGCTCGATGCACAAGTAGAGAAAATATTTAGCAAAATGACTTTCATTTTAGATTTTAAGATTGCATCCTATTGGAAATCGTACATCATGGAATATTTTACTATGAATGCCAATGCTCTCGAAATGGACCTATGTGTGGATCATCAGGTCTAAAAAGGTGCAACCAACACTCGAAATGTTGCTGAGATACAATGAAAAGATACTGTCATGGATGAAGCCAACACCTTGGTGGCATCCCTCATCAAAAAGGAGTGCACTCCACTCTTTTATGAGATCCAAGAGCTCAGAAAACTTGCCACATATCTTGTCGTTTCCTCTCAATCCAACTCCCACAATACCTCAACCCAAAATCAAAGGAGAAGGAATAGAAGTTAGAGCCATTCCCATAGTGGAAATTAGCAACAAAAACAACCAAAGAAAGAATTCATACATCCTATGCAGTAGCAGTCATGACGGGGCTCTAGTGGAAATTTCCAAGGATTTGGTTCCCAAACAAATAAGAACTCTGTGAGATTTGTTCCCAGGTAGTCAGGTTTGATATTGTAGTAGACCTAAGGCAGTCCTTGTGGTGGAAGCGTAAACCGCTACTAAATCATTGGAATGCCATATTTAGCCCTGTCGATAGATGCTTGATCTTCTTTAGCAAGAGTAACATAGGTGTTGTTGATGGCATGATCACAAATACCGTTGTTCATAATTTATCTGATAGATCTGTCACAGCAGCAAAAAAAGAGCTTCTTAGGCTAGGATTGAAATATATTCCTGTCCCACCTCCCATGGTCAATGATGATGTCTGTGTGGAGTATGTTTTGTTTTATAGGCTTCTCAAGCTCCGATGGTTTTTCGGTCCAAAAGGAAGGAACATCACCAACTAGGAAGAACCTACCTACTCTCCCTTTCATATTTCAAATTTTGCATGGGAACCTAATGTAAAATACCAACCCCTACTGGATATTCTTAATTACAGAAAGCATCGAGTTGAACAACAACTTGCTACCATGGAGAGTATCTTCCAGCCTCCCCTACCCTGGCATCTGGCAAGAGCCTTGCACTCTCTTAGATCTGGTGATTCCATTGTCATCAGACCTACTGACAAAAATATCAGCCTCACTTTTCTCAACAAGGCATGGTACCTGTAAGAACAGATCAGACAACTTTCAGATCTAGAAGTTTACCAAGAGGGTATTTCTGTTCCTTGGAACTCTCTTTTTTCTAGCTTGGAGTCCATTGTTAAAAGTGCACAAAGAAGTCTTCTCCTTGATCAAATAATAGTGGATTATATTCTGCAAAAGAACCCCATCATTGCTCGAGTCTATACTTTCTACCTCATTCCAAAGGTCCACAAACAACCTATGAAGGGTAGACCCATCTACTCCTATTGCAATTATGTGTTGGAGCCTATTTCCAAATGGCTTCACCACCAACTTCTCCCAATTCTCTCGAAGCATCCAAATCATCTATAAGACTCTCTAAGCCTAATGAAAATCCTTCATGAAATGGATTTTCCTCCAAGCTATGTTTTATTCACCTTTGATGTTGAGAGCTGCATTCCTACAATAGCAGGATTGGCCGCTCTTCAACACTTCATCTTAGGGAGGTTCAAGCCAGGTTTGGTCCAGTTGATCCTCAAACTTGTAGAACTAGTCTTGAATAGACATTATCTAGAATTTGATGGTAAGATCTTTAGACAGAAAAGAGATACAACAATGGGGAGAAATTTTGCAGTTGTCTATGCCTATATGTTTATTTTTTACTTGGAATTGCAAATTTTCGATCTTTTTCCATCTATTTCAAAAAATATTTGCTTGTATAAACAATATATTGATGATGCTTTTGGATTTTGGAATGGTACTAATGAGAGTCTTCAAGCTCTCCTTGATGCTTATGGTTTTGTTTATCCCAACATCAACATCACTACTTCCATTTCCACTTCTGAAGTTAACATCCTAGATATTATGGTGATCAAACCACCCTCCATGACTGTTCTAGGTTTTCTAGGTACTAAACTATACCAGAAACCAATGAATGTGTATCAATATATCCATTTCTATTCATTCCATCCACCCCACCAGAAAAAGCCTTTATAGTCAGTGAACTCAACAGGTTTTTGGTCAGAGAGGCGGATGATGAAGGATTCAAAAATATGAAGCATCGATTTTTTCATAGGTTGAGATCCTGGGGCTGCCCGTACCATTTATTATTTCCACTCTTTGCCTAGGTAGAGTTTCAACACCGGCTTGCACTGCTCTAGAAAATATTCCAGAAGATCTCTTTAAGACATCCAGGTCTAAAGAAATCTCCCCCAATTTTGATGAAGTTGTACAACTACCAGTTTGCCCATGATCTTCATCTAAACAAAAATGTGCTTGGACATCTCTATGAAAAATGGAGCAAAGACTCTCCCATATCGATCATGGCATCATCTGTTGGAAAAATAGCAAAAATATGAAGAAATTTCTATGTCATAGTCGGGTTGTGAGAACCCATCCCAACTTCAATTAGCCATAACTTTTACTACAGGGATCCGATTCTTGAATCATCTGAAGCGTTGGAAAGCTTATAAAATTTCCTATGGCGACGAAGGAAAACCATAGGGTTTCATAGCAACAGGCCATTTTTGGGACCTCTAGACCCCTAAAAAATGATTTTTAAAGTTTAGAATTATTTGTAACGTCTCTTTTCGGCAATCAATACCCCATATTCATGGGTGCACATCCCGAGGAGAATTTTTTAATGTTTTAAGGCACTTTCGACCGTTATCCTTGGCAATCACTACCTTTTTTGGCATATCCCAAGGTAACGGTCTATTTTTCTTGATTCTCACCACATGGCATGTCGGCTAGAGCACCCACTGGCTTGAGAAATCTATATAAACAAGATGGATTGTAATGTTTGGTCATCAGCCAAACTGATGAGCACTTAAGGTGTAAAACACATTTTTAGAGTTTTCCCTTTCATTTCAGTATCTCTTGTTCTTATGTTGTGAAGTATCATTTTTGCATTGATCGCTTGTGCTTCTACATCCTATTCATTATTTTATTTCCATTGTGCTAAGGTACTACTGTGAAGTTTTTATTTCTTTTTGAATATAAAAGTTATCTTTTAAATCTAATGTCGCACACTGCCCTAGTTATCTGAAATCTGAAATAGGATCCTCATTTCTTTTGCAAAGGCTCTCCTATTCTCGAATCCACCAGATCCACTCAAAAGAGGCCCAGGATGTTGCTTCCAGAGATTGAAGCTTCCACTTCGTGTGTAGAATGCACTCAAAAAAAGCATGCTCTTCTTATCCTGAAGCATCGCAACCCTCAAGGCATATTCCATAACTACCATAGAATCTTAAAGATCTCAGCTTGAAATTCAGGGAAACCTTTAGATCTGCGTTCATCAAGGTCCACAAAACTGAGACCTTCATCATGAAAATCCAGAAATGCATCGACGAGGGCACCATGTGAAATAGTTTGCGCATGAAACCTCCAAGCCTTTAGATTCTAGATCCTACTATTCAGGAAGATATGGACAATAAATTTTATGATCTCACATTGAATTTCTAGAAAGCATTTTCGAATGTATATCTTTTGATAGAATAGAAATTACTTGAGAGCTTTAAGGTTTGTTGAGTGGTATTTTCACACACTTGTGAAATTACACTCTTCCTTAGGATTTGTGTTCCAAATCCCCTCTTGCAAAGAAGATAAACCACCAACTTCTCCAAGGTATCCACTATATTAGCATTTGCAACTGTGTATTAGTAATCTCAAATAAAGATATTCAATTAAAATGCTTGGAACACCTTAGTGATTGCAAGTAACTGTAAACAAGGGGCAATGTTGGTTTATTCCATCATGCAGCTTTAATGATTGTTCATTATTTTACTTTTTTTTTTTTAGATTTTGTAATTTTTAAATATTTATTTTAACTAAGTTAAACCTTCTGGAAAAATAAATATTTAATGAAAAGAAATGCAAAAAATTAAAAAAATGAACACGTTTAGTCTGATGCTATCCTATTCCGACAAAACCGAATACGTGAGAGTTTTGTACATGCAACCTAGCCTATTTGACCTGCAAAACAAACACAATCAAAGTAAACTAGGTGCTAGCTCCAAGGGTTTAAAATAATTTTCAGATTGCAGACATTCACATGAAATAACCCAAAACAATGGCATGTATTTCATTTATAAATCTAAAATTTGAAAGGAGAAAAATAGAACAGTTAAAATGAAGCATGCTAAAAATTTCTCATTTTTTCTTGCCCATAAATGCAAATTTCTGAACAATTCTGCATTAACAAAATATGTCCTGTTACACCAGCAGAATCTCTGGTTTTTCTCAAAACCAGCAAAAGGTGGAAGAAAAGCACTTCACAGCAGGCTCAGAACGGCTGATCATTCTTGTTGGTCCGGCTTTCATGCACACCCCGGGAAAAAGGATGAAGGCAAGGAAAGCTCCGGAGACACCCACGGGACTGATCCCACTCATCTTTAGGATCTAGCTGGTTATCCAAGGTGCGAGTTACAGAGTTGGGTCGAATGGCAATTCACTCTTTTCCACTTCGGAATAGATTTCAATATGGATCGCTCTCGTTACCTTACAGGGGGTTCCTGAACTTGTTCGAGTAGTTGCAAAAGTTGTTGACAATCGGATTTGACTTGAATTCTTTGATCTAGCTCTCATGGGTCAGCAGATTTAAATAAAAGGCAAACAAAGAAAATAAAAATGGATCATTCACGGAAAGCAAAGAGAGGGTAGGGTAAGGCGGAAAAGAGAAGTTTATCAAACATCAATTGTAAACCCAAATTGTCAATCTTATCTATGCTATCAGCTTCACAACAGAACAAATCCCAGAAGAAAGTGTCCAGTCAGTCTAAGATCACTTTCAACTAAGAGCACAAGGCAGAGTGAAACGGATCTAGCAGAAAATTATAAATCCAAGGGGCAGCTGGTTAAAATCGGTATCTTTCACCGGCAGCCTAGCTCGCACGATGAAGACAGAGCAATTAGAACAAACTTACACCCGAAATCAGTAATTTTCCCTAGCGAGACAATAGAACAACCGAAGCCTAACAAAGATATTTAATCTTGACAATGGCAGATTTACTGACATATATCTAACAAACTTTAAATGGAAGGGATAACAAAAGAAAATACACTTATCACACTCGCAAAAGATTAGGCTCCCGGCCATGCTATCACGTAAAAGCTAAAGCACATCAACTCCAAGTCCCGAAACAAAGGATTTCACAAAATTTGCAAGAAATTGCTTATAAGCCTTTATTTCTAAGTCTCCGCCTCCTGCGATTACATTTAGAATTTGTATTTATAGACTCGGGACAGACCCTGATCTTTTCCAAAATATCTTGCTCAAACCCTAAATCTTATCGCACTTAAACCCTAGGACCCGGGTTTTACAATAAAAATCCATTTAAAAATCAAAGCCCGAATAGAACTTAACCCTTCGGCAAATCTGTGCAGTCAGCTGCCATAAATGGAGAAGATAAAATAAAATGCAACTTGCATTCATTCGCAGCTGCAAATAAATGCCTCCATTAAATCTGCTGGTGAGCCGGATGAGTCACCACTTCTCTCAGATCTGATCTCCGTAAAGCCATCCCTGTGTTGAAATTGTCTTCATGCTATCAAGTCTGCAATAAATTTTCTATTGAATGCTTTACCGGCTTCTTCTCTTCTAGCATGGCGGTCCTTGACTAAATCCGCACTTTATCTTTGCCTTTATGGTCTTTCCCGGTTGTCCCATAAGTGCCAGGTGGAATCCTGCATGAAAGACAAAAAGATGCATTAGATTAGCATTTTAATTAAATCGAAGCTTAAAACATTAAAAACAGATTAAATTCGCAAAATAATCTTGCATGTCGGCTTCTGTTTGTCCCATTCACGCTTTGACACGTGTCGCTACCCCAGGAAGCCTTCTGTTTCCCGCCGGAATGCACTTTCAGGTCAACTATGACTTTCTCTCTCCGGCCGCGATTCTGCGACATGTCGCGATTTCGCGACATGTCGCGAAATCGCGACCACGCCAGCCGCATCGGCAACTTCCTCCCTCGTCGGCCGCGAAACGCGACATGTCGCGATTTCGCGACATGTCGCGAAATCGCGACCCTCCCGTCCTCCGTACTGACCATCCCGATTTTCAGCCGCGATTCTAGAACACGTCGCGATATCGCGACGCTTCCTTACCCGCATGCGTTGACCGCGTTGACCGCGATTTTGGAACATGTTTCGACTTAGCCGATTTTCATCCTGCAGCCCCATTTTCTCTCTCCTCGTCGCGAAAATGCGACATGTCGCGACATGTCGCAAAATCGCGCCATCCGTACAGCTTGCGTCTCTCTCCTAAAAGCGTCGCGATTTCGCGACATGTCGCGAAATCGCGACCTTTCTGCCACTTAGCCGCATTTTGACTTACCTGTCGCGATATCGCGACATTTCCGAAAATGGAAGTGTCACGATATCGCGACACTACCAAAAATGGAAAGTTTGATTTTTCAGTGAATTATGCAACTGTTTTCGGATTTTCTCGGTACTGGTGCAAGATTTTGCTTGTGCATGAATGATTCTAGCATGTAAAAAGTGAATTCTTGGATAACACAGTTAAAATGCAAGAAAAAGCACAACTTTAAAAAAGAGGCAAGCAAATTTGGATTTAAAACTGAAAATGACCAAGAGGGTCCCTGCTGCAAAAATGGAAGTTCATAATTTTCTAAGGATGGAATCTCATTTTTCAGTGGGGGTGTGTTGCTTATCAACAATTCTCTAATCTACAACCCGCTCGCAGCGGTTTCTGACCCCTTTCTCAATCTATGCCTCTGCATTTTATACTTGTTGATACGACTCTCTACTTCATTCTGCGATGCTTTGTTTCACCTCCCAGATCGTATCATTTCGTATTCCTGCCTTTTCACTACTTTTGACTTTATGTTCGATGCCGAAAAGTTTGATATTCTCTGTTAACCTGTAATGCTTCTGCAACCCTGACACTTGTATGCCATGTGTTCCGCACTTTTTTGCATGTTCTGTAATGGTCCCATGTAAATCATGACATTTTTATGCATGCAGCTTTGCTTCCTTGCTTTCACCGTGAAAACGTGACATGTTGTGATATCACGACATTTTCCTGCCAATAACCTTATCCGCCTTCATGCACAGTGAAAATCTGACATATCACGATTTCGCTACAAGTTTTTTGCACTTAGTCTCTTTTCAATAAAGTGTCACAAAATCGCTACCATTTTTTGCCCTCTGCATGGTCTTCACTTTCTGTCATGATTTCGTGACGTCTTTGTCTGGCTGGAATGTTTCCTCAAAAGTTGTGTGATATCGCTATGCCTTTGCTTTGTTTGGCTTCATTTTCTGACTGTAGCGAAATCGCTACCATTTTACCACTTAGGCCTTTTAATCCACCCGCGTCGCAAAAATGCGATGCGTCACAATTTCACGATGCCTTTCGACTTATGCGCTTTATGTCAGTTCTCGTCATGATTTTGCTACACTGCTGGGCCTTATCGCCTTTGGCTCGATTTTGTCATGATTTCATGACCATTTTATATTTTATGCCTTCTGCCCGTTTGCAAGCTGCAAAAATCAAACACGTCACGATTTCACAATGGTTCCGCCCACCTGCTGCCATGGACTGCGTTGACCGTGATTTTGTGACATGTCGCAATTTCGCTACACTTTTCTGCTTCGTGCCCCGTTTGACTGTCCTGACCGCAATTTTGTGACATGTGATTTTGCTACAATTTTCCATTCTGCCTTTCTCTCTTCTCTTTGGGCCATGATGGAGCAACATGTCATGATATCACGACACTTTTCGATCAAAGCCTCCTCCTTCTTTCCTGGGTCATGAAAACGTGACATGTCGCGATATCGCGAAACTTTTTCATTTTTTCCAGTGACAGAGCGACATGTCGCGATATCGCGACACTTTTTCATTTTTGACAACGATAGAGCGACATGTCACGATATCATGACACTTTTTCATTTTTTTCCAGCGACAAAGCGACATGTCGCGATATCATGACACTTTTTCTCCTTAGTGAATTTTTTTTTTTTTCTTGATTTTTTAGCATCTGGGCTACTGCAGTTTTCTTTGAAAGCATGCAAAAAATGTGGGTCCCTAATTTTGGGGTGTGTTGTGGATCAGCCACAACAAATGGTGACTCTGCTGTCAAATGCTCTTGAGCATTTTGGTGAGAACCCAACTTGAAACATACAAGCTTAGATACAAGCATTAGCACATAGAAGATAAACAAATACCGATAGATCAAAAATACATGAAACATCAGAATCATTAAGTATCAGCTCGATGTGTGCAATGTGCTTCATTCCCTATCATTTGAACTTGTTCAACATTCCATTGTCAGTTTCACTTATGATTTGTATGCAAGGCTATGAATGATTTGTATAGGATTTGATGCGTGATGAAGATGCTAGAGATGCAACAACCTACTTTATAAATGCTCAAACCTTCTAATATCATGGACAAACATATTAAAAATGTCAAGCCCTCTTAGGACCAAAAATATGTATACTGAATTAATTTACTGGATCCCAAAGTTGGTCATGTGCCACTACCATCTTGAACCCATGTGCAAGTGTGAGTGAAATCAGAACTTTGGGGAATAGGATTCCCAACCTAAGTGAGATGGGAATTTAACCCTATCCTTACTATTCTAATTTGGAGTTCATTACCTCATATTGAACAAAATAAATTAACCTATTATGGATGAAATAGTCATGCTAGTCTATCCATATGAGCAATCAGTGGTCTTGCTTTTAGGCAAGACATGTTGCCACGCATGAGCATACTTAACCCCATAATCCATGACTTGGCTTCATTCATTCTTTTTATTTTATTTCTTGGACCTTTGGGATGACTACCCATCCTTACTAGGGACATGTAGTACGATCCTTCCAATCCAAGATTTATGAAATGGGAAATATTAATTTTTTATTACTTGGACCTTTGGGATGACTACCCATCCTTTGCAAAGGACACGTAGTACAATCCTTCCAATCCAATATGGAGATGAAATGGAAAAATTTAATTTTACTTTTATTTCTTGGACCTTTGGGATGACTACCTATCCTTTGCAGAGGACATGTAGTACGATCTTTCCAATCCAAGCTTTATGATGAAATGGGAAAAATTGAAGCTTTGGGGAATCATATTCTCAACCTAAGCAAGATGAGAATTAAGTCCTATCCTTACTACTCCATGTAGGTCACATCAGAGCTTTTGGGGAGTTGGATCCTCAACCTAAGTTTGATGAGGATTTAACCCTATCCTTACTACTCTGGTTTTAGGCTTTAAGCTTGATGGAAATGATAAAAACCACTGTTTTAAGGATTATGTTGCATGATAGGACAACATGAAATATTCTTTTCACCTCACCTTTTCATCCAAGTATGGTTTTAACCATTTTGCTCAAGACTCTCTTTAATGTGCATGGAATGTTCTTGGTTCAAGATAGCTTGGGCAATAGTTCCCAACCTTAGGATCCTTTTAATATATTTTATGTAATAATCCTAAGAGGATTCAACACCTTCTCTATAATTTCCCATGGAATGAAAATGTAACTGAGATGACATGTATATGCAATGTGGAATATGACATGAGATGTGAATGCACTACCTCTTTTGGAATATATCATCTATTTTACCATAATGTGCAAAATTGAAAACTTCATGCATCACAAGATTCAAACAATATTATTTAAATGTTTGTGTTACTTGTGGAGCTTTCTACAACATAATTCCAATGTTTCATATTCTCCTGATTTTAGGCATAAGTTGACATCTCAAGCTTTCTTCTTCTTTTTTTATTTATTTTTTATTTTTTATTTTTTATTTTTTATTTTTTATTTTTTATCAAAACAAACCAAACACGTCAAATGAAATCAAACACATAACTTAAATCCTAATCCAAATAGCAATCCTAAAATGAAGCTTGAAAACACAAACTCAAACCCAAAACCAAAATTTATATACAATATAGTACAAGATGATGCCAAGCTTGGACTATTACTTTCCCAGATCCCAAACATGATTAGAACATTTCAAAAGACATATGTCACCATACACATGCCAAATGTTGTGAGTATTCAACGAAAAAAAGACTAGACCAAACAATGCAACAAATTTTAACTTCCCTTGCTCACCCCACCAATTAGATTTAATTCCATTAGTACTCTCATAGGTAAGCGTTAAAATACTAAAATGATTAGACAATAAATGATATTCAATTTTATCTTTTCTATTCTTGAAAGTGCAAGTTTCATAATTCCATTCATGATTTAGAAGTAGGCTTTCCTTTTCAAATGTGAGATATTGTAAACAAGAGCCTATTGAATTCAAATTATTTTCCAGGATTTTAAAGCAATCAAAATCATTCAAAACTTGACAAGCATCAACAAAATTTGGCATTTCCTCACTAATGATGTTAGCATCCAAAGGGACATCATGTAACCTATCATTTGAAATTTTTGTAGCTACTACCCAAGGTAGAGATTTCACTTTGTCACCCATACTTAACCCATCATGATTAGAATTTATCACAACTTGATGAGTGTTAGTAGCTTTTTCTTTTTCTTCATTGTCTTCTTCATCATCCAACACCTGTTCAAAAACACCAAAGTTAGGCACCCAATAAAACATGTGTCCATATTTTTCAAAACAAGAGCCTAATTTTCCAAGACATGTGTCACGTGACACCTTTCCATGAGTAATGGCTTGAGTTGCCTCAAACTCCATATTTTCATTAGGATCATCAATAATATCAAACCCACACCACTTAGGTTTTGTGATTTTGTCATTTTGAGATGGCATAGACATTGTAGAAACAATAAGTGGATCAATATTTTTGATTTCTTGCCCCTCAAGGGGAACAAAAACAATTGATTCACCTTCTTCATCCATGGTAGTAGAATCATTATCCTTCCCCAACCTTTGATGAGATTCCAACCCTTCTTCCAAAACATTCTCAGATTGTATAGGTTTTGTAATATCCTCATATGAAAGGGCAATTGTATTATCCTGCATATCAATAGGCACACAGATTTCATTAGCAGTTTTGGAGTGAGCATACTCTTCCCAAGAATCATAATGATCATCTTTCAAAATCAAATTGTGATGCTCAACTATTTCTTCTTCATATTTTAATTCATCAACATGTTTCTCATCAAATTTATCTTCACCTTCTTTAGATGGTTCAATTACTTCCAAAATTGGGTTATTGCTTGTATTCAAATTGATAAGGCTATCATAATACACATGTGTAACCCATGATTCCATTTTATCACAATTTGGAAGGTGTGGATCCTCTTGGTCATCATTTTCAACAATGTCATCCGAAACAGATTCATCCTCATAGAATTCATCTTTTGGTGAGTCAAGGGATTCCAATTTGTCACATGTTTCAATACTAGTTGGATCTAGTACTCCTCCTTTGCCTAAAATCATATTCTTATGAAAATCATTAAAATTGATTTTAGAAACGTCCTTTGAATCAAGATGAGTATTTTTAAGTTGATTCATAATTAAGAAATATGGTTGATCTTGCATAGTAGGTTGAGGATTTTGAAATTGATTGAAGCTTGGGAATGATTGTTGATTCTGAAATTGATTCACACTTGAATTTGGTTGAGGTGGATAAATCATTGGATGGGTAAAGGAGGTATTAAATTATTGCAAATTACATGATCCAAAACCCACACCATAATTTTGACAACTCAATTGTTGCTCAATTGCCATTGCTTGAGTATAGGCTTGTGACAAAGATGTGATTAGAGGCATCCCTCGAAAATATGTGGAAATGAGTGGGTCAAGAGCATTTACATATATTTGGAGATCCATTTCTTCTTGAAGAGCATAAAATGTTACTAATTGAGCCTATAATCCAAATAACCTTTCAGAAAATGACCACATTTTCACCTGGTCCTTTTTTAATAGTGACAAACTGCTCATACATGCGGATTGGGTCAACTTGCTTTTTGTTGAATTGATTAAGAAATGCTGCCTCTAGTTGAGCCCAAGAAGTGATAGATCCTAAAGGCAGACTTGTAAACCAATCAAATGCCACTTTGTCCAAGGTGTAAGGGAACATTTTACAAACAACATCATCATGCCAAATTGTTAAGTGATTCACAACAAATTTGAATGCTTGAATGTGTTCTCTTGTAGTATTTGTCCCGTTAGACAAAAAACGAGGAAGACATCTCTCAAAACCAGTGGGAAAATAATGTTGAACTCCTGGTATGTTCAATGGGCTACCTGTCATCCACGATGAAAACATAGTCATTAGTAAATCTTAAAGAATATAACTTTAATATCAATTTATTATTATTATTATTATTATTATTATTATTATTTTAAATTAAATTAAATCACATTATTCCTGTATGAACAATCAAAGCGTTAGAACAGTGCATAGCAATTCATGTCCTCATTTTAACAGTACAAAGTTGTAATATTAAAAGAGGGTTAAAAAATAATAATAAATAGGGCATGAAATATTCAGAATTTAAATTCCTATGGCATTTAAATTAATCTGAAATAAACCGGTTGAGGCCCTCCTTCTAGCGCCAAAATGTTGAGTGGTATTTTCACACACTTGTGAAATTACACTCTTCCTTAGGATTTGTGTTCCAAATCCCCTCTTGCAAAGAAGATAAACAACCAACATCTCCAAGGTCTCCGTTGTATTAGCATTTGCAACTGTGTATTAGTAATCTCAAATAAAGATATTCAATTAAAATGCTTGAAACACCTTAGTGATTACAAGTAACTGTAAACAAGGGGGAATGCTGGTTTATTCCATCATGCAGCTTTAATGATTGTTCATTATTTTACACATTTTTTTTTAGATTTTGTAATTTTTAAATATTTATTTTAACTAAGTTAAACCTTCTAGAAAAATAAATATTTAATGAAAAGAAATGCAGAAAATTAAAAAAATGAACACGTTCAGTCTGATGCTATCCTATTCTAACAAAACCGAATACGTGAGAGTTTCGTACATGCAACCTAGCCTATTTGACCTGCAAAACAAACACAATCAAAGTAAACTAGGTGCTAGCTCCAAGGGTTTAAAATAATTTTCAGATTGCAGACATTCACATGAAATAACCCAAAACAATGGCATGTATTTCATTTATAAATCTAAAATCTGAAAGGAGAAAAATAGAATAGTTAAAATGAAGCATGCAGAAAATTTCTCATCCTTTCTTGCCCATAAAATGCAAATTTTTGAACAATTATGCATTAATAAAATATGTCCTGTTACAACAGTAGAATCTCTGGTTTTTCTCAAAACCAGAAAAATGTGGAAGAAAAGCACTTCACAATAGGCTCAGAACGGCTGGTCATTCTCTAATCTGCAACCCGCTCATAGCGGTTTTCAACCCCTTTCTCAATCTGTGCCTCTGTGTTTTATACTTGTTGATACGGCTCTCTGCTTTGTTCTGCGATGCTTCGTTTCACCTCCCAGATTGTATCATTTCGTATTCTTGCATTTTCACTACTTTTGACTTTATGTTCGATGTTGAAACGTTCGATATTCTCTGTTAACCTGTAACGCTTCTGCAACCCTAACACTTGTATGCCACATGTTTCACACTTTTCTGCATGTTCTATAACGACCCCATGTAAATCGTGACATTTTTATGAATGCAGCTTTGCTTCCTTGCTTTCATCGCGAAAATGTGACATGTCGCGATATCGCGACATTTTCCTGCCAATAACCTTATCCGCCTTCATGAACAGCGAAAATCCGACATGTCACGATTTCGCTACAAATTTTCCACACTTAGTCTCTTTTCAATAAAGTGTCACGAAATCGCTACCATTTTCTGCCCTCTGCATGGTCTTCACTTTCTATCGCGATTTCGCGACGTCTTTGTCTGGCTGGAACGTTTCCTCAAAAGTTGTGCGATATCGCTACACCTTTGCTTTGTTTGGCTTCATTTTCTAACTGTAGCGAAATCGCTACCATTTTATCACTTAGGCCTTTTAATCCACCTGCGCCATGAAAACGTGACGCGTCACGATTTCGTGACGCATTTTGACTTATGCGCTTTGTGTCAGTTCTCGTCGTGATTTCGCTACACTGCTGGGCCTTATCGCCTTTGGCTCGGTTTTGTCGTGATTTCATAACCATTTTATTTTTTATGCCTTCTGCCTGTTTGCAAGCTGCAAAAATCAAACACGTCACGATTTCACGATGGTTCCGCCCACCTGCTGTCGTTGACTGCGTTGACCATGATTTTGCGACATGTGATTTCGCTACGCTTTTCTACTTCGTGCCCCGTTTGACTGTCCTGACCATGATTTTGCGACATGTCACAATTTCGCTACAATTTTCTATTCTACCTTTCTCTCTCCTCTCTGGGACGCGATGGAGCAACATGTCGCAATATCACGACACTTTTCGATCAAAACCTCTTCCTACTTGCCTGGGCTACGAAAACATGACATGTCATGATATCGCAACACTTTTTCATTTTTGCCAGCGACGGAGCGACATGTCGCAATATCACGACACTTTTTCATTTTTGCCAGCGACAAAGCGACATGTCGCGATATCGTGACACTTTTTCATTTTTGGCCAATGACGGAGCGACATGTCGCGATATCACGACACTTTTTCTCCTTAGTGAAATTTTTGCTTTTTTCTTGATTTTTTAGCATCTGGGCTACTGCAGTTTTCTTTGAAAGAATGCAAAAAATGTGGGTCCCCAATTTTGGGGTGTGTTGTGGATCAGCCACAACAAGGTTCAAAAGGATGTCGTTGTCACACAGCTCGATGCACAAGTGGAGAAAATATTTAGCAAAATGACTTTCATTTTAGATTTTGAGATTGCATCCTATTGGAAATCGTAAATCATGGAAGACTTCACTATGAAGGCCAATGCTCTCAAAATGGAACTATGTGTGGATCGTCAGGTCCAACAAGGTGCAACCGACACTCAAAAAGCTACTGAGAAACAACAAGATACTATCATGGATGAAGCCAACACCTCGGTGGCATCCCTCATCAAAAAGGAGTGCGCTCCACTCTTTTCTGAGATCCAAGAGCTCAAAAAACTTGTCACAGATCTTGTCATTTCCTCTCGACCCAACTCCCGCAATCCCTCACCCCAAAATCGAAGGAGAAGGAATAGGAGTCGAAGCCATTCCCATAGAAAAAATAAGCAACAACAACAACCTCAATAGTCAGGTAGGAAAAAACATAAGCAAAATCATCCCGATAGACAGAACCAGTGATCTCAGTCAAAAAATGGGTCACGAGACCGATCCCAAAGCAGAGTTCACTGGCAACAACTAGAGAAAGAATTCATACCTCCTATGCAGCAGTAGTCATGATGGGGCTCTGGCAGAAATTTCCAAGGATCTGGTTCCCGAATGAATCAGAACTCTATGAGATCTATTCCCAGGCAGTCAGGTCTGGGATTGCAGCAGACCCAAGGCCATCCTCACGGTGGTAGCGTAAACCACTACTGAATCGTTGGAGTGCCATCTTCAGCCCTATCGATAGATGCCTGCTCTTCTTCAACAAGAGTAAGGTAGGTGTTGTTGATGGCATGATCACAAATGCCATTGTTCATAATTTCTCTGATAGACCTCTCACAGTGGCAAAAAAAGAGCTTCTTGGGCTAGGATTGAAATATATCCCTGTCCCACCTCCCATGGTCCATGATGATGTCCGTGCGGAGTATGTTCTATTTTCTAGGCTTCTCAAGCTTCGATGGTTTTTTGGTCCAAAAGGAAGGAACATCACCAACTGGGAAGAACCTGCCTACTCTCCCTTTCGTATTTCAAATTCTGCATGGGAACCTGATGTGAAATACCAGCCCTTGCTGGATCTTCTTAATGATGGAAAGCATCGAGTTGAACAACAACTTGCTGCCACGGAGAGTATCTTCCAGCCTCCCCTGCCCAGGCATCTGGCAAGAGCCTTGCACTCTCTTAGATCTGATGATTCCATTGTCATCAGACCTGCTAACAAAAATCTCAGCCTCACTATTCTCAGCAAGGCATGGTACCTGGAAGAAGGGATCAGACAACTTTCAGATCTGGAAGTTTACCAAGAGGTTATTTTTGTTCCCTGGAACTCTCTTTTTTCTAGCTTGGAGTCCATTGTTAAAAATGCACAAAGAAGTCTTCTCCTCGATCAAAAAATAGTGGATTATCTTCTGCAAAAGAACCCCATCATTGCTCGAGTCTGTACTTTCTACCTCATTCCAAAGGTTCACAAACAACCTATGAAGGGTAGACCCATCTGCTCCTATTGCGGTTATATGTTGGAGCCTGTTTCCAAATGGCTTCACCACCAGCTTCTCCCCATTCTCCTGGAGCAGCCAAATCATCTACAAGACTCTCTGAGCCTAATGAAAATCCTTCATGAAAGAGATTTTCCTCCAAGCTATGTTCTGTTCACCTTTGATGTTGAGAGCTTGTACCCAAGCATTCCTACAACAGCAGGATTGGCCACTCTTCAACACTTCATCTCGGGGAGGTTCAAGCCAGGTTTGGTCCAGTTGATCCTCGAACTTGCAGAACTGGTCCTGAACAGACATTATCTAGAATTTTATGGTAAGATCTATAGGCAGAAAAGAGGTACAACAATGGGGAGCAATTTTGCAGTTGTCTATGCCTGTCTGTTTCTTTGTTACTTGGAATTGCAAGTTTTTGGTCTTTTTCCATCTATTTCAGAAAATATTTGCTTGTATAAATGATATATTGATGATGCTTTTGGAGTTTGGAATGGTACTAATGAGAGTCTTCAAGCTCTCCTTGATGCTTATGGTTCTGTTTATCCCAACATCAACATCACTACTGCCATTTCCACTTCTGAAGTTAACATCCTGGATATTCTGGTGGTCAAACCACCCTCCATGACTATTCTAGGTCGTCTGGGTACTAAACTATACCAGAAACCAATGAATGTGTATCAATATATCCCTTTCTATTCATTCCATCCACCCACCAAAAAAATCCTTCATAGTCAACGAACTCAACAGGTTTCTGGTCAGAGAGGCGGATGATGAAGGATTCAGAAAGATGAAGCATCAATTTTTTCATAGGTTGAGAGCCCGGGGCTACCCATCCCATTTCTTATTTCCACTCTTTGCCTAGGTAGAGTTTTGACACCGGCCTACACTGCTCCAGAAAATATTCTAGAAGATCTCTTTAAGACAACCAGGTCTAAAGAAATCTCCCCCAGTTCTGATGAAGTTGTACAACTGCCAGTTTGCCCGTGATCTTCGTCTAAACAAAAATGTGCTTGGACCTCTCTACGAAAAATGGAGCAAAGACCCTCAGCTCTCCCATATCGGTCGTGGCATCATCTATTGGAGAAATAACAAAAATATGAAGAAATTTCTATGTCGCAGCTGGGTCATGAGAACCCAGCCCAACTTCAATCAACCATAACTTTTGCTATAGGGCTCCGATTCTCGAACCGTTTGAAGCATTGGAAAGCTTATAAAATTTTCTATGATGATGGATGAAACCCTTGGGTTTTAAGAAATAGGCCCTTTTGGGGCCTCTAGACCCCTCAAAAATGAGTTTTAAAGTTTAGAATTTTTTGTAACATCTCTTTTCGACAATCAATGCCCCGTATTCATGGGTGCACATCTCGAGGAGCATTTTTTAATGTTTTAAGGCACTTTCGACCGTTATCCTTGGCAATCACTACCTTTTTTGGCATATCCCAAGGTAACGGTCCATTTTTCTTGATTCTCGCCACGTGGCATGTCGGCTAGGGCACCCACTGGCTTGAGAAATCTATATAAACAAGATGGATTGTAATGTTTGGTCATCAGCCAAACTGATGAGCACTTAAGGTGCAAAATGCATTTTCGGAGTTTTCCCTTTCATTTCAGTCTCTCTTGTTCTTATGTCGTGAAGTGCCCTTTTTGCATTGATCACTTGTGCTTCTACTTCCTCTTCGTTATTTGATTTCTGTTGCACTAAGGTACTACTACGAAGTTTTTATTTCTTTTTGAATATAAAAGTTATCTTTTCAATATGATGTCGCACGCTGCCCTAGTTATCCAAAATCTAGAAGAGGATCCCCATTTCTTTCATGAAGGCTCTCCTATTCTGGAATCCACCAGATCCACTCAAAAGAGGCCCAAGATGTTACTTTCAGAGATTGAAGCTTCCACTTCATGCATAGAATGCACTCAAACAAAGTCCTGCTCTTCTTATCCTGAAGCGTCACAACCCTCGATGCATATTCTAGAACTACCATAGAATCTTAAAGATCTCAACTTAAAATTCTAGGAAACCTTTAGATCTGCATTCATCAAGGTCCACAAAACTGAGACCTTCATCATAAAAATCTAGAAAGGCATCGACGAGGGCACCATGCCAAATAGTTTGTGCATGAAACCTCCAAGCCTTCGGATTCTAGATCCTACTCTTCAGGAAGAGATGGACAAGAAATTTTTCGAGCTCACCTTGAATTTCTAGAAAGCATGTTTGAAAGTATATCTTTCAATAGAAAAGAAATTACTTGAGAGCTTGAAGGTTCAAAAGGATGTCGTTGTCACATAGTTCGATGCACAAGTGGAGAAAATATTTAGCAAAATGACTTTCATTTTAGATTTTGAGATTGCATCCTATTGGAAATCATAAATCATGGAAGATTTTACTGTGAAGGCCAATGCTCTCAAAATGGAACTGTGTGTGGATCGTCAGGTCCAACAAGGTGCAACCGACACTCAAAAAGCTGTTGAGAAACAACAACAAGATACTATCATGGATGAAGCCAACACCTCGGTGGCATCCCTCATCAAAAAGGAGTGTGCTCCACTCTTTTTTGAGATCCAAGAGCTCAAAAAACTTGTCACAGATCTTGTCATTTCCTCTCGACCCAACTCTCGTAATCCCTCACCCCAAAATCAAAGGAGAAGGAATAGAAGTCAGAGTCATTCCCATAGCGGACAATAGCAACAACAACAACCTCAATAGTTAGATCGATAACAACAATAATAAAATCATCTCGATAGATAGAACCAATGATCTCAATCAAAAAATGGGTCACGAGACCGATCCCAAAGCAGAGTTCACTGGCAACAACTAGAGAAATAATTCATACCTCCTACGCAACAATAGTCACATCGAGGCTCTGGCAGAACTTTCCAAGGATCTGGTTCTCGAATGAATCAGAACTCTATGAGATTTGTTCCCAGGAAGTCAGGTCCGAGATTGCAGCAGACCCAAGGCCATCCTCGCGATGGTGGCGTAAACCGCTATTGAATCATTGGAGTGCCATCTTCAGCCCTATCGATAGATGCCTGCTCTTCTTCAACAAGAGTAAGGTAGGTGTTGTTGATGGCATGATCACAAATGTCGTTGTTCATAATTTCTCTGATAGACCTCTCACAATGGCAGAAAAAGAGCTTCTTGGGCTAGGATTGAAATATATCCCTATCCCACCTCCCATGGTCCATGATGATGTCCGTGCGGAGTATGTTCTATTTTCTAGGCTTCTCAAGCTCTGGTGGTTTTTTGGTCCAAAAGGAAGGAACATCACCAACTGGGAAGAACCTGCCTACTCTCCCTTTCATATTTCAAATTCTGCATGGGAACTTGATGTGAAATACCAGCCCCTACTGGATCTTCTTAATGATGGAAAGCATCGAGTTGAACAACAACTTGCTTCCACGGAGAGTATCTTCTAGCCTCCCCTGCCCAGGCATCTGGCAAGAGCCTTGCACTCTCTTAGATCTGATGATTCCATTGTCATCAGGCCCACTAACAAAAATCTCGGCCTCACTATTCTCAGCAAGGCATGGTACCTAGAAGAAGGGATCAGACAACTTTCAGATCTGGAAGTTTACCAAGAGGTTATTTTTGTTCCTTGGAACTCTCTTTTTCTAGCTTGGAGTCCATTGTTAAAAATGCACAAAGAAGTCTTCTCCTCGATCAAAAAATAGTGGATTATCTTCTGCAAAAGAACCCCATCATTGCTCGAGTCTGTACTTTCTACCTCATTCCAAAGGTTCACAAACAACCTATGAAGGGTAGACCCATCTGCTCCTATTGTGGTTATATGTTGGAGCCTGTTTCCAAATGGCTTCACCACCAACTTCTCCCCATTCTCCTGGAGCAGCCAAATCATCTACAAGACTCTCTGAGCCTAATGAAAATCCTTCATGAAAGAGATTTTCCTCCAAGCTATGTTCTATTCACCTTTGATGTTGAGAGCCTGTACCCAAGCATTCCTACAGCAGTAGGATTGGCCGCTCTTCAACACTTCATCTCGGGGAGGTTCAAGCCAGGTTTGGTCCAGTTGATCCTCGAACTTGCAGAACTGGTCCTGAATAGACATTATCTAGAATTTGATGGTAAGATCTACAGGCAAAAAAGAGGTACAACAATGGGGAGCAATTTTGTAGTTGTCTATGCCTGTCTGTTTCTTTGTTACTTGGAATTGCAAGTTTTCGATCTTTTTCCATCTATTTTAAAAAATATTTGCTTGTATAAATGATATATTGATGATGCTTTTGGAGTTTGGAATGGTACTAATGAGAGTCTTCAAGCTCTCCTTGATGCTTATGGTTCTATTTATCCCAACATCAACATCACTACTACCATTTCCACTTCTGAAGTTAACATCCTAGATATTCTGGTGGTCAAACCACCCTCCATGACTATTCTAGGTCATCTAGGTACTAAACTATACTAAAAACCAATGAATGTGTATCAATATATCCCTTTCTGTTCATTCCATCCACCCCACTAGAAAAAATCCTTTATAGTCAATGAACTCAATAGGTTTCTGGTCAGAGAGGCGGATGATGAAGGATTCAAAAAGATGAAGCATCAATTTTTTCATAGGTTGAGAGCTTGGGGCTACCCATCCCATTTCTTATTTCCACTCTTTGCCCAGGTAGAGTTTCGACACCGGCCTGCACTGCTCCAAAAAATATTCTAGAAGATCTCTTTAAGATAACTAGGTCTAAAGAAATCTCCCCCAGTTCTGATGAAGTTGTACAACTACCAGTTTGCCCGTGATCTTCGTCTAAACAAAAACGTGCTTGGACCTCTCTATGAAAAATGGAGCAAAGACCCTCAGCTCTCCCATATCGGTCGTGGCATCATCTGTTGGAGAAATAACAAAAATATGAAGAAATTTCTATGCCACAGTTGGGTCGTGAGAACCTAGCCCAACTTCAATCGACCATAACTTTTGCTACAGGGCTCCGATTCTCGAACCGTTTGAAGCGTTGGAAAGCTTATAAAATTTTCTATGATGAAGATGAAACAAAACCTTTTTGGAGCCTCTAGACCCCTCAAAAATGAGTTTTAAAGTTTAGAATTGTTTGTAACATCTCTTTTTGGCAATCAATGCCCCGTATTCATGGGTGCACATCTCGAGGAGCATTTTTAATGTTTTAAGGCACTTTCAACCATTATCCTTGGTAATCACTACCTTTTTTGGCATATCCCAAGGTAACGGTCTATTTTTCTTGATTCTCACCATGTGGCATGTCGGCTAGGGCACCCACTGGCTTGAGAAATCTATATAAACAAGATGGATTGTAATGTTTGGTCATCAACTGAACTGATGAGCACTTAAGGTGCGAAACATGTTTTTAGAGTTTTCCCTTTCATTTCAGTCTCTCTTGTTCTTATGTCGTGAAGTTACCTTTTTGCATTGATCGCTTGTGCTTCTACTTCCTCTTCGTTATTTGATTTCTGTTGCGCTAAGGTACTACTATGAAGTTTTTATTTCTTTTTGAATATAAAAGTTATATTTTCAATCTGATGTCGCACGCTGCCCTAGTTATCCAAAATCTAGAAGAGGATCCCCATTTCTTTCATGAAGGCTCTCCTATTCTGGAATCCACCAGATCCACTCAAAAGAGACCTAGGATGATACTTTCGGAGATTGAAGCTTCCACTTCGCATGTAGAATGCACTCAAACATAGTCCTGCTCTTCTTATCCTGAAGCGTCGCAACCCTCGATGCGTATTCTAGAACTATCATAGAATCTTAAAGATCTCAGCTTGAAATTCTGGGAAACCTTCAGATCTACGTTCATCAAGGTCCACAAAACTGAGACCTTCATCATGAAAATCTAGAAAGGCATCGATGAGGGCACCATGCCAAATAGTTTGTGCATGAAGCCTCCAAGCCTTCGGATTCCAGATCCTACTCTTCAGGAAGAGATGGACAAGAAATTTTTCGAGCTCACCTTGAATTTCTAGAAAGCATGTTTGGAATTATATCTTTTGATAGAAAAGAAATTACTTGAGAGCTTGAAGGTTCAAAAGGATGTCGTTGTCACACAACTCGATGCACAAGTGGAGCAAATATTTAGTAAAATGACTTTCATTTTAGATTTTGAGATTGCATCCTATTGGAAATCATAAATCATGGAAGACTTCACTGTGAAGGCCAACGCTCTCGAAATGGAACTGTGTGTGGATCATCATGTCCAACAAGGTGCAACCGACACTCAAAAAGTTATTGAGAAACAACAACAAGATACTATCATGGATGAAGCCAACACCTCGATGGCCTCCCTCATCAAAAAGGAGTGCGCTCCACTCTTTTCTGAGATCCAAGAGCTCAGAAAACTTGTCATAGATCTTGTCATTTCCTCTCGACCCAACTCCCACAATCCCTCACCCCAAAATAGGGAGGGGGGGGGGGGGGGAGCCCCCCCCAAAAAAAAAAAAAAAAAAAAAGGGTTATGAGATCGATCCTAAAGTAGAGTTCGTTGGCAACAACTAGAGAAAGAATTCATACCTCCTGTGTAGTAGTAGTCATGATGGGGCTCTGGAAGAACTTTCCAAGGATCTGGTTCTTGAATGAATCAGAACTCTATGAGATTTGTTCCTAGGCAGTCAGGTCCGAGATTGTAGTAGACCCAAGGTCATCCTCATGGTGGTGGCGTAAACCGCTATTGAATCATTGGAGTGCCATCTTCAGCCCTATCGATAGATGCCTACTCTTCTTTAGCAAGAGCATGGTAGGTGTTGTTGATGGCATGATCACAAATGTCGTTGTTCATAATTTCTCTGATAGACCTCTCACAATGGTAGAAAAAGAGCTTCTTGGGCTAGGATTGAAATATATCCCTGTCCCACCTCCCATGGTCCATGATGATGTTCGTGCGGAGTATGTTCTATTTTCTAGGCTTCTCAAGCTCTAGTGGTTTTTCGGTCCAAAAGGAAGGAACATCACCAACTGGGAAGAACCTACCTACTCTCCCTTTCGTATTTCAAATTCTGCATGGGAACCTGATGTGAAATACCAGCCCTTGTTGGATCTTCTTAATGATGGAAAGCATCGAGTTGAACAACAACTTGCTTCCATGGAGAGTATCTTCCAGCCTCCCTTGCCCAGGCATCTGGCAAGAGCCTTGCACTCTCTCAGATCTGATGATTCCATTGTCATCAGACCCCTAACAAAAATCTTGGCCTCACTATTCTCAGCAAGGCATGGTACCTGGAAGAAGGGATCAGACAACTTTCAGATCTGGAAGTTTACCAAGAGGTTATTTCTGTTCCCTGGAACTCTCTTTTTCTAGCTTGGAGTCCATTGTTAAAAATGCACAAAGAAGTCTTCTCCTCGATCAAAAAATAGTGGATTATCTTCTGCAAAAGAACCCCATCATTGCTCGAGTCTGTACTTTCTACCTCATTCCAAAGGTTCACAAACAACCTATGAAGGGTAGACCCATCTGCTCCTATTGCGGTTATATGTTGGAGCTTGTTTCCAAATGGCTTCACCACCAGCTTCTCCCCATTCTCCTGGAGCAGCCAAATCATCTACAAGACTCTCTGAGCCTAATGAAAATCCTTCATGAAAGAGATTTTCCTCCAAGCTGTGTTCTGTTCACCTTTGATGTTGAGAGCCTGTACCCAAGCATTCCTACAATAGCAGGATTGGTCGCTCTTCAACACTTCATCTCGGGGAGGTTCAAGCCAGGTTTGGTCCAGTTGATCCTCGAACTTGCAGAACTGGTCCTGAACAGACATTATCTAGAATTTGATGGTAAGATCTACAGGAAGAAAAGAGGTACAACAATGGGGAGCAATTTTGCAGTTGTCTATGCCTGTCTGTTTCTTTGTTACTTGGAATTGCAAGTTTTTGGTCTTTTTCCATCTATTTCAAAAAATATTTGCTTGTATAAATGATATATTGATGATGCTTTTGGAGTTTGGAATGGTACTAATGAGAGTCTTCAAGCTCTCCTTGATGCTTATGGTTCTATTTATCCCAGCATCAACATCACTACTACCATTTCCACTTCTGAAGTTAACATCCTGGATATTCTGGTGGTCAAACCACCCTCCATGACTGTTCCAGGTCGTCTGGGTACTAAACTATACCAAAAACCAATGAATGTGTATCAATATATCCCTTTCTATTCATTCCATCCACCCCACTAGAAAAAAGCCTTCATAGTCAGTGAACTCAATAGGTTTCTGGTCAGAGAGGCGGATGATGAAGGATTCAAAAATATGAAGCATCAATTTTTTCATAGGTTGAGAGCCCAGGGCTACCCGTCCCATTTCTTATTTCCACTCTTTTCCCAGGTAGAGTTTTGACATCGGCCTGCACTGCTCCAGAAAATATTCTAGAAGATCTCTTTAAGACAGCCAGGTCTAAAGAAATCTCCCCTAGTTTTGATGAAGTTGTACAACTGCCAGTTTGCCCGTGATCTTCGTCTAAACAAAAATGTGCTTGGACCTCTCTATAAAAAATGGAGCAAAGACCCTCAGCTCTCCCATATCGGTCGTGGCATCATCTATTGGAGAAACAACAAAAATATGAAGAAATTTCTATGTCACAGTTGGGTCGTGAGAACCTAGCCCAACTTCAATCAGCCATAACTTTTGCTACAGGGCTTCGATTCTCGAACCGTTTGAAGCATTGGAAAGCTTATAAAATTTTCTATGATGATGAATAAAACCCATTGGGTTTTGAAGAAATAGGCCCTTTTTGGAGCCTCTAGACCCCTCAAAAATGAGTTTTAAAGTTTAGAATTTTTTGTAACATCTCTTTTTGGTAATCAATGCCCCGTATTCATGGGTGCACATCTCGAGGAGCATTTTTTAATGTTTTAAGGCACTTTCGACCATTATCCTTGGCAATCACTACCTTTTTTGGCATATCCCAAGGTAACGGTCTATTTTTCTTGATTCTCGCCATGTGGCATGTCGGCTAGGGCACCCACTGGCTTGAGAAATCTATATAAACAAGATGGATTGTAATGTTTGGTCATCAACCGAACTGATGAGCACTTAAGGTGTGAAACATGTTTTTGGAGTTTTCCCTTTCATTTTAGTCTCTCTTGTTCTTATGTCGTGAAGTGCCCTTTTTGCATTGATCGCTTGTGCTTCTACTTCCTCTTCATTATTTGATTTTTGTTGCGCTAAGGTACTACTGTGAAGTTTTTATTTCTTTTTGAATATAAAAGTTATCTTTTCAATTTGATGTCGCACGCTGCCCTAGTTATCCAAAATCTAGAAGAGGATCCCCATTTCTTTTGTGAAGGCTCTCCTATTCTGGAATCCACCAGATCCACTCAAAAGAGGCCCAGGATGTTGCTTTCGGAGATTGAAGCTTCCACTTCGCATGTAGAATGCACTCAAATATAGTCCTGCTCTTCTTATCCTGAAGCGTTGCAACCCTCGATGCGTATTCTAGAACTATCATAGAATCTTAAAGATCTCAGCTTGAAATTCTGGGAAACCTTTAGATCTACGTTCATCAAGGTCCACAAAACTGAGACCTTCATCATGAAAATCTAGAAAGGCATCGATGAGGGCACCATGCCAAACAGTTTGCGCATGAAGCCTCCAAGCCTTCGGATTCCAGATCCTACTCTTCAGGAAGAGATGGACAAGAAATTTTTGAGCTCACCTTGAATTTCTAGAAAGCATGTTCGAAAGTATATCTTTCGATAGAAAATAAATTACTTGAGAGCTTGAAGGTTCAAAAGGATGTCGTTGTCACATAGCTCGATGCACAAGTGGAGCAAATATTTAGTAAAATGACTTTCATTTTAGATTTTGAGATTGCATCCTATTGGAAATCATAAATCATGGAAGATTTCACTGTGAAGGCCAACGCTCTCGAAATGGAACTGTGTGGATCATCAGGTCCAACAAGGTGCAATCGACACTCAAAAAGTTGTTGAGAAACAACAACAAGATACTATCATGGATGAAGCCAACACCTCGGTGGCATCCCTCATCAAAAAGGAGTGCGCTCCACTCTTTTTTGAGATCCAAGAGCTCAGAAAACTTGTCATAGATCTTGTCATTTCCTCTCGACCCAACTCTCACAATCCCTCACCTCAAAATCGAAGGAGAAGGAATAGGAGTCGGAGTCATTCCCATAGTGGACAATAGCAACAACAACAACCTCAATAGTTAGGCTGACAACAATAATAGCAGAATCATCTCGATAGATAGAACCAATGATCTCAGTCAAAAAATGGGTCGTGAGATCGATCCTAAAGTAGAGTTCACTGGCAACAACCAGAGAAATAATTCATACCTCCTGTGCAATAGTAGTCATGATGGGGCTCTGGAGAACTTTCCAAGGATCTGGTTCTTGAATGAATCAGAACTCTATGAGATCTGTTCCTAGGTAGTCAGGTCTGAGATTGTAGTAGACCCAAGGCCATCCTCATGATGGTGGTATAAACCGCTATTGAATCATTGGAGTGCCATATTCAGCCCTATCGATAGATGCCTACTCTTCTTCAGCAAGAGCATGGTAGGTGTTGTTGATGGCATGATCACAAATGTCATTGTTCATAATTTCTCTGATAGACCTCTCACAATGGTAGAAAAAGAGCTTCTTGGGCTAGGATTGAAATATATCCCTGTCCCACCTCCCATGGCCCATGATGATGTTCATGTGGAGTATGTTCTATTTTCTAGGCTTCTCAAGCTCTTGATGGTTTTTCGGTCCAAAAGGAAGGAACATCACCAACTAGGAAGAACCTGCCTACTCTCCCTTTCATATTTCAAATTCTGCATGGGAACCTGATGTGAAATACCAGCCCCTATTGGATCTTCTTAATGATGGAAAGCATCGAGTTGAACAACAACTTGCTACCATGGAGAGTATCTTCCAGCCTCCCTTCCTAGGCATCTGGCAAGAGCCTTGCACTCTCTTAGATCTGATGATTCCATTGTCATCAGACCTACTGACAAAAATCTCGGCCTCACTATTCTCAGCAAGGCATGGTACCTAGAAGAAGGGATCAGACAACTTTCAGATCTGGAAGTTTACCAAGAGGTTATTTCTGTTCCTTGGAACTCTCTTTTTTCTAGCTTGGAGTCCATTGTTAAAAATGCACAAAGAAGTCTTCTCCTCGATCAAAAAATAGTGGATTATCTTCTGCAAAAGAACCCCATCATTGCTCGAGTCTATACTTTCTACCTCATTCCAAAGGTTCACAAACAACCTATGAAGGGTAGACCCATCTGCTCCTATTGCGGTTATATGTTGGAGCCTGTTTCCAAATGGCTTCACCACCAGCTTCTCCCCATTCTCCTGGAGCAGCCAAATCATCTACAAGACTCTCTGAGCCTAATGAAAATCCTTCATGAAAGAGATTTTCCTCCAAGCTGTGTTCTGTTCACCTTTGATGTTGAGAGCCTGTACCCAAGCATTCCTACAAGCAGCAGGATTGGCCGCTCTTCAACACTTCATCTCAGGGAGGTTCAAGCCAGGTTTGGTCCAGTTGATCCTCGAACTTGCAGAACTGGTCCTGAACAGACATTATCTAGAATTTGATGGTAAGATCTACAGGCAGAAAAGAGGTACAACAATGGGGAGCAATTTTGCAGTTGTCTATGCCTGTCTGTTTCTTTGTTACTTGGAATTGCAAGTTTTCGATCTTTTTCCATCTATTTTAGAAAATATTTGCTTGTATAAATGATATATTGATGATGCTTTTGGAGTTTGGAATGGTACTAATGAGAGTCTTCAAGCTCTCCTTGATGCTTATGGTTCTGTTTATCCCAACATCAACATCACTACTACCATTTCCACTTCTGAAGTTAACATCCTAGATATTCTGGTGGTCAAACCACCCTCCATGACTATTCCAGGTCGTCTGGGTACTAAACTATACCAGAAACCAATGAATGTGTATCAATATATCCCTTTCTATTCATTCCATCCACCCCACCAGAAAAATCCTTTATAGTCAGTGAACTCAATAGGTTTCTGGTCAGAGAGGCGGATGATGAAGGATTTAGAAAGATGAAGCATCAATTTTTTCATAGGTTGAGAGCCTAGGGCTACCCGTCCCATTTCTTATTTCCACTCTTTGCCTAGGTAGAGTTTCGACACCAGCCTGCACTACTCCAAAAAATATTCTAGAAGATCTCTTTAAGACAGCCAGGTCTAAAGAAATCTCCCCTAGTTCTGATGAAGTTGTACAACTACCAATTTTCCGTGATCTTCGTCTAAAAAAAAGTGCTTGGACCTCTCTATGAAAAATGGAGCAAAGACCCTCAGCTCTCCCATATCGGTCGTGGCATCATCTGTTGGAGAAATAACAAAAATATGAAGAAATTTCTATGTCGTAGTCGGGTCGTGAGAACCCAACCCAACTTCAATCGACCATAACTTTTGCTACAGGGCTCCGATTCTCGAACCGTTTGAAGCGTTGGAAAGCTTATAAAATTTTCTATGAGATGAATGAAAATTGGTTTCAAAAAATGCCTTTTTGGAGCCTCTAGACCCCTCAAAAATGAGTTTTAAAGTTTAGAATTGTTTGTAACATCTCTTTTCGGCAATCAATGCCCCGTATTCATGGGTGCACATCTCGAGGAGCATTTTTTAATGTTTTAAGGCACTTTCAACCATTATCCTTGGTAATCACTACCTTTTTTGGCATATCCCAAGGTAACGGTCCATTTTTCTTGATTCTCACCATGTGGCATGTCGGCTAGGGCACCCACTGGCTTGAGAAATCTATATAAACAAGATGGATTGTAATGTTTGGTCATCAGCCGAACTGATGAGCACTTAAGGTGTGAAATATGTTTTTAGAGTTTTCCCTTTCATTTCAGTCTCTCTTGTTCTTATGTCGTGAAGTGCCCTTTTTGCATTGATCGCTTGTGCTTCTACTTCCTCTTCGTTATTTGATTTCTGTTGCGCTAAGGTACTACTGCAAAGTATTTATTTCTTTTTGAATATAAAAGTTATCTTTTCAATCTGATGTCACACGCTGCCCTAGTTATCCAAAATCTAGAAGAGGATCCCCATTTCTTTCGTGAAGGCTCTCCTATTCTGGAATCCACCAGATCCACTCAAAAGAGACCTAGGATGATACTTTCAGAGATTGAAGCTTCCCCTTCACGCGTAGAATGCACTCAAACAAAGTCTTGCTCTTCTTATCCTGAAGCGTCGCAACCCTCGATGCGTATTCTAGAACTATCATAGAATCTTAAAGATCTCAGCTTGAAATTCTGGGAAACCTTCAGATCTGCGTTCATCAAGGTCCACAAAACTGAGACCTTCATCATGAAAATCTAGAAAGGCATCGACGAGGGCACCATGCCAAATAGTTTGCGCATGAAGCCTCCAAGCCTTCGGATTCTAGATCCTACTCTTCAGGAAGAGATGGACAAGAAATTTTTCGAGCTCACCTTGAATTTATAGAAAGCATGTTTAGAAGTATATCTTTTGATAGAAAAGAAATTACTTGAGAGCTTGAAGGTTCAAAAGGATGTCGTTGTCACATAGCTCGATGCACAAGTAGAGCAAATATTTAGCAAAATGACTTTCATTTTAGATTTTGAGATTGCATCCTATTGGAAATCGTAAATCATGGAAGACTTCACTGTGAAGGCCAACGCTCTCAAAATGGAACTATGTGTGGATCATCAGGTCCAACAAGGTGCAACCGACACTCAAAAAGTTATTGAGAAACAACAACAAGATACTATCATGGATGAAGCCAACACCTCGATGGCCTCCCTCATCAAAAAGGAGTGCGCTCCACTCTTTTCTGAGATCCAAGAGCTCAAAAAACTTGTCACAGATCTTGTCATTTCCTCTCGACCCAACTCTCACAATCCCTCACCCCAAAATCAAAGGAGAAGGAATAGGAGTCGAAGTCATTCCCATAGTGGATAGTAGCAACAACAACAACCTCAATAGTTAGGCCAACAACAACAATAGTGAAATCATCCCGATAGATAGAACCAATGATCTCAATCAAAAAATGGGTCATGAGATCGATCCCAAAGTAGAGTTCACTGGCAACAACCAGAGAAAGAATTCATACCTCCTACATAGTAGTAGTCATGATGGGGCTCTGGTAGAACTTTCCAAGGATCTGGTTCTCGAATGAATCAGAACTCTACGAGATCTGTTCCCAGGCAGTCAGGTCCAGGATTGCAGTAGACCCAAGGTCATCCTCATGGCGGTAGCGTAAACCACTACTGAATCATTGGAGTGCCATCTTCAGCCCTATCGATAGATGCCTACTCTTCTTTAGCAAGAGTAATGTAGGTGTTGTTGATGGCATGATCACAAATGTCATTGTTCATAATTTCTCTGATAGACCTCTCACAGTGGCAGAAAAAGAGCTTCTTGGGCTAGGATTGAAATATATCCTTGTCCCACCTCCCATGGCCCATGATGATGTTCGTGCGGAGTATGTTCTATTTTCTAGGCTTCTCAAGCTCCGATGGTTTTTTGGTCCAAAAGGAAGGAACATCACCAACTGGGAAGAACCTGCCTACTCTCCCTTTCGTATTTCAAATTCTGCATGGGAACCTGATGTGAAATACCAGCCCCTACTGGATCTTCTTAATGATGGAAAGCATCGAGTTGAACAACAACTTGCTTCCATGGAGAGTATCTTCCAGCCTCCCTTGCCCAGGCATCTGGCAAGAGCCTTGCACTCTCTCAGATCTGATGATTCCATTGTCATCAGACCTATTGACAAAAATCTCGGCCTCACTATTCTCAGCAAGGCATGGTACCTGGAAGAAGGGATCAGACAACTTTCAGATCTGGAAGTTTACCAAGAGGTTATTTCTGTTCCCTGGAACTCTCTTTTTTCTAGCTTGGAGTCCATTGTTAAAAATGCACAAAGAAGTCTTCTCCTCGATCAAAAAATAGTGGATTATCTTCTGCAAAAGAACCCCATCATTGCTCGAGTCTGTACTTTCTACCTCATTCCAAAGGTTCACAAACAACCTATGAAGGGTAGACCCATCTGCTCCTATTGCGGTTATATGTTGGAGCCTAGTTTCCAAATGGCTTCACCACCAGACTTCTCCCCATTCTCCTGGAGCAGCCAAATCATCTACAAGACTCTCTGAGCCTAATGAAAATCCTTCATGAAAGAGATTTTCCTCCAAGCTATGTTCTGTTCACCTTTGATGTTGAGAGCTTGTACCCAAGCATTCCTACAGTAGCAGGATTGGCCGCTCTTCAACACTTCATCTCGGGGAGGTTCAAGCCAGGTTTGGTCCAGTTGATCCTCGAACTTGCAGAACTGGTCCTGAACAGACATTATCTAGAATTTGATGGTAAGATCTACAGGCAGAAAAGAGGTACAACAATGGGGAGCAATTTTGCAGTTGTCTATGCCTGTCTGTTTCTTTGTTACTTGGAATTGCAAGTTTTTGGTCTTTTTCCATCTATTTTAAAAAATATTTGCTTGTATAAATGATATATTGATGATGCTTTTGGAGTTTGGAATGGTACTAATGAGAGTCTTCAAGCTCTCCTTGATGCTTATGGTTTTGTTTATCCCAACATCAACATCACTACTACCATTTCCACTTCTAAAGTTAACATCCTAGATATTCTGGTGGTCAAACCACCCTCCATGACTATTCTAGGTCGTCTGGGTACTAAACTATACTAGAAACCAATGAATGTGTATCAATATATCCCTTTCTATTCATTCCATCCACCCCACCAGAAAAAAGCCTTCATAGTCAATGAACTCAACAGGTTTTTGGTCAGAGAGGCGGATGATGAAGGATTCAGAAAGATGAAGCATCAATTTTTTCATAGGTTGAGAGCCCGGGGCTACCCGTCCCATTTCTTATTTCCACTCTTTGCCTAGGTAGAGTTTTGACACCGACCTGCACTGCTCCAGAAAATATTCTAGAAGATCTCTTTAAGACAACCAGGTCTAAAGAAATCTCCCCAGTTTTGATGAAGTTGTACAACTGCCAGTTTTCCCATGATCTTCGTCTAAACAAAAATATGCTTGGACCTCTCTACGAAAAATGGAGCAAAGACCCTCAACTCTCCCATATCGGTCATGGCATCATCTATTGGAGAAACAACAAAAATATGAAGAAATTTCTATGTCGCAATCGGGTCGTGAGAACCCAACCCAACTTCAATCGACCATAACTTTTGCTATAGGGCTCCGATTCTCGAACCATTTGAAGCGTTGGAAAGCTTATAAAATTTTCTAGGGCAACAGATGAAACCCTTAGTTTTTCAAAATTACAAGCCCTTTTCGAGGCCTCTAGACCCCTCAAAAATGAGTTTTAAAGTTTAGAATTTTTTGTAACATCTCTTTTCGGTAATCAATGCCCCGTATTCATGGGTGCACATCCCGAGGAGCATTTTTTAATGTTTTAAGGCACTTTCGACCGTTATCCTTGCCGTTTCTTCTCCCTTTCTTTTGTGATCTTTTTTTGCATTGATCGCTTGTGCTTCTACTTCCTCTTCACTATTTGATTTCTATTGCGCTAAGGTACTACTATGAAGTATTTCTTTCTTTTTGAATATAAAAGTTTACTTTTCAATCTGATGTCACATGCTGCCCTAGCTATCCAAAATCTAGAAGAGGATCCCTATTTCTTTCATGAAGGCTCTCCTATTCTGGAATCCACTATATCCACTCAAAAGAGACCTAGGATGATACTTTCAGAGATTGAAGCTTCCCCTTCATGCATAGAATGCACTCAAACAAAGTCCTACTCTTCTTATCCTGAAGCGTTGCAACCCTCGATGTGTATTCTAGAACTGTCATAGAATCTTAAAGATCTCAACTCAAAATTTTGGGAAACCTTTAGATCTACGTTCATCAAGGTCCACAAAACTGAGACCTTCATCATGAAAATCTAGAAAGGCATCGATGAGGGCACCATGCCAAATAGTTTGTGCATGAAACCTCCAAGCCTTCGGATTCCAGATCCTACTCTTCAGGAAGAGATGGACAAGAAATTTTTCGAGCTCACCTTGAATTTCCAGAAAGCATGTTCGAAAGTATATCTTTCGATAGAAAAGAAATTACTTGAGAGCTTGAAGGTTCAAAAGGATGTCGTTGTCACACAGTTCGATGCACAAGTAGAGCAAATATTTAGCAAAATGACTTTCATTTTAGATTTTGAGATTGCATCCTATTGGAAATCATAAATCATGGAAGACTTTACTGTGAAGGCCAACGCTCTCAAAATGGAACTATGTGTGGATCGTCAGGTCCAACAAGGTGCAATCGACACTCAAAAAGCTATTGAGAAACAACAACAAGATACTGTCATGGATGAAGCCAACACCTCGGTGGCCTCCCTCATCAAAAAGGAGTGTGCTCCACTCTTTTCTGAGATCCAAGAGCTCAGAAAACTTGTCACAGATCTTGTCATTTCCTCTCGACCCAACTCTCATAATCCCTCACCCTAAAATCAAAGGAGAAGGAATAGGATTCGGAGTCATTCTCATAGAAGATAGCAACAACAACAACCTCAATAGTCAAGCCAACAACAATAGCAGTGAAATCATCTCGATAGATAGAACCAACGATCTCAGTCAAAAAATGGGTCGTGAGACCGATCCTAGAGTAGAGTTCACTGGCAACAACTAGAGAAAGAATTCATACCTCCTACGTAGTAGCAGTCATGATGGGGCTCTGGCAGAACTTTCCAAGGATCTGGTTCCTAAATGAATCAGAACTCTACGAGATCTGTTCCTAGGCGATCAGGTCCGGGATTGCAGTAGACCCAAGGCCATCCTCATGGTGGCGACATAAACCGCTACTGAATCATTGGAGTGCCATATTCAGCCCTATCGATAGATGCCTGCTCTTCTTCAACAAGAGTAAGGTAGGTGTTGTTGATGGCATGATCACAAATGCCATTGTTCATAATTTCTCTGATAGACCTCTCATAGTGGCAGAAAAAGAGCTTCTTGGGCTAGGATTGAAATATATCCCTATCCCACCTCCCATGGCCCATGATGATGTTCGTGCAGAGTATGTTCTATTTTCTAGGCTTCTCAAGCTCCGATGGTTTTTTGGTCCAAAAGGAAGGAACATCGCCAACTGGGAAGAACCTGCCTACTCTCCCTTTCGTATTTCAAATTCTGCATGGGAACCTGATGTGAAATACCAACCCCTACTGGATCTTCTTAATGATGGAAAGCATCGAGTTGAACAACAACTTGCTTCCATGGAGAGTATCTTCCAGCCTCCCTTGCCCAGGCATCTGGCAAGAGCCTTGCACTCTCTTAGATCTGATGATTCCATTGTCATCAGACCCACTGACAAAAATCTCGGCCTCACTATTCTCAGCAAGGCATGGTACCTGGAAGAAGGGATCAGACAACTTTTAGATCTGGAAGTTTACCAAGAGGTTATTTATGTTCCTTGGAACTCTCTTTTTTCTAGCTTGGAGTCCATTGTTAAAAATGCACAAAGAAGTCTTCTCCTCGATCAAAAAATAGTGGATTATCTTCTGCAAAAGAACCCCATCATTGCTCGAGTCTGTACTTTCTACCTCATTCCAAAGGTTCACAAACAACCTATGAAGGGTAGACCCATCTCGCTCCTATTGCGGTTATATGTTGGAGCCTGTTTCCAAATGGCTTCACCACCAGCTTCTCCCCATTCTCCTGGAGCAGCCAAATCATCTACAAGACTCTCTGAGCCTAATGAAAATCCTTCATGAAAGAGATTTTCCTCCAAGCTGTGTTCTGTTCACCTTTGATGTTGAGAGCCTGTACCCAAGCATTCCTATAGCAACAGGATTGGCCGCTCTTCAACACTTCATCTCAGGGAGGTTCAAGCCAGGTTTGGTCCAGTTGATCCTCGAACTTGTAGAACTGGTCCTGAATAGACATTATCTAGAATTTGATGGTAAGATCTACAGGCAAAAAGAGGTACAACAATGGGGAGCAATTTTGCAGTTGTCTATGCCTATCTGTTTCTTTGTTACTTGGAATTGCAAGTTTTCGGTCTTTTTCCATCTATTTCAGAAAATATTTGCTTGTATAAATGATATATTGATGATGCTTTTGGAGTTTGGAATGGTACTAATGAGAGTCTTCAAGCTCTCCTTGATGCTTATGGTTCTGTTTATCCCAGCATCAACATCACTACTGCCATTTCCACTTCTGAAGTTAACATCCTGGATATTCTGGTGGTCAAACCACCCTCCATGACTATTCCAGGTCGTCTGGGTACTAAACTATACCAAAAACCAATGAATGTGTATCAATATATCCCTTTCTATTCATTCCATCCACCCCACCAGAAAAAATCCTTCATAGTCAGTGAACTCAACAGGTTTCTGGTCAGAGAGGCGGATGATGAAGGATTCAGAAAGATGAAGCATCAATTTTTTCATAGGTTGAGAGCCCGGGGCTACCCGTCCCATTTCTTATTTCCACTCTTTGCCCAGGTAGAGTTTCGACACCGGCCTGCACTGCTCCAAAAAATATTCTAGAAGATCTCTTTAAGACAGCCAGGTCTAAAGAAATCTCCCCAGTTCTGATGAAGTTGTACAACTACCAGTTTGCCCATGATCTTCGTCTAAACAAAAACGTGCTTGGACCTCTCTACGAAAAATGGAGCAAAGACCCTCAACTCTCCCATATCAGTCGTGGCATCATCTATTGGAGAAACAACAAAAATATGAAGAAATTTCTGTGCCGCAGCCGGGTCGTGAGAACCCAACCCAACTTCAATCGGCCATAACTTTTGCTACAGGGCTCCGATTCTCGAACCATTTGAAGCGTTGGAAAGCTTATAAAATTTTCTATGATGATAGATGAAACCTATTGGGTTTTAAAGAAACAGGCCCTTTTTGGAGCCTCTAGACCCCTCAAAAATGAGTTTTAAAGTTTAGAATTGTTTGTAACATCTCTTTTCGGCAATCAATGCCCCGTATTCATGGGTGCACATCTCGAGGAGCATTTTTTAATGTTTTAAGGCACTTTCAACCATTATCCTTGGAAATCACTACCTTTTTTGGCATATCCCAAGGTAACGGTCTATTTTTCTTGATTCTCACCACGTGGCATGTCGGCTAGGGCACCCACTGGCTTGAGAAATCTATATAAACAAGATGGATTGTAATGTTTGGTCATCAGCCAAACTGATGAGCACTTAAGGTGCGAAACATGTTTTCAGAGTTTTCCCTTTCATTTTAGTCTCTCTTGTTCTTATGTCGTGAAGTGCCCTTTTTGCATTGATCGCTTGTGCTTCTACTTCCTCTTCGTTATTTGATTTCTATTGCGCTAAGGTACTGCTATGAAGTATTTATTTCTTTTTGAATATAAAAGTTATCTTTTCAATATGATGTCGCACGCTACCCTAGTTATCCAAAATCTGGAAGAGGATCCTCATTTCTTTCATGAAGGCTCTCCTATTCTAGAATCCACCAGATCCGCTCAAAAGAGGCCTAGGATGTTGCTTCCAGAGATTGAAGCTTCCACTTCGTGCGTAGAATGCACTCAAACAAAGTCCTGCTCTTCTTATCCTGAAGCATCGCAACCCTCGAGGCGTATTCTAGAACTACCATAGAATCTTAAATATCTCAGCTTGAAATTCTAGGAAACCTTTAGATCTGCGTTCATCAAGGTCCACAAAACTGAGACCTTCATCATGAAAATCTAGAAAGGCATCGATGAGGGCACCATGCCAAACAATTTGTGCATGAAGCCTCCAAGCCTTTGGATTCTAGATCCTACTCTTCAGGAAGAGATGGACAAGAAATTTTTTGAGCTCACCTTGAATTTCCAGAAAGCATGTTCAAAAGTATATCTTTCGACAGAAAATAAATTACTTGAGAGCTTGAAGGTTCAAAAGGATGTCATTGTCACACAGCTCGATGCACAAGTAGAGCAAATCTTTAGCAAAATGACTTTCATTTTAGATTTTGAGATTGCATCCTATTGGAAATCATAAATCATGGAAGATTTTACTATGAAGGCCAACGCTCTCAAAATGGAACTGTGTGTGGATCATCAGGTCCAACAAGGTGCAACCAACACTCAAAAAGCTACTGAGAAACAACAACAAGATACTATCATGGATGAAGCCAACACCTCGATGGCATCCCTCATCAAAAAGGAGTGCACTCCACTCTTAATAGTGGACAACAACAACAACAAAAACCTTAATAGTCAAGTCGATAGCAACAACAACGAAATCATCCTGATAGACAGAACCAACGATCTCAATCAAAAAATGGGTCACAAGATCGATCCAAAAGCAGAGTTCACTGGCAACAACCAGAGAAAGAATTCATACCTCCTACACAGTAGTAATCATGATGGGGCTCTGGAAAAACTTTCCAAGGATCTAGTTCTCGAATGAATCAAAACTCTATGAGATTTGTTCCCAGGCAATCAGGTCTGGGATTGCAGCAGACCCAAGGCCATCCTCGTGGTGGCAGCATAAACCACTACTGAATCATTGGAGTGCCATATTCAGCCCTGTCGATAGATGCCTACTCTTCTTCAGCAAGAGTAACGTAGGTGCTATTGATGGCATGATCACAAATGTCGTTATTCATAATTTCTCTGATAGACCTCTCACAGTGGTAGAAAAAGAGCTTCTTGGGCTAGGATTGAAATATATCCCTGTCCCACCTCCCATGGTCCATGATGATGTTCGTGCAGAGTATGTTCTATTTTCTAGGCTTCTCAAGCTCTAGTGGTTTTTCAGTCCAAAAGGAAGGAACATCGCCAACTAGGAAGAACCTGCCTACTCTCCCTTTCGTATTTCAAATTTTGCATGGGAACCTGATGTGAAATACCAACCCCTACTAGATCTTCTTAATGACGAAAAGCATCGAGTTGAACAACTTGCTACAACGGAGAGTATCTTCCAGCCTCCCTTGCCCAGACATCTGGCAAGAGCCTTGCACTCTCTTAGATCTGATTGTATCGCTCCAAATTTTTTGCATCCTTACCTTCAGGCTAAAGGATCCATGCCCAGAAGGAGGATGGGAAAAGGATGGGACAATACCTCGGACTGAGAGGCCCTTTGAAGGTCCCGCCTCTCGGGGGAGGGGTATTAAGGTGATTTTTTGACGGATGGTGGGGTTCACCAGGAAACGTTTAGTGGCAGTTTCCACGCCTAGGTTGGGAATGTGTTTAATGTGTTCAATTTTAGCTTTAAACATCCAAGTCCTAGGTTTGGCCAGATGAATCTAAGTTGTTCTATTATGAAAATGCAAATTAAATGAAGACAGAAAACAGATTTAAACAGAAAACACAGAGAATAATTAAGTGAAGAGATCCATACCTGGTTTCGGATGTCTGATGGAGGTTCTGATTTTTGAAGCAGTCAAGATCATCTGGAATTTGACAGAATCGTCTCCGATCTGACAGGATCGTCTGAGATCTGACGAATTCGTCAGAGACCTACAATCAGAGAAATAGATACAAAATACAGAAAATGCAGCTATGCCAACAGAGGGCAATGATGTAGAATGACAGTAATAATGTTAAAATGATAATAATAAACAAAAACATGAGTGCATTACAATGATTTAATGACAATTTATGATTTTATTATGCATTAAGACTATATGGGTGAACTCCGGGATGCAAAATAATAATAAATTTAACTAATGCAAAGAAAAATAGTAAAAAATGGAGAAAGAATGCAAACTCAGGGCACTGATTGCCCCCAATGTTGACTGTAGTCGAAATCATCTCGGATTGGTACGAAATCATCTCGAATTGGACAGGATCGTCTACGACGATCTGAGCTTGCTCCGACTGAAGAATAACAAAGTTCCTGCAAGAAAATTTGAAAAGAGACAAAGGCAAACAATGGTCTAGGATATTCTAATGCATGTAAAACTCGAAGTGCAGAAAAATTCAGCCAGGGGGATGTCAAGGGGGGTCCTAAGGTTTAAATAGGCTTAGGAGGGAGGTTAGGAGGTTGGAGATCATCCTAATTTGGAAGATCTCCAATGGGGGAGGTCTCTAACGATGCAGACACGCTTCTGCCCAGAGTTAGAGACGTCGTTGAAATAGAAGCTAATTATGAAAAATCAGTTTTGGGACGAGATCGTCTGGACGTTCTGCTCCAGACGAAATCGTCCGATCTGAGGCGATATCGTCTGATCGGAGACGATATCGTCCAACGGATGAAACAAACTCTAAAAATGGCATGGAAAACGAGGAAACGGGTAGCAGGCGGTTTGGGAGCAGTTTTGGGGTTTAAAATTTGAATTTGAATTATTACTAAGGTAATTTTAATTATTTGCTAAGGTTTACTGTGCCAATTTTAGGGTGCTACATTTTGCCCCCTCTTTAGCAAATTTTTCGAGGAAAATGCGTTAAAGATGAGTTCTTCTCGATCTACGAGAAAGCAAAAATTATTCCCATTTTTAGGCGACGATTCTTGGTCGAATCGTACGACAACTTACTATGGTGCCCCCTCCGTGTTTTTACCCAAATCGAACGTTTGAGGTAAAAACGCGAAAAGCAAAATTTTAAAATGTTTTTAATTGTTTTTGAATAAAATTAAGAAAAATAGGGAAAACCCTAATTCATTGTTACTGTTCATTTTCTTTTCGGTTTCTGGAGCTCTGCAAACAAAATGGTCGAGACAGCGCATAGATCGACAGAGGTCCGACGCGGGCTACGGGTAAGAGTCTAAACTTAGTTTAGAATGCTTGAATTTTGATTTTCTATGCTTTTTAGATTAATTTTAAATGATTTTTGAGCATCGCGGCCATTTTTTGGGCCGTCGACGTCGTCGGGATGAAATCGTCTCGATTTCGTCGAAATCGTCTCGATATCGCCGATTTCATCCAAGGGCGAAATCGACGAAATGGGGACGATTTCATCAAATAAGGGACGATTTCGGCTTGCAAAATCGGAGACGAATTTGCTCAAATTGAACTTGTTTTACTTGCATTTTTAATCACTGTTTTATTAATGATTTTTATTGTTTTGTTGTTTATGTTGCAGAGAGGATTACTAAAGAGCAGAGAATGGAAATACGATGGGCTGAGGGATGACTTGGCCGCTCTATCTCAGGAAGAGCGAGATCGGTTGGCTCAAGTCGGCTTACAACATGTGGCAGATATGCCACAGGTTTCTACAGATATGGGGCTATTGACAGCCCTAGCAGAGAGGTGGTATCCGGGTTCTTCCTATTTTCGATTATCGATAGGGGAGATGACTCCCACACTAGAGGATGTATGGAGGATTTTGAGGATCCCCATACAAGGATGGCTAATAACTCCCATGGCCAATCAGGGCCACGCGATGATGCGACTGTGCGGAGATCCGAGCTTCGCCCGGGAGAAGGGCGGAGTGAACATCGAGTCGCTACGCCAGATGCCTGGGGCATCTAGACCGACACAGGTTTTGGCTGGGGTTGTAGGTGGTCTGCTGCTATGCCATCGGAGTGGATGCAGAGTACCATGGCTATTGATGGATGTGGTCTACGACATGAGAGACCATGGGTACAGGTTTGCTTGGGGGAGCTATGTACTATGCCGATTGTATAGGATCCTGCATGGGGTCGTATACAAGGGCGACCGATGTCTGGTTATGACATCACTACTACAGGTTTGGTGCGGAGGGTAGGGCTCCCACTGATAGGGATTGATGGGGAGAGGCCCCGAGCTTTCTACTGGTGGCTCCAGAGAGGGTCACAATGGCGGATAGATCTGCCAATGTCCCGGAGACTACTTGATGACCTTGTCTCCGACTAGATCACCTAGAGGCCTTGGAGAGATCATCCAGGGTGGGCCGAGGATGGACAGGAGCTGGCTCACGTTAGGCGAACCTGTTGGCTAAGGATGGAGAGGGGAGAGGTGGAGCTCCACCGCTATGACCGAGTTTTGAGGCAGTTCGGTCTACAGTAGGGGATCCCATCTCTCAGAGACTACGAGTTTTCTTGGACCGTCCGGGATAACACTACAGTTAGCGGGGCTCCAGATATGCAGCGCTTCTGGAGTCAGGATGCAGATGATGCCCCGATCCAGCCAGTGGATGGGGATGACGTAGGGGTAGCCGACGGCTACGATGCCTGGTACACAGGCATCCGCCCTCCTCGGATGACGAGGGCTCAGGGTCCGATTCATGCAGTTGTGCATCGGATGGGGAGGCGGTGCCAGGCGGCCATTGAGGCGGCACAGGGTCATGGCGGGAGAGAGCAGAGGAGGCCACAGGCTCAGCAGAGGCCATGACAGTGGGAGAGGAGGGAGGAGAGACCCCCTTCTCCATGGAGAGAGAGGCCACCATCGCTCGATAAGGGCAAGGGTGTGGACATAGGAGAGAGTAGTGAGATGGCTACTCTCCGGGTGGAGACTGTCCGTCTCCAGGCATAGGTGCAGACTCTATAGGATGAGGCTACATGCCATCGAGCTGAGGCTACACAGCTCAGAGATGAGGTTGCATGCCTCAGAGCACGGAGCGGAGGGGCGAGCACTCGGGACCTAGCACGGGCTATTGCCCAGGTCACATTCTATCAGACACTATACCACCATATGGTGCCAGAGGGGCAGAGGTTACCACTACCGACCCATATTGTAGAGCCTATCGTGATGAGGTCATCGAGGACATCATCACGATCAGAGTCTAGGACTCATAGCACCACACGGACTACGATGGGGCCACCTCGTCCACCTCAGGGTAGGGGAGGAGATGAGGCTGAGAGCTCGAGGGGTTCTCGAGGCTAGCTGCTATAGATTGCACTGCATAGATTGATACATAGTGCTTATTATTATTGATAGGGGATTGAGTATGCCGAGGTATAGATTGTGGCATACCGATCTAGTTTTGAGATGATGTACATATATTGTTGAGATATATATATATGATGAGATATTTTTGATCATATGACTTGTCTTATGTGTTTGTATGATGCTTTAATGTTTTGATTTGATTGATTTGATGATTCATGTAATTATGTCGTTTGGAAATATTATGGTTTGAATGTCATGCTTTTAAAATTTAAATGAAATAATCTGATGTAAACAAATTGGTTGTTTGTGATGTGATAATTTGATAAAAATAAAAGGGGACTTTTAACAATAATTTCAAAGGACATTGTCGCTATTATAGACCATTTCATGGAGTCACCGCTCACTCGGTCGTCAAGCTAATCCCGGTATAGAAATATTGTTAAAAGTAAAAGAGTGCTTAAGAGACTGTCTTAAGACTTTGTTGTGATGATGCAAATGATGATGATGATGATGATTTGTTTTCAGATTTCCATGAAAATATTATGCATGAAATATTTTAAAATGACTTTTGCTAGGCATAAATTCCTAAGTGTGATAAAATTTTTGAATAATTCCCTAGGAATTATACCATCATTGCAAAATTGAAGTTTGACATAATGACATGAAATAGAATAAGTGTTTGTTTGTTTTAAAGCATAATTGTGTAACATAATGATTTAAGTCACATGTTTTGATGATTTTAAATAAATGGAAAATAAAATTGGTACAATGGTTTGCGCTAGGCATAGAATATTTAGGTATAGACTTATACCATCATCGCGAAATCCAAAGAAGAAAATAGATAGTTTTATTGCATGGTTGATTTTTAATTTTTGAAAATAGTCAAGAAAATATGAAGATGAGGACTTGCGCTAGGCATAAAATTCCAATTTTGGTTTTGGAACTATACCATCGTCGCGAAAGTCAAAAGTTATATATAAATGTAACTTGATTGCATGTTTTTGAAAATGATTTTGATTTTTGATAATGCATGTAGTTGTCTTTATACTAAACAACTGTTCTTCAAAGAAGAAAATGAATTTATTCCAAACAATTTGCAAAAATATTTCAAAGTATCTTAAAGACAAAAGTTAGATTTATAAGGAATCCCATGTGCGTATGTGAGTTCATTACCAATCTTGATTTATCATAATGATACACAAAATCTCTCAAATACAAATGTGTGTGCAATTGCATTGTTCATTTACCAGTTTTGAGCAAGATAATTTGATACAAGTGATTTGAATGAACCAAATAAGTGTTCATTAACCATGATTTAGATGCATATAACCATACCGGACTACTATGTAGGTCGGGTTATCAAGAGCTAGCTAATCCATAAGCAGACATAGGTCTGTACAAAAGAAGGTCGCTAATGTGACAGACATATCACCACGCTAGGAGTTACCCAAGGCCAAGCGGGTTGGGCACAAACCACCTGTTATGGGGCTTACCTCACAGTTTTTGAATAATTGAGAATTCCAGGGATTCAAGCTCATCAACCCTTCTTTTCTTTTCAATGGGTAGGGAAAGGGATTTTATTGCTTTTGCTTTTGCTTTTCTCTTTTGCTTTCTTTTTTTTTTTTTTTGTACTTTTGTATTTTGGCTTGATATTTGAGATAATGCTGAAATAACTTTTTTCTTTTTCTCTTTTTCTTGAACTTTTCTTTTCTTCCTATGCTAGGGATACTTGCTCGGATTAGCTGTAGAGCAAGGGATTTTTATTCCGGGTAGGGGTGAGCTTGTCCTTTTGCCAATTCTCAAAGATTCTAGACCATGTGCATGATAGGATAGCAGGGGAAACTTTTCGCTCAAGAAACCACTTCTACTATGTAGCATAGCATGGAAATTACAAATGTAATCATTTTATTGTGAAAAGATATGCTTGGTTTAAGTAAATAACAAGATCAATTCTCTATGCTCAAACTTTATTTAATTAAATTTTGTGGACTTTGATATAAGAGAGATTAGTAATCATGCCAGATAAAATCAAGATATTTATTTTTGTGTTTGTGATAGTGAGGGATTCCAAATAAATGCTAATTTATCCAAAAATAATTTGAAAATATAACTGCAATACTTTAAGAAGAAATATATACAACAAATATTTTTGAGGAATTTGATAATTTTGATGTTTTTTGTATTTTGATCTTAATTGAGGTTTTGAAAGAGTAATAAAATGTGATTGTTTTTTTTTTGTTAAACTGTTTTATATAATATATAAAAATGAGATAATATACAAAAAATATATAAAAATGGTGAAATAACCAAATTTTATGCGTAATATCGCTTAAGATGCATAATATTCATAGGTTCTTTTAAATATTTACCATCTAAGGTAGCTAATTTGTATGCTTCTGATTCAAATTTAGCAGTGATAATATATGGTCCAAGCCATTTGGGCTCAAATTTACCTTTAAGGTCTTTAATTGCATTAGTATTTTTTTATTTTCCTCTAAAACAAGGTTGTCGATCTCAAAGGATCGATTGACGAACTTTCTGGCATATGATCTTTAAGCTTGTGAGAGGCATGATAGATGCTCCAATGATGGGGATGCGCTTTACATCTAGAGTCAATAGTCTGCTATGATATTCATCTAATACTTGGTCTTGAAGTAGTAGAGTCAAAACTACTTAGACAAGGGAAACTGTGTAACCATAAATAAAGGTGAACTAGTGAGATACAAGTGGATATATTTGCAATGACATAGTTTTTGACTGAGAATATAATGGTGTAAGGTTTTGTTAGAGGGGGGGGGGAGTTGAATATATTTTTGACATAATTTTTTAATGTTGTAAGGAGTTTCATATCGATTAGAGATTTGGCTAATGTAGTAATTAGCACGTTCTTTTTCTCATCATAAGTAAGCTAACATAGCTCAAGAAATAAGCAAAATTATAGATAAAAGGGATCAATTTAGGTGGTGAAAGCATAGGTGGGTTAAGGAGGTATTGTTTGAGAAGTTCAAAAGCTTCCTTACATTCGTCGTCCCAATTAAAAGGGACATCTTTCTTAAGGAGCTTAAGAAAGGGAGTGGTTTTGTCTCCAGCTTATCGATGAAGCGATGGATGGCTTGAAGCTTACCTTGTAAACTTTGTAACTCAGATATATTGGTAGGTGCGGGCATATCAGTGATAGCCGCAATCTTGAGAGGGTCGATTTTGATACCACGTAAAGAAACTAAAACCCCTAATAGTTTATCGGACTTGACTTTGAATATGCATTTAGTTGGATTTAATCGAATAAGGTATTCTCTTAACCGATTAAATACTTTTCTCAAATCATCTAAATGATCATCTTCTTTAATAGAGTGAGCTATAATATCATCTACATAATCATGTAGGATATCATGCATCATATCATGAAAGATATAAGTCATAGCTCGTTGATATGTTGCACCTACATTCTTTAAACCAAATGGCATCACTTTCCAACAAAAGGTACCCCAAGGGGTAATAAAGGTTGTTTTAGCCTGATCTTCAAGAGCTATCCTGATCTGATTATAGCCAAAAAATCCATCCATTAGGGACATCATTCCACTCTCGACAGTAAATTCAATGATTTGATCCATGTTTGGAAGAGGAAAATCATCTTTAGGGCATGCAACGTTAATATCTCTAAAATCTGTGCAAACCCTAACTTTGGTAGCTTCTTTCTTGGTGACTGGAACTACATTTGAGATCCATTCAGCATAATCAATAGCTTGTATAAAAACAACATTCAGGAGTTTTTCTAACTCCCCTTTGACTAGCAAGGCCACTTTGGGATGCATTTTTCTAAGTTTCTGTTTAACAGGTTTAGCATCCGGATGGACTACTAGATGATGCATGACTACATAAGGGTCCAAACCTGGCATGTCTTCATATGTCCAAGCAAAGACATCTTCATATTCTTTAAGAAATGCAATGTATTCATCTTGTTTTTCTTGACTTAATTCTGATCCAATATTGATTATGTGAGGATTATCCTCAGTTCCAATGTTAACTTTAATGACGTTTTCTACTTCCATGTGTAGATCTCTTTCAAAATTAGGTGGGGCGGGTGAAACGCCCAATTCTTGTAATTCTTTTAAGGTTAACTTGGAGAATTCATCTTGAGGAGTCGTGGCCTCAAGTTGGGCTATAGTAGGTATAGAACCATCAAAATAAAAACCATTGTGTAACAACTCTTCAACGGAGACATCATGGAAAATATCTCCTTCCAACTCATCATCGGATTCAGCAATCAATTCAGGGTAAGCTATGGATAGCATATTGCATGTAAAGGGATTATTCTTTGGACACAAAGAATCTTGTTTATCTAGATAATCTTGATAACATATGAGTTGATCATCACCTTCAAAAGGGAAGGGTTGACCCTTACTAGGAAATAGGCCCACACCACATCGGGCGGGCCATGGTTCTACCTCGATAGGTTCTTTCATACCATTTTGGAAAGGTCCCAAGCCTTTCCCTTTATATCCCATTTTAAGCATTATAGGTTTAGCTTTAATATATTCATTAGCAAAATAGCATCGAGCATATCCATCACAATGCGTCTTGATGTTTCGGGGTATTCTTCCCCAATCATATCCTTTATAAATAAAAGCACAACTCCCGACTTGGTAAGTACTTCCCATAGGTTGTGGGAGGCCCAAAGTACGAGGAGATGGCGGCAAGTTATTTAAAAGAATTGAATCTTGCATAAAAGCATTTGTTTTTTCTGATATTAAAATTTTAGATAAATCCGGTAAAAGTTCATCAGAAAGAGCATAAGATGTAGAAGGATCATTCCCTATATCTTTAGATGTGGAAGGTATGATAGATGTAGATAATGTGGAGGTGTTAATAAATGGGTCTATAGGTTTTGAAATTATAGGGATGGAACATGAAGGATTGGTTGTGGATTTAAGATCCTTTTGAGGTTCTAGTGTGGTTTGTTCAGAAGATGGTTGAGGTAAATGTATAGGTGTAGTTGATGGGGTAGATGATGTTATGGGTGTGTGTTTCACACGTTTAGATGAAAAATAAGAATTAGGATGTGTGGATGACAGAGAGGGGCAAAATTGCACTCCAACAGGTTCTGCCAAAGCACACATATCAAAGGGTCTAGGTCACCATGGATAGTGACCAACTGATTTTTAAATTCAAATTTAACACACTGATGTAAAGTGGAGGGAACCGCTCGCATCGCATTGATCCAAGGGCGACCCAAAAGTATATTGTACGATGTTGGGCAATGTACAATAAACACGGTTGTATCTAGGGTTCTAGGACCAACTTGCAAGGGTATAGTAATGACTCCACACGTTTCTTGTGTCTCGTCATTGAAAGCTTTGATAATCATATCCATTTTTTTCATTTCATCACTTCTAAAGCCAAATATTTGGTAGAAGTCAAAAGTGCATATGTTTAAAGATGAACCATTATCAATCAAGACTCTTTTAACGGCTACATCTCCAATTAGGGCAGTAATATATAAGGGGTTATCCTTATGTAAACTATGTTGTGGGATATCTTTATCCCGAAAGTCAATACAATCGACCTCTCGAGTGATGATAGTATTGGACATGGCTTCGGGTTGAATATTTTGAGGCACCATCATTTGGCTTAATGTGAGCATTAATTCATCCCTATGGGTAGGAGAAGATCTTAACAAGTCCAAAAGGGAAATTTTGGTTGTAGTATTGGATAATTGTTCATTAATATTGTAAGGAGGCTTAGGTTGAACATTAGACATATGATTCCCTTTATTGGGATTTTTCAAAATAAATGGAGCTGATCCATCATTCTGAGTTTGATCCTGTTGAGAGTTTTGAGCCTGTTGTCTGGTAACAACTCCGATGGTACCTACAATGTTATATTGAAGACGCTGAACTGGTCTTGGTTGAGCGTTTATGGCTTGTTCATTAGGAAGGAACTGATTAGAAGAGGGTCGAGTAGTAACTCTTCTAGGAAATGGTTCTTCTGGAACCATAGCATCTGTGATAGGTTGAATAGGATCTGATTCATTTTTAGAACTATTCGATTGGTTTGAGGTGATGTCTACTTCACTTTCAGTATCCGATTCTACATCACTAGGATCGGGAGTTTGAATATTATGTAGGGGCCTGGTCGTGACCATGGATAAAGTTGTGCCAAATATTTGAGGATCCTGAATAGGTAATTGTCCGCTAATAGTCCCTACATATCGGGTAGGAGGGGGAACATTATGATGTTCGATTTGATTAGCCACTTCTTTACCATGGTTTGGTAAAGGATGTTGAAATATATCTAATGATTGATTAGCATTTTGATTCTGATTTTGGGGAATGGTCTTTTGAGCGTTATTAGGAGCATTTTGTTTAGGTTGGAAGGCTTGCACCTCCATTTCATTATTATCAATCAGATCTTGTATTTTATGTTTCAATATTTTGCAAGAGTTTGTAGCATGTCCAGGTCCTCTATGAAAATCACAATGTAAATCAGCTCTGTATCCGGGTATAGTTGGATCAGGTTCTCGGATAGCTGGTAATTGAATCAAGCCTCGTGCTAGTAATTGAGGTAGAATGGTTGATAAAGGTTGATTCAATCTAGTAAATTCTCGAGGAGGTTTATCAGGAGGTTTTAATATAAATTTTTCTGTTGTCTTCGTTGTATTGATATTAGCAACGTTTCTACTATCAGTGACTCCGTCACCTACAACTTGTTTGTTTTTATACTGATTTTTGGATGTTTTCTCATCATCTTTCTTTTTGAGCTGACCTCTCCTAATGAGAGCATCTTCTACCCTTCGAGCTAAGTCTATAGCTTGATCGAAGGTGGTTAAGGTAGCAGTTGATAACTCATAAGATATTTGTTCTTGCAAATTATTGATAAAAATATCCAACATTTCCCTATAAGGTAGCACAAAGTGCAGTTTTCCTATCAATCGCCTCCATCTAGCTAAGAAATCAGCAAAACATTCATCTTTGTCTTGTTTTAAGTTGTATAAATCTTTAATGGTGACATGCCTCTCGATGTAGGCACTAAATTGATGGACAAAAGATTCAGTTGTTTCTTCAAAATTTCTCAAAGAATGAGTGGGCAATTGATAGTACCACTCTAATGCCATTCCTCCTAAACTTTTTGGGAACATTTTTAGTAATAGCAAGTCATCATGTGATATATCATGACATGCTATCCTAAACATGCGAAGATGCTCTATGGGATCTTCGGTTCCTTTATATATAGGCAGGACGGGCATGGGAAAGTGTTTAGGGTATGGTTGTGCTACAACTATGGGATCCAGAGGTTGACTACATATCTCTCGATAATTGTACGAGGGACGGTAGGGATCTATCTGGTCCATACGCGAAGCTAACTGTTTCACCATGGCTTCCAGATTATTGGTTTGCCCACCATATTGATTCGGTAGGGCATTAATATGGGATTTGTGAGCATATGATGGAGGGACATGAAGATTAGATGCTATATTGCTATTGTGTAAATTGTTGGTAGGAAGGGTGTTATGAAGAAGTTTTGAAGTTGTATTATGTTGTATCCCCGATTGTTGAAAATTGGTGTTTGGCTTTATTTTAGGTTTTTGTCGATTTGAAGCATATTGATCAATAGTTTGGCGAAATAAAGCAGTGAATGAAGGTTTCTTTTGTGTGGGAATGATTTTAGGCTCAATAACAGGTTCCTTAGGGGGTTGGGTAACCTGTTGTTTTTGCATGTTCTGAATCATAGTGACCATATCTCTATTGGATGGTCCAACCTTATCACTTTCTTGATCAACAAAGGACAAGGGATTAGTGTGTATGTTAAACATATCTTCCATGGCTGCTTGAGTGTCACTAATTTGTCCTCTATCAATACGAACTGCCATATTAAGAGCACCAATGTTATTATTGAAAAATTTCTAGAAATGATCTAAGTTATCAAAAGCAATAGTTCCATCTGGAGCTATTCTAGGGGATGAGGATCCTTCCTCTTTAAGATTTTCTTGTTGTTCATTTTCTTCAGCCAACTCATCTTCTGGTTGTTCTAGAGTTTCTCCTTCCAAAATTGAATCCTCAGGAAGGACATTTGGGTTTTTTGTTTTGTCTCCTAACCAATCTTCTTCTTCTTCTTCATTTTGTTTACCATTCCTAAGTCTAGGCATTGTGCTTAAATTTAGATTTCAGCAAATATATATATACTTGTATATATATATATATGCAACAAGCTTAAGAGGTATATATTTTAATTATATACCTACTATAGTATTTGAAATAAAATGTTTTAGTTTTGTTATGTTTTGGTTTTTCTTGTTTTTTCTTTTTTGTTTTTGTAACAATATTATAAAGATAACAAACAACACACTAAATGCAAGAAATAATAATAATGAAAGCAATGATCTAGTCTTCTATAAACAATTTATAAATATCATTAATGGGCTCGAGTTCTTCAGGAGTCATGAAGTGTTCTTCTTCAAATTGAAAATTTTCTTTCAAGAATTTGACAAAAAGTGCTATAGTGATATTATCTGTCTCTAGATTCTGGTTGGTAGAAATAAAGTTCGTGGCAATACTCTCGATATAACACAGCTCCTAGGAACTCTCCTCCATATTTCCCTATCTATAAGAACGACCTCTTGATCTTCTACATGACCTAGGAATTGGTGTATAACAGCTGCGTTCTCGAGGTATTCCTCGAAGGTGAACAATTCTGAAGACACAAGAGCTCTCCTATAAGCTAACCACCTATGGCAGGCTCTCTAAAGTTCATGATAAAAAATGAGTTGATGAGGATCCAGGATCCTATCTAGGGCAAACCTCTTGATTTGTTTAAGTTGTATTGATCTAGATGAAATGATACCTAGCCTCCTATCAAGTTCTTTCCACAAAAGTTGGTTTCTATCTGTTTTAGGCACACTAAGCACATAATTAACTTCTATGGCTGCTAATTGGTTTTCAACATTTATAGTGACAGCTAGTCTTTTCTTAGGAGCTACCATCTAGACATGATATGCAACTTAGTAGTTTTCTAATGATTTCAAATGCATCTATGTTTTTGTTTTTTTTTTTTTTTTTTCAAAAGGTTTTAGTTTCACGTCGGGTTCACCAAAATGTATCGCTCCAAATTTTTCGCATCCTTACCTTCAGGCTAAAGGATCCATGCCCGGAAGGAGGATGGGAAAAGGATGGGACAATACCTCGGACTGAGAGGCCCTTTGAAGGTCCCGCCTCTCGGGGAGGGGTATTAAGGTGATTTTTTGATGGATGGTGGGGTTCACCAGGAAACGTTTAGTGGCGCTTTCCACACCTAGGTTGGGAATGTGTTTGATGTGTTCAATTTTAGCTTTAAACATCCAAGTCCTAGGTTTGGCCAGATGAATCTAAGTTGTTCTATTATGAAAATGCAAATTAAATGAAGACAGAAAATAGATTTAAACAGAAAACATAGAGAATAATTAAGTGAAGAGATCCATACCTGGTTCCGGATGTCTGATGGAGGTTCTGATTTTTGAAGCAGTCAAGATCGTCTAGAATTTGACAGAATCGTCTCCGATCTGACAGGATCGTCTGAGATCTGACGAATTCGTCAAATGAATTCGTTAGAGACCTGCAATCAGAGAAATAGATACAAAATACAGAAAATGCAGCTATGCCAACAGAGGGCAATGATGTAGAATGACAGTAATAATGTTAAAATGATAATAATAAACAAAAACACGAGTGCATTACAATGATTTAATGACAATTTATGATTTTATTATGCATTAAGACTATATGGGTGAACTCCAAGATGCAAAATAATAAGAAATAATCATAAGTTTAACTAAATGCAAAGCAAAACAAGAAAAATGGAGAAAGAATGCAAACTCAGGGCACTCGATTGCCCCCAATGTTGACTGCAATCGAAATCATCTCGGATTGGTACGAAATCATCTCGAATTGGACAGGATCATCTACGACGATCTGAGCTTGCTCCGATTGAAGAATAACAAAGTTCCTGCAAGAAAATTCGAAAAGATACAAAGGCAAACAATGGTCTAGGATATTCTAATGCATGTAAAACTCGAAGTGCAAAAAAATTCAGCCAGGGGGATGTCAAGGGGGGTCCTAAGGTTTAAATAGGCTTAGGAGGGAGGTTAGGAGGTTGGAGATCATCCTAATTTGGAAGATCTCCAACGGGGGAGGTCTCTAACGGCGCAGACACGCTTCTGCCCAGATTAGAGACGCCGTTGAAACAGAAGCTAATTATGAAAAATCAGTTTTGGGACGAAATCGGCTGGACGTTCTGCTCCAGACGAAATCGTCCGATCTGAGGCGATATCGTCTGATCGGAGACGATATCGTCCAACGGATGAAACAAACTCTAAAAATGGCACGAAAAATGAGGAAACGGGTAGCAGGCGGTTTGGGAGCGGTTTTGGGGTTTAAAATTTGAATTTGAATTATTACTAAGGTAATTTTAATTATTTGCTAAGGTTTACTGCGCCAATTTTAGGGTGCTACATCGATGATTCCATTTTCATCAGACCTACTGAAAAAAATCTTGGCCTCACTGTTCTCAAAAAGGCATGGTATCTAGAAGAAGGGATTAGACAAATTTCAGATCTAGAAGTTTACCAAGAGGTTATTTCTATTCTTTAGAACTCTCTTTTTCTATCTTGGATTCCATTGTTAAAAATGCACAAAGAAGTCTTCTCCTCGATCAAAAAATATTGGATTATATTTTGTAAAATAACCCCATCATTGCTTGAGTCTATACTTTCTACCTCATTCCAAAGGTCCAAAAACAACCTATGAAGGGTAGACCCATCTTCTCCTATTGTGGTTATATGTTGGAGCCTGTTTCCAAATGGCTTCACCACCAACTTCTCCCCATTCTCCTGGAGCAGCCAAATCATCTACAAGACTCTCTAAGCCTAATGAAAATCCTTCATGAAAGATATTTTCCTCCAAGCTATGTTCTGTTCACCATTGATATTGAGAGCCTGTACCCAAGCATTCCTACAGCAGTAGGATTGGCCGCTCTTCAACACTTCATCTCAGGAAGGTTCAAGCCAGGTTTGGTCTAGTTGATCCTCGAACTTGCAAAACTGGTCTTGAATAGACATTATATAGAATTTTGTGGTAAGATCTACAGGAAGAAAAGAGGTACATCCATGGGGAGATATTTTGTAGTTGTCTATGCTTGTCTCTTTTTTTTTACTTGAAATTGCAAGTTTTCGATCTCTTTCCATCTATTTCAGAAAATATTTGATTGTATAAATGATATATTGATGATGCTTTTAGAGTTTTGAATGGTACTAATGAGAGTCTTCAAGCTCTCCTTTATGCTTATGGTTTTGTTTATCCCAACATCAACATCACTACTACCATTTTCACTTCTGAAGTTAACATCCTGGATATTCTAGTGGTCAAACCACCCTCCATGATTGTTCCAGGTTGTCTGGGTACTAAACTATACCAGAAACCAATGAATGTGTATCAATATATCCCTTTTTTTTCATTCCATCCACCCCACCAAAAAAAAACCTTTATAGTTAGCAAACTCAATAGGTTTTTGGTTAAAGAGGTAGATGATGAAGGATTTAGAAAGATGAAGCATCGATTTTTTCATAGGTTGAGAGCTTGGAGCTACCCATCCCGTTTCTTATTTCCACTCTTTGCCCAGGTAGAGTTTCAACACTGGCCTACACTGCTCCAGAAAATATTCCAGAAGATCTCTTTAAGACAACCAGGTCTAAAGAAATCTTTCCCAGTTCTAATGAAGCTATACAACTACCAGTTTGCCCATGTCTTCGTCTAAACAAAAACGTGCTTGGAACTCTCGATGAAAAATGGAGCAAAGATCCTTAGCTCTCCCATATTGGTCATGGCATCATCTATTTTAAAACAATAAAAATATGAAGAAATTTCTATGTCACAGTCGGGTCGTGATAACCCAGCCCAACTTCAATCAACCATAACTTTTGCTACAAGGATCTGATTCTCGAACCGTCTGAAGCATTGGAAAGCTTATAAAATTATCTACGATGATGAATGAAACCCATAGGGTTTCAAAGCAATAGACAATTTTAAGGGCCTCTAGACCCCTAAAAAGTGATATTTTAAGTTTAGAATTGTTTGTAACGTCTCTTTTCAATAATCAATGCCCCGTATTCATGGATGCACATCCCGAGGAGCATTTTTTAATGTTTTAAGGCACTTTCGACCGTTATCCTTGGCAATCACTCCTTTTTTTGGAATATTCCAAGGTAATGGTCCAGTTTTCTTAATTCTTGCCACGTGGCATGTTGGCCAGGGCACCAACTAGCTTGAGAAATCTATATAAACAAGATATATTGTAATGTTTGGTCATTAGCCAAACTGATGAGCACTTAAAGTGTAAAATGCATTTTTGGAGTTTTCCCTTTCATTTTAGTCTCTCTTGTTATTATGTTGTGAAGTGCTCTTTTTGCATTGATCGCTTGTGCTTCTACTTCCTCTTTGTTATTTGATTTTTGTTGCACTAAGGTACTGCTACAAAGTTTTTATTTATTTTTTAATATAAAAGTTATGCTATCAATATGATGTCGCACGCTACTCTAGTTATCCAAAATCTGGAAGAAAATCCTCATTTATTTCACAAAGGCTCTCTTGTTCTAGAATCCACCAGATCCGCTCAAAAGAGGCCCAGGATGTTGCTTCCGGATATTGAAGCTTCCACTTCGCATGTAAAATGCACTCAAACAAAGTCTTGCTCTTCTTATCCTATAGCATCGCAACCCTCAAGGCGTATTCCAAAATTGTCGTAGAATCTTAAAGATCTCAGCTTGAAATTCTAGGAAACCTTTAGATTTGCATTCATCAAGGTCCACAAAACTAAGACCTTCATCATGAAAATCCATAAATGCATCGATGAGGGCACCATGCCAAATAGTTTGTGCATGAAGCCTCTAAGCCTTCAGATTCTAGATCCTACTCTTTAGGAAGATATGGACAAGAAAATTTTTGAGCTCACATTGAATTTCCAAAAAGCATTTTTGGAAGTATATCTTTCGATAGAAAAGAAATTACTTGTGATCTTGAAGGTTCAAAAGGATATCGTTGTCACACAGCTCGATGCACAATTGGAGAAAATATTTAGCAAAATGACTTTCATTTTAGATTTTGAGATTACATCCTATTAGAAATCAGAAATCATGGAATATTTTACTGTGAAGGCCAATGCTTACGAAATGGAACTATGTGTGGATCGTTAGGTCCAACAAGGTGCAATCGAAACTCAAAAAGCTGCTGAGAAAAAACAAGATACTATCATGGATGAAGCCAACACCTCGGTGGCATCCCTCATCAAAAATGAGTGCACTCCACTCTTTTTTGAGATCCAATAGCTCAAAAAACTTGTGAGAGATCTTATCATTTCCTCTCGATCCAACTCCCGTAATCCCTCACCTTGAAATCAAAGGAGAAGGAATAGGAGTCAGAGTCATTCCCATAGTGGACAACAACAACAACAACAACCTCAATAGTCAGGCCGACAACAATAGCAGTGAAATCATCTCGATAGATAGAACCAATGATCTCAATCAAAAAATGGATAACGAGATCAATCCAAAAGTAGAGTTCACTAGCAACAACCAGAGAAAGAATTCATACCTCCTGCGTAGCAGTAGTCATGATGGGGTTCTAGAAAAAATTTCCAAAGGATCTAGTTCCCAAACGAATTAGAACTCTATTATAATTGTTCCTAGGAAGTCTAGTCTAGGATTGTAGCAGATGCAAGGACATCCTCACATGGTGACGTAAACCACTACTAAATCATTGGAGTGGCATCTTCAGCCCTATCGATAGATGTCTGCTCTTCTACAACAAGAGTAATGTAGGTGTTGTTGATGACATGATCACAAATTCCACTATTCATAATTTCTCTGGTAGACCTCTCACAACTGCAAAAAAAGAGCTTCTTGGGCTAGGATTGAAATATATCCCTGTACCACCTCCCATGTTCCATGATGATGTTTGTGCAGAGTATGTTATATTTTCTAGGCTTATCAAGCTTTGATGGTTTTTTGGTCCAAAAGGAAGAAACATCGCCAACTGGGAAGAACCTGCCTACTCTCCCTTTTGTATTTCAAATTTTACATGGGAACCTGATGTGAAATACCAACCCCTGCTGGATATTCTTAATGAAAAAAACCATCGAGTTGAACAACAACTTGCTACCACGGAGAGTATCTTCCAGCATCCCCTACCCAGGCATCTGGCAAGAGCCTTGCACTCTCTTAGATATAATTATTCCATTGTCATCAGACCTGATAACAAAAATATTAGCCTCACTATTCTAATTAAGGCATGGTACCTGGAATAAGGGATCATACAACTTTCAGATCTGGAAGTTTACCAAGAGGTTATTTCTATTCCTTGGAACTCTCTTTTTTCTAGCTTGGAGTCCATTTTTAAAAATGCACAAAGAAGTCTTCTCCTCAATCAAAAAAATAGTGTATTATATTCTACAAAAGAACCCCATCATTGCTCAAGTTTGTACTTTCTACCTCATTCCAAAGTTCCACAAACAACCTATGAAGGGTAGACCCATATGTTACTATTGTGGTTATATGTTGGAGCCTGTTTCCAAATGGCTTCACCACCAGCTTCTCCCCATTCTCTTGGAGCAGCCAAATCATCTACAAGACTCTTTGAGCCTAATGAAAATCCTTCATGAATGATATTTTCCTCTAATCTGTGTTCTGTTCACCTTTGATGTTGAGAGCCTGTACCCAAGCATTCCTATAGCAGTAGGATTGGCCGCTCTTCAACACTTCATGTCAGGGAGGTTCAAGCTAGGTTTGGTCCAGTTGATCCTCAAACTTGCAGAACTGGTCCTGAATAGACATTATCTAGAATTTGATGGTAAGATCTATAGGAAGAAAAGAGGTACATCAATGGGGAGAAATTTTGCATTTGTCTATGCCTGTCTATTTCTTTCGTACTTGTAATTGTAAGTTTTTGGTCTTTTTCCATCTATTTCAAAAAATATTTGCTTGTATAAATGATATATTGATGATGATTTTGGAGTTTGGAATGGTACTAATGAGAGTCTTCAAGCTCTCCTTTATGCTTATGGTTTTTTTTATCCCAGCATCAACATCACTACTGCCATTTTTACTTTTGAAGTTAAAATACTAGATATTCTAGTGGTCAAACCACCCTCCATGACTATTCCAGGTCGTCTGGGTACTAAACTATACCAGAAATCAATGAATCTATATCAATATATCCCTTTTTTTCATTCCATCCAGCCCACCAAAAAAATCCTTTATAGTTAGCAAACTCAATAGGTTTTTGGTCAATGAGGCAGATGATGAAGGATTTAGAAATATGAAGCATCAGTTTTTTCACAGGTTGAGAGCCCGGGGATACCCATACCGTTTCTTATTTGCACTCTTTGTCCAGGTAGAGTTTTGACACTGGCATGCACTACTCCAGAAAATATTCTAGAAGATATCTTTAAGACAGCCAGGTCTAAAGAAATCTCTCCCAGTTTTGATGAAGTTGTACAACTGCCAGTTTGCTCATGATCTTCGTCTAAAAAAAAACGTGCTTGGACCTCTACGAAAAATGGACCAAAGATCCTCAGCTCTCCCACTTCGGTCGTGGCATCATTTGTTGGAAAAAAAACAAAAATATGAAGAAATTTCTATGTCATAGCTAGGTCGTGAGAACCCAGCCCAACTTCAATTAGCCATAATGTTTGCTACAAGGATCCGATTCTCGATCTGTCTGAAGCATTGGAAAGCTTATAAAATTTTCTAGGGCAAAAAATGAAACCCTATGGGTTTCAAAGCAACAGGCCCTTTTCGAGGCCTCTAGACCCCTCAAAAATAAGTTTTAAAGTTTATAATTGTTTGTAACATGTATTTTTGGCAATCAATGCCCTGTATTCATGGGTGCACATCTCGAGGAGCATTTTTTAATATTTTAGGGCACTTTCGATCGTTATCTTTGGAAATCATTACCTTTTTTGGCATATCCCAATGTAACAGTCTATTTTTCTTGATTCTCGATACATGGCATGTCGGCTAGGGCACCCACTGGCTTGAGAAATCTATATAAACAAGATGGATTATAATGTTTGGTCATTAGCTAAACTGATGAGCACTTAAGATGCAAAACACGTTTTCGGAGTTTTCCATTTCATTTCATTCTCTTTTGTTCTTATGTTGTAAAGTGCCCTTTTTGCATTGATCGATTGTGCTTCTATATCCTCTTCATTATTTTATTTCCATTGCACTAAGGTACTACTACAAAGTTTTTATTTCTTTTTGAATATAAAAGGTGATTTTTCAATGAATTGTTTAGGGTTCACTAGGAAATATTTTATGGTAGTTTCCACACCTAGGTTTTGGAGTTTGTTTTGATGTGTTCCTTTTAGTAAATCTCACTATCACCTATTTTTTAGCCAAAATTCAACTATACTAACCTATATGCAATTTTTATTTGTATAAAAACAATAAACAACAGAAAATAGAGTTTTAATGGATCATGCAATGCTTAAAAAAAATTAATTGGAAACTCTGAATTGTATCTAAAAGTTTGAAGAAGATTCTAATTTTTGAATGCAGATAATATTGTATGTAGTAGGGCAAGATCATATTATTCTAATCAAGATCGTATGTATGATCTGAGATCATACCATCCGATCAGTGATCAGATGATCTGATTTTGAAAAAAACCTGTATTTTCATAAATAGAGTGCAAAATACAAAAAGCAGAATATGTTATTGATCTTTTTAGGTATGAATTAGATTAAATGTTAGCTATTGAATAACATAATGAAATAAATCAACATATGAATGCTTTAAACCATATGAAATGTGCAATTAGATGTAAATTGGTGAACTCCAAGAATGCAGATGATTAAATCTAATGTGGTATGAAATAAAAATGATAGAAAGGATGATAAATATGTAAAATAAGATCTTAAGAAATGTAAAACAGTACTCAGGGTTTCCCCCAAGTGATCCACATGCAAGATCATAAGTAAAGTGTAAGATCATACAACAAATAGATCAAGATTGTATTATGATCACAAGATCGTATCACGATCACAAGATCATAGTACGATCACAAAGATTGTATTCTTTGATAACCGACCATATCCTCTAATCCTACATGAAATAGATAAATTCCTAGGTCTAATGTAGAAATTATAGTGTTTCAAATGCAAAAATTAGATCAATGTGTTAGGAGATATTTGAGATGAGAGGTGCTTGATTAAAAAGGCTAAGCAAGCTGATGAAATTGGGCTAAAATACAAAGTAGGTTACAACCTCCTCTAAGCTAGGACTAATCAATAGATCCAATCCTGTAACTACCGTATGGTTGCATAGGTAAAGATAAAACATGTTATAACCAATTTGTCACTTAGCTTAATTGAGAAGTTTTTGTTTTTGAGCAAGATCGTATGTACTATCAAGCATCGTATCATACGATCGATGATCATATCGTACGATTAGATATCATACATACGATCAGGGATAATATCCTACGATATCATCCAAATTAACTCTGATCTTGCCATGAGGGCATGAAAATTGAGGCAGTCAGCTTAAAATAAAATTTTACAAGTTTTTTATCTTTAGTGCAAATTATTATGAGTCAATTTTAGGGTGCTACACCTTCCATTAGGTTTTCCCATAGGTACCATGTTTGATACCCATTCTATATAGTCGATGGGGGTAATAAATATTACATCCAATAGCTTCTGAAACTCATTATTTACCATCAAGGTGATGGTTGGATGCATATTCCTAAGTTATTGCTTGACCAGTTTCTTTACAGGATCTAGTGAAAGATTGTGGAAAACCAATTTTGGATCTAAACCCAAAATATCCTTATAGGTCCAAGAAAAATATTAGGTCTCTCTTTCAATAGATGTATGATGATGGCCTGTTCTTCTATATATAATCTTCCTCTGGACTTAACTTTCTTTGGATCAGAAGCATCATCATTGATGTCCAATTCAAAATTTTTCTCTATTGACATGTGTGATCCCTCCTCAATTTAGTGAGGAGTGGGGATCACGTGGATGCCATCCATTGGATTTAAAGATTCAATTGAATCAAGGTCAAAACTAGCATGAAAAATATTATGTGCACAACCTAATGCAAAATGAAATAGTTGTAGCATTTATTCATTAGGGAAAAAATCTTTAGGCTCTAAGGGTGAATCAACGTGATCCCAATCAATAGCATCTAAGTTAATACATAATGGTTTAGAAGGATTGGTTGGGTTGTGAAGTGGAGTGGTCAAATTAATGTAGATCATGTTGATGGATGGTAATATCCAAGACCATGTGGGTGTAACTCTGCACTATTGATTTACCTTCCATACCCAATATGAGGCTCTAGGGGTATGGGGATGATAAGATTTGGTCTATGGATAAGTGGGAAGATAGGATCACTTGGCTGGAGTAGCTCTCTAAATGTAGGAGGATCGAGGAAAACTATATGATAGATTTCATCTGAATTAGCCTATATTTCCCTGAGGTGAGGGCCACGATATACTCTATGATACATCTCATCTATGTCAAATGGTTCATTACAATGACATAAGTGCTGAGGCCTGAGGTAGGCCATTTTGGTCTCATATTCATAATCACTATCGTATATGAAGTATCCATTATCCATATCCATTAACTCCATGAGGTGATGTGAGTGCTGAGGCACAAGCTATGCCAATTCAGTTTTGTCCTCATAATCACTATGATATGTGATTTACTCATTCTCCTCTCATTCATAACCATAACTTGGTTTATCTTCCCATAGGATGATTCCTGATAGGGTTTCCTCAAGAGAGCAATTTGGACGATACATAGTAGGTGGTTCTATAGTGGCAATGGTTACCAACCTATCATCCATGTAGCTTATATTTGGATGGTAAGAATTCTAGTTGATGTCTTCCCTGAATCCTAAGCTCAGTCTATCTAGGGATGCGACTAATGAATCATTGTAGCTTCAAATGTGATATCCTAGGCCAGACCTATTAGTAGGTAACTAATATTGTGGTACTAATAACTTTCATAACCCTTGCTCATATAGATCTAAATCATAGCCTTGACAATGGTTGTATTTGAAGTATCTCAGAGCAAAATCAGGACTAGACAAGTAATGAGCATTCATGGTGAATGATTCATTCGCATCCTCTTCAATATTTTAAGCATCATGGACACAATCCAACCAAGAATAAATAAAATTGGTCTAGTTAGGGGGGATCTCTAATGGTACCACTATCCCTATGGGTAGGTTTGGGACTCTTGGTCATCCCATGTCATGTGCAAACTCGATAATTGAAGTGAAATTAATATTATGTACAAGATATTCACCCAATATTATATTAGCTAGATGAACTATCACCTTAGGTGCAGATGATGTCGATGATGATGCAGGAGAGGCAGGTTGTGGCACCTCATAGAATATATCTTGGGAATATTCCTCCTCCATGGAATCTAGAATTTTTGCTGTTGTTATGGTTAGGAATTCCTTAGGTCTTTCCTCCACCAATGGGTGCTTTTAGTTTTTGATATTCTTTTGCCTTAGACGATGTTGGTTTCTTAGAAGTACCAATAACTTTAAAAGTTGGAGGTGGCACCGATGTGTATGGGTCACCTCGTACTAATTTGGATTTGTTTCCTAGCTATGTGGTAGGGGATGATGACCTAATGTACAGGTGCATGGATGGAAGGAAAAAATCCCTTGGTAAGTCAACCTAATGAACATATTTGAATGGCTCTTCATTCGATGGTACCACATGTATCTATCCCTCGGGCACATATTTAATACATTAATGCAATATCAAGGGAATACATTGTATATCCCTTATCCAGGTATATCCTAGGAGTATATTATACTACATGACCCCATATAATACATGACACATCACAGGGATGATCTTATGTCACACCTGCATAGGTAGGATGATTGTACCCACTATGGAGCATAATGCATCATTGAAGGCTCTCAATGTGTAGGAGGTAGGGATAATGTTTGACCTAGGGATATTCAAGTGTCCCATAGCCTTGGTTGTTATTATGTTAATCTATGATCCTATGTTGATTAAAATCCACTTGAAAGGTATGTCATTGATACACATGATGATGTGTAGAGGAAAGTTTGCTATGGTAGTAGGGACTACCTTTATTTAATGATCGTAGAAAAAAATCATGGGCTCTTGAAACTATTGTACTTACCCCACAAATTTTGTAAATGCATCAGGATTTTGGGGTTGTAGCTCAATTGATTTCAATATTTCCATTAGGGTCTCCCTATGTTTGGGAGATTATTGAATGAGCTCGTATATTGATAACTTAGTTGGTGTTGTTTGGAGACTCTACATAAGTCTATTTCAGATAGTTATCATAGGTCACATTGGTAGTCTTGGAAGATCATTTTGCAATGGCATCTATTGAGGTGTAGCCAAGATACAAATAGGAGCCATTGGAGGCTCTGGTTGGTTGTATCACCAGTTTATTATAACCACATTGACTATGTCAACCATTCTAATAAATGACTAAGTGGGATATTCAACTTGGATTTGATTTACTTAAGCACCCTGATTTCGAGGGGCTTCATGGTTTGGAAAAAGTTTCTAAATATGCCCATATCTCTGTTGTCGAGTGCTAGTGGATTATCAACTTGCAGCTCACCCTTATCGATCATATTTTGTACAACATGTATCAAACTGATGCACACTTTGATATCATACCCATGTTGTCTATGGTATGTGCAGTAATAATCATCCCTATATCCCTTGGTCTTGGGATGGTTAAGTTCAATAAGTTATACTTAGGGTAGTTTGAGTCTTTGTGCCTCACTCAGTTGATTGAGTATCAATTCCATCAATTCTGATAAAGGTGTGAAATAGTGAGGCAGGCGGTGTTGCCTGTTTTAGCCTTGGTTGTTATTTTGGTTGTAATTGGCCCAGGGGGTTGAGCCTTGTAATTTTGTGGTTTCTAGCTATTTTATCCCTTTGGTGCATTTAGTACAACCTAATTTATTGAAGCAATCTTGGCCTATCATTGTTGATTTTGGTTGTTGTGGTTGTTGTTCCAATATTTCTTGTTATGGATCTTAAGATATCCTTCAACTTTGATATACTCTATCAACTAAGCTTGTACCAAGGCTTCCTTGAATTTTCTATATTTTTATAGCTACAAGAGTAGTGAGATGTTCTTAGCACAACTCTTAGTGAAAATTTGGGTGAGCTCAGTAGTGGGAATAGAAAATGGTAGTTTTACCATTAGTTTTCTCCATATATTCCCATAGTCCATGATCAGCTCATCATCTTACTACTTTAGATTAGCCAAGTCAAACAAGATTATTTTATTTTTGACACCAAAAGAAAAGCATTCAAGGAATGTGTTCACCAGCTACTCAAAACTGATGATGTTGTGCTTGGGTAGTTTATTGAACTACTCAGTTATTGTACTTTATAATGTCATGATAATTGTTCTTAACATCAAGGCATCATTGTGTTGGAGCTAGAATCATGTGTTATTTAAATTGGTCACATGCTATTGTGTGTCTTCCTCTCCATTGAATTTATCTAACCTAGGCATATCAAATTATCTAGGATAAGAAGGACTTGATACTGAAGGGTACAAATATTAATTGTATATCTTGATTAGGGTTGGCTTCTACCCAACCGTATCTTGTTTCTCAAGAGATTTGATTCTCTTGGTGAGTATCTTGTATGCCTTCGAAGAGATGATCTTTTGTTATCAAAGGTTTACACTAGGTGGTCGAGGAGGTAACTCTACATTTATCCACTTTGGGCATCTATATTCATCTTCCATGACTACGGATGAGGGTTTAGGATATGTCTATTCCTAATTCTCCATTTCTACATATTCTTGTTCATGCTCTCCTTGTTATAGCTCTAAGTGTTGTTGGTGCTTTGAAGAATGTTGTGATGTGTAGTGAGTACGTTCATCTACTTTTTTAGTGTGTCTCTCATGTTGAGAAATGGCACATTTGTTGTATTGGTAATAATCACTGCCCATGTGTAGATTAACTTGAGCCAACCTATTTGCTTTTTCCTCATGCTCTATTTACTCTAGGGTACATTGCTCCCTCAAGCACTACTAATTTAGGTGTAAATACCTTTTCCTTAGTGCTCACACTTCCTCCTATTCAAGGATGTCTAGGCACTCTTGTTCTGCATGTAATACCTCCTTGTCTTGGAGTAATTTTTTTAAATTACACGTCTTCATGCAACCTACAAACATGGTAAGATTGATCTACCACTAAAGGTCCATGAATTTGTAACTCCGTACATAGAGTCCTTATGGAGAGGCCCTTTGAAGGAGCTTCTACTATGATTTTACCTCTATCCATAAGGGCAACATGGTCAATGTATAATGACATATTTTTAATTTTACTATGATTAGAAGTAGTGTATACCTCATTTTTTTTTGGCTATGTAAACTCCTAGAAATGAAGTGCACAGTAGCATTGCTTCTTAGATTTGGTCTTGAGAAAACCTCATCCAACTCATCAAGCTATTTGGAATTCCACAGCTGATCTCATGGAGTTCCATTGGCACCAATGATATTATGGTATATTGGTATCCTAACACTTTCAAAGTATCTAGGAGTTGTGGTGGGTCTACGATTGGATGCAACCCTTGTTTTTTACCCCTTAGTGGTTTGATATTACCTATGTCTATCATGTGAGGATTAGGGACTTGAAGCTCCCTCATGTCTATCATGAGAAGAACCTATATATGGTTCTCTAGTTGGGGTTTCTTGATGAGTACCCCCATGGGTTGAGTTATCCCCCCTAAGGCTCGCTAAACTTTGTTCAACAATATTCTATGTGGGTAGCTCAACATAATATTTGTTGTGATTGTGGTTGGATGGAGCGAAAGTTCTATCCTCGATGTTGGATCGATGGTGGTTGCTCCGTGTGAATACCATGCCAATATGAGATTATATTTTGTGTAAATTTTAAGACACACAAACAACATAGACAAAAAATTTCTCTTTTAAATGTTTTTGGTGTTCCTAAAACTAGTATTGTGTGTTTTAGATTTTTTGAAAACTGAAACTATCTCTCATCATGTTTGAATTTTTTTGATGAAATGTTTATATAGGTTAATGGTTTTCACCTGTATGCTCGCAGCTTGATAACCAAAAATGAAATTCATAGTTACGTAAACCAATCAAAGTATGGATATGAAACCCATACCCAATTACGGAGTACAAGTCCTACCAGATCCTCACCTAGTCTCACCTGGTCAGCGTTATACCCTCCAAAGAGAAGTACATGCAAATTTTCTTGTCTACATCAGTTCTTGGATCTGGTATTGACCAAATAGAATGAGTTAGTGGGATTTGACCCAATGTATAGAGATTAAATCCACCATAATTGGACTCTATTAGTGGTTGGGTGTGAATTCCAAATCACTAATGTTTACATGTGACATGGTGTGTGTTTGTTCTTTTTAAATTTACATAAATAATAAATGCATCATGAAGCACTCGAATGATTCTCATATATGCTTAAAATAATGTTTCACTTTAATAAAATACACGTCTAAAGAAATACATGATGTTTAGAGAATGCAAGATTACTCATGAAGAAATGGACTCTAATTGGTCCTCAAATATGCAAAATCTTCATACAATATAGACCGTTGGATACTAGGGTGGATTGCAATCAAAAGTCTATTTTTGGTAGGGTACCTAGGAATAGATATTTGGGGATATATTATTATATTGTATAAGGGTTGGCATGGGCCACACATAACCCAAGGTTGATTGTATTATAATATTATATTATATTATATTATATTATAATATAATATTAGTAGTAGGCTCTCCAAAGTAGAATAAGAATATGGATATATAAAGAAGAGATATTTGTCATTGTAATCATTCATATCATTGAAGAAGAATCTTATGTAATCGTCGTGCCCACGAAGTGGCCTCTCATCTTGGGAGATCTTGTGGAGTTATTCCTTCCTTAAGGATTATTATTGGTGTTGCCCTACCTTAAGGGTATTATCTATCTCTCTCTCATTTGTGGATTGTTATTGTGGATAATATATTGTGGATGAATGATTTGATATTTTTGCATATTGGTGAATGGTTCATGTTTAATAATAAAAGTTATGCAACAAGTGGTATCAGAGCAACGATTTTGGCAAAGTGGGGATTTTTGTGTGAAACCCTAGAATTAGGGCAATTTTTTTTTTGGAAAAACATCTCATCTTTCAGGAGCCATATCTCTGCGCAAGTTTATCCGATTCAGGTGATTCTTGGATCAGATTGTGTAGAATTTGAAGAGCTTTAAAATGAGTGGTCATATGATGGAATCTGAGCAGTATTGAGGGAGATACAACCTTTTGAAGTTAGTCATCCGAAACAAGGATAGTGACGAATTTCGCAGATTTTTTTTGGAAAAATGCCTCATCTTTCAGCAGCCATATCTTTGCGACAGTTAATCCGATTGAGGCGATTCTTGGATCAGATTGTGCAGAATTTGAAGAGCTTTAAAATGAGTGGTCATATGAAGGAATCCGAGCAGTATTGAGGGAGATACGACCTTTTGAAGTCAGCCATATGGAACAAGGAAAGTGACAAATTTTCAAGTCGCGAATTTTTCAAAAGACAATTTGTTTAGTTCGGGTAAGCAAATCAGTTGCACTTTATTTTGTTTGGAAGAAAAAATTGCAGATCTAGTTGTCTATGTGGAATTTTAGCTTCAAATCAGTGGAAAGATATTTATTTTCATAAAACCCTAGTTTGCATTAGGGCATGATATATATTTTCATGAAACCCTAGATTTGCATTATCTGGAGGTGAACTTATGGAGCTAGAAATATTTTCTGGAGAAGATGATATTGATGTTAGGGAATGGTGGAATACGTTTAGGTCTCCATATCATGATATTTCTTTTGAGAAATCCTTCCTGGATATATGTTTTAAAGGGAAAGCTTTGTCTTGGTGGATAAAATTTTGTAAAGAAAGGAATATTGAATATACTTGGGATGAAATAGAGCATGAATTCTTGCGTATATGGGATCCATATTATATAGATTACCTAATGGATATCATCGAAGATGATGAAAAGAAACTACAGGAAACTCAAAATGAGCAGAATGCAATAAAAGGAGAATGTGAAGTTTTAAAGAAATAGAATGAAGACTATGAAAAAGAAATAAAATTACTCAAGAAGAAAGAGGAAAAGGTCAGGGAAGATAAAAAAAGATGTCAGTATACAGACAGAGGAAACCATACCTTTGGTAGAAGATAAATTAGAAAATGGACAAAGGAATTTGTTTGAATCTAAAAAGTCTATTATGCAGGTTCATGGAAGCATTCAAAAGGAACAGGTTATTATTTCCATTGACCCTGGTAGTAGATATAATTTTATTAATATTTCTTTGGCTAAGAAGTTGCAAGTTCAAGCAACAAAAATCAAGGACATACAGCTAGAGGGTGAGAATGTTCATATTTTTGAAGATTTAAAGATCACCATGGATAAATATGTTTTACATTCAGATTTCTATGCTATTGAGATGGATGATAAGGATATTGTTCTTGGTTATCCTTGGTTAGATTCTTTGGGTACTGTTAACATTAATGTGCAAAAGAAGTTTATGAAGTTATGGTACAGGAAAAAGAAGATAACATTATAGGATATTTCTCAGCTTAAGGAGTAGGGATCCAAGGAAAATCAAGAAGCGGTTGTAGAGAAACAAATTGAAGAACCTGAAACAAAATCCAAGAAGGTCGTAGCAGCAAAAGAGTCCATGGAAGAAGTAGCAAAAACTGATTCAGTGGAAATAATAGTAACAGAGTCCAAGGAAGCTTTGATAGAAGAGCACAAGGACACACCAAACAAAGAGAACATGAAAGAACAATGTGTAGAGGAATTTAAAATAATGGAGCCAAATGTTGAGAAGTCAAAGAAGGTAGAACATCAAGTAAAGGTTGCACCATATCGCCATCCACACCACCATGAGCGGAAACAATATTGGAGACATGGTTCAAGGCAACAATATTATGGTTCTACATGTAATCAGCAGGGCACCAACTATGGCAGTGTTTGGCAAAGAAAGCATAGTGATCATGGTTTTCAGCATGGTTCATCAACATCAAGGAACAAGTGGACCCATCATTCAAGTTATCAAAATACAACAACAGAAGCATGGAGCCAACGAAGCAGATTTGGATACTCAAGTAACAAAATGGCGTACCAACATCATCGGGTTTCACTTGGATGGATGGATGATCGAGATTGGTATCAATTGCTAACATTGCTTAGCAAATCATACTATCAGATTTCTTCATATGTTTCGAGGACGAAACATTTGTAAGGAGGGTGGCATGGTAGGGTACCTAGGAATAGATATTTGGGGATATATTATTATATTGTATAAGGGTTGGCATGGGCCACACATAACCCAAGGTTGATTGTATTATAATATTATATTATATTATAAATATAATATAATATTAGTAGTAGGCTCTCCAAAGTAGAATAAGAATATGGATATATAAAGAAGAGATATTTGTCATTGTAATCATTCATATCATTGAAGAAGAATCTTATGTAATCGTCGTGCCCACGAAGTGGCCTCTCATCTTGGGAGATCTTGTGGAGTTATTCCTTCCTTAAGGATTATTATTGGTGTTGCCCTACCTTAAGGGTATTATCTATCTCTCTCTCATTTGTGGATTGTTATTGTGGATAATATATTGTGGATGAATGATTTGATATTTCTGCATATTGGTGAATGGTTCATGTTTAATAATAAAAGTTATGCAACAATTTTTCCTAGCAACAACTAGTATAAAACCTAAGCATTTAACCTTATACTTTCTCTATATTTTCTAATTAAACAAAATTCCACCTATTACATTCTGGAAATAAATGCAGATAGAGAAGTAAAAAATTTTAGATAATTCTGCCAACCTGGAATCCAAATCTGTTGTTATTTATGCTATTTGTTGTTGTGTGTTTTCTATCAATCATTGTCACTTAGGGTGGCTCTGACAGTACACTATTTTCAAAAGTGGCTAAGCTCTACCAGATGCTATCAACCAGAGTGGTTGTGCTTGCATACAAAAAAATCATGAAACAGATCATTAGTCAGCATAGTTTTAGGGTGTTTCCACTGTGATTGCCATTTGTACGATCCTATAAAACATGCACCTAACTATTTACATCATTATATCAAGTGTAAAATAAGAAAGCATGTAAAACCATGAGTTAAACAAAATATAGAGCCTCCTTTATTGATTCTTGATAAAAATTGGTTACAAGTAGGTCCCTCTTAGGGATACCAATAGCTTGATACAATGATTACAATATTTGAAGCCCCTAAATGGGGGTGGTACAATCCATAGGTCTTCTAGAGTCAACACAAACTGCTCAAGCCTTATGGATGTATTATTCTCACTTGCTTGGAGGAATTTTATGCCAAGATTGCTTCAAATATGTTAATAATCTATAATATACATTCAAGAAACAACATAGCATAATTAGGAGCATATGAGGCCTCTCATGATGAGGCTCCTATTGAATATTTTGCATAGAATGTAATAAAACTTGCAATAGAACATAAAAATATGTCAATGTAAGAAAATATATGTGCAAGAATGCTAAATTAATGCAAAGTATGCTAAAAGAAAAGTAGATCTAACTAATCTAGCATTAAATTTGTAAAGAAAACCAGAGATAAGGCTAATCTAAGGAGATTAAATAAAACTAGAAAATGTGAATAAATCTAGTCAAAGCTACCTTAAATATAGATAATAAACCATTCAAATATGCTAAAAATAATGAATCTACTTTAATATAATCTAATAAAGTAGAAATGTATAAAAATATAAGCTAAAAATGAGGAAAATGTGCATTAAACCCTAGCCACTATTGCTTAGGGTGGCTCGTCTCCTAGCTGCTACTGTAGTAGGTAGCTGCACCTGTAGGTCATTGTCGAAAACAACGGTTGTAAACTATGATATTTTCTCCTTGTATCAGGTTCTGCAACTCATAAATCCCTAGTAGAATTGATTTTCAAGGCTCATTGGTGTGTCTAAATATGGATTTTTGAGTGAAATCTCTCGGATCTGTAGTATATTGATGGCAAATGGATGATTTTCTTCTCAACCTTATGTATGCTTCATGGTTAATGGCATGCTTGGTAATATACAATCGAGTAGCACTTTGATGCTCCTCATAGGGCTAAAAATTTGTTGTTTAATGAGGTAGGGCTTCGCTGCATAAAATTGTGATGATCCAGATCCATATTTATTCTTGGGAGGGTGCATATGTAGGCCTCCAAAATTCCAAATCTTGGTTTCTTAGAGAAGCCAAAATTCAAATTTGTATGAAATTTTTTGTTGGGAGAAAGGCCTAGTTCTAGACTTACATTGTAGTGGTAGTTAGGAGGAACTCTAGAATATTCAAACCCAAAACCATTTGAAACCAATGTAAGTTCTATTACCATGTGTGATTCTAGCATGTATGTCTATCTCAATGCTAACCACTATCCACAGTAGTGGCTAGCTCATAGCCACTCTAAGATTCAGCAGCTAGGATGGAAGTCGCTATGTTCAATAGCGACTACACCTAAATAGGTCATAATTACCCCTAGTGAGTGGTTAGAACCACTACTAGCTCTTGTAAAGGTCCAAGATCAGTCATATGGTCTACAGAGGTACCCATATGAGTAGTCTCCTAAACATGATGCATTTTAGGTGTCTACAATTTAAATTTTCTGTGTTTCCTTCCTTTTTTGTAAAAAACCAAACTACAACTTCCTCAGCCAATTATACATCCTTCTACAACTTCTGATCTTCATTTTGAGACCCATATTTTGTATGATATCTTCAAATCCTTATTTTTAAATGATACTTCTCCTTTTATAGATTATTTGAGGGTGGGTACTTGCATCAGTTGATGAATGTGTAATCATACCTCAAATATATTAAAATATAATTGACTTTATTAAGTTTGTTCTTAGGCATACCTTGAATCGTTTTCTCATGTTGCTCTATTTTTTGTTAAACTCACTCTACATGAGGTGTGATATTTTTCATTCAATTCTACCTATGTGGTCTTCATTTTTCTTTCCTTACACATTGATTACTTTGGTTTCATCCATTGGGAAACAGAATAAAATGGCTCATTCTAAAGTCTATCCTTCTAGAGTGTAATTTACTTGATCTGATCTCACATGCTTCCATATATCAACCTATAATAGAATCCCCATGCATTGAATTATCACCTCTGAGACCCACCAAACATCATTCAGGAGGATATTTTGGGAGAGGTTCCAACACGTTGTCTTGTGTGTGTCCTAGAGCTTCATCATCCTCCTCTATTATGCACTAAGGTCAGCCTCATCGTGTATTGACCATAATGTGAATTATATCTTTTATAAATTTTAGAGAAAACAAAATATACAAGGGTGATTATCTCTTTTAAATATTCTTTATGATCCCTAAAACTTATTTTAGTGTATTTCATATTTTTTGAATACATAAACTATCTCTCATCATGTTTGAATTTTTTTTTATGATATACTTGTATAGTTTAAAGGGTTTTCACCTGTATGCTCACATATTGACAACCAACAATGAAAGTTTAGTTACATAAACTCAACAAAGTATGGAGATGAAAATCATACCCGATCAGGGAGCACAAGTCCTATCGATCCTCACCCAGTCCCACCTGGTTAGCGTTACACCCTCTGAAGAGAAGTACATGCAAATTTTCTAGGCTACATCAGTTCTTGGATCTGGTATTGGCCAAATAGATTGGGTTTGTAGGATTTGAGCCAATGGATGGAAATGAAACCCACTGTCGTTGGACACTATTAGTGGTTGGGTGTGAATTTCAACTCACTAATATTTAATTATAACATGGTATATGAGGGTTATTTTTAAGATTACATGGAAACAAAATGCATCATAGAGCACTCATGCTTTTTCCTATATGCCTAAAAAAATATTTTCATTTCAAAAAATGCATGTCTAATAGCTAAATAACATTTAGATAATGCAATATTAATCATAAAAAATTATCCTTTGATTGTGCCCCAAACATGCAAACCCTAACACATAGGCTAATTGTTAGTCATTGTTCTATACAACAATCAACAGATCTAGCCACTGGATAATCGTAGCACAAAAAGCTAGCTGCTATTGACAATAGAAACTAATAGTGTTAGCTGCTATTGTCAACCACAATTGATAGAAAACATGCAAATTTTCATAAATTCTCCCTTAACCTTTAGATAGATGATCTAATTAATCTATAAGTAGGAGAAAATATAAATTTAAAAGTGTAGAATAGAGGATTTATGTGGAATCCAACATCTATTGATAAGAGGTTACCTACTATTTTTTCTTTCTGGCTTCTGTTAGCAGCAACTATTAAACATGGCTGACATGCTATTCATGGGTTCCAAACATGGCTAAGACTATTTGCTACAACTATCAAGTGTGGCTATGACATACAATAAAAAACATAGAAAGATAAATTAATCATAGAAAATTTTATGGGTTTCCACCATGATCACCATATGTACGATCCTAGAATGCATGCACCTAAACAATTGTATCATTATAACAAAGATAAAATAATAAATTATGTAAACCAATGAATTAACAAGAATTTGAAGCCTTATTTTATTAAATCATAATAGAACTCGGTTACAAGTAGGTCCCTCTTAGGGATACTACATATTGATATAATGGATACAATGTTTTGAAGACCCTAAATGGGGGTAGTGCAATCCACAGGACTTATAGACTTGAAACGAACTTCTTAAGGGCTTATTAATACCTTCTTCTCACTTGCTTGGAGGAAATTTATGTGAAAGGGCCTTGAAGCTGCCAATAATATGTATCCTACATTAAATAACAAAGCACAATTAGAATCATATGAGGCCTCTCATGACGAGGCTTTTATAAAGAAATTATAATAACTATGATAAATATGCAAAGAAAGCATAAAGACTTGCAAATATGCTTACAAAATATCTAAATTATGGTAAAGCATGCTTGAAAAATAGTAGATCTAGTCAATCTAATACATAATTTGCAATGAAAGCATGAAATATATCTAATCTAAGAAGAATGATGAAAAATAGCAAATTTTATAAAAATAAGGGCAAAGCTACCTCAAATTCTGCTAATTAACTAGGTAAATGTATAAATGGAAACTAATCTAAGCTAGATTAATCTATATGCATGGATGAAATTGAAAACCTATGGCTAAAATGAAGGTTAAAGAGTATCAAATCCTAGCAACAAGTTTTAAACACAAATGGCTCTATTAGTCATGGCTGATAGCCGTGGATGAGAGATAACTTCTCTTTCTCTTGAAACCAGGGTTTAAAACTCCTAATTCCTCCAAGGAATTGATGATCAATGGTCACCTTGGTTTTCTAGAATGGATTGATGGTGTAATTCACTCAAATTCATAATGGATATAGTTTAACTGGTCAAGCTTTATCCTCAAGATCTTGAGATCCTCATTGCTTCAAACATAGTCATGATTCTCCAAATGGATAGCATGTAGACACTCCTCAAGGGTTGTAAGTGGCTCTCCAATTTAGAAGGGCTTCACTGCATTAACTTGAAAAATCTTCTAGACTTTTCCCCAATTTTTAAGGGGGTCTTATAGCCTTCCCAACTCTTCATATTAGCTTCCTTGATAAGCCAAGATCAAGAATTGGGAGGGATCAGTTACGGGGAAGAATCCAAAAGCTTCCTTGCTCAAAACCATTTGAGATCAGTTGCCATGGTTGTTACAAATAATTTTGGCTTGGCTCAGGATTCCGATATAGTTATAGAGCTAGCCATGGCTCCTTTACTTGATTAGGACCTTAGTCACGAGTGTCAACCATGGCTAAGACCTTAGCTATGGATGCCATCCACAACTAAGACTGAGTAGATCAAAGATGCCTAAATTGAGTGGTTAGAACCATTGCTTTGCCTTAGAAAGGTCCAAGATCATTCATATGGTCTAGAAGGATGACCATATGAGTATTATCCTAAATATGACATGTTTTAGGTATCTATAGATGTCCCTTTTTGGATGCATTGTGGGAAAATACAATGCTAAGAAAAAATAGACCACCTAAAGCCATGTTGTAGCTTGAATAATAATCATTGATCTGATCAATATTAGATGCCCCAGTCTTACAAAAGGATGCACATCCTAGAATCATTGCTTTCAGCAGGATGAAAGGTTTAATTTTGCAAAGATTTCGCATGTCCAACAATGATTGGGTAGCATCCATGCTACAATTATTATGATAGGTGGAGATCTTCAAGCTTAACTATCATATTTGCTTTTTACCCTAGAAAAGGGTAAGCTTGTGATAGTTTTTAGCAATGATTCGTAAGACAAACACAATTTACATGATCAAGTGATCCTATGTTGATTTTTATTATGATTATTGATATTATGACTACCCCCTCAAGCATTGAGTTGATGAGGGAAGAACAATAAATAAAGCAACAAGTCACTTGAACAAGATGAATAATTTGGATGATTTAAGACTTTTGTATTTTGTTATAAGGCAAGGCATATTTTAGACATGAGTTCAACCATTAATAGTAATTGTACATATCTATCCCACAGAGCAGACTAGTTGTAATGGACTTATTAGGGAATTAAGATGATAGCAATTCCAATTAGGCTTGTGTTGAATCACTATGGTTGATGATATGCTAAAAATTTCATAGAAGAAATGAAATGAACGCCTCATTCCTGTGGGGTAGTCTGGTTGCCATGGCCTTCTTCAGGATTGAAGTGAAGCATTGCAATTTAGTGATGACTAATTTGCCCCAAATGGCCTTATGGTAATTTAATCATATTTTTGGATTGCATGGAGTGCAAGTCACTACAACCACCAAGTGTATAGAGTAAATAACTGAATAGGAGGCACATTTGAATTTTGATTTATATGATATTTTTGAAATTTTTGAGATTTTTGACCTAGTGAATATTTTTAATTTTGTATTTTAAATCTCCTCATGATTGGATTTTGAGAGCATTTATTGTTAGCTGCTAGTCGTGGTTGTCAACCGCATCTAGTTTTGGCAATTTTCTTAGTTGTGTTTGATAACCACAATTGATGAAACTCTAGTCTACACCCGTGGCTAACAGCCATGGCTAAGGGCTAATCTAGAAATACAAAAGAAAAATTTGGCATTTTTATTTTCATTATTTCCAATTTGTAAATTGATAGTGAGAGCTTTGAGAGGTGAGAATAAACTCTTGATATAGAATGCTACTGGAATAAGTACCTACCTTGATGGCAGACTAGTTGGAGGTATCCACTAATGAAAGATCCAGTATTGCTAAGGTAGCATTGTGGGCCTCCTATTTAAAATTTACCTAATTTAAAAAAATAAACCACATTAAGTAATGACATTAATGAACTCACTAAACTATTGGTAATGCACCTCACCATAGTTAGGATTAGCCTAGGTTAGATTAGTGGGTGGGTTTAATTTTTGGGGTTGCTTGGGGTGGGAATTGACCTCAAAAGAGGTCATTTTTGTAGCTATAGGTGACAGACACGACTCCAAATTGGCCAATTGGGGGTCATGGTTGTCAGCTGCAACTCTGTTCAAACACCAACATTAAAAAATTTGACCGTTGATGCTGGTCGTGGATAGCAACTACGACTGTGACAATGACTATGACTACTAAGCATAGCTAAGAAACATTAGAGAAATTTTTTAATTTTTTAATTTTTTTATCTGTTTGACTTGATTTAATTGATTTTTTAAGTGCAAACTTGAATTTTTTTGCATTTTTTGGTGCATTTTGTATTTTTTTTGAACTTTTTGAAGTGTTTTTGAATTTGTTTGTACTTTTGAAGTTGATATTTTTATTGTTTTTGATATTTTGATTATTTTGTGATTATTTCTCTTTAGACTTTGGTAGTGAGGGTGCAGGAGTCATATTTTCTTTGTGAGCTCCTACCCAAGATGGTCCAGGTATATTTAGACTAGTTCATGGTTGTGGGCCTTGGTTATGTTCTGTGCCTTCCTTCTATTAGGGCCGACCAAGCCTATATGACTACATTAGCCCATCACTGGGATGCATAGACTAACACCTTCCATATTTTGATGAGGGAGATGATGGTCATGTTAGAGGACATGTACCATATATTCTACATCCCTATATATGGAGAGGCCATCACTTCTTTACCTATCAGGGTGAAGACTATGGTTTTTGAGAGGATATTTGATGTTAGGAGTGATGAGGTGATAGAGGATACAAATCATGGTAGGGTGCCTATTGAGAACTAGTACCAGATGTAGGTCTTTACATGGTGGTAGGCCATCCTTCTACACATTAGCATCGAAATTGTGCTACTAGATAATTTAGGGGTGAGGTTCCATTAGAACCTCCTGGTTAGAGTGCATGACCTACTTGTTGGCAATTTTGGGTACTTTGGGTACATTGCCTTTGCTCAAGTGTATAAGTTGTCATTGATTTCAAGAAGCTCTTGAAGGAATTTTATTTGATGTCAAATAATTTGTTTTGATGAAGGTTACGGCATGACAGTTTCAATGGTCTTTTGTAAACCCCAAGTTGGCAGGTTTAAAGATTACAGGTGGATGCATTATTTTAATGCATTTGGGTTCAGGAGGAAGTATATATTTAAATAATTAAAAACCTTGTTAAGGTTCCCTTTAATTATTTTTAAATAAATATTAAATTATTGTTTGCAATGGGTTCTCCTAATCCATGGCTCTATGTTTTAAGATTGTGGGCGCTAGCCAAGACCTTCGTCGACGTGTTAAACTCCTCGCCGACATCAAGAGCTTATGGTAAAAATGCATATAAATCTCCCTCAATGAAAATCAAGAATGATCCCATCCGTATTTTGAAAAGAGTTTCTCACTGTGATTTCATGATCTGTTGTTCGGATTTCTTCTCTGATTGTGTGTTTGTCGTTTTCGTAAACCTACTGTTTGACTGTAAGGGATAAATTTGAGAAATAAGGTGTATAAGGGATAAATTTTTCTTGTAATGTTGAGAGTGCTTTTGGTTGATTATGGAAATGAAAGCATGATGTTTTAAGGTTAAAATTGCTTCTTGTGTGAAGTTGTGAAACCTTAAGTGGGCAGCTTTGAGATTGACATTTGCTATCATTAAATTGGTAATAATCAAGCTATTCTTTACTTGGTTAAAGTGTTGGGCTTACTCCTTTGTTGATGATTTGAAAAGTTGTTTTGTGCTCTTGTTGAATTGATTTGGTGGATGCTTTTTGTTCAAACAATATTGGAGAGAAAAGGAGTTCTACTTGTTTCCTTTTCTGATGTTGATTTTGAAATGCTTCAAGGTTGTGTTTTGAGTTGAATGGTGTTGATTGAACCTTGTTTGATGATAATTGTTGTTGAAGCCCTAATTGATGGTGAAAATAACATGAGTATCATTGTTATGTGATTCTTTGCATAGTTGGCAATTGTTGGGGTTTCATGTTCTTGAAAGAAAGCATTCTATCCTATCCATTTCAAATATTGAGTTGAGTTTTTAGATTTGAGATTGAGTTTGAGCTGAGTTGATTTGAGTTGAGTTTTGATATTGGGAGTTGAGTATAGAACATATTGAGTATCTAACAATTATATTTATGATTCTATGAGTTTGAAAAATCACATTGGGTCTCTAACAATTCATCTTGTGATTTCCTACTAAGAAAGTTTTTTTTTCTTGGTGAGCTTGCTAAGTTTTGGACAGGTTCCGATGGGGACTTGTGAGCAGTCTTGGACAAGTTCCGATGGGGACTTGTGAGCATTTTTGGATAGGTTTCGGTGGGGACTTGTGAGAAGATTTGGATAGGTCCTAGTAGAGGACTTATGAGCTAAGTTTGATAGTTCTATCAGAGAACTTGAGAACAAGATGCATTACTTCTTTGAGAAGAACCTAAGGACAGATTTGGCAAGTCTTTGAGAAGGCTTGTGTGCAGAGGATTGATTTTTTCAAGCTTAAGCGTTGGAAAGATCTGATAGATAGAGGAAGACTTGTAATAGACTAACTGACTATGTTTTGTATAGGTTACTGAGCTACTGTGGACGTGATCATAGAAGGCAGAGGTCTCTTAGGCTAAGCATTGAGGACAGGGGGTCTTCGGTGGAAAGGAGTTCCACGTGTTGGCAAGAGATAGAGGCAGTTTATCTTCTGAAGGATCATTTCTAGAGTAGATGGGAAGGTATCTCCTTTGAGCAGAGGCTCATAAATTCTCATTGGGGGAAGGTATCTCCTTTGGGCCGAGGCTCATAAACATTGTAATTGGGAAGGATTCCCAAAGAAATTTGAGATAACTTTTAGAGAAAAGTTTTGTGGACGTAGCCCAGCCATTTTGGGTGAACCACATTAAAATTGGTGTCACTTTGTGGATGATATTATGCATTGCTTTGATATTGCTTTGGGTATATTGCTTTATTGTTTTGAAGTATAAAGGTAAAAGTAAAAAGAGGTCTTATACTGTTCACCCCCCATCTCAGTATAAGCTTGTGTTCTTCAATTGGTATCAGAGTAGGTGCCTTCGGAAAGTTTAACAGCTTGAAGGAAAAGCTAGTAAAGAACACAATGGATCATTCAAGTGGCAATGTAGCACCTATTCTTGATGGGTCATATTTTGGTCTTTGGAGTGCAAGGATGAAGGTTCATCTAATGGCACTTGGTAATGAGGTTTGGGAAGTGATTGAATATGAGTACACTATTCCTGTACATGGTCCTAATACTAAAGAAGAAAGGCTCCTACATCACAACAATTCAAAAGCAATGAATGCAATCCTAAAAGGCTTATAGAAAGCAGATCTCACCAAAGTGATTCACTGCAAGACAACTAGTGAAATGTGGAAATAGTTGAAGGTGGTTCATACAGGTGATACAAATGTCAGAAAGGCCAAGTTGAGACACTTCAAAGGTATGTTTGAACAACTCAAGATGAATAATGATGAAAATATTAGTGACTACATGCCTCGTATGGATGAGGTTGTTAACTCCATGAAAGACTTAGGTCTTGAGCTTGCTGAAAATGATGTTTGTGATAAGATTTTAAGATCTCTTCCTAATAGATTTAGTGAAAAGATTTCTGCTATTGAGGAAGCTAAAGATTTGGATAAGTTGAAAAAGGATGAGCTCCATAGTATACTTGCAGCATTTGAGTTGAGAAATCAAGTGAAGGTTGATGTCAAGAAAGAGGCAACTTTCAAGGCTACCAAGAAATCCAAGGGTAAACAACTTCAAGATAGTGATGAGTCTTCTAGTAATGAAGAGATATATTATAGCAAGAAAGACAAGTTCTATAGAAAGCACAAAAGTATGAAAAATATAAGATGTTTCAATTGTGGAAAGTTTGGTCATTATGCTACTGACTGTACTGTTCCCAAGAATGAAAGTGATGAAGATAAATAGGATTCTAAGAACAAGGATTCTGAAAAGCACAATAATCATAGGAAGAACAAATATGAGCACAACAATCAAGGAAAGAGGTATTATCACAAGCACAAGAAGAGTTTCTACCTAGACAAAGCAAGTAAGTGTTATAGTAGTGATAGTGAAAGTTCTTCAAGTGATAATGAAAATGAGATGTTGTTCATATCATAAAAAGAGGAAGAACCAAAACATAGATTCATTATCATGAAATGTCTTAGATGTGGAAATTTTGGTCACCTTGAGGATGATTGCACAAATAATGATTTGGTTTCTAGTAAGTATGAGGATGCTTCAGAAAACTATAAGGAATATGCATGTATGGTTTTTGAAAAGGGTAGCACCTCTAGTGATAAGAAATCTAAAAAAGGCTTTGATTGATTCAAAAAGAAAACAAATAAAGGGAGATATAAAGGAAGGTGAAGTAGATGTTGAAGGTGAACTTATTAGTGCTCTTAGTGCTTTGAAAAAGGAAAGAAAGAAGAATGCTAGACTCAAGGATAAGTTAGATGAATTTTGTATGGAGAGAGATGATCTTATAGAAAGTCTTGACTTCTCTATAGCTAAGACACAAGAACTCAAGGATGAGTTAGAGTCTAAGGTTCTTGAGTATAGTGAGTTAGAACAGATAATGAATTCTTTGAAAGAGGAAACTAAAGAGTACAAGGATAAGCTTTACAGGTTTCAAGATATCTCCAAAAAGGTTAAGTCACTCATCAAAGGTCAAAGAAAGACAACAGATAAAACAGGCCTTGGTTTTGTTAAGCCACACAAGGAACAAGTTGGAGAGTCTAGTAAGAGACTCCAAAAGGAAGAGAGTTCTGATGAGGAAAGTATTTCAGAAAAAGATTCCTTGAATGATAGATGCATAGAAATAGAAAACAAAATTCAGAATGATAAGAAGAAGTATTCAGGACCCAAGAGGTCAAATAAAGGAAAGTTTCAAGGTAGATCTTTTGCTTGTCATAGGTTTGGTCACATGGCTTCACATTGCATGGCTCAAGTGAAGAAGGTAAATGACATTTTCAGAAATGCTAGTTACTTTCAAGGGTATTGCTACTCTTGTAAATAGTTTGGGCACAAGGCAGTCTATTGCAAGGTAAATAATAGGAACATGTTTGATCAAAACAGGTTTGGTCAGAACAGGTTTGGTCAGAACAGGTTTGGCCAGAATAGGTTTGGTCAGAATAGGTTTGGTCAGAATAAGTGGATTCAAAGATCAGGTTTACCTCAGAGAAACAACATTTTCAAGTGTTTCAAGTGCAACAATGAAGGTCACATAATCAGACAGTGTAGAGCTGAAATTCTAGAATACAGGAACAGGAACAGTGGCATGATCAGGTCCAAGGATCAAGGCAGTGACAAGAACAAGAATATGGAAAAATAGTTCAAGAGAAGGCCCAACAAGGAAGTTATAGATGCTGATGATGATTAGTGCCTAATGGGAGTTTTACTCCCACCCCAAAATTAATCACCTCATTAGGAGGTGGGGGAGGGACTAAGCTAAGAGGCTCATTCTTAGTCCCGAGCCCCAAAGGTGACCCTTTGCCATTGATGACAAAGGGGGAGAGATATGAGTAAGGGGGAAAGCTTCAAAGTGAAGAGGAGAGCTTCAAGTAAGGGGGAGCAAAACTTCAAAGGAATATTCTTAGTTGTGGGCATAGTTGGTTTCATTTTTGGCTCTTGAGAAGTGTTTTTAGTAAATATTTGCCATCAATCACAAAGGGGGAGATTGTTGGCAATTTTGGGTACTTTGGGTACATTGCCTTTGCTCAAGTGTATAAGTTTTCATTGATGTCAAGAAGCTCTTGAAGGAATTTGATTTGATGTCAAATAATTTGTTTTGATGAAGGTTACGGCATGATAGTTTCAATGGTCTTTTGTAAACCCCAAGTTGGCAGGTTTAAAAATTACAGGTGGATGCATTAGTTTAATGCATTTGGGTCCAGAAGGAAGTATTTATTTAAATAATTAAAAACCTTGTTAAGGTTCCCTTTAATTATTTTTAAATAAATATTAAATTATTGTTTGAAATGGGTTCTCCTAACCCATGGTACTATGTTTTAAGATTGTGGGCGCTAGCCAAGACCTCCACCGACGTGTTAAACTCCTCGCCGACATCAAGAGATTATGGTAAAAATGCATATAAATCTCCCTCAATGAAAATCAAGAATGATCCCATCCGTATTTTGAAAAGAGTTGCTCGCTGTGATTTTGTGATCCGTTGTTCGGATTTCTTCTTCGATTGTGTCTTCGTCGTTTTCATAAACCTGCTGTTCGACTGTGTCTTCGCCATTTTTGTGAATTTGTTGCTCATTTTTTTGTACTTGTCGTTTGTCGTAAATCCATCGTAAGGTTTTCATATTCGTGTTCGCATCAAAAGAAAGGAAGGCACTGTTGTTTTATTTAATCCTTGGCGTAGAAGGAATAAGGCTAACAACATGAGGTTTAAACCTCATCGGGTGCCTTTGGTGCACCGATAGTGGCTAGGCTGTTGGCGTGCTACCCGAACGGGAGGTTTTGCATTTGAATAATGTGAAAGGGTTTTTCATCGTGAAGTGGACACAACAGGTGGTGTTAGAATTTGTGCACAATTTCTCCATAGCACGATTTTTGATGTTGGCCAAGGTATTTTCGAAATTAATTTTTGCTAAGTGTATTTTGCGGATGGAGGAATTTTATTAGAGGGAAAAACAGCTTAGGATTTATAAGGAGTTTAAATCTTGTTTTATTTTGATAAAAGATTATTTTGAAGGTGTTGTTTGAAATATCTTATTGCATTCTTATGAGAGATAAATTTTATTTTTGATAAGACTATAAGGGAGAAATAAGGTGTATAAGGGATAAATTTTTCTTGTAATGTTGAGAGTGCTTTTGGTTGATTATGGAAATGAAAGCATGATGTTTTAAGGTTAAAATTGCTTCTTGTGTGAAGTTGTGAAACCTTAAGTGTGCAACTTTGAGATTGACATTTGTTTTCATTAAATTGGTAATAATCAAGCTATTCTTCACTTGGTTAAAGTGTTGGGCTTACTCCTTTGTTGATGATTTGAAAAGTTGTTTTGTGCTCTTGTTGAATTGAGTTGGTGGATGCTTTTTGTTCAAACAATATTGGAGAGAAAAGGAGTTCTGCTTGTTTCCTTTTCTGATGTTGATTGTGAAATGCTTCAAGGTTGTGTTTTGAGTTGAATGGTGTTGATTGAACCTTGTTTGATGAGCATTGTTGTTGAAGCCCTAATTGATGGTGAAAAGAACATGAGTATCATTGTTATGTGATTCTTTGCATAGTTGGCAATTGTTGGGGTTTCATGTTCTTGAAAGAAAGCATTCTATCCTATCCATTTCAGATATTGAGTTGAGTTTTCAGATTTGAGATTGAGTTTGAGCTGAGTTGATTTGAGTTGAGTTTTGAGATTGGGAGTTGAGTATAGAATATATTGAGTCTCTAAAAATTCTCTTTATGCTTCTATGAGTTTGACAAATCATATTGGGTCTCTAACAATTCACCTTGTGATTTCCTACTAAGAAAGTTTTTTTTTCTTGGTGAGATTGCTAAGTTTTGGACAGGTTCCGGTGGGGACTTGTGAGCAGTCTTAGACAGGTTCCGGTGGGGACTTGTGAGCAATTTTGGACAGGTTTCGGTGGGGACTTGTGAGAAAATTTGGACAGGTCCTAGAAGAGGACTTGTGAGCTGAGTTTGATAGTTCTATAAGAGAACTTGAGGACAAGGTGCACTGGTTCTTTGAGAAGAACCCGAGGACAGATTTGGCAAGTCTTTGAGAAGGCTTGTGTGCAGAGGATTGATTTGTTCAAGCTTAAGCATTGGATAGATCTAACATATAGAGGAAGACTTGTACTAGACCGACTGACTGTGTTTGGCATAGGTTGCTGAGTTGTTGTGGATGTGATCATAGAAGATAGAGGTCTCTTAGGCTAAGCATTGAGGACAGGAGGTCTTTAGTGGAAAGGAGTTCCACATGTTGGCAAGAGGTAGAGGTAGTTGATCTTCTAAGGGATCATTTCCATAGTAGAGGGGAAGGTATATCCTTTGATCAGAGGCTCATAAATTCTGATTGGGGGAAGGTATCTCCTTTGGGCCGAGTCTCATAAACATTGTAATTTGGAAGGATTCCTAAAGAACTTTGAGATAACTTTTAGAGAAAAGTTTTGTGGATGTAGCCCAGCCATTTTGGGTGAACCACGTTAAAATTGGTGTCACTTTGTGGATGATATTATGCATTACTTTGATATTGCTTTGGGTATATTGCTTTACTATTTTGAAGTATAAAGGAAAAAGTAAAAAGAGATATTATACTGTCCACCCCCCCCTCTCAGTATAAGTTTGTGTTCTTCACTTGTTAGCACCATGATGCAACCACTCATTTTGTCATGGGGGAGTGCTTTCCTCACACAGCTCTACAATGAGCTCTATCATATTATGCGATGGGGATGAGCAAGAGTGGGATGCAACCTCCTACTTAATATATGGATCGAGGAGCACATAAACATAGAGCATCATAGAGGTCTGCCCTTAAAAATTATTATGATAGCTAACGCGACTCAATGCTATGGAGCTTACTAGCCTTGAGAGATCGAGACTTATAGAAGAAGGTCTCATGTAGGGGATCTCTAGTATTACATGGAGAGGCTCATAGGACTACAAGAAGGCTAGGTTATTTGTAATTATTATTTGGATTACCTAGCATGGGAGGAGGTTGACCACTATATGAGATGGGCTAAACACAATCAATGGGTCATCAGGTTTAAGCTTAGTGTGTAGGAGTTCTTCCATTTATCTCGCATCACCATATAGTTTGGCATATGTTAGGATATCCTAGAGGAGCCAATCCTCTACCATCGCCTGAAGGAAGAGACTCAACTAGCCTAGCCATAAGTAACCCCTTTGGGAGATGAGGATGATGGATTTAAGTATTCAGGTTTGGCAGACGCTAGCACCACTATAGATTGTGACACTTGGTGGATGACCAAGCTATGGCAAGGCAGTGGTTCCCTAGGTCAATCTAGAGATGATCCAAAGGGGTGAAGAGTTTTCTAGAGGATAAAGGGTGGATGGTGCTAGGTTACTACTCCAAAGGAGGAGGCCTAAGATAAGGAGGAGGGCAAGGAGGAGCCTGATGATGAGTTGTCACAACTACAGGCCTAGGTATTTGGTCTATAAACATAGCTATAGACAACTTAAATATAGATTCTAGAGATATACACCTCCATTGCCACCCTATAGGCTTAGATGGATGTGCTACAAACTTATCTTGGAGTTGTACAAACTCAATTGTGAGGTTACCAGGAGGAGAGAGCTACTCTCTAGGCACAAATTGACACAATCACCATTGTGATAGAGAAGATCACCATGTAGTGAGATCATCTCTAGTATCAACTTAACTTTAGGACTACAAAGTGGGACCTACTAATAATAGTGAGGGAAGTCCCCTCCACTTCTTAGGCTATACCTTTAGCTCCAACTATACAGAGACCAACATGTTTTTATATTGAGGCAGAGATACGATGGCTATAGGGTATACTAGTAGATGATGTGAGGTAGCAAACATGAGATGCAACACATATTACTCTGCTAGAGACTAAGGTTAAATTACATGGTGGTGTTGTGCCAGATAGATCTAAAACATCATGGTCACATAGGACCAAGAGGAGTGATTCTAGGTAGTCATCACCATAGCCTAGTCACAAGATAGTTGCACGATCTAAGAGATTATAAAGGATAGGATCTAGTCAGACTCACGGGTATCGAGCTAAGGGTGGAGGTGATACAAGAAACATAGACTAGTTCTTATCATGGATTTATTTAAAATTATACCATATTTGAGTGTAAGATATGAGGACCTACACAGTTGTAGCCTACGGGTATTTTGATGTACCCCTTTATGTATACATTTTACTCCACACACACACACATATATATATATATATATATATATATATATATATATATATATATATATATATATATATATATATTATATTTCATTTGATGACTCATTATATGTATTTATTATTGTTATTATGTTTATGAGATGCATATGGATGCAATACTTATATGCTATGTTGATGGATGCTATCTAGATGTGATTTTTAAATGTCGTTCACTAGATACATGTTGTATGTATGATTAGATATTATGATCTATATGTGTAGCTAGACTACTTATGATGTATGCATTTGTGGATGCAATATGGGATGTTTTTTTTTTTTTTTTTTCATATTAACATGGTGGAATCGGTAGCAACCATGAATCCGGGCAGGTTATCTAGCTTTTTATGGCCACCACAGTATTCTGCGTTGTCCACCCCGGAATCCGCCACACAGATCTTCGCGTAGTCCGCCCCTATAACCACCATGCCACAATCATTTTAAACCTTTTACGCTGCTGAAAGCACCAGGAAAGGGACAAGCGTTCAGTTCGATGAGGCCCAAGATTTGAACCTTGGACCTCTGCCCCCCTTATGGGGTTTGGATGAACCAATTGGTCTACACCTCGAACCTCGATGCAATATGGGATGTTAAATGCATATTTAATTTTGATTTAATTTTATGCATCTAATTTATGTTATTATAATATGGTGAATGCACTGTATGCAATGCATTATTTACATGATGTAATCTAATGTAAATGAACCTGTATGCTTTAATCACTTAAAAAATAAGGAATGAATGCAATATGTGCTTAACAATCTAATGGAAAACACCACAAAATATATAGAAATAATGAATTTAAATGTAAAATATTATCATAAGAATTAATCATTTAAAAACCTATAAATGAGATGCAAGAAGGTGTATTGTTTTCCTTCATGATATTTTGTAAGTTAAAAGATATGCACAAAATAGTCAGTGGTCATTTAAATATCATTGCTGATATCCATCCGATATCTAACCTATGTTATGAACACCTTTAATAAACAAAACCTCATATAAAGGAATTTTATGATTGATTGATTTATGTGATTTGTTGCTATAAGGGATTGTTGAGGTTTTCAATGAGACTCAAACACCCTAGTTGACTTATCAAAAGTTGTATAATCACTATACTAGACTCATGATAGATAAAATTTGTTGTAGTGTAGACCAATATATTTACTATCCCTATGTGTGCAAATGAATATATTATATTACCTAATACTACCTCATTTCTAGGAGGGATTCATTCAACCCATTTTTGTAATGAGGATCACCAAATTTTCACCTTGATCCTAAGTTTAGATGCAATTAGACTAGACCACTAGGTAATACAAGCCACCTAAAGCTATCTCATTTGTAAATTGCTTAGAACTACCCCAATGTCAGGTGGGACTTATTCATCCCATTGTTGTATTGGGTATCACTCAATGGATTTGAGTGCTAAACATTCTAGGGATTTAAACTCTTCACCTCCTTCTTTTCTTCACTTTTATTGGGATACTTGCTCATGCATAGTAATGAAAATCATTGTTTATTTTGCATTTTTTTTTAGCAAGGGATTTTGCTTTGATTTTGGGATTTTTCTTATTTGTATGAAAGCAAGGAATTTCTTTGGTTAGGGGGGATCTTGTCATTTTTCAATTATCAACACCTTATACCATGCACATCACAAGATGAGCAAGTATAAAATTTTCACATAGTGTTCATATTTCCTTGTCTAGACTAGGATTGTTAATGTGTTTGATTAGTGATGAGATTTTGATATATGCTAGGTTCTATCAAAACTAGACCTCATATACAAAAGCAAAGATATATTTATACAAAATTTGAGAATATTACTAGGTATGGATGAATGACCAAAAAACCCTAGTATATTCCTTATAGAAATAAGAAGGGGTTGTGTTGAGAAACACAATTACTCACAAGGGTGATGAATGATGATGATGCATAGATGCATGATTAAGATACAAACATGGTGTCCTTTGTAATATTGAAAACACAACCTATCCTAATGTAAGTGTGATGGATGAAAATGCCTAAATGCAATGCAATTACATAAATGTATGTGCAAAATGACAATGCATAAAGCAAATGTTTTTATATTTTGATGTTTTTCAATGTTTTTGAATTTTAATGCTTTTAGATTTGTTTGATTTTTGAAAATTTTCATTGTTTTTGAAATTTTGATTATTTTGAATGTTTTTGAAGTTTTTATTATTATGTGTGGACACCTTAAGATGAATAATATTGAGAGGCTCAGGCTCTTCAACACCTTCAAGTGACGTTAGGCAATATGTTCCAGGTCCTGTTTTATCTGAGATGATATATGGACCTAACAAACTGGCCATAAAATTATCTTATAGGTGTGGTGGTAGGTTTGAGTTCTATTGGTTTTTTTTTAGTAGAATATCCCCAAATTTAAAATTCCTCAGATGGATTTTATTGTTATAAGCTCATTTTAGGTATTCTTTGTAAACTCGGAGATGCTCAAGGGCATTCACGCAACATTCATCAAGAAGCGTCAGTTGGTCGAGGTGATATTATCATGTAATTTCATCATCGATGAACTCTTTCAATGCGATGTATAGGGTTGGGATTTACAACTCCAAGGGTATAATGGCATTTGTGCCATATACTAGTGAAAATGGGGTTGCCCTAGTGGGTGTCTGTATACTAGTCCTGTAAGCCCATAATGCAAAGGACAATTGGATATGCCAATATTTATGGTTTTCTTGAATAGTCTTTTCAATATGGCTACCACTATCTTGTTAGAAGCTTTAGCTTACTCGTTTTCTTACGGATAGTATGGAGTCATAAAACTATGTTATTTATTGTACTTAGGCATTAAATCCCTTATAATTTTATTTTTGAATGATGTTCCATTATCCAATATGATCTTGAATGGTATCCTAAAATGACTTATGATATTGTGGAGTATGAACTCTACAATGCATGCTCTTACTGTCATTGTCAAAGGGATTGCTTCCACCCATTTTATAAAGTAATCAGTAGCCATTATATAAATGTATGTCAGCCCAAATATACATGAGAGATCTTACCAATTAGATCTAGATTCCACTGAGTAAATATCCAAGCCACTTGAATGGGCTATAAGGCCTATAATTTCAAGTGCATAAGATTAGCATGATGTTGACATTTAATGCATATCTTGACATACACGACAATCCTTCTTCATAGTGGTTCAATAATAACCCATTCAAAGGATATGCTTGATGATGGCCATGCTACTAAAATGACCACCGTATGTACCATCATAAGATTATGAGATTGCCCAAGCTGATTCTTGGGGATCAAGACAACAAAGGAGAATTTTATTGTAGCTTCGATGGTACAAGATATTTCCTAACAAGACATACTTTATCACATTATGTTTTAATGTGTGCTTCACGACTTGTAACAATACTTGTGAGATTAATCTAAGCTTAAGGAAGTCATGCAATTATGACATCTAATCTTGATAAGCTACAACCTTGACTGACAAGATGACTTGTTCTCTTTACGATTTGATATGCATGAATGTAGACTGGGACACAACCTTATGGTGAATGGTGGTGCAATTTCCTATAATACCCTATGATATAAACAACCCCCAAGTTGGCTTCTTAAGAAAGTCTCTGGATTTATATAATCATTCATGGTTTGGTTCTATATGAATCATGATGACTAATTCTTTGTTATCAAAAGAATCACATCACATCGTGGATTGCAAAATCATATTCACATGAATGGTAGTGAAATTAGTAGATGGATTCTAAGGAATCAAGGATCCTAAACATGCCATAGTGTCTACAAATATATTTGACATATGAGGATTTCCTCAATGTCATACCACTCTAGATGGGCTAGATAGGTGTCAAAAAGATCCTTATAAGCTTTCAAGATAGGACACCTACATTAAAACATTCCCTTAACTTGGTTAACAATGAGAAAAGAGTCACCAAAGATATTTAATCTTTTGATATTCATGGTGATTACTATTTGGAGACCCAATATTAGGGCCTTGTATTCAGTGTTATTATTGGTACAAGGAAAGTCTAGCTTAACAACAAGGGCATTGGAGCACCTTGCAGTGTGAAAAAGATAATTCCCCGCACCACCCCCTTGCTCACACTTTGAACCGTCGAAGAACAAAGTCATGTCATATTTGTTATCTGGTTCTTTGGGTTTGGGTGACTCCAATAATGCAAATACTACATCATCAAGAAGTTCTATGATGAGAGGCTTACTATCTTGAAGAGATGCATCTACTAGTTGATCAATTATGACCTATCCCTTTATGGAATTTTGGATGATGAATTCCAAGTTAAATTTTATCAGTAGCATGATCCACTTTGTAGTACGTGTATTATGATATGTCTTGATAATCATATACTGCAAAGGATTTTATTTTGATATCACATATATCGTTGAATTATCAAGTAGTGGTGCAATTTCTTAGTCATAAAAACCACTGTTAAGTATAGAATTTCTACGTATGCATACCCTATCTCGTAACCCACCAAGGTGCGGTTGATATAATATATCACTTGCTTTTTATCTTGCACATTCTTTTGGGCTAACATGGTTCCTAGTACAAAGTTAGTAGCTAATATATAAAGCAATAATGGCACATCTGGACTTGATGGATCTAATACTAGAGACATTCCTAGGCATTGCTTAATTTTAGTAAAGGTCTTTTAACAGTCCTCATCCCAATTAAATGGGATACCCTTGTGTAGTAGCCAATTCATGGGTCAGAATTTATCCAATAATTATGTGATGAATCACTTTATGGATGCTAATTTACCCTACAGTCTTCTTATTTCTTTTATATTGGTGGGAGGAAACATTTCTAGTATGGCCTTGACCTTTTCTAGATTGAACTCAATCCCTCATTTAGAAATGATGAATCCCAAGAGTTTTCTCCAGGTTATGCCAAAGATGCATTTCTTGGGATTTAACTTGATATTATGCTTTATCAGGTGATAGAAGACTTTTACGAGAATCTCAACATGATCTTCACACAGTAATGACTTTACCAATAAGTCATCAATATAATCCTCTAGGATCTTGTGCATGTAGTCATGAAATATGTATGTCATGGCCCACTGATATGTGGCACCAACATTTTTAAGACCAAATGACATAACCTTATAACAAAATATTTCCCATGACATTGTGAATGTGGTTTCATGCTAGTATTCGAGTTTAATATGAATTTTATTATAACAAAAAAAACCATCTATAAGGAAAAACATCTAATGACCTACAATTGCATCTATGAGAGTATCTATATTAGAAAATGAGAATGAATCCTTTGGGGTTGCCTTATTGAGGTCTCTAAAATCTATACAGATACAGATTCTTCCATTAGGTTTTCCTATAGGTACCATGTTTGATACCCATTCCATAAATTCTATGGATATGATAAACTCTACATCCAATAATTTTTTCAACTCATATTTAACCATTAAAGCAATGGTTGGATGCATTTTCCTAAGATTTTGCTTGATTGGACTTTTATATGGGTCTAGCAAAAGGTTATGGGTAACCAATTTTAGATCTAGATTCGACATATCCTTGTACATCCAATCAAAGAGATCAGGTATCTCTTTCAATAGAGGAATGAGGTTGGCATGCTCCTTAATATATAGAATCTCTCTAAACTTAACCTTCTTAGGATTAGTGGGATCATCATTGATATCTACATCAAAGGTTTCCTCTATTGACTTGTGTGAACCCTCCTTAAGTTGGTGAGGCATAGGGATCATATGGATGTCATCCGCTAGGTTTAAAGGTTCTACATCTAAATTACCCTCAGTATGATAAACATCATGTGTGTATCTTGGTGCAAAGTGAAACGGTTGTAACATTTATTCATTGGGGAAGAAATATTCAAGATCTAGAGGTGAATCAACATGATCCCAATCAATAGCATCTAGACTAAGACATAATGGTTTGGAAGGATCAACTAGGTTGTAGAGTGGAGTGGTCAAATCAATGGAGATCATGTTGATGGAATGGATGAAATCTCCAAGACCACATGTGTGCAACTCTACATTATTGATGTGAATTTCATACCTAATATGTGACTCTAGGGGTATGGGAATCTCAAGATACGATCTATGAATAGATATAAAATGGTATCATTTGGCTCTAGGAGTACCTAAATGTAGGAGGATTGGAGAATATTGTGATAAATTTCATCTAAATTATTCGGTCTCCCTCTAATACAAGGGTCAGGATATACTCTTAGATACATCTCATTCATGTCGAATGGTCCATTGTAATGATGTAAGTGTTGAGGCCTGAGGTAGGTCATTTGGATCTCATATTTATAATTATTTTCATCTATGAAGTATCTATTATTTGTATCCACTAGCTCAGTGAGATGACGTGAATGTCAAGCTCCAAGGTAGGCCATCTCTATCTCATCTTCATATTATTCATTGTTTGATGAATCCTTGTCATCATATTTTCTAGAATCACATTCTGGTCCATCTATTTTGAAAATGAATTCTAATTTCAACTCCTCAAAAGTACCTTCTAATTTAGCATCTACTATTAAGCCCAGATTCTGAATTTGCATGCCAATGTCATCAATATCTTCATAGTTTCCAATTACCAAGTCAGTTCTTGAAATATCCTCTAGATTGAGCTCCACTAAAATGTTGTTGTGATAGATCATAGGTGGTTCGATGGCAACCATGGTCACTTGTCAGTTACCCCTTCATGAATAAGAAGGGTTAGGATGGTAGGGGTTCCAATCCACATCATATCCTAAGCTGAGATTCAGGTGATCAAGAGTGTACAATCCTAAAAAGCATGCACCTAAACTATTGCATCATTATACCAAATATTAAAGCAATAAAGCATATGAACAAATTCATTTAAAAATAATTTGAAGGTTTCTTTTATTAAATCATTACAAATCTCAATTACAAGTAGGTCCCTCTTAGGGATACCAAAATATTGATAAAATTAATACAAATTTGAAGCCCTTAAAATGGGATGGTGCAATTCGTAGGCCCTTTAGATTTGACATGAACTATTCAAGGCTTATTGAGGCCTTATTCTCACTTGCTTAGAGGAATTTGATGTAAATAATGTTGTGAATATGTTAAGAACCTATGATATTGTATTCAAGAAACAACATAGCATTATTAGAAGCATACAAGGCCTCTCATGATGAGGCTCTTATTGAATATTTGCAAGAAATATGACAAATATACAAATAAAGCATAAAGACTTTTAAAGATTTTCATAAAATAACTAAATTATTATAAAGCATGCTAGAAAAATTGTAAATCTAGCTAATATGATGCATGATTTGTAATTAAAGCATGAAATAGATCTAATATAGAAATATTAGTGCAAACTAACAAATATGATGAAATAAGGGTAAAGTTACCTCTAATTTCTTGAATTAACTGTACAAATACATAAATGAAAGTTAATCTAAATTAGATCTAACTAAATGCATATATGAAATGAAATTCCTATAGCTAAAACAAAGGGAAATGAACATCAAACCCTAGCCAAAGGTTTTAAATGTAGCTGGCTCTATTAGCTTTGGTTGAGGGGAAAGTCCTCTTTCTCATGTAACCAAGGCTTAAAAATTCTAATTCCTCTAAGGAATTAATGAGCAAGGGTCACCTCTTTTTTATAAAATAGGTTTGCGGTGAAGTTGACTCAAATTTATAATGGAATAGGTTGAATTAGGCAAGATTTGTCCTCAATCTCTTGAGATCTCCATTGCTTCAAATGCAGTCATGATTCTCCAAATGGACAACATGTGTACACTCCTCAAGAGTTGTATGTAGCTCTCCAATTTGGTAGGGCTTCGCTACATTCACTTGAAAAATCTTCTAGAATTTCTCCCCAATTTGGAGGTGATCTTATAGCCCTCTCAACTCCTCATATTAGCTTCCTTGAGAAGACAAGATCAAGAATTAGGAGGTTGGAGTAGTTGGGAGGAAGAATCTAGAATCTTCCTCACTTGAAACCATATAAAACCCATTGCCATGGTTGTTTTAACTAATTTTGGCTTGGGTCAAGAGTTTGAGATAGTTATAGAGCTAGATGTAACTCCTTTACATAGCTAGGACCTTAGCCATGGGTTTCAGCCATGGTAGAGCTCCTAACTATGGATGCCATCTGCGGCTAAGGCTGAGTAGATAAAATATGCCTAAATTGAGTGTTAGAACCATTGCATTGTGTTGGAATGGTCCAAGATCATTCATATGGTCTGCAAGGATAACCATATGAGTATTCCCCTATACATGACATATTTTAGGTGTCTACATATACCCCTTTTGGGATGCATTGTGAGAAAACATAGACTGTCTAAAGCCATGTTGTAGGTTGAATGATGATCATTGATATGATCAACATTAGATGCACCATCCTAAAAAGGATGCACGTCTTAGAATCATTCCCTCCAATGGGATGTAAGGCTTAAATTTACAAATTTTTCACATGTCCATGAAAATCGAGTAGCCAGTGTTACGATTGTTCTAATAGGTGGAGAGCTTCAATCTTGACTATCATATTTGCATTTTTACCAAAAAAAGGGTAAGCTTATGATAGTTGTTGTCAATGATTTGTAAGATGAACATAATTTACAATATCAAGTGATATTTTGTTGAATTTTATTATGATTTTTGATATTATGACTACCCCCTCAAGTGACGAGTCAATGAGGGAAGGACAATTAATAAAGCGATGATTCGCTTGAACAAGATGAATAATTTGGATGATTTAAGACTTTACCATTTTGCTATGTGGTAAGGCCTAATTCAATTATGAGTTCAACCATTAATAGTAATTGTACATCACTATCCCATGGATTAATTTGAATGCAATGGTCTTCTTAGAAAATCAAGATAATAGAAATTGCATTTAGGCTTGTGTTGAATCACTATGTTTGATGGTCTGCTAAAAATTTCATAGAAAAATTGAAATGAACACCTCATTCTTGTGGGGTAGTTTGGCCACCATGGCCTTATTTGGGATTGAAGTGAAGCATTTCCATTCAACAATGATTAATTTACCGCAAATGACCTTATGGTAATTTACTCATTTTGTTAGATTGCATGGAGTGCAAGTCGCTACAACTACCAAGTGTATAGGGTAAATAACTGAATACGAGGTGCATTTGAATTTTTGATTTATGTGATGTTTTTATTATTATTGAATTTTTTGAAAATTTTGGATGGTTGAATATTTTTAATTTTGCATTTTAAAGCTCCTCACAATTGGATTTTGAGAGTATTTATTACTAGATTGTAGCCGCGGTTGTTAGCCACAACCAGTTTTGGAAAATTTCTTAGCCACATCTGATAGCTACAGCCAGGGAAACCCTAATATATACTTGTAGATGAGATCTAAACTAGAAATATAAAATAAAATTTTGGCATTTTTAATTTCATTTCCAATTTACAATTTGATTAGTGAGATCTAAGAAGTGATGTTGAAATCTTGATATGGAATGTTGCTAAAAATTCAACCCATTTCGATGGCTGATCAATCGGAGGTATCCACTAGTGGTGAAGTTAGTGCTACAAAGGTAGCATCATGGACCTCCTCCTTCAATTTGACCAACTTCTAATAAAATAAACAAAATTAATTAATGGTTTAAATGAACACACTAAATTATTGGTAATTAACCACATCGTAGTTAGGATTAGTCTAGGCTAGCTTAGGGGGTGGGTTTTATATTTTTTTGGGGTTACTTGGGGTCGTAAATGACCTTGAAATGGTTCATTCCCATAGCCATGACTGGCATATGTGGCTCCTAATTGACCAATTAGGGGCCTTGGTTGTTAGTCGTAGCCAAATTCAAACATCAATGATCAAAAATTTGACTGTTGATGTTGGCCGTGGATAACAACCGTGGCTATGACAATGATTTCAGCTGCTAAGCATGGCTAAGCAACATTAGATTTTTTTTAATTTTTTTGTTTGACTTGATTTAATTGCTTTTTTTTCCAAGTGGAATTTTTATTTTATAAACATTTTTATTACTTTTGTTATTTTGAATGGTTTTTAGATTCATTTGGATTTTTGAAGTGTATTTTATGATGTTTTTGCACATTTTGATTAATTTTACATTATTTTTTCTAGACCTTTACTGTGAGAGTGAGCTCTTTCCTGAGATTGTTTAGGCCGACTTATATTGGTTCATGATTGTGGGCCTTGGTTATGTGCTTTGACTTCCTTCTAAGTGGGTTGACCAGACCTATATGACTGCTTTGGCCCTTCATTGGGAAGCATGGAACAACACAGTTCATATTCCAATAGAGGATATGACTAACACATTAGAGGATGTCTACCACATCTTTCATATCCCCATTTATGGAGAGGCCATGGAGGACACATATCATGGAAAAGTACCTATTAAGCACTAGTACAGGGTGTGGGTCTTCACAATGTGGTGGACTATACTTATGCACATCATCATCAATGTTGTTCTACCTGATACTTTTGGAGTAAGGTTCTGCTAGAACCTCCTAGCTAGAGTGTAGGATGTATTGGCTAGCACTACAACAAAGTCATTGATTCTTTCCTCAGAGAATGCTCTCCTTGCTTAGTTGTATGATGAGCTATATCGTATTACTTAATGGTACCAAGAAGGAGTAGGGTGCAACCTATTGCTTTAAATCTAGGCATGGGATAACATCAACATAGAGCATACTAGAGGACTGCCCCAATGGATTGGCATGATCATAGATGAGTCCCAGTGCTACAAAGCTTGCTGGCCTAGAGAGACCGAGACCTATAGGAGTAGGTCCCATGTAGGGTACCTTCAACACTACGTGGATAGGATGATAGTACTGTGGGTAGGACAGATCATCTAAAGACTTTATCTATATTGCCTAGTATAGGAGGAGGTAGACCACTACTTGAGGTGAGTGAGATGCGATAGATGGGTTATCGAGCACAAGCCCAATGTGCGAGAGTTCTTCCATTTCTTACATATCTCCAAACAATTTAGGATATGCTAGGATATCCTTGAGGAGCTAGTCCTCTACCACTACCTTAAGGTGAAGACTCAACTAGCCTAGCCTCAGATGACCCCCTTGGATGATGAGGATGACATTTTTCAAGACTTGGGATTAGCAGACACTGGAACTACTATAGACTATGATGCTTGTTGGATGACCATGCTATGGTAGGGTAGTGGTCCCCTAGGTAGATCTAGATATGAGGATGCTACTGAGGCAACGAGACATAATCCAGAGTGATGACAAAATTTCCAGAGGACTGAGGGGGAGTGGGTCCAGGCTACTGCACTAAAGGAGGGTGCCCAGGATGAGGAGGAGGGTGAGGAGGAGCCTAATGATGAGGTGTCATATATCTGAGCCTAGGTATCTAGTCTAGATATATAGTTGTAATGGCTTAGATATAGATCTTGGAGAGAGATACCTCAATTGCCACCTTACAAGCTCAAATGGGTGCACTCCAAGTACAACTCATAGTAAGATAGACATAGTGGTGGGGGTATCAGGAGGAGAGAGCTGATATCCAAGTATATATTGACACCACTACCACAAAGATAGATAAGATCACTAGGCAATGAGAACTTCTTCAGTATCAACTAGAATTTAGGGCTACAGAGTGGGACCTACTCAAGACAGTGAGGGGATGTCCCTCGACTTCTAAAACTACACCTACTACTCCAACTATTTAGGGATAGGTAGCCAAAGGGGATACAACTACAGGGGATACAACCTCAATACAGTATTATATTTCTAGGCTATAGGGCTTAGTCAATTAGTATAAGGTACGATGCTAGAATGACGAGAAATATACTATGTAGCTAGAGGGATAGGTGGCTCTACTAAGGGACACTCTACTAGAGCAATCTATAGTAGGCAGTTCTAAGAGTTAGAGTGATTTTGAATATTCCTTAGTGCATTCAAGCTGTAGTTCATGATCTGAGAGATCTACGAGTACGAGCTATAGACAACCTCATAGAGATGGCATAAAGGGTGGAGGTGACTTAGGTATCACAAGTCATGCATGACTATAACTCTATGACTCTGTATCATTTTTTAGTGTAAGATCAAATGACCTACACTATTGTAGCCTACGAGTATTTTTGATATACCCCTCTTATGTACTTTTTGACACACATATATATGATATGACATTTGATTATGGTTTACTATGTGTATCATTTTATTATTTTTCTATTTATGAGATACACATGGATGCAATGTTGATATGATTTGATTATTGCTATATGATGTGATGAACTGATAACATGCACTAGCTAGATGATGTATGTATGGTTAGATGCTATGATATAAATGTGTACATGGACTAGTTAGGTATGCATATGTGGATGCAATGCTTATGTTAAATGCATGTTTAATTTTGATTAATTGTATGCATCTAATTTATGATGTTATGACATGAATTCAAACATCAACGGTCAAAAATTTGACTGTTGATGCTAGCCACGGATAGCAACCACATCTACGATAGCGATTGTCATTGCTAAGCACCGCTAAGCAACATTAGATTTTTTTTATTTTTTTATTTTTTTATTGTTTGACATGATTTAATTGCTTTTTTTTCAAGTGGAATTTTGATTTTTTTTTTTAACACTTTAAATGCATTTTTGACTTTTTTTGTTATTTTGAATAGTTTTTAGATTCATTTGGATATTTGAAGTGTATTTTATCATGTTTTTCCACATTTTTATTAATTTTGCATTATTTTATTTAGACATTTACTCTAAGAGTGAGCTCCTACATGAGTTGGTTTAGGCCAATTTGGATTGGTTCACGGTTGTGGGACTTGGTTATGTGCTTCAATTTCCTTCTATCTGGGCCGATCAAACCTATATGACTGATTTAGCCCATCGTTGGGATGTGTAGCACCCTAAAATTGGCGCAGTGAAATCTTAATAATTACAATTACTCTAGTAAATAATTCAAATTCAAATTTTAACCTCCCAAACCGCCTGTTAACCGTCGTGTAATCCGTTTCCTCATTTCTCATGCCATTTTTAGAGGTTGTTTTGACCATTTGACAATATCGTCGCCGATCAGACGATATCACCCCAGATCTGACGATTTCGTCTGGACTAGGATGTCCAGACGATCTTGTCCCTAAACTAATTTTGCACAATTAGCTTATGTTCCAACGGGTCTCTAATCCGGGTAGAAGCGTGTCTGCATCGTTAGAGACCCTCCTCCATTGGAGATCTCCCAAATAGGGATGATCTCCAACCTCCTAACCTCCCTCCTAAGCCTATTTAATCCTAAGCCCTCCCCTTAGCACCCCCTGGCTAAAATACTCTATAAATCGACTTCACACATGTTAAAACACCCTAAATTGATATTTGCATTAGTTCTATACCAATTTTGTTGTAGGTACCTTAGTTTTTTTCAGCCAGAGCAAGCTTACATCATCGTGGATGATCCTATTTAGATCGAAGGTGATCCTGTCAAATCAGAGATGATTTTGTACCAATGCGAGACGATTTCGACTACAGTCAACATCAAGGCAATTAGTGCCTAAAGTTTGCATTTCTTCATCTTTCAATCTGCTGTTTTATGCTGTAATTAGCTAGTTTATTCAGTATTTTATGCTATTCTACATTTTGGAGTTCACCCATCTAGATCAAATGCATAATTAAGTCATAATTATTATTTAATCAGTATGATGCATTCATATTTCTATTCATAATCCTCAGTTTGATATTGCTACTGTCAATTTATACTGTTTCCCTCTGTTAGAATAGTTGCATTTTTTGTGTTTTGCACCTATTTCTCTGTTTGCAGGTCTCTGAAGAATTCGTCTGATGAATTCGTCAGATCTCAGATGATCTTGTCAGATCTCAGATGATTCTCATCAAATTCCGGATGATCCCGATCGCTTCAAGAATCGGAATCTTCATCAGACATCCGGATCAGGTATTTTCTTTTAACATTCCTTAATTTCTTTGTTTTTTTTCTTAATTCTATTTTTTGTATTCATTTAATCTGCATCTTCATATAGAATAGCTTAGATGCATTTTGGCCAAACCTAGGACTTGAATGCTTAAGGCTAAAACGAACACATAAAACACATTCCCAACCTAGGTGTGGAAACTGCCATTGAATGTTTCCTGGTGAACCCACCATCCGTAAAAAAATCACCAATATACACCTCCCCTGAGAGGCGAGACCTTCGCAAGGCCTCTCAGTCTGAGGTACCGTGCCATCCTTTTCATATCCCCCTTTCGGGCACGGATCCTATAGCCTGAAGGTAAGGGTGTGAAAAATTTGGAGCGATACATTTTGGTGAACCCGACGTGAATGCATTGTAAACCTTTTGAAAAAAAATAAATAAATAAAATAAAACAACCAAAACATAGATGCATTTCAAATCATTTCAAATTAATAAGTTGCATATTAGATGGTAGCTCCTAAGAAAATATTAGCAGTTACTATAAATGTTGAAAACCAATTGGCAGCCATAGAAATAAATTCTGTGTTTAGTGTGCCTGAAACAGATAGAAATCAACTTTTGTGGGACGAACTTGATAGAAGACTTAGTGTCATTTCATCTAGGTCAACAGAACTTAAACAAATCAAGAGGCTAGTCCTAGATAGAATCCTGGATCCTCATCAACTAGTCTTTTATCATGAACTTCAGAGAGCCTGCCATAGATGGTTAGCTTATAGAAGAGCTCTTGTATCTTTAGAATTGTTCACCTTCGAGGAATACCTCAAGAATGCAGCTATTGTACACCAGTTCCTAGGTCGTGTAGAAGACCAAGAGGTTGTTATTACGAATAGGGAAATATGGAATAGAGTTCCTCGAGCTGTGTTATATTGAGAGTATTGCCACGAGCTTTACTTCTATCAACCAACATCTGAGACAGATAATATCACTATAGCTCTTTTCATTAAATTTTTGAAAGAAAACTTTCAATTTGAAGAACACTTCATGACTCCTGAAGAACTCGAGCCCATTAATGACATTTATAAATTGTTTATAGAAAACTAGATTATTACTTTCAGTATTATTTCTCGCATTTATTGTGTTGTTTATCTTTACAATATTATTTCAAAAACAAAGAAAAACTAAAAAACATAGCAAAAACCAAAAACAATTTCATTTTAAATATTGTAGTAGGTATATAATTAATATATACCTCTTAAGTTTGTTGCATATATATATATATATATATATATATATATATATATATATATATATATATATATATATATATTTTTTTTTTTTTTTTTTTTTTTATATTGCTGAAATATAAAATTAAGGCACAATGCCTAAACTTAGGAATGGTAAACAAACTGAAGGAGAAGAAGAAGATTGGTTAGGAGATAAAACTAGAGACCCAAATGTACTTCTTGAAGATCCAATTTTGGAAGGAGAAACTCTAGATCACCCAGAACATGACTTAGGTGAAGACAATGAACAAGAAGGAAGTGTTAAAGAGGATGGACCTCATCCCCTAGAGTAGCTCCAAATGGAACTATTGCTTTTGACAATGTAGATCATTTTCAGAAATTTCTCAATGATAACATTGACGCTCTTAATGTGGTAGTTCATATTGATAAAGGGCAAATTAGTGACACTCAAGCAGCCATGGAACATGCGTTTGATGTGCACACTAATCCCTTGTCTTTCATTGATCAAGAAAGTGATAAGGCTGGACCATCCAATATAGATATGGTCACTATGATTCAAAATATGTCAAAACAACAGGTTACCCGTCCTCCCAAGGAACCTGTTATTCAACCTAAAATCATTCCCACACAAAAGAAAACTTCCTTTACTACTTTACTTCACCAAACTATTGATCAATATGCTTCAAGTAAACAAAAACCTAAAACGAAGCCTAACACCAATTTTCAACAATCTGGAATACAACATAATACAACTTCAAAATTCCTTCATAACACTTTTCCTACCAACAATTTACACAATAGCAACATAGCATCTAATCTTCATCTCCCTCCATCATATGCTCACAAAACCCATATCAATGCCCTACCGAACCAATATGGTGGGCAAACTAGTAATCTGGAAGCCATGGTGAAAAAATTAGCTTCACGTATGGACCAGATAGATCCTTACCGTCCCTTGTACAATTATCGAGAGATTTGTAGTCAACCTTTGGATCCCATAGTTGTAGCTCAACCATACCCTAAGCATTTTCCCATGCCCATCTTGCCTATATATAAAGGAACCAAAGATCCCATAGAGCATCTTCGCATGTTTAGGATATCATGTCATGATATATCACATGATGACTTTCTATTACTAAAAATGTTCCCGAAAAGTTTAGGTGGAATGGCATTAGAGTGGTACTATCAATTGCCTACTCATTATTTGAGAAACTTTGAAGAAACAACTGAATCTTTTGTCCATCAATTTAGTGCCTACATCGAGAGGCATGTCACCATTAAATATTTATACAACTTAAAACAAGACAAGGATGAATGTTTTGTCGATTTCTTAGCTAGATGGAGGTAGTTGACAGGAAAACTGCACTTTGTGCTACCTTATAGGGAAATGTTGGACATTTTTATCAATAATTTGCAAGAACAAATATCTTATGAGCTATCAACTGCTACTTTAACTACCTTCGATCAAGCTATAGATTTAGCTCAAAGAGTAGAAGATGCCCTCATTAGGAGAGGCCAACTTAGGAAGAAGGATGATGAGAAAACATCTAGAAATCAATATAAAAACAAACAAGTCGTAGGTGACGGAGTCACTAACAACATAAATGTTGCTAATATCAATGCAATGAAGACAACAAAAAAATTTATATTGAAACCTCCTGATAAGCCTCCTTGAGAATTTACTAGATTGAATCAACCATTATCAACTACTTTACCTCAATTACTCAAAAGAGGTTTGATCCAATTACCCGCTATCCGGGAACCTGATCCAACTATACCTGGATACAGATCTAACTTACACTGTGATTTCCATAGAGGACCTGGACACTCTACCAATGCTTGTAAAAGGTTTAAACATAAAATACAGGATCCGATTGATAATAATGAAATGGAGGTGCAAGCTTTCCAACATAAACAAAATGTTCCTAATAATCCTAAAAAGACCATTCCCCAAAATCAAAATCAAAATGCTAATCAATCATTAGACATATTTCAACACCCTTTACCAAGACATGGTAAAGAGGTGGCCAATCAAATTGAACATCATAATGTTCCTCCTACTACCCGATATGTAGAAACCATTAGTGGACATTTACTTAATCTGGATCCTCAAATATTTGACACGACCTTATCCCTGGTTACGACCAGGCCCCTACATAATATTCCAAATCTTGATTCTAGTGATGTAGAATCAGATACTGAAAGTGAACTAGACATTACTTCAAACCAATCGAATAGTTCTAAAAATGAATCAGATCCTATTCAACCCATCACAGATGCTATGGTTCTAGAAGAACCATTTCCTAGAAGATTTACTACTTGACCTTATTCTAATCAATTCCTTTCTAATGAACAAGCCATAAACGCTCGATTGATACCCGTTCAACGTCCTCAATATAACATTGTAGGTACCATTGGAGTCGTTACCCGACAACAGGCTCAAAATTCTCAACAAGAACCAAATCAGAATGATGGATCAGTTCCATTTGTTTTGAAAAATCCCAATAAATGGAATCATGCTTCCCATGTTCAACCTAAACCCCCTTACAATATTAATGAGCAATTATCCAATACTACAGCCATAATTTCCCTTTTGGATTTATTAAGATCTTCTCCCACCCATAGGGATGAGTTGATGCTTACATTAAGCCAAATTATGGTACCTCAAAACATTCAACCTGAAGCTATGGCCAATACTATCATTACTTGAGAGGTTGATTGTATTGACTTCCGGGATAAATATATCCCACAACACAGTTTACATAAGGATAATCCCTTATACATTACTGCTATAATTGGAGATGTAGCTGTCAAATGAGTCCTGATTGATAATGGCTCATCTCAAAACATTTGCACTTTTGACTTCTACCAAAGATTTGGCTTTAGAAGTGATGAAATGAAGAAAACTGATATGATTATCAAAGCTTTCAATGACGAAACACAAGAAACATGTGGAGTTATTACCATCCCATTGCAAGTTGGTCCTAGAACTCTAGATACCACCGTGTTTATTGTACATTTCCCCACATCATACAATATACTCTTGGGTCGTCCTTGGATCAATGCAATGCGGGCTATCCCATCAACTTTACACCAATGTGTTAAATTCGAATTTAAAAATCAGTTGGTCACTATCCATGGTGACCCTAAACCCTTTGATATGTGTACTTTGGCGGAACCTCGTTGGAGTGCAATTTTTCCCCGCTCTGTCATCCACACATCCTAATTCTTATTTTTCATCTAAAACTGTGAAACACACACCCATAGCTTCACCTATTTCCCCTTCATTAATTTCATCCTCCTATATAGATCAACAATCTTCTAAACAAACCACTCTAGAACCTCAAAAATATCTTCAATCTACAACCAATCCTTCATGTTTTATCCCTATAAATTCAAAACCTATAGACCCATCTATTAACACTTCCACATTATCAACATCTATCATACCTTCCACATCTAAAGATATAGGGAATAATCCTTCTACATCTTATGATCTTTCTGATGAACTTTTACCAGATTTATCCACAATCTTAATATCAGAAAAAACAAATGCTTTCATGCAATATTCAATTCTTTTAAATAACTTACCGCCATCTCCTCGTACTTTGGGCCTCCCACAACCTATGGGAATTACTTACCAATTTGGGAGTTGTGCCTTCATTTATAAAGGATATGACTGGGGAAGAATCCCTCGGAACATTAAAACTCATCATGAGGGATACACTCGGTGTTATTTTACCAATGAATATATTAAATCTAAACCCATAATGCTTAAAATGGGATATAAAGGGAAAGGCTTGGGACCTTTCCAAAATGGCATGAAAGAACCTTTCGAGGTAGAACCGTGGCCTGCCCGCTGTGGTGTGGGCCTATTTCCTAGTAAGGGTCAACCCTTTACTTTTGAAGATGATGATCACCTCATATTTTATCAAGATTATTTGGATAGGCACGTTGATTTGCCTCTAAAAAATCAGTCGTTTACATGTAACATGCTATCCATAGCTTACCCTAAAATGATTGTTGACCCCGATGAAAATTTGGAAGGAGATATCTTCCATGATGTCTCCGTTGAAGAGATGTTACATAATGGATTTTATTTTGATGGTTCTATACCAACTATAGCCCAAATTGAGACCGCTAATCCTCAAGATGAATTATCCAAATTAATCTTACAAGAATTACAAGAATTGGGCGTTTCACCCGCCCCACCCAATTTTGAAAGAGATCTACACATGGAAGTAGAAAACGTCATTAAAATTAATATTGGAACTGAGGATAATCCTCACATAATCAATATTGGATCAGAATTAAGTCAAGAAAAACAAGAGTAATACATTGCATTCCTTAAAGAGTATGAAGATGTCTTCGCTTGGACATATGAAGATATGCCAGGTCTAGACCCTTCTATAGTCATGCATTATCTAGTGGTCCATCCGAATGCTAAACCTGTTAAACAAAAACTTATAAAAATGCATCCCAAAGTGGCTCTGCTAGTCAAAGGGGAGTTATAAAAACTCCTAAATTTTGTTTTTATACAAGCTATTGATTATGCTAAATGGATCTCAAATGTAGTTCTAGTTACCAAAAAATAAGCTACCAAAGTTAGGGTTTGCACAGATTTTAGAGATATTAACGCTGCATGCCCTAAAGATGATTTTCCTCTTCCAAACATGGATCAAATCATTGAATTTACTGTCGGGAGTGGGATGATGTCCTTAATGGATGGATTCTCCGGTTATAATCAGATCAGGATAGCTCCTGAAGATCAGGCTAAAACAACCTTTACAACCCCCTAGGGTACTTTTTGTTGGAAAGTTATGCCATTTAGCTTAAAGAACGTAGGTGCAACCTATCAACGCGCTATGACTTATATTTTTCATGATATGATGCATGATATCCTACATGATTATGTAGATGATATTATAGCCCACTCTATTAATGAAGACAATCATTTAGATGATTTGAGAAAAGTTTTTAATCAATTACGAGAATATCTTATTCGATTAAATACAACAAAATGCATATTCGGAGTTAAGTTCGGTAAACTATTAGGGGTTTTAGTTTCTTTACGTGGTATCAAAATTGACCCTCTCAAGATTGCGGCCATCACTGATATGCTCGCACCTACTAATATATCTAAATTATGAAGTTTACAAGGTAAGCTTCAAGCCATCCGTTGCTTCATCGATAAGCTGGCGGACAAAATTGGTCCCTTTCTTAAACTCCTTAAGAAGGATGTCCCTTTTAATTGGGACGACAAATTTAGAGAAGCTTTTGAACTTCTCAAATAATATCTCCTTAATCCACCTATGCTTTCACCACCTAAACCTGATCGCCCATTTCTCCTATATATTTTAGCTTCAGATTCTACCTTAGGAGCTATGTTAGCTCAGCTTTATGATGAAAAGAGAGAACAGGCTAATTATTATATTAGCCGAACCTTCATCAGTTATGAAACCCGCTATACAACATTAGAAAAATTATGTCTAGTATTCGTGTTTGCTACACAAAAATTATAACATTATATGCTTAGTCAAAAAACTTATGTCATTGCTAAATATGATCCCTTGAGGTATCTCATGAGTCGACCTTATTTATCGGGTCACACAACCAAGTGGGTTCTTGCTCTAAGTGAGTTTGATCTCACATTCATAGGACAAAAGTCTGTTAAGGGTCAAATCATAGCAGATCAATTAGCTGTTGCACCCTTAGAGTCTACCCATTCCCTCATCATTGAGTTTCGTGATGAATGCCTTCAATTAGAGGCAGACCATACTAAACAATGGTCCTTACACTTTGATGGAGCCCGATGTATGAGTGGGGCTGGTGCGGGTATTATTTTATTATCCCCGCAAAAACATCTTATTCCTCTGTCCTTCAAATTAAAATTTGCTTGCACCAACAATACTACTGAATATGAAGCTCTAATCCTTAGATTACGAGCTGCCTTGGCACTAAAAATTAAATGTTTGTTAGTTTTTTGTGATTCTCAACTGGTTATAAACCAAATTAATGAAGTTTATCAGACTAGAGATGATAAACTGTGCCCATATAAAGCCTGTGTTTTACAATTAATGACTATCTTTGATCAAGTTACCTTGGAAGCTATTCCTTGAACTTGTAACCGTGCAGCTGATGCTATGGCCGCAACTGCATCTCTCCTACCCTTGGAGTTAGATGACGAATATGCCACTATCATTATTTGTCGACTCTAGGAACCCGCTTCAAATAAGTCATGCTTAGAGCCTTTGGATGTGTTTCTAATCAATGAAACTAATCCTGAACCTTGGTATACAGATATATTTGATTTTTTTCAAAATGGGACTTTCCCTACCAATTCTAATAGAAACCAGTGTCGGTTATTACGTAGACAAGCAAGTCGATTTGTAATAATTGGAAATACTTTATATAGGAGATATTTTGAAGGTATCCTATTAAGATTTTTGAATTTAGAAGAATCCAAATCAGCCTTGAGTGAAGCCCACGATGGATCTTGTGGAGGACACTTTAGTGGTAGTGTCATTGCTAAAAAGCTCCTTCGGATAGGATACTTTTGGCCTACCATGGAGAACGATGCACATGATTATGTATGCCATTGCGATAAGTGTCAAAAACATGCTGACCTTGTCCATGCGCCTACACAAGAACTACAGGCTATTTCATCTCCTTGGCCCTTTTCAAAATGGGGTTTAGATATTATTGGCAAAATCAATCCTGTGTCATCTGATGGACACAAATTCATCATAACCGCCATTGAGTATTTCACAAAGTGGGTTGAAGCTATGCCTTTAGCTTCATGCACTGGCACCCAAGTCTCTAAATTTATTTTTAATCAAATCATTTGTAGGTTCAGAATTCTTGCAAATCTCATCTTTGACAATGGAACTTGTTTCAAAAATAAAGATGTTAAAAAATTATGCCAAAAATACAAAATTCAACATCGCTGGTCCACTCCCTATTATCCTCAGGGTAATGGTCAAGCGTAAGCATCTAACAAAACCTTAATCAAAATTCTCAAAATATTGGTCAATAAAATTGGCCGTGACTGACACATTCAGTTATATCCAGCCTTGTGGGCCTATCGAACTAGTGTTCGAACTCCCACTAGAACTTCACCTTTTGTTTTGGTCTATGGTGCTGAAGCCGTTTTTACATTTGAATTAGAAGTTCCTTCTTTGGCTCTGCTACTTCAAGATACCGAAGTAGGAGATAAATATCGAGCTGGCAGACTTAGTCAGCTGGAACTCCTAGATAAAAAATGCATCAATGCTTTGGAGCATCTCCATGCCTACCAAAACAAGCTTAAAAGATCATATGCTAAAAAAGTTCGTCATCGATCCTTTGAGATCGACGACCTTATTTTAAAAGAAAATCAAATAAATACTAATGCAACTAAGGACCTAAAAGGCAAATTTGAGCCCAATTGGCTTGGACCATACATTATCATTTCTAAATTTGAATCAGGAGCATACAAATTATCTACCTTAGATGGTAAAGAACTTAAATAACCCATGAATGTTTTGCATCTTAAACGTTACTATGTATAAAATTGGTCATTTCATCCTTGTATATATTTGTTTAAAATATTTCACAATCACTATCTTGTATTTCTTTCAATTTATGAATTCAAAAACACCAAAAACATTCATAATCATCAAAATCTTCAAAACTATTTGTTGCATTTATTTATGGTACTTGTTAATTCTTTCAAAAAAACGAAAAAATGAAAATAAAAAAATAGCAATATTCTTGACTCTTTCGAAACCAAAAAAACATAAAGAAGAAAGAGAGAGTCAACATTATGAAAACTTCTCAAAAAGTATCTATATCTATATCTTCTTACAAATGTTGCAGTTATATATTTCAAATTATTTTGGATAAATTAGCATTTATTTGGAATCCCTCACTTTCACACTCACAAAATAAATATCTTGATTTTATCTTGCATGATTACTAATCTCTCTTATATCAAAGTCCACAAAATTCAATTAAATAAAGTTTGAGCATAGAGAATTGATCTTGTTATTTACTTAAACCAAGCACATCTCTTTCACAATAAAATGATTATATTTGTAATTTCCATGCTTTGCTACATAGTAGAAGTGGTTTCTTGAGCGAAAAGTTTCCCTTGCTATCCTATCATGCACATGGTCTAGAATCTTTGAGAATTGGCAAAAGGACAAGCTCACCCCTACCCAGAATAAAAATCCCTTGCTCTACAGCTAATCCGAGCAAGTATCCCTAGCACAAAAAGAAAAAGCAAAGTTCAAAAAAAAAAAAAAAAGAGAAAAAGAGGAAAAAGTTATTTTATATCATTACAACAATGTTTCAAGCATTATCTCAAAAAATCAAGCAAAAATACAAAAGAAAGAAAAAAGAAAGCAATAAAATCCTTTTCCCTACCCTTTGAAAAGAAAATAAGGGTTGATGAGCTTGAATCCCTGGAATTCTCAATTATTTGAAAATCGTGAGGTAAGCCCCATAACAGGTGGTTTGTGCCCAACCTGCTTGGCCTTGGGTAACTCCTAGCGTGGCGATATGTTTGTCACATTAGCGACCTTCTTTTGTATAGACCTATGTCTACTTATGGATTAGCTAGCTCTTGATAATTTGACTTACATAGTAGTCTAGTATGGTTATATGCATCTACATTATGGTTAATGAACACTTCTTTGGTTCATTCAAATCACTTGTATCATAGTACCTTGCTCAAAACTGGTAAACGAACATAGCAATTGCACACACATTTTATATTTGAGAGATTTTGTGTATCATTATGATAAATCAAGATTGGAAATGAACTCACATATGCACATGGGATTCCTTATAAATCTAACTTTTGTCTTCAAAATACTTTGAAATATTTTTTGCAAAAATTGTTTGGAATAATTCATTTTCTTCTTTCAAGTACAGTTGTTTAGTATAAAGACAACTACATGCATAATAAGAAAACTCAAAATTTCTTTCAAAACCATACAATCAAAACATATATATATATATATATATATATATATATATATATTATCGACTTTCACGATGATGGTATAGTTCTAAAACCAAAATTGGAATTTTATGCCTAGCGCAAGTCCTCATCTTCATATTTTCTGTTTCTTAATCAACTTTGCAATAAAACTATCTCTTTTTTTGGATTTCGTGATGATGGTATAAGTCTATACCTACGTATTCTATGCCTAGCGCAAACCATTGTAACAATTTTTATTCCCCATTTATTTCAAATCAATTCATCAAAACCATATGACTTAAATCATTATGTTATACAAATTATGCTTTTCAACAGAATGCACATTATCACTATTTCATGTCATTATGTCAACCTTCAATTTTGCAATGATGGTATAATTCCTAGGGAATTATCCAAAAATTTTATCACACTTAGGAATTTATGCCTAGCAAAAATCATTTTAACATTATTTCATGCATATTATTTTTATGGAAATCTGAAAACAAACCATCATCATCATTTGCACCATTGCACCAAAGTCTTAAGATAGTCTCTTAAGCACTCTTTTACTTTTTAACAATATTTCTATACTGGGATTAGCTTGACGACCGAGTGAGCGGTGACTCCATGAAATGGTCTATAATAGCGACAATGTCCTTTGAAATTATTGTTAGAAGTCTCTTTTTAATTTTTATCACATTACATCACAAACAACCAATTTTTACATTAGATTATTTCATTTAAAATCTTACAGCATGACATCAAAATTATAATATTTCCAACGACATAATTACATGAATCCTCAATCCAGTCATCAAATCAATCAATCCAAACATTAAAGCATCATACAAATACATAAGACACAAGTCATATGATCAAAAACATATCTCATCTCATATATATATCAACAGTATATATACATCATATCAAAATTAGATTGGTATGCCACAATCTATACCTCGGCATACTCAATCCTCTATCAAAAATAATAAATGCTATCATATCAATCTATACAATGTAGTGCAGTAGTCTAGCCTCGAGGGCTCCTCGAGCTCTCAGCTTCATCTCCTCCCTCGCCCTGAGGTGGATGAGGTGGTCCCATCATAGTATGAGTGGTACTACGAGTCCTAGTCATCGATCGAGATGAAGTCCTAGACGACCCGATCCTGATTGGTTCTGCGATGTTAGCTGAAAGTGGTAATCTATCCTCCTCTGGCACCATCTGATATTATAATGTCTGATAGAAAGTGATTTGGGCAATAGCCCATGCTAGCTCCTGAGTGCTTGCCCCTCTGCCCCATGCTCTAAGGCATGCAATCTCATCTCTGAGCTGTGTCACCTTAGCTTGGTGTCGTGTAGCCTCCTCCTATAGGGTCTGCACCTATGCTTGGAGACAGATTGTCTTTGCTCAAAGAGTCACTGTCTCGCTACTCTCCCCAATGTCAACACCCTTGCCCTTGTCGGGCGATGGTGGCCTCTCTCTTTGTGGAGAAGAGGGTCTCTCCTCCCTCCTCTCCCACTGTCGTGGCCTCTCCTGCACCTGTGGCCTCCTTTGCTCTCTCCTATCGTGACCCTGGGCCACCTTAGTAGCCGCCTGGTGCCACCTCCCTATCCGATGCACAACTACATGAATCAAACCCTGAGACCTTGTCATCCTAGGAGGGCGGATGCCTATGTACCAGGCATCATCTCCATCGGTTACCACTACGTCGTCCCCATCCACTGGTTGAATGGGGGCATCGTCTGAGTCTTGACTCCAGAAGCGCTACATATCTAGAGCCTCGCTCACTGTGGTGTTATCTCGGACAGTCTGAGAAAACTCATAATCCCTTAGATATGGGATCCCTTACTGTAGACCGAACTATCGCAAAACTCGATCATAGCGGTGGAGCTCCACCTCTCCCCTCTCCATCTACAACTAGCAAACTCGCCTGATGCCAGCCAGCTCCTGTACATCCTCGGCCCACCCTGGATGCTCTCGCCATGGCCTCTAGGTGATCTGGTCTGGGACAAGGTCATCCAATAGTCTTCGAGACATCGGTAGGTCAATCCGCCACTGTGACCCTCTCCGGAGCCACCAGTAGAAAACTCGAGGCCTCTCCCCTTCAATCCCTATCAGAGGAAGCCCTATCGGCCTTCGCACTGCAATGTGCTACCAGCACCAAACCTGTAGGAGTGATGTCATCACCAGAAATCAGCCGCCCTTGTACACGACCCCATGTAGGATCCTGTACAGCTGACATAGCATAAAGTTGTCCCAAGAAAATTTGTAACCATGGTCTCGCATGTCGCAGATCACATCTGCTAGCATCCATGGTACCCTACACCCGCTCTGGTGGCATAACAGAAGTCCACCCACCACTCCAGCCAAAACCTGTGTGAGTCTAGATGCCCCAGACATTTGACGTAGTGCCTCGATGTTCACTCCACCCTTCTCCAGGGTGAAGCTTGGGACACCACACAATCACATCATAGCATGGCCATGATTTTCCATAGGAGTGATCAACCGTCCTTGTATGGGGATTCTTAGAATCCTCCATACATCCTCCAAAGTGGGTGTCATCTCCCCTATAGGTAGTCAAAAATAGGAAGAACCCAGATACCACCTCTCTGCCAGGGCTGTCAGTAGCCCTATGTCTGTAGACACTTGTGGCATTTCTGCCACATGCTGTAAGCTAGCTTGTGCCAGCTGATCCTACTCTTCCTGTGTTAGAGTGGCCAAGTCATCTCTCAACCCACCATATTTCCATTCTCTACTCTTTAGCAAACCTCTCTGCAACATAAACAACAACAAACAATCATTAATAAAAAATCATTAATTAAAAATGCAAGTTAAAATAAGTTCAATTTTATACAACTGATGATATCGTCCACAATTGGACGATATCATCCCCAATTTGAGCACAATCGTCTCCGATTTCGCAAGCCGAAATCATCCCTAATTTTATGAAATCGTCCCCCTTTTGCCGATTTCACCCTTAGACAAAATCGGTGAACTTGAGATGATTTCGTCGAAATCGGGATGATTTCGTCCCAACGACATCGACGGCCCAAAAATAGCCACGATGCTCAAAAATTCATTTAAAATTCACCTAAAAAGCATGTAAATTCAAATTCAAGCATTCTAAGTTAAGTCTAGATTCTTATCCGTAGCCCGCACCGGACCTCTGTCGATCTGTGCACTGTCTCCACCATTTTTGCTTGCAGAGTTCTAAAAACCATAAAAATGAACAGTAAAAATGAATTAGGGTTTTACCCTATTTTTCTTAATTTTATTCAAAAATAATTAAAAACATTTTTTAAATTTTTGCTTTTCTACGTTTTTACCTCAAACGTTCGATTTGGGTAAAAACACGGAGGGGGCACCATAGTAAGCTGTCGTACGATTCGACCAAGAATCATCGCCTAAAAATGGGAATAATTTTTTCTTTCTCATAGATCGAGAAGAACTCATCTTTAATGCATTTTCTTCGAAAAAATTTCTAAAGAGGGGGCAAAATGTAGCACCCTAAAATTGGCGCAGTGAAATATTAATAATTACAATTACTCTAGTAAATAATTCAAATTCAAATTTTAACCTCCCAAACCGCCCGTTAACCGTCGTGTAATCTGTTTCCTCCTTTCTCGCATCATTTTTAGAGGTTGTTTTGACCGTTTGACGATATCGTCGCCGATCAGACGATATCGCCCTAGATCTGACGATTTCGTCTGGACTAGGATGTCCAAACGATCTTGTCCCTAAACTGATTTTGCACAATTAGCTTATGTTCCAACGGGTCTCTAATCCGGGCAGAAGCGTGTCTACACCGTTAGAGACCCTCCCCCATTGGAGATCTCCCAAATAGGGATGATCTCCAACCTCATAACCTCCCTCCTAAGCCTATTTAATCCTAAGCCCTCCCCTTAGCACCCCCTAGCTGAAATCCTCTGTAAATCAACTTCACACATGTTAAAACATCCTAAATTGATATTTGCATTAGTTCTATACCAATTTTGTTGCAGGTACCTTAGTGTTTTTCAGCCGGAGCAAGCTTACATTGTTGCGGACGATCCTGTTCAGATCGGAGGCGATCTTGTCGAATCAGAGATGATTTCGTACCAATGCGAGACGATTTTGACTGCAGTCAACATTGAGGCAATCAGTGCCTAAAGTTTGCATTTCTTCATATTTCAATCTACTGTTTTATGCTGTAATTAGCTAGTTTATTCAGTATTTTATGCTATTCTGCATTTTGGAGTTCACCCATCTAGATCAAATGCATAATTAAGTCATAATTATTATTTAATCAGTATGATGCATTCACATTTCTATTCATAATCCTCAGTTTGATATTACTACTGTCAATTTATACTATTTCCCTATGTTAGAATAGTTGCATTTTTTGTGTTTTACACCTATTTCTTTGTTTGTAGGTCTCTGATGAATTCGTCAGATCTCAGACGATCCTGTCAGATCTCAGACGATTTTGTCGAATTCCAGATGATCCTGACTGCTTCAAGAATCAGAATCTTCATCAAACATCCGGATCAGGTATTTTCTTTTAACATTCCTTAATTTCTCTGTTTTCTGTCTTAATTCTGTTTTCTATATTCATTTAATCTACATCTTCATATAGAATAGCTTAGACGCATTTTGGCCAAACCTAGGACTTGAATGCTTAAGGCTAAAACGAACACATAAAACACATTCCCAACCTAGGCATGGAAACTGCCATTGAATGTTTCCTGGTGAACCCACCATCCATCAAAAAATCACCAATATACACCTCCCCCGAGAGGTGGGACCTTCGCAAGGCCTCTCAGTCCGAGGTACCGTGCCATCCTTTTCACATCCCCATTTCGGGCACGGATCCTATAGCCTGAAGGTAAGGGTGTGAAAAATTTGGAGTGATACAGGATGCACAGACCAACATATTTCATATTTTGAAAGGGGATATGACTGTCACATTGGAGGATTTCTACTGCATATTTCGTATCCCCATTGATGGAGAGGCCATCACCTCTTCACCTACTAAGGTGAAGCCTCTAGTATTACATCAAATCTTTGGTGCTAGGATAGATGAGGCAATGGAGGACATATATCATGACGAAGTACCTATTGAGTTTTAGTACAAGGTGCGGGTATTCACATGATGGTAGGTCGTACTTATGCACATCATCATAAATGTTGTGCTATCTGATAATTTTAGAGCAAGGTTTCCCTGAAACCTCCTAGCTAGAGTGCAAGATATGCTAGATAGCACTATAGTGGAGTCATTGATTCTTTCTTTTGGGAGTACTCTCCTTGCTTAGATGTATGATGAGCTATATCACATTACTCAAAAGGGCTGAGTAAGAGTAGGGTGTATCCTATTGCATTAGATCTGGGTATGGGAGTACATCAACATAGAGCATCCCAGAGGACTACCTCAATAGATTGGTATAATCGTATATGAGTCCTAGTTCTATGTAGCTTGCTAGCCTAGAGAGGCTAAGACCTACAAGAGCAGGTCACATGTAGGGGACCTTTAGCACTACATGGATAGGTTGATAGGACTATGTGTAGGCCAGATCATCTAGAGACATTATCTAGATTACCCAACATGGGAGAAGGTAGATAACTACCTGAGATGGGCGAGACATGATAGATGGATTATCGAGCACAAGCCTGGTGTATGAGAGTTCTCCATTTCTTGTGTGTCTCCAAATAGTTTGGGATATGCAATGATATCCTCAAGGATCCAGTCCTCTATTTTTGCCTTAAGGTGAAGACTCATCTAGCCTAGCCTTAGGTGACCCCCTTGGATGACAAGGATAACATTTTTTAAGACTCGAGGTTAATAGATGTTGGCACTACTATAGATTATGACACTTTGTATTTGACCGGGCTATGGTAGGGTGGTAGTTCCCTAAGTCAATCTAGATATGGGGATTCTATCGAGGTAGCAATAAATGATCCAAAGGGATGACGAGTTCACCAAAGGACTGAGGGGGAGTGGGGCTAGGCCACCACACTAGAGGAGGGAGCCCAGGATAAGGTATGACACCAATTTTATAGGCTATATACTATGTAGCTAGAGGAATAGGTGGCTATGCTAGGGGGCACTCTACTAGAGCAGTCTACAGTAGGTAGGTCTATGAGTCAAAGTGATTTTGGATATTACTTAGTGCATCTAAGCCATAGGTCATGATCTGAGAGATCTACGAGCATAATCCATAGGTAGCCTTATAGAGATGGCATAAAGGGGGGAAGTGACTCAGGTGACACATGCCCCACATGACTATGACTTTATGACTCTGTATCATTTTTTAGTGTAATTTCAGATGACCTACACTATTTTAGCCTACGATCATTTTTTATATACCCATATTATGTAATTTTTGATACACACATATATATATATATATATATGATATGAAATTTGATTATGCTTTACTATGTGTATCATTTTATTATTTTTGTGTTTATGAGATGCACATGGATGCAATATTGATATGATTTTATTATTGCTATATAATGTGATGTATTGATAACATGCGCTAACTAGATGATGTATGTATGGTTAGATGTGTGAGACCTCGGGGAGCATACACCACAATTGACCCTTCTTGCAATGTTATTATTATATCAAATGTAGAAATAAAGACAAGCACATATAACAAAAAAGTAAAAGAGCAAAGAAATATTCTTTTATTGATGCTTCTAGATCTTGGTTACATGTACGTCCCTCTAAGGGATGCTTCCAGATCTTGGTTACATGTACGTCCTTCCAAAAATGGGATGATGTACCTTCGTAGGCCTCCAAATATTGTATACCAAAATATATGAGGGCTTATAGATGCCTCCTCATGATTTCATCCTACATGGATCTTATGCTCTAGATATTTTAAACTGATCCTATGAACCTGTATCTATGGGCATGGAAACAATAAAGTAAAATCAATAGTATGGGTCACCTCTCCAGAAGAGGCTCTTATTATAAAATCTAATAAATAATATAAATGATCATGATAATAATGAAATACCAACATATATCAAATAATAAATGCATTGAAAGCTTAGAAATACGATGCAAATACGATTAAGAAATCATATTTGAGCTATGACTAATTAAATAAATCAAGCAGTAATGGATCTAAGCTAAAAAAAGGTAAATAATGTCTAATGCCTTAAAATATGCCTACAGGCCACTATACAAGATAGCGGCCATGAATTAAAGCTCCTCCCCTCGTGAACCAGGGGTTGTAGCACTATCTCCTTTACTCCAATTTATGTTCAAGGGTTCTTGATTGTGTATTGGTACACTTGTTGGCTATGAATAATAATGGATCTGAATAGTGAGTGCGTAGTCTCTCCTTAGCCGAATGGCACTTCATTGCTCCTCAAGGGTGCACATATTCGATCTCCAATATGACAAGGCTTCACTGCATAAACTATGAATTCTCTGTCTCTTTTACCTTCTTGGAAGTCTGCATATGTAGCCTTCCTAGTTTAAGGTCTAGATCTAGGGTTTGGCTTCTTGAGGGAATCCAAGCTCCAGATCTACATGCCAACTAACTATCCTTGAGGGATGGTTTAGTATTGGATTGGCATGGAAGGGGTAGTCAAGAGGAACTCTAGGAGTTCCTTGCTGAGATCGCTTTGAAATGCATGCAAACTATCATTATTGCCCGTGATTAAGATAATCCCTTATGGTAGTTCATGTTTTAGTTCTAGCCACTGTCGACAACAATGGCTAGACATATTCACTCTCAGCTTGAGTGGCTAAGATTGGTGGTTGCTCTAATAGATATCAAATAGGCTTAAATGGGCTAGAAATTCCCCTTTTGAATGGTTAGGACCACTTCTTGCTCTTGTAAAGATCCAATATTGATCATATGGCCTGTGGATGTGCCCATATGAGTAGTATCCTAAACATGATGTATTTTAGGTGTCCATATATACCTCTTTTTGGGATGAATTATGGGAAAACACAACACAAAGCAAAAATAGACCACCTAGGGACACATTGTAGGGTGTGTGATGATCATTCATATGATTAAAATTGGATACCCTAGTCATGAGAAAGGGCATGTATCCTAGAATTATTGCTTCCAATATAATGGAAGAATTAAATTTATGGAAGTTTGCACTCATTCATCAAGAGATCGGGTAGCTTTAGTACTACTATAGGTCTAAAATGAGGAGAGCTACAAACTTAACTATCATGTTTTCTTTTTGCCCTAGCAAAGGGTAAGCTTATGATAGTTTTTGGCAATGATTCATAATATGAACATGATTTGACATGATCATTTTATCTTTTGTTGACTTTTATTATTATTGTTTGAAATTTTTAACTACCCCCTCAAGCGATGAGTTGATGAGGGAAGGACAATGAATGAAGTGATGAGTCACTTGACCAATATGATTGATTTGGATCCTTTTTAGAGGGTTGCTTTGATGATGGGTAGGTCCCCTTATAGGTGTGATCTCAACTATTAATAGTAATTGTATATCTCTATCCCATGGAGTGGTCCAACCGTACTGGCCTTCTTAGAAAATCAAGATGATAGCAATTCCATTTAGGCTTGTGTTGAATCACTATGTCTAATTATTTGGTCAATGTTAGATGCCCCAATCATGGAAAAAGTATACATCATTGAATCATTGCATTAAATGAGTTAAAGTATTTGATTTTGGTAAGCTTAATTTAAAATCCTATCCTTTGTGGCAATTAGGAGACAAGCTTAAGTATAATCCTAGCCTTGGCGGCAATTAGGAGATAATCTTAAGTCCAATCCTAGCCTTGGTGAAAATTAAGAGATAATATTAAGTCTAATACTAGCCTTGGTGGCAATTAGGAGATAAGCTTAAGTCTAATCCTAGCCTTGGCAACAATTAGGAGATAAGCTTAAGTCTAATCCTAGCCTTGGTGGAAATTAGGAGATAAGCTTAAGTCTAATACTAGCCTTGGTGGCAATTAGGAGATAAGCTTAAGTCTAATCCTAGCCTTGGCAGAAATTAGGAGACAAGCTTAAGTCTAATCCTAGCCTTGGTGGAAATTAGGAGATAATATTAAGTCTAATCCTAGCCTTGGCGGTAATTAGGAGACTAGCTACCTAGCTTGCTTGAATTTGCTTGTGATATTTTATTTATTTACCCCAAGCAAGGGAGTGCATGATTATCTTCGACAATGATTCTTGAACAAATGCACTTAGCTATGATTAAGCATTTAATTTTTTATTTATATTATACATGTTGTCATTATGACCAATGGGGTTAGGAGATACCATTGGGAAATTTTGGATGACCAAAGGGTTTATGGATACCTTTGGGGCTTTTTGGTTGACAAAATGGTTTATGGATACCTTTGGGATTTTTTGGGTGACCAAAGTGTTTATGGATACCTTTGGGGCTTTTTGGGAGTTGACCAAAGGGGGTTATGATGTCTTTGGAGTTTTTTGGGAGTTGACCAAAGGGCTTATGATGCCTCCAGAGCTTTTTGGGTGACCAAAGGGTTTATGGATACCTTTGGGTTCGTGGGTGACGAAAGGGTTTGTGGATACCTTTGGAGATTTTTGGGAGTTGACCAGAGGGGGTTATGATGCCTTTGGAGTTTTTTGGGAGTTGACCAAAGGGCTTATGATACCTTTGGAGCTTTTTGGGTGACCAAAGGATTTATGGATACCTTTGGGGCCTTTTGGGTGATCAAAGGGTTTATGATACCTTTGGAGCCTTTTGGGTGACCAAAGGGTTTGGATACCTTTGGAGCCTTTTGGGTGACCAAAGGGTTTATGGATACATTTGTAGCATTTTTGGTGACCAAAGGGTTTTGGATAGATTTGGAGCATTTTGGGTTAACCAAAGAGTTTATGGATACCTTTGGAATATTTTGGGTTGACCAAAGGGTTTATGGATACCTTTGGAGTGTTTTGGGTTGACCAAAGGGTTTATGGATATCTTTGGAGCCTTTTGGGTTGACCAAAGGGTTTATTACCTTTGGAGCATTTTGGGTTGACCAAAGGGTTTATGGATATCTTTGGAGTGTTTTGGGTTGACCAAAGGTTTATGGATACCTTTGGAGTGTTTTGGGTTGACCAAAGGGTTTATGGATACCTTTGGAGCATTTTGGGTTGACAAAAGGGTTTATGGATACCTTTGGAGCATTTTGCATTGGAAAAAGGGTTTATGTATACCTTTAGGTTTTTGGGTGACCAAAGAGTTTATGGATACCTTTGGAGAATTTGGGTGACCAAATAACGATGTAGGCACATTTAGAGAATTTTGGTTTGACCAAAGGATTTATAGATATCTTTGGGGCTTTTTGGGTTGAACAAAGGGTTTATGGATACCTTTGGAGTGTTTGGGTGACCAAAGAATCATGTAGGCACCTTTGGAGCATTTTGGTTTGACCAAAGGGTTTATAGATACCTTTGGGGATTTTTGGGTTGACCAAAGAGTTTATGGATACCTTTGGAGATTTTGGATGACCAAAGAACAATGTAGGCACCTTTGGAGCATTTTGGTTTGACAAAAGGGTTTATAGATACTTTTGGGGCTTTTTGGGTTGACCAAAGGATTTATGGATACCTTTTGAGCTTTTGGGTGACCAAAGAATGATGTAGGCATATTTAGAGCATTTTGGTTTGACCAACGGGTTTATAGATACCTTTGGGGCTTTTTGTGTTGACCAAAGGGTTTATGGATACCTTTGGGGCCTTTTGGGTTTGATTGCTTAACTTTTTTATTGCTAATTAGGGGAGGTATGATACCAATAATGCCCTAATTTATTTTTAGCAAATATTTTTGTTTTGATTTTATGTTATGGATGCTATACCTAGATAATTATTTGATTATGCTATATGTATGCAATGTACTGATGACATGCACTAGCTAGATGAAATATGTATGCTTAGATACTATGATCTATATATATGGATGCATTATGATGATGGATGCATATATGAATGCAATGCTTACATGATTTTATTATTGCTATGTGATGTGATGTATTGATGACATGCACTAGCTAGCTAATGAATGTATAATTAGATGATATGATATAGATGTGTAGATGGAATACTATGTATGCATATATGGATGCAATGGTGAATGTTAAATGTATGTTTAATTTTGATTTAATTGTATGCATTCAATTTATGTTGTTATGATATGATGAATGCAATGTGTGCAATGCATTATTTACATGATGGTGATCTAATGTAAATGAACTTGTATGCTTTAATGGATGAATGTGATATGAGTTTAACAATCTAATGGGTGACACCATAAAATGTATAACAATCATGAATAAATAATAATTCCTACAATAGGAATTAATCATTTAATCATCCAAATGTGAGATGAGATGATGTGATATGTATATACTTTCTTTATAAGCTTCTGTAAATTAAAAATATCCCCAAAATAGTTAGTGGCCATCTAAATTTCATCATTGAAATTCATCCAGTATCTATCCTATTTTATGAATACCCTTTAATGAAAAAAACCTTATAAAGAAAGTTGATGATTTGACTGATGGAATTATTTATTGCTATGAGGGGATTTTTGAGGTTTTTCATGAGACTCAAACACCCTAGTTACTTGATCAAAAGTTGTATACTGACCATACAAAGTTTTTGAAGGATAAATTTATATTATGAATACCTAGATACTCATTATCCCTATGTGTGCAAATGAATATATTAGATAAAATATAAGCATACCCCAATTCCAGGCAGGATTCATTCATCCCATTGTTGTATTGGGGATCCTCAAATGTTTATCCTAATCCTAAGCTAGACTGAGTTGGATTAAACCACTAGGTTATACAAGACACCTAAAGCTAGCTTTTCCACATACAAACATTGGTTTGTACAAAAGCGAGATGATAATATGATAGACATATCATCATGCATAAGGATGCCTTACGGTTCATCCATGTTGAGAATTCTAGGGATTCAAGTTCAATACTCCCTTATTTTCTTCATATTTATTTGGGATACTTGCTCATGCTTAGTGATGAAAATCACGGTTTATTTTGAATTTTTGTTTTTTCTTTTGAGCAAGGGATTTGTGTAGTGATGATAATAACTATTTATTTTGCTTTTGAAATTTTATTTGTTTAGGATTTTTGCTTGTTTTGATTAAAGCAATGTATTTATTTGGATAGGGATGAACATGTCCTTTTGGCCAATTCTCAGCATTTTCAAAATTGTCACACAAGGGGATGAGCAAGATAAATTTTTTACCTTAGGATACCTAATACCACTTTGCAACATTCATATTTCCCTTATTCCAACTAGGATTTTAGTATTTTGATTAGTGATGGGATTTTGAAATATACCAGGTTTTATCAAAACTAAACCTCACCTATCAAAATCTAAGATGACTTTCTACAAATTTTGATAAAACCAATAGGTATTGTTGAGTGATCAGAAAACCCTAGTATATTCCTTATAGCAACAGGAGGGGTTGTGTTGAAAAATATAGTTACACACATGGATTATGGATGATGATGGATTTTGAAGATGTATGATTGATGTACAAATGTGGTGTCATTTGTAAGATTGTAAACACAAATGTATCTAATGAAAATGCAATGGATGCAAATTCCTAAATGCAATGCAATTAGATGGATGTAGAATGTAAATGTTTTTGTATTTTTGATGCTTTCAATTGTTTTTGAGTTTTGTTTATTTAGAATATTTTTGAACTTTTTGATTTTAAGTTGTTTTTGTGCTTTTTATGTTTTGTTGTTGACCAAAGGGCTTATGGTGCCTTTGGAGCTTTTTTGGAGTTGACCAAAGGGTTTTAAGATGCCTTTGGGGCCTTTTGTAGTTTGACCAAAGGGCATTAAGATGCCTTTGGAGCCTTTTGTGTTTTGAGAAAATGACTTTCATATGACTTTGGATATTTTTGTGATGTGACCAAAGGGCTTTAATATGCCTTTTGAGGCTTTTGTGATGTGACCAAAGGGTTTAAGATACCTTTGGAGATTTTTGTGATTTGACCAAAGGGCTTTAAGATACCTTTGGAGCTTTTGTGATTTGACCAAAGGGCTTTAATATGCCTTTGGAGCTTTTTGTGATGTGACCAAAGGGATTTAAGATGTCTTTGGAGTTTTGTGAGTTGACCAGAGGGATTTAAGATGATTTTGGAGCTTTTTGTGATTTTAACAAAGGGCTTTAAGGTGCCTTTGGAGCCTTTTGTTTTTACAATTTTCTATTGTTTTTGTGATTTTGAAATTTATGAATATTTTTGATATTTTATTGGTTTACATGGGGAAGGTATGATACCTTAGGTACCCCCAATACGCATGTTACCTAATGTAATATAGTCATATTACTTAGGAAGAGTGACAAAAATTAGCTCTCCCAATTGGGGCACAAATATTTGAAGGGTATCCTTGTCTTGGTGGGAAGAAATGAGTGACCCATCTTCATGAAGCTCATTTCATTCTAATAGGTCTTATACCATCCTCCAGAATGACTGAAAACTATGAATTTCATGCCCATGTATACGATGATACATACAAAAGAGGCTTTCATTAGTGGACCCATGTTTGGGATCTCTTTGTTTAACTTTTGGTAGTATAAATGCATTTGCCTCGTACAAATTTTGAAATAAAATTGCAATAGTCATTTCAAATGTGACCACTCATTGAGGTGGCTTATTTGTCCTATGAGGCTGTGACTAACCTTGGGGTCTCAATTGGGATGATGTATCCTCTATTTTGGTAGGTTGGGGTTCTATGGATGAACCATATATGGGAAAAGCCCCACTACCTATGATATATTGAACAACATTCCTAAATTCATGATAATTGTGAATGCCATGGCCTTCTATTTGATGATATAGATAGTAATGGTCCTCCCTATAACCCTTAGTTTTAGCTTTGTTTGTAGCTAGAAGTTTTATGTTAGGTAAGGTTAAGGCCTTAGCTTCTTGCAACTTTTGTAAGATGATAGACATAGGCTCATTTAAAGGAGTCCATATGCACTGCGGATGCTTTGAGTGTGCAACACACATTGGCCTGGTTTGAGGACCAGGTTGATCCCTAGGTATGTCACTTGCTTTATTAGGATAATCCCCTTGCATTTTGGATCCAAGGGATGGATTGTATCCTAAGACCATCTGTTGGTTGAAAACCTAAAGCTACTTTTTTTCAAGCATGTTATATACTAAGGCTCGAAATATTTGACATGATTGAATATCATGACCATTTTTTTGATGATATAGAAATTATAACTCTTCCTCATACCCTTGGGGTTTTCTATGATTTGAATTCAATTGGCACACCTCAGTTAAGGTAATGGCATTTGCGACACATAATTAATTAAAATTTGATATTGCAGGCTCAGGCAATGGGGAGTACTTGCCAAGTTGTTGGGGTAGTTGAGTTGTCCCTTGATCTGGTTAATACTTTTCGTATGACTTCACATGGGATAGTTTGACCTCATATGAGGGTTTCTTTTGTATCTCCTAGCTTTCAATTTGGATAAAAATATATTGCAACACCTCATTTTGTTGCTCCATTTGTGCCTCTATATTATAGAGGTGATTTTACATATGCTCCAATACTGATAAGGCTCTCATGTGTATTTCTAGTGATTGGTTTGAAATACCATTTTCTACTGAATGAGGTGAAATAATGGGTGGTAAATATCCATCAAGTAACTATAATTTACCAATTTCCTTCATTTGAGTTGATGTGGAGGCTTCATTATGATCCACTTCGATATTGGTATCCGCATGCTCATTTTTATGACTCAGTTCATGTTTTTGTTTCACATTGTGGTGTTGAACTGTATCAGCTTTGGTACCCCCAGTCTAATATGGGGAAAACACCTGTTCTTGTTCTTGACTGTTGTACAAAATATTGGCTAATAGTTAGCCTATGTGTTAGGATTTGCAAGTTTGGGGCCTAATAAGAGGCCATTTTTTCTTGATTAATATTGCATTCTCTAAATGTCATTTATTTGTTAGACATGCATTCTCAGGAAGAGAGAGAGAAAATGAAAAATGTCATGATATCGCGATATTTCTAAGTGTTGGAAGAAAAGGGGCTTAAATGAAAAATGTCACGATATCGCGACATTCTCAGGAAGAGAGAAAGAGAAAATAAAAAATGTAGCGATATCGCAATATTTCCAAGAGAGAGAAAAAAATGAAAATGTATTGATATAACGATATTTCCAAGAGAAAAAGAAAAAATTAAAAAATGTAGCAATATCACGACATTTCCAATGAAGGAAGATAAGAAAATTAAAAATGTAGTGATATTGCGACATTTCCAAGAGAGAATGATAAAATTAAAAAATGTAGTGCTATCGTGACATTTCCAAAGAAGGAAGAGAAGAAAATGAAAAATGTAGTCATTCCGCGATATTTCCAATGAAGGAAGAGAAGAAAATGAAAATGTAGGGATTTCGCAACTTGCCATGATTTCAAGGAGATGAAAAAATAAATGATATAAAAATGTCAAACCCTAGGGATTAAAATAATAATAAAAAATTAATTAAAATCTCAGTCTTCAAAAGTATTTTGGAGCGAACTTTGGAAAAATAATAAAAAATTTAAAAACTAAAATTAAAGTTTGAACCTTAGAAAAAATTAAATTAATTTAATTTAATTTCAAAAGCTAATGTTCTAACATTTGCCCCTTTTTAAAAATTTTGCAAGAATTTTCTGGTGGATGCATTTAATGGTAAAATTAATGGCAAAAGCAATGGTGGGTAGAGAATTTCAACATGAATCAAGAAAAAGGGATTGTGCAAGGATAGAAGGCCCGGGAAGTCAATGATCCATCCAGATTTTGTAGATGAGGAATTAATGAGATGCTCTTACAACTTGTCAAAAGGTGAATACACTTGCGTGCAATATCCACTTGATGAATATAAAATCATATTTTATCTTCTCCATTTATTGTAAAATACCTAGGCATATTTCTGGAGTTATTAGGGTTGATCATAACTCTATTTAGAAATGATTTTATATTGTAACACCTCAAAGGTGGGATTTTAAATTATTTTTAATTCCTTGGGAGAAGATATTTTATGAAAAATCAAGGCATATATTGAGTCTATAAATACTCCCATAAAATGTAATCGAAGGATGCAAAAACTTGGAAATAAAGACTTCTAGAAATTTTTAAAAAAATTTATTTTGGAATAATTTATTTTGTACCTGAGGCTGGTGTGACATCATTTTATGAAATAGCATGGCCAAGAGCCTAATATTTTCTAGACTGTGATAAGTGCACCTTCTTATGTTTTTGTCTTGCTTAAGGATTTATTTAATTTAATTGTAAATCTATAATTGTTGAGATTATGTTAGGTTGTTTAGCTTCATTCTATTCTATGTATGCTTGAGGGAATTATAACCTTAAGGTTCAGGCTAGTGTTCTAATTGCTCTGTTCTCACTGCATGAGCTAGACTACTAGTGAGAAATACCAATTATCAATAACCTCCTTTTTATTTGTAATTTTTCTTTTATCTCTATTTTATTCTGTCACATGCTCAAGGTTGAAAGTGATCTTAGAAAGCTGGATACTTTCTTTATTTTATGTTGTCCTATTGTGAAGCTGAGTAATTTGATTGATTTTAATAGTTGCAATTTTCAATTGGATTAAACATCCTCTCTTTTCTACCCTACCCAACTCTCTCTATTTTATTTTTGAAAGGTTTTTTTTTATTTAAATTTATTTATTCATTTAATATGCTAAAATTTTATGAGATAGATAAAAAAAAATATAAATATGATTGATAAATGAAAAAGAACAACAAACATAAGTTGAACCCCCTTGCAGGTACACATAAAGTCAACTTGAAACTATTCTAGAAGTGGAAAAGAGTGAGGACGTTCGATCCAACCCTATAAATCACACCTTAGATAACCAACAAGATCCTAAAGTGAGAGGGAATTTATTTCCATTAAATGTTACTTGTATTTTTAGTTTACTCTCTGCAAGGTGTGCATGAAAGTCAAGCCAACATAAAATTAGTGCTAGAAGGAGGGCCTAAACTTGCATTTGGTATTTCTTTTTTAAGATAATTAGTTAGGTAATATTCTTCCTTCAAAGTAACTAGGTCCGACCCAAGAGCTAGAGAGCTCCTTGTGTTTGAATTGGAAACCCCAAGGAGAAGTAATCTCAAGAAGGCTAGATATTTGTCCAACATAGTTTTGTCTCCATTAGTGCTTCCTCAAATTATAACTCAAAATACTACCATTAATAAAATAGTCATGGCCAATTTGTTGGGTTCCACTACTTTGAATATCCCTGGTGTAGCCCATGATTTATTGAGAAACCCTGAGAAGTATCTTACCACCTACAGACATGATGGAATCAAGATAGTGAAAGAGCACTTGGTGGCATTTAAAAATGCTTTAAAATCGTTAAATGTGCAACATGAAGATGTGGCCTATAGATTATTACCATTCACTCTCTAAGGAGAATATGACTGGTTCCTTAATATTACAAATGACTCTATCACCAATTGGGATGATCTAGAAAAGTTTTTGTATCCCAATTTGGGCAGGTAATTGATCCCAACACACTATATCAACAATTTTATAGCATTAAGAGAGAGTCCAATGAAACTGTCAAGTCTTTCAATGTGATATTCTAGAAGGCTCATGGTAGGATGATAGGTCATTACATCTCAAGTGAAATTTTAGCCCTAGATATTTATAAGAATTCTTTGAATCTAGTAACCTCATTTTTCTTAAAAAGGGACCGATATAATAAACTTGATAGAGGATTATAAGGAAGCTCTAACTATTTAAATGTATTTGGGACCTCAACCTATGAATAGTCCTTTTATACCCTTTGTTACACAAATATACTAGTTTTGAATACCATTTTGCATCAGATGTTGTTGCCAATGTGTCAAAATACACCTAATGAAACTCCATTACCCTTGGCACATGTTGGGCATGTGCAGACTATGGAGAAATAATCATATAAGACAACAGTTGAGGAAGTTTCAAATATTATAAAAAATTTGGTAAAATTCTAAAGTTTTAGGAGGCACGTGTCTACGAGAGAAAATTAAAATAGGTTTCCTTACCAATAGAATAAGTTTTCCAGAACTCCGTATGAACCAAATAAGGATTATAACAAAGGTAAGAGGCCTGAAGTGAACATTTGTGACTTGGATTTACCCAATTGGTGTAGGATTCATGGAACACCTCAACATGGGGAACTAGACTGTATCAATTTTTGTAATGCTTTTGAAGATTTATCTAGTGAATTTAGTTTTCCTAAAAATCAAAGAAATGTTAATGGTGCTAGTTCATCTAAATATAGTACTGCCATGGTTTTAGATTCATTCAATTTACCAAATGAGTCTAAAAATATTGTATAAGTGCCTATGGATGAAGTGTAGGCTTCTCAATAGTACATAAGGGATAATTACAATCTCAAGAACATAAATCTATGAAGAACATATGCTTATACTAAGAAGGGGGATGAACAGTATAAGATCAAATTTTACTTTTATTTCACAGACAATATTATCAAATATTATCAATGGGAATATCCACAAAAGTAATAAAAGCAATGTATACATCATCAAACACAATAGAGACACCAATTTAACGTGGTTCACCCAATGTGGGCTACTCCATAGAGAAAATATTTCACTAAAATTTTCTTAATAAATCTCTTGGGAATCACTTCCCTATTACAATTTTTATGGATCTCTATCCAAAGGAGATACCAATACCCTAATGCTCTGATTTATGGATCTCTCTCCATAGGAGAAACCTTTCCCATTTTATTTGGTTTGTGGAACTTGACCCAGGATAACTCTTTCTCCTCAACTGGTTCATGGATCTCTCTTCATAGAAGAACTCTATCTTCCTAGCTACTTCATGGATCACACTCCATAGGATAAATATTTCCTCTTGCTTTGGTTTGTGGAACTCTATCCATAGGAGAACTCTTTCCCCTCTGATTTGGCTAATGATCTTCTAGAAGACTACTACCCCCACTACACTGGCTTGTTGATCTCTCTCTATAGAATATCTCTATCCTCACTTAGAAGACCTCTATCCTCACTACCCTGTCTAATGGATATCTATACATTAGAGACTACTATCCTCTACTCTATCACCTCCAAATATTACTCTCAACTTTTCTCAATATCTATCTCAAATCCACACTTAACACTATCCTTGCTCTAGTACAAATTTGCTCTAAATCTATCTTAGGTCTAGCACAAATATGATCACAAATCTACACCAAAATATATCCTCAAATATGTCTTCAAGCCTTAACACAAAGCTTGATACACTCATAAATCAACACTGCTTAGATTTTCCCCAAGCCTTAACATAAAGCTTGATACACTCACAAATCAACATTGCTTAGATTTTCCCCAAGCCTTAACACAAAGCTTGAACAAATCAATAAATCAACTTTGCTCTCAAGTCTTCACAAAGACTTACCTCAAATCCATCCTCAAGTCCTCTCAATAACTTTCTCAATCTACTCTCAAGTATTCACCAAGATTTACCTCAAATCTGCCTTCAAGTCCTCTCTAGAACTTACTCAATCTGCTCTCAAGTCTTCACCAAGACTTATCTCAAATATAACTACAATTATTCACCAAGACTTACCTCAATTCTACTCTTAAGTCTTCACCAATACTTACCTCAAATATACCTTCAAGTCCTCTCTATAACTTGCTCAATATATTCTCAAGTCTTCACCAAGACTTACCTCAAATATTCCTACAAGATTTCACAAAAGCTTACTCAACTTTGTCCTTAAGCTTTCACGAAAGCTTACTCAAAAGATATGCATTTCACAAAAGCTTACTCAAAAAATATGTTTTGTGAAATAAAACATTTCACAAAAGCTTACTCAAATATGTTCAAAAACATGCTCAATACAACTCATAAGATATGCTTAACCAATCTTAAATATTGCACACAATGCTATCAAATGCTCTATCTAATATTCAAAGTAATTCCTTTAACTTGAAGCAGTTTAGATATATTCTATTCAGAATTCGTTTGACCTCTAGAACACATAGAGAATGATATAATCTATCAAAAACTCAATATGTTATACTCAATCATTAAGTTTGTCACTTTCACAAATATGATTTCTAATGTTTGCACATTCACTTTTAATATCACTCAAAATAGATGCTCAAGAAGTTTCACTCAATCATTCAATCAATGAAACACAACTTTCTCACAAACCCTAAACAAGTGTTTTAATACTTATTCAAAAAAATAGCACAATTTGGGTCTCAAAACCTAACTCAAATAATCTTCAATCTCTATCTCCAATGTTCTCTAAACATTCACCAATCATGCATATAAAAACTCACTCAAATATTTCCAATAATGTTCTACCAAAATAATCCTTTTCACTCCACCTTATATATCACAACATTCAATCCAAAATACTTCAATAAAAAATATGATCTACCCATACCTTTTTGTTTTTATGGAAATATGTCTTTGAAACCTATTTTACTCACCACCAAATCGTTTTTCTAATTCTAGGTTAGATAGCAATAGTCTATCTCAAGATCTTCACAAGAATATTTTACCTCAACAAATATTTCACCATACAGGATATAAAATGTCAAGACTTAAATACACCTTATTACTCCTTCCTTAAAAATAACTCTTCAATCAATAGATCATACACTCACTCAAGAAAAAATAACTATATTGACAATATCCCTATAAATCATTTAAACTCCAACTCAACATAAAATATTTCAATCCAATTTCAGCCTTCAATACAATTTAATATTCTAACTCAAAATAAATTTCAAATTACAATGATAAAGTCCTTTGAATACATATTATACTCTCCAATTATTAATCCAAAATTCAATCTAAAATACACCAACAAAACTCCTTGCACACACCTTATAATCCCCAATATTTAATCCAACATATGTCAAAATAAAAATAAAAATAATCATAACTTAGCCACATTAATCAAAAATAATTCTGTGCACCTTAATCACCAATATTCACTCCATGCGAATTGAACTCATGTTCACCACCTACCTAGACCCTTAGACATGACTAGGCTGCCACTTGGGTTGTGCATCCACATAAAAACCACAATGCGCTTCCTACCTTTTGTAACCTCAACTGGAGAAAAAACCATTTGAATAAAAAAATCTTCCCTCTACTGCCATCGGACATCGAATGCAGGACCTCTGTTCCACCTAATACTTATGCTACCAAGCCTTGACACTAGCCCAACCATGTGGTTGGTAATAAGGATGCACACTCTTCTCCTTTTATTCGTTTGTAGTCCACCTTAAGCTTTTAAAAATAAAAAGCTTCGTCTATGCCTTGCTCATGAAAATAGCATCGAATAATTTGCTAGCCCTTTGCATATGCAATATCAAAGACTTACCTTATGCCGACAAAAATTTATGGTATAAATACCATATCCCTTCTTTTCTTGAACATCAATGGGGATAAATATTAAACTTAATATTTGTGCCCAACCCTTACTTAGGGTTATAATTAATTTATATTATAAATTAATTATAATATAAATATTATAATTAATTTACAAGTAACCTTAGGCTTTATTTTTAAAACTTAATATTATAATAATAAATATTATAATATTATTTTCTTTGGGCCTAGGTATATTTCCTTCAGGGTATTTTTCCAACATTTTGACCAATCATGTGAGGCTTTAAACCAAATATCTTGGGCTTAAAATATAAATATTTTAACCCTCCTTTTGTTAATTCCTTGGATTGACTTTTGACATGACTGACACTGACTCTTGATATCAATGACAACACAATTACTCAAAATTTCCAACAATATAGAACCCAACACTACATCTACACCTCCCAAAAACTCTCATAGTATTCCTATTGATCCTTATCCAAATAATAATCCACCTCCACCAAAGGGGGAGATCCAAAAGTGTAGGATGGATTTGCTACTCCACTCAATAGGGGGTATAATATAGTGGAGGACATGAAGAAAATTAAAGCTAATATTACCCTTCATGAGCTAGCTCAGATCATTGAACATAGAGATAACTTGATTGAAACTTACTCTGAGCCTTCCACCAAACCTCCAAAAAATGGGAAGAAAATAGCAAATGCTAATATGGCCATATTCAAAGAAAAAACTAAAGTTCCACCTTTCTTATTGACAGTTCGCATATTTGAAAAAAACTTACATATCTGTTTGGTGGACTGTAGTACTTCAGCCAATGTCATGCCTCTAGCCATTTGCCAAAAATTAGGATTAACTCCTATAAAGTATGAGAGGAGAGCCATTCATATGAATAAAATTGAGGTTAAGTTAATTGGTGAACTTCAAGGTGTACACATCCAATTAGCATCTGAGTTGAGAGCACAACAAAAAATTGATATTTAGGTGGTAGATATTCTTGTGGGATATGGAAATCTTCTAAGTAGAGATTGGTCAAAATATCTGAATGGGTATTTGGCAACTGATTTTTTCCACATGTGGTTACCTTGGAAAGGTGTAGAAAATTAGTTAATAATTTATAGGGAGCCTCAATATAAACTCATGATAACTAAATACAATGTCAAAAATGATATTGTTAAATTTACTGATGCAAATGTGGGGGTTTATAATTTGAAAACTGCATAAAAGGTGAAACCAGTTAAGGCTCCTCCTGATCATGATAATGATGTTTGGATGCTTCATGTTGATGGAGCTAAATCCAAGCAAGGCTCTGGTACAGGGTCTATTCTCAAAGGGCCTCACAATAAGACATATTTTATGTCTTACTGCTTGTAGTTTACCTGTACCAATAATTTGTCTAAGTATGAGTTACTAATACTAGGGTTGAAATTTACTTTAGATAAAAATGTGAAGAATATCCAAGTTTTCACAGACTCTCAGTTGGTAGCCAATCAGGTTAAATGTAACTTTTAATGCAAGACCTATTACCTAAAAAGGGACAAACATCAAGCTTGGGATCTCTTGAAGGATTTTAATGCTTTTAATCTGATGCACATTCCCAGGGAAGAAAATTCACTTGAAAATGTTTTGTATTCATAAACTACCACTCTAAAGCCCTTGGACGAATTTAAATGAGATTTTTTTTTAGTGAAATTAATTCCTTGCTCTTCCATTCCAGATAACATAGATACATTTCAAGTATTTTCTGATGATCTTCAAATTATAAATTTCTTACAGAATACAAATTCATTTGAAAAATAATAATTGATGATGGTCGAATGGATACTATGCTTGAATATTTTTATGATGATAGGGGAGTAATGAGACTAAAAAATAATAGGATTCCTAGGTAAATTGTAGAACGTGAGAGGTTGTTTGAAAATGATCAAATTAAACAAAGGATAAATTCTAGAAATTTTGTGAACATGATAGGGAATGAGACTAAAAAATTGAATGTAGGAACTAAAGGGGATCCCAAGCACATTCAATTGGCTAAGGCCTATGACCCTGTAATTAAAAGAGATCTCATGGATTTGTTGCATAGGTCCAAGGATGTTATGGCTTGGTCTTATAAAGACCTAAATTTTTTTGATCCAAAAGTGTATACACATACAATACCCCTAAAAGAATTTTGTAATCCCTTTCGGTAAAAACAAAGACATGCTAATGCCTTGTTGGAACCTCTCATTCTGAAGGAAGTAGAAAAAATATTGAGTAATATCATAATTTTTTCTATTAGACACTCCACATGGGTAGCTAATTTAGTACCAGTTAGAAAGAAGAATGGGGAAATCCATTTGTGCAAGGATTTTAGAAACCTGAACAAGAATTATGAGAAAGACAATTATCCTTTATCTTCCATGGATGATGTGTTGCAGATTGTGAATTGTTCAAATATGATGTCCTTATTGGAGGAATTTTTTGGGTACAACCAAATATGGGACACCTTTGCCTACAAATGATCAATGTTGGAGCCTCCTTCCAACATGCAATTGATCACACCTTCAAAGGTCTCATGGGCAAGTGTATTATGGTATACATGGATGACTTGAAAATATTTTATAAATATCAATTTGATCATGTCAAACACTTGGATTATATTTTTGACAAATGTAGATATTCTGGTATTTCTTTGAATCCAAAGAAATACCAGAATCTCTACATTTGAATCCAAATAAATGTGTCTTTGGTGTAACTGAAGGAAAAATCCTTGTCCATTTAATCATAAAATATGGTATTTTTGTGGGCCCTAAGAGAGCTGATGACATATCAAGGATACCCTTTTATAACTCTAAGAAAGAGTTAAAATCATTTTTTGGGAAGATTAAATTGGTTAGGAAGTTCATTTCTAGATTTGCTGAAATTGTCAAACCACTCAATGATATGTTAAAGGAGACTGCTCTGATTTTTTGGTCAATAGAAGCCAAGGTGGCATTTTAAGAGATTAAATATGCTATCCAAAAAGCCCTAGTTATGGTAAGTCTAGATTTTAGAGCAGATTTTTACCTATACTCTTTTGCTTCTAAACATACACTTGCTATAGTTTTAACTTAATGGAGCGAAACAAGGGAGCTCCCCATTTCCTTCAAAAGTACCAATCTAAAAGGTGTTGAGTTTAAGTACTCCCATTTGGATAAGAAAACCTATGCCTTATTGAAAGTAGTTAAATAGTTCAGGCATTACATTCCAAGGAGTGAAGTCCATGCCATAGTCCCTAATTTTGTTGTTAAATATTTGTAAAGTCAATAAATTGGGTGAATTGAGGGGCAATTTTGCCATAAAATTGTAGGAATTTGACTTAGAAATTTGACCTTCTAAATTAATCAAATATCTTGGTATATCCCAATATATTTTTGAAATACCTATAGAGGAAGATATTAATCAGTTGGACTCTAGGTTAGATGATTGGTATGGAGATATCATGCATTTATTGAGCTCTAGTAATTACCCACCTCACCTAAACAGAACTTAGATAAGAGCACTAAAGTTGAAATCTGCTCATTTTATATTCAAAGTGGGTAAACTATATAGGGATAATTATGTTGGTGTATTTTTAAGATGTATTTCTCAATATGATGTAGATGAAGTGATGTTCAATTTTCATGAAAAATTAGGGGTAGGGCACCCTTCAAGTTCAACTACTATACACAAAATATTGAGAGCAGACTACTACTAGCCTACATTGTTTAAAGGTGTACATTTGCATGTTAGAACTTGTTATCAGTATCAAATATTTGTAGCTAATGAGGCTAAATGAGCTCTACCATTATAGCCTGTTATAATAGATAAATATTTCATGCAATGGGGACTTGATTTTGTGGGAGTGATGAACTCAAATTCATCAGCAAGATACAAGTATGTATTAACCACCACTGATTACTATACGATATGAGTTGAAGCTACAACCACAATGAGGAGCACAACTCATGAAGTGATTGATTTTTTGAATTCAAATATCATAACCAGGTTTAGGGTTCCTTTAAATTTGGTTTATGATAATGGGCCAGCCTTTCAGTCATTGGAATTTGCAAAGTTGCCATACCAAAAAGGTATAGTCATCAAATTTTCATCTAACTATTATCCCCAAGGAAATAGACTAGCTGAGTCCATGAATAAGAATTTGATAAATGCCATTAAGAAGTCTATTGTAGAAAAACCTAGACAATGGCATACATTACTGAAGTAAGCACTTTGGACTGATAGGATAAGACACAAAGAAGCTCTTACAATTTCACCATTTACTTTACTATATGGCACTCATCCTATTGTTATCGTTTCATTAAAATTACCTACATACTAGTTTACCTTGGACTATTTTAAATGTTATTGTAGATCTAGAAGCTTGTATATTGGACTTAATTAATTTTTAGAATGAACAACTTCAAGCTTTAGAGCATATCAGCCGACATCAAGAGATAGTCAAGCATTAGTTTGACAAAAGAGCAAAAGTAAAATATTTTAGACTTGCAAAACCGGTGCTTCTATGAGAAAAATCCCATGAGAAGAAAGGTAAGCACACTAAGCTACAACCTCTATGGATAGGGCCATACCACATTGTAAAAATTTTGGGTAATAATGCATTTCGTCTACAGGAGCTAGAAGGTAATTTTATCAAAACTAAAAAATAAAATGGTTAGTTGATCAAATTTTGAACCTTTAGTAAGGCTTCTCGGCTATCTAGTCTTTCTCAAAAAAAAAGAAAAGGAGAGGAGAGAAAGAGAGTTCCAAAAAAAAGAAAAAAATAAGAAAATAGTTCCATAATAAAAGGAAGATAGTCGAGATTCCTGAAAGAGAAATCTTAGACATATTCACTAAAGCTATATATGCTCCTTGTCTATGAAACAAGTTCTTAAAAATAAAGTTAAGAGAAACTATGTTGGGGCTATAAAAGGCTAAACTAGAAATAGAGCTCTACTCAAATAAACTTATGTAGCTCTAACAGTCTGGTTAATCCTAAGTAAGAGTTCTAAACCATGGTCATCTTAAGAGGAAGAATTTATGCATTGCAATCACACACCAGAGTTTTCCTTGAATGATTCAACCTAGTATGTCCCTAGGAAATTTCAAAGGTCTGGAAGATAATAATTAAAATAGTTTGAAAATATTTGTGGCAAGGTAGGATACATGGTTTAAATTGTTTTAAAATTGGAGTTCTAGGTTCTAAATAGTGCTACTATTTTCCTACAAATGTCACCATTTGTTGAGAAGCAACTCAACCCCTACTATAAATAAAATTTTATTTTTTTTGAAATGATTAATTTTTATTTCCAAGGGGACCCTTGAATTTTTCTTTTTTTTAATCCAAGTTTTGTTTGCATCAAGTCCTTAAATTTTGCATGCATCAAGGTGCCAAAACTGCTTTCCTAGAACATTGTTTTTAATTAATTTCTTATGAACATTTATGCTTCAATGGTATTATTTACGGTTAAGTGCTGAGAAATTTTTATTTTCAATAGTTTCTAAGGTCTCAAAGATTTAAAATTAACTTCTAAAGTTCTTTAAATTTTTTTATTTTATTGTAATGTTTACTTCAATCTTGGAAATGCTATATCTTCTACCACAAGGATTTGTTTGAGGTGATTCAAATTTTGGATGAAATATCTCGAACTCACCTTTCCAATGGTGCCAAATTTTTAGGGTTTCAAGTAGGGTTTTCCTTCTAAAAATAGTAGTTTCTATTTCCAGCCAATAAACTTATTAATACAATATATTTTAATACTAAGTGATTTTTCAAGTTGTTTTTGCATATTCAGATACCCATTTGGCTCATTTGAATGCATGAAAGGTTTTGTTAAATTTTTAGCACTTTCAAAATTTGCCCTAAATTTTACACCACATGAAACTGACAACTTCCGCATAGTTAAAATTCATTTTCCAGTATCTGAAAGTATTTTTCGAGAATGGAAGATCATTCAAAAATATTTAAAGTGCCAAAACCTAAAGTGCCAAAACCTAAAGTGCGGGGTCATTGAAATCATTTTTTGATTTTTTTGAAAATTTTACAAAGTGCCCAAAAAATTAGTCAATGTACAAATTCTAGAAAATTTGGTAAGTATTGGAAGAAAAGGAGAAAATGAAAAATGTCACCATTGCAGAATTTCTAAGGTTGGAAGAAGAGAAAATGAAAAATATCACGATAAAGATAAATGAAAAATGTTATGAGACATTTCTAAGGTTGGAAGATAAGGAAATGAAAAATTTCACTATCGTGACATTCTCAAGAAGAAAGAGAAAATGAAAATGATATTCTCAGGAAGAGAGAAAGAGAATGAAAAAATTTACGATATTGCGACATTTCTAAGTTTTGGAAGAAAATGGGCTTAAATGAAAAATGTCACAATATCCCAACATTCTTCTTGATATTCTTAGGAAGAGAGAAAGAGAAAATAAAAAATGTATATCACGACATTTCCAAAGAAAGAAGATAAGAAAATAAAAAATGTAGGTATATCGTGATATTTGCAAGATAGAAAGAGAAAATTAAAAAAATGTAGCAATATAGCGACATTTTCAATGAAGGAAGACAAAAAAATGAAAAATGTAGTGATATCGCAACATTTCCAAGGAAGGAAGAGAAGAAAATGAAAAATGTAAAAATACCGCGACTTGCCATGATTTTACAAATTTCTTAGAGAGAGAAAAATAAATGATATAAAAATGTCAAACCCTAGGGATTAAAATAATAATAAAAAAATAATTAAAATATCAGCCCTAAAAAGTTTTTTGAGGCAAACTTTGAAAAAATAATAAAAATTTTAAAACCTAAAATTAAAGTTTAAACCTTGAAAAATTAAATTAATTTAATTTAGTTCTAAAAGTTAATGTTCTAACATTTTCCCTTTTTTAAATTTTTGCACGAATTTGCTGGTGGATGCATTTAATGGTAAAATTAATGGCGGAAGCGATGGTGGGTAAAGAATTTCAATAGGAATGATGCAGGAGCATCCAACGGTGTAAGGGCAATCCTGCAGCACCAAAAATAAGAATTTGTATTTTCTCTTTCAGTTGTAGGTTTCTTTAGTTGTTTTATAGTCCATGATGACACTTAAGAGGTATAAGTCAGCCAAAAGTCAAAAAAGGTAGAAACTGGGAAGTGGTCATTTTTAGGAAATTGGCCTAAATGGACACCTATGGATTTGAAAATTTACCCAAAGGAGGGGAATTGAAAAATTAGACTTTTGGTGAAAGAATCACCCCAATACCCTGAACGGTTTGAGAGATATTAAAGTTTTCATCCCGAGAAATTTTTCCAACATAGCTTAAAAATGAAATATGAAGACCTTAGAGGCCATTTTTGAGGGATGAAATTGACCTCAATGTATGGTTCAGTGATTGAAGCATTGTATATCTCTTCACAAGCTTTCCAATGATATCTTACAATAGTCAATTGGGTCAACGAGTCAAAAGTTATGGCTCCGGGAAGCTTTGCGACCAAAATTCAGTTTTTGCATGAAAATTCCTAGGCGGGAATTGGGGTTTCGATGGGAAACAAGGTTTCTTTGTAATAAAATCAGAGAATTAGGGTTTCATTGTAACTTTGGGGTAGAGAGTCTCTGTTTTTCCCATTTTTCATGAAAGTAAGATGAAAGTAAGGGTTTCTATTGCAGTTTCTCTATTTTTCAGAAGATTGTTTGTGATTTGTTGATTATGTTCCTCGTCAGCAAATCAAGCAAACGAGATTTCACGAGGATAGAAGGCCTGGGAAATCAGTGATCCATCCAAATTTTGCAAATGAGGAATTAATGAGATGCTCTTACAACTTGCCTAAAGGTGAAGATACACTTGCATGTAGTATCCACCCGATGAAGATAAAATCGGATTTTATCTTCTCCATTTATGGTAAGATACCCAAGCAGATTTCCGTAGTGATTAGGGTTGATTAGAACTCTATTTAAAAATGCTTTTATATTGTAATGCCTTGGAGGTGGGATTTTAAATTATTTTTAATTCCCTAGGAGAAGATATTTTATGAAAAATTAGGGCATGTATTGAGTCTATAAATACTCCCATAAAATGTAATCGAAGGATGCGAAAACTTGGAAATAAAGACTTCTAGAATTTTTTAATAAATTTTGTTTTGGAATAATTTCTTCTGTACTTGAGGCTGGTGTGACATCATTTTCTGCAATAGTGTGGACGAGAGCCTAATATTTTCAGGACTATGATAAGTGCACCTTCTTTTGTTTTCATCTCGCTTAAGAATTTATTTAATTTAATTGTAAATCTGTAATTGTTGAGATTATGTTAGGTTGTTTAGCTTCATTATATTTTCTCTATGCTTGAGGGAATTATAACCTTAAGGTTCAAGCTAGTGTTCTAATTGCTCTGTTCTCACTGTGCAAGCTAGACTGCTAGTGAGAAACACCAATTATCATTAACCTCCCTTCTATTTGTAATTTTTATTTTATCTCTGTCTTGTTTTGTCCCATGCTCAAGGTTGAAAGTGATCTTAGAGAGCTGGATACTATCTTTATTTGATATTGTATGTTGTTAAGTTGAGTAATTTGATTGATTTTAATAGTTACAATTTGCAATTAGATTAAAAATCCTCTCTTTTTTATCCTACCTTGCTCTCTCTATTTTATTTTTGAAATATTCCCTTTTTTATTTTATTTAAAATTATTTATTCAATTAATATACTAAAATATGATGAGCTAGATCAAACAAAACATAAATCTTATTGATAAACCAAAAAAAGCACAGATAGAAGTTGAACCCCCTTGCAAGTACACAAGCAGTCAACTTGAAACTATTCCTAAAGTAGAATAGATTGAGGATGTTTGACCTAATCTTGTAACTCACACCTTGGATAACCAGCAAGATCCTAAAGTGAGAGGGAATTAATTCCCATTAAATTTTACTTGTGTTTTAATTTTATGTAGGGTGTTGTTGGCATTTTTGCCACATTATTTTGATTGTTGATTATTCATGCATAAGATGTTGAATTCCTCACTCCTATACAGGTTTTGATGCAAAAAATGCCTAAGTCCAAAGACTGTCGTGAAATCGTGACAAAAAATAGCATGGAGAGCCAAAGTTGAAAACCGTCACGATATCGCGACACGTCGCGTTATCGCGGGTCTGTTGAGGAGAGAGAAATCAAATGTAAACAGTCATGATTTCACATGTCAAAAAATAACGATCAACACAGTCAACGGAGGCAGAGCGACAAAATTGTCGTGAAATCATGACATTTCATGTTTTCGTGACTTGCGATGGCCAGGGAGCATAATGTTAGAAAATTTCACGAAATCGTGACATAACTCAGCAAAGGGTGATGGCAATAAACTTGGTAGCGATATCGCGACAGAATATCGAACACGGCATAAAAGGTGAAAGACATCGCAAAATTGTGACGTGTTGCGTGATCGCGGCACAGTTGAAACAAAATACTTAAGGCATAAAACATGTAGCGATTTCACGCCATTTTTAAAGATGAGGGCAAGAAAGAATTTGGCGTCACGATTTCGCGACATTTGTGGAGATAAATCCTAGCAACAAAAAAACGTCATGATTTTGCGACACATTGGGCAAGAAAGACTAAGTGCAGCAAATTGTCATGATTTCGCAACATGATGATTTTCGCGGTCGAAGAGCAACAAAGTCCAAGGAGACAGAACCTGTCACGATTTCGTGACATGATGGAGATTGAAGAATCCTTGAGGCAAGAGTGTCACATTTTCATGGGTTAGAAGCAGGACCGTACAGAATGGATGAAAATTGTCATGAAATCATGACATGTCACATTTTCGTGACTTAGAAGAGAAGATTGAGCAGCGGCGAGATAGTGTAGCGATTTTGTGACTGGTCTGATTTTCACGACTTAGAAGATGAAACAAAGATGCCGATGGGAAAACGTAGCGAAAGCGCGACTTGTCTTGTTTTCGTGATGTATAAGTGAGACACAGCCGAAAGAGAGAAAGTGTAGCGAAATCACGCAGTGTCGTGTTTTCACGATTTGAAGCAGCTAAAGAACAACATGGATGAAGAACATCACGAAATCACGCATTGTCACATTTTTGCAAAAATGGAGCTTAGAAGGAGCATAATTGTACGGAGCGTCACAATTTTGCGATGCGTCATGTTTTCACGGTTCAAGGTAGCAAAGGAGACAAAGGAGCCGAATACATCATGATTTTGTGACATGGATGGTTTTCATGGTTCCAAAGTGAAAAAGTGTACAGAGCAGAAAGACATCACGATTTCGCGACATGTCGCGTTTTCGCGACCTATTACAGTTTCGCTCCAGAAAGTAGTTCAAATGGCTTGATGAAGTTTTGTGATTTCCAATGATTAAAAGTGCTCCAAAATTAAATGTTTTGCTGCTTTTCGATGTGAGCAAGGTAGAAGAACATGTCCAAGCCATCAGAATTAAAGATTTCCATTATCCAAAGCGGTTGTTCATGATTTTTCTAACGGTTCAAGCATGTTTCAAGAACGACCATTTAATGAAGACGATCGACTCCTCGTTCCATTCAATTTCTGGGTTCTTCGAGGCTGGTTTAAGGGGATGATTTCCTTATTTCCATTGCACATGTTGTAGATATCGAGGAAGTTCGTTGCAAGTTTTAAATGTTGTAAAGCAAGACTTCTATATAAATCAATGTAGATCTTAGAAAAAGGGATCGGGAGTTTGAGAGACATTTTGCTGGAAACATTCAAGTTATTTGCGTAAATAAGAAATATTTGGCCTCTGATTTTGCAAGCGTCTTTCTGTGTAATGATTTCCTTCTATTTCATGTATTTCTTAGTTAAGCTCGTCTTTCCAATCTGCTGTTAGATTCAAATTCTGCATTTGAGTTTGAATATTGCTTAAAAGAAAGTGAGTTCTGGAATGCAATTCTGAAGGTTGTCTACGCAAAGTCGTAAGTGGATTATGCTGTATTCTGAAATTATATGCTGTTTATATGCTTGAGGTTAAATTCTTGCTAAGTTTCTTTCTCGATCTAACAAATTTGGCCTACGGCTATATTTCCCATCTCTTTCCATGTTTTTTCCTGTTTCTTTCTGCACATTTATAATTCCTTTCCAGCAACTCTAATCTTAAATCAAACTTAGTATTAGTAAGGGAACCAGCCCTCTCTGGAGATTTGTCTGGGAGACATTTCTTTTTCCTAGCCTTTCAATGTTGGCCGGGTCTAGGGTGCATAGTTTTTAGAAAATCCTTTCCTGTGGCAGATTCGTGACCAACAGGTGTGCATGAAAGTCGAGCCAACACCACCTTATCCCTTGGAATCTCATTTTTATTAAAATATTAATTTCACTATTTTGGATTGAATTCAAAAATGCACCTTTTAATAATTTAATAATAAACCCACCTTCTTGCTCATGAAGGAAAAATGAATCTGGGAAGAATTATAAAATGGAAAACAAGTAATTGGGAAGAGGAGGGAAATCTTGAGGCTTAGGGAGTATGATATCTACCTTGGTAGATCAGAAAATAAAAAGCTTTAAGAGTACTAATTTTTTAACTAAAGGCATTTACCCAAGATGAGTGATTTTTAGGAAGCAATATTAGGGAGGAAAACATGGGAGCTCAGGAGGAAGGGGGATAAGGATTCACAAGTGAGGATTTTTCATCACCTTGCAGGAGCTCTAGGTGGGAGCTTTCAACTTATAAATTTTTTATGTTTACTCCAATAGATAGCATTTAATTATTTGTTTTTCAATGTTGGGAATGAGACGTTTGAATAATAGAGTGTTATTTTAAAATAATGCTTAAAATCAGTCTATGCTATTGAATTTGAAAATATTTTCCTTCAATGTCCCTTATAAGTTTACTTTCAAGTCATAGAGGGGTCCTTAATGTTTGGTCCTTGTAAAAGATAATTATTTGGACTCTACTTATAAATAGAAATATCGGTGTTGCTTTGACTTCGCTTTGGTGTATTAAAATACTAACAAATACATTCACTTTGGTGTATTAGATTACCAACATAGTTGTTCATATATCTTGATTGGTTTATTGAAATGTGTACTACCATAATATGAGCTTATACTATAACTTTTAGAAATGTCCAATTAAACTGTAAGATCCCTTTGGTCCAATATGAATTGCAACCTAATAAACTACCTATGCAATTATGATTGCAAATCTTGTAATAGAGTTATAAGCCTTCCATGGTTGGAAATGGTCTCTATTTCAATACTATAGATCGTTGTCTCAAAGTGATACTTTCCACTATTGGTAGAATCCCCTATTAAATTTTGTAGGCCACTGTCACAAACTGAAATCATGATTTATAACTCTTTGGGGTTAGTAAGGATTTGATTAAAAATAATTTATTCTATATCGTAGTTCATCCATGCTATGACCTATAAATTGATATTTGTTCATCTATCATTACAAATAGATAGATATACAGGAGTTTAGCTCTCTCTGTTGCAGTTGATTCTGCACCATTTGAAGACTGCCTTCATCACTAACATAACTAACCAAGAATTTAACCAACACATTAGCTACATTTATGCTATTTTGACATTGATATGTGGCACACACTACATTTATGCCTTCATAAATACAAAATATTTATAATTATTACCGTAAAAATATTTTCTAAAACCATTTTAATAGAATCTAGTTTTGATCTATGCAAAGAGATGAAGATTCAGTTTCTATGAGTGTTTTTTTTTAAACATGGTGGAATCAGTAGCTGCCATGAATCCGGGTAGGCTGTCCAAATTTTATGGCCACCACAATATTTTGCATTGTCTACCCTGGAAGCTGCCACACAGATCTTTGCACAGTCCACTCCTATGAACGCCATGCCACAATCATTTTAAACCTTTTACGCCACTAAAAGCACCAAGAAAGGGACAAGCATTCAGTCTGGTGAGGCTTGAGATTTGAACCTTGGACCTCTGCCCCCATTATGGGGTTTGGATGAACCAATTGGTCTACACCCTGGACCTAGTTTCTATGAGTGTTAGGTTAAAATTTTTATTTAGTTGCAGGTAGGAAAGATCTTATGAATTTGGAAAATCCTCAAGACAACCTTCATTAAAGAGACTCAAATCTATACTAAATTGATCCAGGCCTAGGTTCTCATTAATTATTTTCTTTTGATTTAAACTCCTTACAGATAAATTTAGTCTTTGCCTTGAACAAAAAATATCATGATCATCACTCTAACATGCCTTGATATGAATTCTTAATCCATCTATAGCATAGCTATCAGTTTCCTATTATCATAAACATAATAGATACCCATGTACTGTTATTAGGTAGTAGTTTTAGTTTGTTAGGCCTTAGATCAGATGAAAATGGAGTTCAAGGGTTTGTAAGTCACATTTGAGAGCCCTCTCAAGGATCTTATACCTATATGATGGCCCTTGAGCACATGAATTACCATGGTGAATGCTGATTTCCACTTAGGAGGAAGCCATCAGAGGGCTTCCATGAGCATTGTCCCACATGGGATATGTTTGAGCCCATTCTAGTTGATAAAGAGAGCGAGGCTCTATTGATTTCTCAACCAATATGTTATGATTAGGATTGACCCCACATAGGGTATACTTGGTGTGCACCCTTACTAAACGAAGGAGATTTAGCCTCTACCACTTGATATTGTGTTGCTCTTGCATTATCGCAACATTGACCCTTTTGGGTATGTATAGTTTATTTTTAATATAATTAAAATAGAACCTTAGGCCTTCATGGTCAAACATAATAATTTTTCCTTTTGAATAAATAAAGGAGAAATTAAAATTAGAAAAGAGCCTCGAAAAAGGGAGAACTTACTTTAAAAATTTATCGCGAAGAAAAATTTATATATCTATATGCATTTTGGAGAAACAATATAGGCCCAATTTGATTAAGGTCAAATTGAGGGAGAACCTCACCTCATTTTGGAAAATAATGGATAATTCTCTTGAGAGAAGCAATTATACCAATCTTGAACAATTTTGGAAAGATAAAAATGTGTCCTAAAATAAGAATTTTGGATGTCAATTGATTAATATTTGGAATTAAATTTTGGTAGGAAAAGTTGATGGTAAATCCGAATACAAACTAGTAGTAAAGTAGGATAAATTGGTAGACAATGCCATTGCAAACCCTTTTATCAATCCTATGAAAAGAATTAGTAAAGTAGGTCTATTTATAATGGAAATTTAGGAACACTCTTTTGTAGAAAAGGGTGTAGTCAAGATAAGAATGAGTGTGGGATTTATTCCTTGCAAACATTATGGGGTTTCCTCATTATGGATCAATCATATGATTAATGATCCTATGGGTGGGTGAAATCAGTATGATCTTAACTTTAGAAGAATAGTTTTAATGATTTATTTTGAAGAGGATTTTGGAAAAATTTTCAATTCTAAGTTATTCTAGGATGAAGTTTAAGGAGAGAATGGATAGAATTATATTATTGGTTCAAAATTATATGTATATATTATATGGAGGGGTTATTGCCACATTTGGAATAAGCTTATCAACATTGATATATATTAATATAAAATGGATTAAAGATCTAATCTTGAGGAATAGTTTATCATTTTTATATACTTTACACATATGATGTAGATATAAGCATAATTACCTAATGAATTCCTTTAATACATTTATAATAATTCACCTATTAGGTTTGAGTGGTTATCAACCTTTAAGAATAAATGTGAATTCATTCTTGAGGTAATTATGGTATTCCCTATTGATAATTGATGAGATTTCTCTATAATATGAATTTGATGATCATTTCATAAATTTGTGACATTCTTATGTATAATTTATGATAATTTCATATAATAATTTGTGATATTCTTATGTATTGATTTGATGAAGGAAATATGGAATTCCTTAGTTACATCATGATTTGAAAAAGGAACGTTTGATTCCTTTAATTGTATAATTGATTTAGATAAAGGATCCATGGGATGCATTTCTATACTTGTAATTATGATTATTTAAATTTATGAAATGAGAGGAAAAATATATTTTGGAGGTTGGGTTTATTCCTCGTAAGGGTTCCCAGGATATATGTTGTGTACCTATATTTTATGGTTTGCAATTGATGTTATACATGGATGTTATATTTATTTTCTATTATGATGTTAATTAGATAGATTGTGGATGTTGCATGAGATGGAATTTAAATGTTATTTACTTTCCAATAAGATGATGCATTTATATTTTCATAAGATGATTACTAAAGTGTTATATGATTTTTGTTAACAAGCAATGTTCAATAAGTAAGAATGGTTTATATTTGCACTTGAGGTTTATTAGATCTAATAATGGATGTTGCACTTGCTTTTCCAATAAATGGATATTTTAATATGATGCAATGGTTTATGCTTTGATTCAAGTAATGGTCTTGAAATGAGTGAAGCAATCTCTATGTATTGTTTAATAATACATGCATGGTATTTCACTACAAAATAATATAATGCTAAATAAATTAGGAATTAATATTGAAATTATATTCAATTAGATATGTAATTAAAATTCCTAATTAAAGGAGATATAGAAAGAATTAAATAAAAGAATTAATCAACATAATAAAGGAAGCTGTTGGTCATCAAATCTTCCTAGGAAAGGATTTGGGTAAGTGTATGCGCCCTAGACCTGGACCAACATTGAAAGGCCGAAGGGAAGAGATGCCCTTCGTGCCAATCTTCGGAGAAAGGCCGGCTCCTATGCTAAACTACTTTGGTGTTTTGAGATAAGGGATGCAAGAAAGAGATAAATAGAGTAAGGATGCAGGAAAGAGATAAAAAGAGTTAGGGTTAGAGAAAGAAATAAAAAAGGGGTAAGGGAAGAGAGATCAGTAATTTAAGGTGAGAGAGAACAGGAATCACGATCACTAACTAACAACTTGAATAGCAACAAAGAACACCAAGAATAAATGAAAGAAATTCCACATTAACCTTCCTATGTATCCTCTGAGCGAGCTCCATGATTCTCCTTCTCCCTTTCATCGAAATTCAGGGTTTAGAGTAAAGACAATTAGGACAAGCGAATATAACAGAAACCACAACCCACCAGGCAGCATAAAAAAAAACCAATATGGCATTTTTCCTCCCCTATGTATCCTTCAGGCAAATTTTAGGGTATAGTCCCCAATTGCACACCGAATTCAGGATTCAGAGTCTTAGTATACAAATGAAGAAAGACAAAAGAAATAAACACAGAAGGCAGCATAAAAGAAAGGAATTGGTCCCAAAGCTCTTTAGTATTAATCGTAGGACATCAAGTTATAGCAGCTTTCTAGCAGATAGTTCCCCCCCTTTCTACATTACAATACCTAGGTTTTTATAGAGGACCCGACCCTCTGAGTCATTATTACACAGGATGGTGAAGTATACTCTTGATATCTGAGAAGTTGGATCCTCATGGCCCTCATGACTGAGCTCTCAAATACATTACCAGAACTGGAAACTATGAGCGAGTCAACCATGGAAACATGCATTGATGAGTCGTCTGAGTGTCCTTGGTTTCTGGGTGCAATGCTCAAGTGGCCACCATGCTTGTCGGGCTCTCCTTCAGGGACTGATACTTCGCTTCCAATTGCCAAAAATGAGCAGTGAGCTTATTAGGAAAGTAATAATGCATTTATGAGGCACTTGATCATCTCGAGAAAATACTTGGCTTGGAGTGCGTGCCCCTTTTGAGTCATAAAAAAGCAACATGTCACGATATCGCGACATTTCTATGTCTTCAGCTTGGTTCTTCTTCTTGCATCGCAAAAATATGACATGTCATGAAATCGCGACATTTCTATGTCTTTGTCCTCTTCTATTGCTTTTGGTCACGAGAATGCAACATGTTGCGATATCGTGACGCTTTTCCTCTTTTGGTCGTGAGAATGCAACATGTTGCGATATCGTGACACTTTTCCTCATTTGGTCGTGAGAATGCAACATGTCGCAATATCGCAACACCTTTCCTCTTTTGGTCGCGAGAATGCAACATGTCACAATATCGCAACACTTTTCCTCCTTTGGTCGCAAGAATGCAACATGTTGCGATATCGCGATGCTTTTTCTCTTTTGGTCACGAGAATGCAACATGTCGTGATATCGTGACACTTTTTTTCCTTTGATCGTGAGAATTCAACATGTTGCGATATCGTGATGCTTTTCCTCTTTTGGTCACGAGAATGCAACATGTCACGATATCGTGACACCTTTCCTCTTTTGGTCGTGAGAATGCAACATGTCACGATATCAAGACACTTTTCCTCCTTTGGTCGCGAGAATGCAACATGTCGCGATATCACGACACTTTTCCTCATTTGGTCGTGAGAATGCAACATGTCATGATATCGCGACGCTTTTTCCTTCTTGCTCTTTCTCCTTGCTTTGAGCCGTGAAAATGCAACATGTCGCGATATCATGACACTTTTTCTTTCTTACTCCTTCTCCTTGCTTTCAGCCATGAAAATGCAACATGTCATGATATCGCGACACTTTTTCTTTCTTGCTCCTTCTCCTTGCTTTTGGCCGCAAAAACGCAACATGTCACGATATCGTGACACTTTTTCCTTCTTTTGGCGAGGCTATCTTATTTGGCTTTTTTGGTAGCAAATCTTCTTCTTCATTTTATGTACAAGGGGGTGGCATTGAAAGACAAAATTGTTGCAACACTTACAAATACTTTCGAAGCAACAAAAAAAATACTTTACAAAGAGAAATTTTTGATTTTTTTCTACCCCTCTATGCAATGTGACAAAATTGTCAACATTCTTGGTGGCTCACGGGGCATTTAGCTTGTCTGAATGCAGAGATCCCAGGCCTTTATCCATTGGGCAATAGAGTCATTCCCATTGTCTTCTTCTTTGACTATCCACTGACAACATTTTTTTTTTGTTTGTTTGTGCCTAGGATCCTAAGCAACACTTAGTGCCTTTGAAAATTATTTAATAGCCAGGATATTTATAGTATTTATGCAAAATTTTGCGACATGATTGGCATGTCGCCACCATAAACCCAACTTTGGGTTCCTATCCGATGAACTCGCAATGTCCAGACCAGATCTTATTGAACTTCAGTTGATCTTTGAAGTTTGGCTGGCCTCTTCCCAAAGTTGTCCATGTTGTGAATAGGGAGCAACGCAGTGAGTTGTTGTTGTTGCCAATACCCATACTGTTGATGAAAGATGTGGCAAAGAATTTTACCGCATGAGGGGCCTCTTTGGGTACTGGTCATGGTGATGGTTGGAACCAATACCAGAATACTAAAGAATCTACTAACTTTGGGCTGGGTATAGGTTCTTCCATCCTCCTGATGTGGTAACAGGGCTCCTCCAACAAAGAGTAATCTTCTAGGATCTCTTCAGGTTCATCTTGATGAGACATGCTTAATGGATTCTGGTTGAATACTTGCGTGCCATCCACTGGGATACAAAAAGGGTGCAAAAATGTGCCCTCTTTGTTCTTAGGTTCTACCACTTGAGTCTATTTCTCTCCTTGGCCCATCTCTTGATGGAGACTGCAAGAAACCATATTGTTCATTGCTGGATCATGGCTTGCATATTCCCATTGTTGGCCTTGGATGAAATTTGCCTCTTGAGATCCAAACAACTGCATCTCAGGCCTCTGCTCAGTATGAGGAGTCTACCATGATGAATACTATGTTGGATAAACAAGAGCAGTAATTATTGGGTAGGGTGATGGGGCTGCTCCCCACTGCCACTTTCTCGATAAGAGCAAAAGTTGTTCTGCTCGTATTTCTTCCTCAAATATTTGAGGGAATATTCGCTCACCTGATCACAGTAAGAGGAGGCCCATGTCCGGGTGAAAGGCCCAAACATAGAAGAGGTGGGCTTGGGTGGGCATCGGTTGGATCTCTCCTAGAATTCTCTTCCAACTTCTATAGAATCGGACATTGAAGTCTGTAATGCTCTCCAAAGGTGCTCTCCTGATGGTGGAGAGGTACGTCAAAAGCTGGAAGGGGTCTTGAGAGCCATCAAATGTTCTAAATAGTGCTCCTGCTAAGTCATCCCATGAGCAGATGCTTTTACACCCGAGCAGTCTGTACCACTGTAGTTCCCTTCCTTCCAAATATAGAACCAGGAGTCTGATCATGACATCTTCATGGATTATGTCATGGAGGGGCGCTAAAGTAGCAACATATTCAAGGTGTTCTTGGGCCATTCCCTTAGTGCCATTGTATTTCATCACTATCTTCAAGGCGCTTTCAAGAATTTCATGGTAACTTTGGAGATTTAGAGGGCCACGATCATCCCAGCTGGGATAGCATACCCTCTCCATTATAGTAGTGGCCTGCAGAGATCACGATTCTTGCCACTAAGTCGGAGTCGCCAGGTGAACAGACTTTTCTCTGCTTGTGAGGTCAAGGCTACTCACCAAACCTTGATTCCTCTAGGATGTATTCTTTCAGATTTAAAAGGTGCCTATGATCAATAAATCTAGATCTTCAGCTCAGTCAGAGTCACCAGGTGATTTTTCCAAATGGAGGCAATCCAGAGATTCACCAAACTCGGGCTTCCTTAAAACATGGGACCTTGGTCCCACCGGGCATGCCAAAAATTGTTGGTCATCAAATCTGCCTAGGAAAGGATTTGGGTAAGTGTATGCGCCCTAGACTTGGACCAACATTGAAAGGCCGAAGGGAAGAGATGCCCCTCATGCCAATATCCATAGAAAGGTTGGCTCCTATGCTAAACTACTTTGGTGTTTTGAGATAAGGGATGCAAGAAAGAGATAAATAGAGTAAGGATGCAGGAAAGAGATAAAAAGAGTTAGGGTTAGAGAAAGAAATAAAAAAGGGGTAAGGGAAGAGAGATCAGTAATTTAAGGTGGGAGAGAATAGGAAGCACAATCACTAACTAACAACTTGAATAGCAGCAAAGAACACCAAGAATAAATGAAAAAAATGCCACATTAACCTTCCTATGTATCCTCTGAGCGAGCTCCAGGATTCTCCTTCTCCCTTTCATCAAAATTTAGGGTTCAGAGTAAATACGATTAGGACAAGTGAATATAACAGAAACCACAACCCACCAGGCAACATAAAAGAAAACCAATATGGCATTTTTCCTCCCCTATGTATCCTTCAGGAGAATTTTAGGGTATAGTCCCCAATCGCACACCGGATTTAGGATTCTGAGTCTTAGTATACAAATGAAGAAAGACAAAATAAATAAACACATAAGGCAACATAAAAGAAAGGAATTGAGCCCAAAGCTCTTTAGTATTAATCACAGGACATCAAGTTACAACAAATTTCTAGAAGATAGTTACCCCCACTTTCTACATTACAATACCTGGGTTTTTATAGAGGACCCGACCCTCTGAGTCATTATTACATAGGATGGTGAAGTATACTCTTGAGATCTGAGAAGTCGGCTCCTCGCGGCCCTCATGACTGAGCTCTCAAATCCATTACCAAAACTGGCAACTGTGACCGAGTCAACCATGGAAACATGCATTGATGAGCCATATGAGTGTCCTTGGTTTCTAGGTGCAATGCTCAAGTGGTCGCCATGCTTGTTGGGCTCTCCTTTAGGGACTGATACTTCGCTTCCAATTGCCAAAAATGAGCAGTGAGCTTACCAAGCAAGTAAGAATGCATTTATGAGGCACTTGATCATCTCAAGAAAATACTCAGCTTGGAGTGCGTGCCCCTTTTGAGTCACAAAAAAGCAACATGTCATGATATCATGACATTTCTATGTCTTCAGCTTGGTTCTTCTTCTTGCATCACGAAAATATGACATGTCACAAAATCACAACATTTCTATGTCTTTGTCCTCTTCTATTGCTTTTGGTCGTGAGAATGCAACATGTCATGATATCGTGATGCTTTTCCTCTTTTGGTCACGAGAATGCAACATGTCACGATATCATGACACTTTTCCTCCTTTGGTCGCAAGAATGCAACATGTCACGATATTGCAACACTTTTCCTCTTTTGGTCACGAGAATGCAACATGTCGCGATATCATGACACTTTTCCTCTTTTGGTCACAATAATGCAACATGTCGTGATATCGCATTACTTTTCCTCCTTTGGTCACGATAATGCAACATGTCGCGATATCACGACACTTTTCCTCCTTTGGTCGCGAGAATGCAACATGTCGCGATATCGTGACACTTTTCCTCCTTTGGTCGCGAGAATGCAACATGTCGTGATATCGCGACACTTTTTCTTTCTTGCTCTTTCTCCTTGCTTTGAGCCATGAAAATGCAACATGTCACGATATCGCGACACTTTTTCTTTCTTGCTCCTTCCCCTTGCTTTCGGTCGCGAAAACGCAACATGTTGCGATATCGTGAAACTTTTTATTTCTTGCTCCTTCTCCTTGCTTTCGGCCGTGAAAACGCAACATGTCACAATATCATGACACTTTTTCCTTATTTTGGCGAGGCTATATTATTTGGCTTGTTTGGAAGTGAAGTTCTTCTTCTTCATTTTATGTACAAGGGGGTGGCATTGAAAGCCAAAATTGCTGCAACACTTACAAATACTTTCGAAGCAACAAAAAAAATACTTTACAAAGATAAATTTTTTATTTTTTTCTACCCCTCTATGCAATGTGACAAAATTGTCAATAGGAACATAAGGTTAGATAGGATTTGATCACTCCTATCACAAGAGTTGACACTAACCATGTCATAATTCTCTTGGTTACTTGCTATTCTTAATGATGTTGGTTTAAACATACTTGATTGTGAACTATACATTAACTATAGACTTTTTATGATTAAAAGAACTTATCTTGTGTTAGGTTAGAATTTTGGGGTTCTTACTACAGTTACTAAAAAATAATTCTTAGTTGTAGTTCTTTCCATTAATAAATTCAAGTATTATATAACATAGTATAAAGTATTTATCCATACTAACCATTCTTCCGTTAAATATCTAATGAAAAAAACCTTAGTTGGGGGAAGAGTGGTTATATGGTTGCTCTTATTTCAAGAATTTAATATTACAATTGAAGATAAAGCAGGTAAATATAATGTCATTGCAGATCATTTATCTCATATGCATATATTTGATGATGATAAATTGATTATTGATAATTTTCCAAATGAACATTTGTTTGTTCTTTCTATTTTCACTCCTTGGTATGTTGATACTATAAAATATTTAGTAATAGGGAAAATACCATACAATTTCACACCGTATGAGCATAGAAAGTTAATACATCAAAGTATATTTTATATATGGATCAATGGAGTATTGTTTAAGTCTTATCTTGACCATGTGATTAGATGTGTGCAAGAGGATAATGTTTGTTACATAATTTGGGTAGTACATGAAGAACTTTGTGTAATTCATTATCCCACTCAAAGAAAAATTAGTAAAATATTTCAAACAAGTTATATTTGGCCTACTACGCATAGGGATACCCATAGTTTTGTTGATCGATGTGATGCTTGTAAAAGGGCTAACAAACCTACACCCATAATGGATATACCTTTAATGCCACAAATAATGTTTGAATCATTCAAGAAATGGGGAATTGAATTTATTGACCCAATAGATCCTCCAAGTAAATGCAATAAATATATACTTATATGCATAGATTATGTTACTAAGTGGACTAAAGTAAAAGCCTTTCCATGAAGCACAAGCTAAATCCATAGCTGATTTTCTTTATTCACACATCATGTAGTACTTTGGAGTACCAAGAAAATTAGTTTCAAACCAAGGGATTCAATTCACCTCCCATGTGATTGAGCATTTTTTTAAACTATATCAAATAAAATATAGAAATACATTGCCATATCACTCTTAAGCTAATGGGTAAGTACAGGTTACAAATAGAGAGCTTGAAAAAATCATAACAAAAATTATAGTTGCCAATAGGGTTGATTGGGTAGAAATATTGAAATAAGCTACATTGGCATATAACACAACTTGGAAAACCACCACAATACTATCACCTTATGAAATGGTCTATGGGAAGGAAGCCATTATGCCTATTGAATTTGAAATTGAAACTCTTCATACAATGGTAGAAATTGACATGGATTTGGACCAAGAACAAAAATCTAGGTTGAATAATTAAATACTCTAGATGAAAGAAGATTAGAGGAATTACACATGATAGAACTAATGCAAGTACAAAGGAAAAAATGGCATGATAAACATATTGTACCAAGATTCTCATTTCCAAGACTTCTAAGGAAATTTGAGGACAATATTGGTAGGGTACGTAGGAATAGATATTTGGGGATAAATCATTATATTGTATAGGGGTTTGCATGGGCCACAAATAACCCAAGGTTAATTGTATTATAATATTATAAATATTATATTAGTATTAGGCTCCCAAAGTAGAATTAGAAGATGGGTATATATAAGAGATATTTGTCATTGTAATCATCATGGAGATCAATCATATATAATCCTCTTTGTCTACAAAGTGGCTTATTATAATTTGTCCTCCTTAAGTGGCACTCTCATCTTGGGAGATCTTGTGTATTTATTCTTTAAGGAGTATCATTCGTGTTTTCCTACCTTAAGGGTATTATCTATCTATGTCTCATTATGTGGATTATTATTTCTGATATTATATGTGGATGAATGATTTGATATTTTTGCATATTGGTGAATGTTTTATGTTAATGATAATAAAGTTTTATAACAAGTGGTATCATAGAAACAATTTTGGTAAAGTGGTGATTATTTTTTATGGATTATAGAATTAGGGAAGATTTTTTATTTTGGAAAAATATCTCATATTTCAGGAGCCATATCTTTGTGAAATTTTATCCAATTTAGATGATTCTTGGATCATTGTGTGCAAAATTTGAAGAGATTTAAAATGAGTTATATTAAGGAATCTAAGTAGTATTAAGGGAGATATGATCTTTTGAAGTTAATTATCTGGAACAAGGGCAGTGATGAATTTTCAATTTGCAATTTTTTGAAAGATAAAATTTGTCTATTTTGGGTAAGCAAATCAGTTGCATATTATTTTATTTTGAAGAACAAATGCATATCAAATGTTTTATGTGGAATTTTAGCTTTAAATCAGTGGGAAGATATATATTTTGATAAAACCCTAGTTTGCATTGGGACATGATATATATTTTCATGAAAACCTACTTTACATTATCTTGGGGTGTTAAAATAATGGAGATACAAAATGTTTTTGGAGAAGATGATATTAATGTTAGGGATTGGTGGAAATATTTTAAATCCTTGTATCATAATTATTATCTTTGGAAATGTATTATTCCTTATTTTCTTGGATAATAAGATCTTTATTGGTTTCATAGATTTCATAGTACCCATAATTATAAAATAACTTGGGATACAATAGAGAAAGCATTATTGAGTCAATAGTACCCATATAAAAAGATAGCTAATTTGAAAGTCACCGTTAAGGGATATGAAGAATAAATAAACTTGCTTCAAAAATAACAAAATAAAATAAAAGGAGAGCTAGAAAATTTTAAATAAGTGGTAGAACATAAAAAATATGTCATTGTGCAGACAGAAGAAACTACACCTTTGGTAGCAGATAAACTAAAAAGTGGACAAAGGGATTCGTTTGAATCTAAAAATTCTATTTTATAGGTTCATGGAAGCATTCAAAAGGAAAAGGTTATTATTTCCATTAACCCTAGTAGCAAATATAATTTTATTAATATTGCTTTGGCTAAGAGGTTGCAGGTAGAAGTACAAAAAATTAAGGACATACAATTGAAGGGTGAGAATATTTAGATTTTTGAAGATCACCATGGATAAATATGTTTTCCATTCAGATTTTCATGTTATATATTGAGATGGATTATGAGGATATTTTTCTTGATTATCTTTGGTTATATTCTTTGTGTATTGTTAACATTAATGTCCAAAAGAATTTTAGGAAGCTATGATACATAAAAATAAAAATAACATTATAGAATATTTCTCATATTAAGGAGCAAGGATCCAGGAAAAGGTAGGAAGTGGTTGCAAAGAAACAAATTGAAGAACAAAATAAGAACTTAAAATAAACAAGAAGGCAGTAGTAGAAACAAATTTCATGGAAGAATTAGAAGCAACTGAGTCCATTGAAATAATAGTAGCAGAGTCCAAGGAAGATTTGTTAGAAGAGCACAATGACACACCAAACAAAGGAAACATGTAAGAACAATTTGTAGAAGATTTTAAAATAATAGAGCCAAATATTGAGGAGTCAAATAAGGTAGACCATCAAGTTAAGGTTGCAACATATCACCATCCACACTACTATGAGTGACAAAAATCTAGGACGTATGGCTCAAGGTAGCAATATTATGGTTCTACATGGAATTTGAAAGGTATCAAGTATGGTAGTGTTTGGTAAAGAAAGCATAGTAATCCTAGTTTTCAAAATGGTTCATCATAATAAAGGAATAAGTGGATCCATCATTCAAATTATCAGAATACAACAACAGAAACATTGAGCCAACGAAGTGGATTTGGATACTCAAGTGGTAAAATGGTATACCAGGATCAACATGTTTCACTAGGATGGATGGATGATCGAGACATACCAATTTCTAACATTGCTTAACAAATTATATTATCTTGTTTCTTCATATATTTAAAGGACGAAACATTTTTAAGGAGGGTGGCATGTTAGGGTACATATAAGTATATATTTGGGGCTATATTATTATATTGTATAAGGGTTGGCATGGGCCACACATAACCCAATATTGATTGTAACAACTCCATTTGTTATCATTTTATATCTATACATATTCCTCTTTCATGAGGCAAGGGTCATAATCATGAACTAAGATAGAATCATTCCATTTGGATTGTAATATATCAAGTCAAATATCATCAAGAGTTATTAAGACTTGACAAGAGTCACTCTTAAGTAGAAGTGATCAGCTTCTATGATACCCTCATATCACTCAGATATGGGAACACTATCCAAGCGTTAAAATTCATCCCTCATAAAATGGAAATCACCATACTATCCATCAAGACCAATAAATCGATGAATGACTTAAATATGGAAACCCATCATAATGAAATAACCTCAATAATGGTTATTCATAGATCATAGATCCAACCCACATCTTCCTAATGGGGTATTTAAGATAAAAAATCACTACACGTGATTAAAATTACATAATCATTGGAATGTCATGATCATATTACCTTATACTTATTAAGACTCATTTGACCATACTTTTTATTTATGCAACCCTTCTGTTATGAATCATTTAAGTTCATTACCAAAGGACATTATTTGTCCATTATGGGAGTGCCCACTCCTCATGTACATTCAATACTTAATTTAGAATGTAAAGTATGACTTGGTTCACAACCCAAGTCCCAATTGCCTCTTCGTGGAATCCAACCCACTTCGAGTTTCCACTCAAATTAATCCATAATTTGTTATCATAATGTTTTAGGTTATACCAACCATGAATGTTTATGAGTGGACATAATTCGATTACTCCTTAAGGAATATAATCCATTACATTATGATTCTACATATGATATATTCAATTGAGCAATATTTGCATTCCATTACATTCTACTTTTTGCATCCATACAACCATTGAATATGTCAAGTGCTAGTTTTTGAAAGCTAAAATTAGCTAACTACATCAACAATAATTTTCCAATACATTCCAAAAAATAATTGACATAATCGAATATCATTAAATCATCAAAATATTAAAGTTAAGCATACATTCCTTACATCATAGTACACATTGACATAATTTAAGAATTGCATAACTGTTTCATCAAGAATTTAATCATCTCATTTGCTTAAATTATTTTCATTTTGAAGTAAAAGCAACATACACAAGAATTAACACATCAAACCACAAATAGAGTGACACATTGTTTATCTTGGGAATCCTTATGGGGAATAATCCCAACCTTCAAACTTAGGATGTCAAATATTATAAATATAGAAGGACCACTATGGGTCCCTTTCAATCAATTATACATGGCAAGAAATACAATCGTTCCTTGTCAAATTCATTATGCAATTAGATATTTTTCCCAATTACCTTCTCTAAGTAATTATATCATTAAGGTATTTACCATACCAAAAAGGAATCCATTTGTCCTTTTAAACTCATGATGCAATTAAGGAATTTTCCTAATTCCTTTCTCTAAGTCATCATTATATCATTAAGGTATTTACCATACCAATAAGGAATCCATCTATCCTTTTAAACTCATGATGCAACTAAGGATTCTAATGATTCCTTCCTCTAAGCCATCCTAAGAATTTTTATATGTTTATGATAATCATTGGAATCTTATTTTGGAGAAGTTGTATCGATGTTAGAGAGAACCATATAATTTCCCTCAAGAATGAATTACAAATTCATTCCACATAATTGACACAAAGTCAATCCATGAATTAATGTCCCATACCATTAATTCATTATTAAACCATCCTTCATAAATTAATAATTTAAGCTAATAACTTAAATTATCTATCATTTCATAGTTACACCCTATTGTAACAACCCATGTTAGCCACCTTTCTCCTTATTATTATGTTAATAAAAGTGAAACCTTAGAGGTTTAGCATGGTTAATATAAATCTCATTATTCTAAGTCTTTTTCCTTTGATTATATACAAATCATTTGGGGTCTAATTCCCCATTGGATACAATATATTGATCTATTCAATTGATTCTCAATTGCTATCCAATTTTTTGTTGAGCAAGGTGCAGCAAGAGTATTGTCATTGTTGTCAACACAATCAGATAGATCTGTTGATGCAATGGGCAGGAAGTTCAAAAGCCTTTCAGATGCAGAAGACAGAAGTTCAAAGGTTACTCAGAGTATGTACAATGTTTTTTCAAGAAGACCAAAGTGGCCCATATGCTAAAAATCAAAAGAAAATCACAAGGAAGAAAACTGTCGCGATATCGCGACATGTTGAGCAAGAAAGAAAAACTATCGCGATATCGCGACATGTTGAGAAGAAAGCAAAACTGTCATGATTTCACGACATGTTCAGAGAGAAAGCAAGCAAGAAAAATGTCACGATTTCGTGACATGTTCGGAGAGAAAGCGCAAGCAAGCAAAACTATCACGATTTCATGACATGTTCGGAGAGAAAGCGCAAGCAAGCAAAACTGTCACGATTTCATGACATGTTCAGAGAGAAAGCACAAGCAAGAAAAGTGTCACGATTTCGTGACATGTTGGAAGAGAGAAAGGCAAGTAGAAAAAGTGTCACGATTTCGTGACATATTGCAAGAGAGATAGTACGGAAGAAAAAGTGTCACGATTTCGTGACATGTTGGAAGAGAGAAAGGCAAGTAGAAAAAGTGTCACGATTTCGTGACATGTTGGAAGAGAGAAAGGCAAGTAGAAAAAGTGTCACGATTTCATGACATATTGCAAGAGAGATAGTATGAAAGAAAAAGTGTCACGATTTCACGACATGTTGGAAGAAAGAAAGGCAAGTAGAAAAAGTGTCACGATTTCGTGACATATTGCAAGAGATATTGTATGGAAGAAAAAGTGTCATGATTTCATGACATATTGCAAGAGAAAGAGCAAAGGAAAGAAAGTGTCACGATATCGTGACATGTCACGTTTTCGTGACCCGAAGGCAAGAGAAAAAGCAAAGGAGAGAAAGTGTCACGATATCGTGACATGTCGCATTTTCATGACTAAATAAGGAGAGAGAAAGTAAGAAGGCAGAAGTGTCGCGATATCACGACAAAAGTAAAGAGGAAGAGTACGGAGGTGAAAGTGTCACGATTTCGTGACATGTATGTTTCGCTGGTACAAGCCAAGAAAAGAGGCAAGGAGGCGAAAGTGTCACGATTTCGTGACATGTGTTTGGTACAAGCCAAGAAAAGAGGCAAGGAGGGAATGATGCATTTTCATGGTACAAGCCAAGAAAAGAGGCAAGGAGGCAAAAGTGTCACGATTTCGTGACATGTGTGTTTTCATGGGTACAAGCCAAGAAAAGAAGTAAGGAGGTGAAAGTGTCACGATATCGTGACATGCTAAGTTTTCAGGTACAAGCCAAGAAGAGAAGCAAGGAGGCGAAAGTGTCATGATATCGCGACATGTTATTTGGTCCAAAGCAAGGAGAAAGAGAGAGAAAAAGTGTCGATATCGTGACATGTTTTTTGGGGGCCAAAGCAAGGAGAAAGAAAGAGAAAGCGAAAGTGTCATGATATCGTGACATGTTATGTTTTCACGGTTGAGTTGAAGCCGACGAAGACCTATGACAGTCGACTAAGATTAGGGTTTGTAGTCGACTAAGATTAGGGTTTGCAGCTGACTAAGATCAGGGTTTACAACCGACTAAGATTAGGGTTTTGATCATGAAAATGTTGTTATAAAAGGAAGGTTGTTTGAAGAGTTAGAAGTTCGGTCATAGTGCGTAGAGTGCAAGTCATGTCGAATCATGCTAAGTGCAAAATTTACAAAGGAAGCAGAGTGCACAAAAGGGAGAAGATGATCGTTCGACTATGATGTAGCAGATTGTGCGAAGTGATTTCGTAGAGAGAGCAGAGTGCGCAGAGATCGCAAAGGTGAAGCAGACTAGTCGAGGTCTTGTAAAAGTGAAGGTATCTTTCTGTTAATCTTCTAGATTCATAATTCAAGTCCAGGTTGTAGCTTGGCATCAGGGGTTGGTGCTCCTTCCAGTAGGTGCTGGTAAATCAGGGGTTGGTGCTCCTTTCTGTTGGTGCAGATAAATAAGGGGTTGGTGCTCCTTCCAGTGGGTGCTGGTAAAGTGATTGTAAAGTTGTTGCTTTGCAAAGGCTGGATTTGGATGGTAGTCCAAGCAGTCATTTTTGAGGAGTAGCCACATTGGTGAACCTCGTTAAATCTTGTGTTGTGTGATGCTCTTTTGTTATTCTTGTTGTATCTTGTAATAAGTGTTAATTGTTACTGTATTAAGAGCTATAAATTCAAGTTTAAAGAGCTACACTGATTCACCCCCCTCTCAGTGTCATTGTAAGACTAACAATTGGTATCAGAGCTAAGTTCTTGTACAAGCCTAATCGGCTAGGGTGATCTTGGAACTAACACAATGGCAGGTGGTGAAGGTTTCTCATCAAACAAAGCACCATTGTTTGACGGATCTAATTACGCGTTCTAGAGAATCAGGATGCAGACATATCTCTGTGCTTTGGGATATGACATCTGGGATTCAATAGTTAGTGGATACACAATACCCATCACTCCTCCAAAAGAGGCTGATGAAAAGAAACTATTTGAGAGTAACTCAAAAGCAAAGAATGCTATCATGTGTGGATTAGCAGACAGTGAACTAGTAAAGATCATGAGCTGTAATACTGCAAAAGAGATATGGGACAAACTGAGGAGTATTCATGAAGGAGACGATAAGATCAAGGAGGCCAAATTATAGACACATCGAGCTCAGTTCGAAGCATTGAAAATGAACGATGATGAAAACATTGAGGCATACATGCTGAGAGTTAATGGAATCATTAATGCGATCAGAGGGCTCAACGAGGATATTGGAGACTCTGCCATCGTAAAAAAGGTACTAAGATCTCTTCCTCAAAGGTTTGATTCCAAAGTCTCAATGATAGAAGAAGCTAAAAATCTAAATTATTTTAGTATAGATGAGATGTATGGTTCTTTGACTGCATATGAGATGAGGATAGGAAGATCTAAACCCACAGACAGAGAAGCGGCTTTTAAAGCCCTTAAAAATAAAAACACAAAACAAGAGTCCGAGGAAGAAGAGACATCAGATGAAATGGAAGCAAACTTTGTTAGAAAACTGAAAAAGGGAAAAGGAAAATATAGAGGGAAGCTACCATTTAAATGTTTCAACTGTGGAGGCATTGGGCATTTTGTGACTAAATGTCCACTTAAAGAGAAGAACAAAAATGATGAAGGATCGCACCAAGAAAGAAGTGACTGGAAGATGAAAACGAATTTCAGAAAAGGCAACTTCAAGAAGAAAAGTTTCATCTCCAAGAATGTCAGTTCATCAGAGAACAACTCCGGTGAAGAGTCTGAAGAAGAAAAATATGAAGCTCTTTTCATGGCATTTGAAGAAATTAAATCAGAAAAGGAAGAAGGAGTGACCTCTGAAGTTTGTGGTGAAAACCTTGAGGCTGAAGTAGATCTAGAAGGTGAGTTGATCTCTGCACTTGAAGAGTGGAAGATAGAAAAGAAAAAGAATAAGAAACTTTCAAGAAAGCTTGAGGATGCAAATGGAATCATAACCAGCTTGAAAGTACAGATAGAAGAATCTAAGAAAATCTTCGAAGATCTCGAAGTGCAAATAACAATGAAAATAGATTATTGCAACAAGCTAGAAGAAGAGATTGTTGGTTTAAGAATGCAGCTAGAAGAGATGAATAAGAAAATTAGTTGTTATCACAAACGTGAAGAAAGTTCTATGAATCTGGATAAGATCATAAATGACCAAAGACCTGCAGGCATCAAATTTGGTCTAGGTTTCATCGAAGGAGAATCATCAAGTGGATCAAAGGCCAGAAATGCAGAATCCATAAAGAATGAAGATAAGAGACAAGTTGATCAAGGAAAAATGTCTCATGCAAGAGAAAGCATTAATGCCAGGCACGAAAGGAGAATTGACAATGATGGATTCACCAATGTCACACATCAAAGAAGAAGAAGACCTATGGCTCCTACGACAACATGGCAAAGACCATCACCCAGGTTCAATTATCCTTTCTCTGGTTTCTATTTTAAATGCAATGGCTATGGACATAAAATCTCAGACTGCAAATATAATGTAAGACCAAGGAATTTCACCAGTAGAAATGTTTTTTCTCCTCTGATGAATTATACAGTAGAATGTTATAACTGTCATAATTTTGGGCACATTGCAAGAAACTGTAGAAATACATTTACATCAAATCAGTTTCAGGGAAGAAAATTTCAACCATACAGGATGAGACAAAATAGAAAGCTTCCCGAAAAACATGCTCAAACTACTGATAAGGGAAAGGCAAAACAAGAGCCCAAAACTACTATCAAAATAGTGTGGAAAGGAAAAGAGCGATTGAAGGAAGAAAAGGAATCCTTAATCGTACAAACTGCATTCAAAGCACAGAATAAATATGTACCATGGATACTTGATAGTGGATGCTCCAGTCATATGACAGGTGACAAACAAAAATTTGAGAAGTTACAGAAATATGAAGGAGGTTCAGTAAAATTTGGAAATAATGATGGAGCCAAGATAGTCGGCAAAGGCTCAGTTAAAATCAGTGATGGAAGGATTAAGTCAGAAGAAGTCTTGTTTGTGGATGGGTTGAAACATAACTTATTGAGTGTAAGTCAGATTTGTGATAAAGGTCATGAAGTAGTTTTTATGAAGCAGGGTTGTGAAGTCAAAAAAACAAACAGTGGAAAATTGATAGCAACAGGATCAAGGACATCTGGTAACCTGTACACGCTCTCAGAGACTTCAAAAGGAACTTGTTTTATTGGACAGGAAGAAGAAAATTGGTTGTGGCACAAGAGACTCGGTCATATCAGTTTTGATAATCTAGTAAAAATCACCTCAAAAAGGGTAGTGAGAGATATTCCAACCATCAACAAACCTGCAAACAACATTTGTGCTTCATGCCAAAAGGGGAAGCAAACTAGAGTCACATTCAAAACCAAAGAGTACTACACAAGCAAACCTTTGGAACTAATACACACCGATTTATGTGGTCCCATGAGAACACAAAGCATAAATGGTGACAAATATTTTATGTTGTGCATTGATGATTATTCTAGAATGACATGGATATTTTTCTTGAAACATAAATCAGAAGCCTTTGATATGTTCAAGATTTTCAAAAACCAAGTTGAGAATGAAACAGGAAAGAGGATCAAATGTCTAAGATCAGATAGAGGAGGAGAATTCATTTCAGAGGAGTTTACAGAGTACTTGTGAGAAATTCGGTATTAAGAGACAGTTTTCAGCAGCCAGGACACCTCAGCAGAATGGAGTGGTAGAAAGAAAGAACATGACAGTGCAGGAAATGGCACGGACTATGCTGGCTGAAAGCAGAGTATCAGACAATATTTTGGAAAGAAGCAGTCCACACTATAGTGTATATCCAAAATAGGTACATGCTGAGAACACATGAAAGCAAAACTCCTTATGAGTTGTGGTTCAAAAAAAGGGCAACAACAAAATACCTCAAAGTTTTTGGCAGCAAGTGCTACATCAAAAGAACTGAAGATAATCTTGGTAAGTTTGAAGATAGAGCGGATGAAGGTATTTTTGTCGGATATTCATCAAAAAGCAAAGCTTACAAATGCTACAACAAAAGGCTAAAGAAAATTGTGGACAGTGTCGATGTTAAATTTGATGAAGGTAGAGAACGAGTAATTAGCTATGAAACGAACTACCCAATTTATGAAGAGGTTATTGAAGGAGATGAGGAAAACAAAATGGAGAAGATACAAGAAATTGACTCGGATGATTTAAGTTGTGATTCAAAAATGGAAGAAAATAAGAAATTCAAAACAGGCGGCTAGTAGAGAAATCATCCTAGAGAGCAAATCATTGGAGACCCCAAAGTTGGTGTTCAGACAAGAAGAAGAGAAGTAAGTAACTACTCTCTACTATCCAGCATTGAGCCCAAAAATGTTGATGATGCAAGCAAAGATGAAAGCTGGATGAAGGCAATAAATGAAGAATTAGATCAGATCGAGAAAAATGACACTTGGGAGCTAGTACCTAGACCTGCAAATAAAAATATAATCGGGACTAAATGGATTTTTCAAAACAAATTGAATGAAGATGGACAGGTAGTCAGAAATAAAGCAAGATTAGTTTGTAAGGGTTATGCACAAGTTGAAGGCATTGATTTTGAGGAAACTTTTGCACCAGTAGCTAGACTAGAGGCAATTAGAATGTTTCTGGCTTTAGCAAGTCTACAAGAATTTCAAAGTTTATCAAATGGATGTGAAATCAGCGTTTTTGAATGGGAAACTTGAAGAAGAGGTTTACATTGAGCAACCAGATGGTTTCCAACTTGGTGATGATCCCAAATTTGTTTGCAAGTTGAAGAAAGCATTATATGGCTTAAAACAGGCACCCCGAGCATGGTATGCAAGGCTAGACAACTATCTCACTCAACAAAGGTTTAAGAAAGGTATGGTGGATAGTAATTTGTATGTCAAAATAGAAAATGGGCATCTTATTGTTCTTGTTGTATACGTAGATGATATCATATTTGGCAGCAACAAAGATGAGTCATGCAAGGATTTAGCAAATAAGATGCAGAAAGAATTTGAAATGTCAATGATTGGAGAACTGTCGTATTTCCTCGGGTTGCAAGTTAATCAAAGTAAGAAGGGCATATTTATTTCTCAAGTTAAATATGTAAAAGAGATGTTAAAAAAGTTCACAATGGAGGATTGTAAGCCAGTTAGCACTCCCATGACGACAGGTTGCAAGTTGAGCAAGGATGACAAATCTCCACCTGTTGATCAAACCATGTACAGATCTATGATTGGAAGCTTACTATACCTGATAGCTACCAGACCAGATATTTTATAGGCAGTATGCATGGTAGCACGATTTTAGGCTAATCCCAAGGAGACTCATGTGACAGCAATAAAAAGGATTCTTCGGTATCTCAAGGGTACTATGGAATATGGGTTATGGTATCCGAAAGGTAAAGACTTCACCCTTATTTCGTATTCAGATGCAGATTGGGCAGGATGTGTAGATGACAGAAAGAGTACAAGTGGAGGTGCTTTCTATCTTGGAGACAGATTGGTCGCATGGCACAATAAGAAACAAGAGTCAGTTTCTCTATCGACAGTAGAGGCAGAATATATTGCAGCAACAACATGTTGTACGCAGGTATTATGGATGAAACAAACCCTGAAAGATCTTGGTATTAGCTTCAGTGAGCCGATATCAGTTAAGTGTGATAACACCAGTGCCATTAACATCTCCAAGAATCCAGTTATGCATTCACGCACAAAGCACATCGCTATCAGGTATCACTTTTTGAAGGAGAAAGTTGCAGAAGGTGAGGTTAAGTTGGATTTTGTTCCAACTACAGAGCAAGTAGCAGATATCTTCACAAAACCATTGCCCAAGGAAGTTTTTGAGTACCTTCACAATAAATTGGGAGTGGTCACACTTCCCAAAAATTGACTAGCTACAGGGATCACATTCTCAGGGGGAGCATTTCAGTATTTGATTATCTGTTTGCTCATGTTCATGATCTTTGCTAAATGCAATAGAGTGTGCCTGAGAATGTTGTGCATGGACTCAGGGGGAGTCTGCAGCAGCCCTTTGGTATTATTGTCAAAGGGGGAGAAGAGTTACAGGAAATTGCACATGTGTTGCCAACAATTCCAAAGGGGGAGATTGTTGAGCAAGGTGCAACAGGAGTATTGTCATTGTTGTCAACACAGTCAGATAGATCTATTGATGCAGTGGGCAAGAAGTTCAAAAGCCTTTCAATGCAGAAGACAAAAGTTCAAAGGTTACTCAGAGTATGTACAGTGTTTTTTCAAGAAGACCAAAGTGGCCCATATGCTAAAAATCAAAAGAAAATCACAAGGAAGAAAACTGTCGCGATATCGCGACATGTTGAGCAAGAAAGAAAAACTATCATGATATCGCGACATGTTGAGAAGAAAGCAAAATTGTCATGATTTCATGACATGTTGGAGAGAAAGTGTAAGAAGCGAAATATCACGATTTTATGACATGTTCGGAAGAGAAAGGAAGCAAGCAAAAATGTCATGATTTCATGACATGTTCAAAGAGAAAGCACAAGAAAGAAAAACTATCATGATTTCAGGACATGTTGAGAAGAGAAAGAAAGAAGAAAAGTGTCACGATTTCGCGACATGTTGGAAGAGAGAAAGGCAAGTAGAAAAAGTGTCACGATTTCATGACATGTTCGAAGAGAGATAGTACGGAAGAAAAAGTGTCATGATTTTGCGACATGTTGGAAGAGAGAAAGGCAAGTAGAAAAAGTGTCATGATTTCGTGACATATTGCAAGAGAGATAGTACGAAAGAAAAAGTGTCACGATTTCGTGACATGTTGGAAGAAAGAAAGGCAAGTAGAAAAAGTGTCACGATTTCATGACATATTGCAAGAGATATTGTACGGAAGAAAAAGTGTCACGATTTCATGACATATTGCAAGAGAAAGAGCAAAGGAAAGAAAGTGTCGCGATATCACGACATGTCACGTTTTCGTGACCCGAAGGCAAGAGAAAAAGCAAAGGAGAGAAAGTGTCGCGATATCGTGACATGTCACATTTTTGTGACTAAATAAGGAGAGAGAAAGTAAGAAGGTAGAAGTGTCACGATATCGTGACAAAAGTAAAGAGGAAGAGTATGGAGGTGAAAGTGTCACGATTTCGTGACATGGTGTTTTCGTCAAGCCAAGAAAAGAGGCAAGGAGGTGAAAGTGTCATGATTTCGTGACATGTATGTTTTTGGTACAAGCCAAGAAAAGAGGCAAGGAGGCGAAAGTGTCACGATTTCATGACATGCTATGTTTTTGGGTACAAGCCAAGAAAAGAGGCAAGGAGGCGAAAGTGTCATGATATCGCGACATGTTGTTTTTGGTGAAAGGGGTGAAAGTGTCGCGATATCGCGACATGTTGAGTTTTGTGGGTACAAGCCAAGAAGAGAAGCAAGGAGGCGAAAGTGTCGCGATATCACGACATGTATTTTCGGGTCCAAAGCAAGGAGAAAGAGAGAGAGAACAAAAGTGTCACGATATCGTGACATGTTGTATTTTCGAGGGCCAAAGCAAGGAGAAAGAAAGAGAAAGCGAAAGTGTCATGATATCACGACATGTTATGTTTTCATGGTTGAGTTGAAGCCGATGAAGACCTATGATAGCCGACTAAGATTAGGGTTTGTAGCCGACTAAGATTAGGGTTTGCAGCCGACTAAGATCAGGGTTTACAACCGACTAAGATTAGGGTTTTGATCATGAAAATGTTGTTATAAAAGGAAGGTTGTTTGAAGAGTTAGAGTGTTGAAGTAGGAAGTTCGGTCATAGAGCGTAGAGTGCAAGTCATGTCGAATCGTGCTAAGTGCAAAATTTGCAAAGGAAGCAGAGTGCACAAAAGGGAGAAGATGATCGTTCGACTGTGATGCAGCAGATTGTGCGAAGTGATTTCGTAGAGAGAGCAGAGTGCGTAGAGATCGCAAAGGTGAAGCAGACTAGTCGGGGTCTTGTAAAAGTGAAGGTATCTTTCTGTTAATCTTCTAGATTCATAATTCAAGTCCAGGTTGTAGCTTGGCATCAGGGGTTGGTGCTCCTTCCAGTAGGTGCTGGTAAATCAGGGGTTGGTGCTCCTTTCTGTTGGTGCAGATAAATAAGGGGTTGGTGCTCCTTCCAGTGGGTCTTGGTAAAGTGATTGTAAAGTTGTTGCTTTGCAAAGGCTGGATTTGGATGGTAGTCCAAGCAGTCATTTTTGAGGAGTAGCCACATTGGTGAACCTCGTTAAATCTTGTGTTGTGTGATGCTCTTTTGTTATTCTTGTTGTATCTTGTAATAAGTGTTAATTGCTGTTGTATTAAGAGCTATAAATTCAAGTTTAAAGAGCTACATTGATTCACCCCCCTCTCAGTGTCATTGTAAGACTAACATTTGCTTCCTAAATTTGATCCAAGATTCATTTCATTACTTTCCAAATCCTATAAATTATCTTTCCAAATGTGAGCTAAATATGCATCAAATATCCTATACAATTTTTATATTTCAATCCAAGGTTAGCTCTCAAATCAATTCATTTCCATAACTGGATCCCAATATACATTCAATTATTTCATCCTCTATCATAAAGTTTCCAAGAATGCATTTGTAAATTGTTATCAATTTTTTCCCAAAATTTGATCCAACATAATCTCTAATTATCTTGCTAATTTGGTTATCAAAATCCAATCCAAATATTATTTCTCTTATCTCCAAACGATACCAAATTTACCTCCAAATTTTGCTTTAATACTATTCAATTAATCTTTCAAAAGAGGAAAACCCAGTGGATTCCCATAAATCATCTAACATCAAGGTCTATCTCTAAATAATTTACTTTTCTAATCCCAATCAACATAAATGTCATTCCTTTGATTGACAGGGATGTTTGGAAGAGTCCCATACCTCTTCTTGGATGGACACCAATCCAATCCTTCCAAAACTAGAAGATCATCCATTCTTCTAGTGGATTCCATTCATTAAGAATTTCATAATAAATCATAGTATGTATTTTACATACAAAATCTATAATTTTTCTAAAATCATTACCTCCATTTACTTCCCATATTTAACATAGAAAATCACCAAGCATGAATAAACAATTCATTCATCATAACAAGGATTAATTCTTAATCCCATTCATCATTTTATATGCAATCATGCATCACATCTTTGCCAAATGTATATCACATACAAAGAAATCACCAATCATGAATAGATGATTCATCCATCCTTAATATTTTCATAAATAAGGATTGATTCATAATTCCAACCATCATTTGTTTGGAATATCACCAAACTTAGGGAAGAGTCTCATACCTCTTCCCAAGGAATGGACACCAATCCATACCTTACAAAACTAGAAGATATTTTCCCAAGCTTCTAGTTGACTTTATCTATTTACAAAATTTATCATAAATCATAATATAGTTTATTTTCTTTTTCTAATTATTTTCACAATAATATACAAAGTCTATTTTTCCACTTGTTCATAAAATTTATCATTCAATTAGATATAAAATCTCTAATCAAAATATCCAAAAATATTTGGTTTTTATATTATACAAAATCATTTTTCAAATTTATGAACACAAAACTATTATTTACCAAAAATAAGAGATACTTTAAATCACTCCCAAGAAATCCAAAATCATCCCTTATTCCTAATTACCTCAAACCCATTTGAAGCAATATTTCATATCCATTGGCTAAAGTGTCTATTTTATAACACCCATCTCATTGACATCTATTTACTCAAGTAAATTAGAGCTATAAGTCATACTTTAATCCTTCGATAAAATCCAAAAGTACCAATAAGCCATTTCTAAAGGCTTTTAAGGTTTTATAACCATACAATTCATCTATATTACTTTACGAACACAACAGAATCTCATATGTAGATATAGTCCATATGTACTAAAAGTTGAGTGATAATCTGGTCATCATGGTTTACATGGCTGAACAGAGATCCGATAGTATGGATTAACACAAATGGACACCATCATCAGTGGATTCTCAACACTACCATAAGAAAAGGTATTAAGGTGGAATGAAATTCCCATAGAGTGGTCGATTAAAGCTCAACTAAGATCCAGAAAGGTTAAATTTACATTATCATGCAAAAGTTTATGACGACAGATAGAGAAGGTTTGCAAGATAACTCTGATGTGGGTGCAATGTTGGTTGTAGATCGAGGATGGTTTCAATTTGGATGTGGCGAAAACCCAAATAGAGGCAAATATTAGATGATGTTTTGGTTAAATAAATTTCACTTCACCATAATTTAGCCTCGAAGACAAACTGTCGGCCATGGAGGACAGTATAGGATTTTTGTTAGTGGCTTCACACAAAGGTCACCTTAAGTGCAGCCAGTGGTAATACAACACAACATAGACAATTCATATGGATGACATAATAAAATCCTAACTCATCCTTTATAATTATTAATAGGGCGCCATCGAATGATAGAAAGGCTTAGTTTCAAGTCCATTTTGGTATAAAGAACATAAACACCAAATCCTCAAGAAAGAGAATGGGAGTCCTTGAGTTTTGGCATGCCTATCCCAATATTGGTGATCGATTGATAATGATCTAATGATATTGTAGATGTACTAGTATTTATCCCTCGATAGTAGATGAAGTTCTATGCACTAGAAAGGTAACAACATATGGGGAAAATCCCAAAGCACATGTGATCGACATGAGATAAAGGTAAAGCAAATCCCAATCAAGGACTACCAACGCTCTGGATTCTAGCCGAATGATCTTAATCAAACCAAAACAAAGCTTAAGGTTGTAGATGTAATGATATTAAGTCGATGCATAAATGAAGATGACGCAGACCCCTATTGGTTCCCTTAGATGGATTGGGTTGGGAGTAATGCCAACACGGAATTTGACTCATACAACTCGAACTTGTAGAGTTTGATTTCATATAAGTCCATTTATCCCCATATTTGCATAAAAATTACTAATAAGATAATAATTAAATATTATATGGCTCAATATTTATAGGTCAATCATGATACTACTACTACGTCTCATTCTAGAATGGATGTGTGGTCACAAAAGTAATTTGACAGATAATATAAATTTGATTCCATTATAAAAATTGTAGTCAATATTCGACTATATCATTGAGAAGAAAAACACAATCTAATCAGACATAATGGCTTTACTTTCAAAATAAACAAGTATTCAACAAGACATAAGTGAATTAGAATGGAAAGTTCCAACCTGGGACTTCCACAAGATAAATCTTCCTTGGCTCTTCTCTTCTTCTCCAGCCTTCTCCTTCCAACATAACATCCTCTCCTTTTTCTCAACCTCCATGGCCATTTATAGCTCTCTTTCTTATTAGACAAGAAAGAGGTTTCTAAATATATATATATATATATATATATATATATATATATATATATTAAAGGAAGCTTTAATTTGGGTGTGAAAAAGAAGATAAAATAAATAATATATATTAATGGAAAGGAAATCCATAGAGATAAGAGCATAATCTTATCCACTATTTCAACCTTCCCAAAGTAGCCATATGAAGGAAAGATTTATTATTTAAATCTACAAGGTAGTTTTTTTTTTTCATGTTTTAATCCAATTTAAAATTGAACAAGCTCATAAAAACAAACTACCTAATTTCCTTCTAAAATAGGATCAACTAGATCCAACAAGAATGCTCAACAAAATAAATCCTTTATTTTAGATTAAGATTTCACTAAATCATGATAAATTGCATGATATTATTTTCAATATTTTCTAGAATAATTTGTAAAATGCAAAACATTATTAATGTGCATTTTCAAAGTAAAATTCAATTAAACCAAACTCATGCAAATTAATCATGAAATCAAATATAAAACACACACAAATGGCATACAAGCACTCAATGCATGTGCTCAGTATCCCCCATCACCATTTTTCCTTTGATTGGGCGGGACTTTTTAGAGTAATACTCAAGTAACACCGCCATCAAGGAGGTAACTAGTGATGATAGGATTATGAGCTTTACTTGTTGAGTTGTCATAGTCATCATTTCCCTTTGGTGGTCAGTCTTCCACCTATGAAAATAAATGTTCCTACAATCAAGCAACACAACATCATTTTCTTTTGACAAATACAATGCAACTATATTAAGCATTGAAACCGGCTACCATTACACAAATAGCAACTTAAAAAAATCCTCCAAGGTGGGATGTGACATACTCCCCCCTTTATATTAAACACAGTCCTCTGTGTTTTCCTGCATTATTACATAACAAACAACAAAACATAGTTTTTGGCATAGTTTCCACTTTGCATAAGTGTTCCATAGTTCAGCATGTATTATTACATAGCATCATTAAATAAATAAGGATAGTGTCTTTTCAAAATATTATGCTTCCTCATAGTCTTGGAGTGAAACTCTAGAATTTTAGTTGATTTCATTGGAATGACTAAGGGATTCACCATCATTCATGAGTGATAGAGTAGCTTACCCTTCCAAATTTGGACTTTCGGTGGCAACGTGGATTTTGTGATTCATCACAATTTTACTTGTTCCTGCACATTGTGGGTATATTTTTGCATAATGTTGTCCCTTACATGTAAAGCATCCCCCCTAAGGACCTACATGTTTCTTTCCCTTTTTCTGCACAATGGAAGATGATTCTTGTAACTCATTAGTCTCAGTTTTTTGGAGTCCCTTCTTGAAGCAAACTTGCTTCTTTTTTCGATTTTGTTCTTGCTCCCACTTCATAAAACCGACACTCTTTCTCTTCCTTAAAATTTATCGTTTGGGTTTTGACAAAATGACATAATTGAAAATAGGCCTCTTTTCTTGTGAATTGGACTTGCCTCGCAAAGTCCCAAATTTGCACTTTTGAGCTTCCAATTTATCTAGCAGTTGGCCCTGTTGGACCAGTTGTTCCTTAAGAACATTTACTTGTTCTTTCAACTCAAAATTCATCGCAAAAAGGTCCTCCACCATTTGGTTTAATATTTTCAACTTTCCTCCAAGACTTTTATTTTGCTTCGTCTTGTGAGATAATGCACCCTCTTCGCTTCCTACTTTAGGGGTCATTTCCTGATATATAAAGAATAGTGTTAGATTACAATCTTTCCTCAAGTTGTAATTCTAAATTTTATCCCCTATATTTAATGTTATAATTGATAAAATTCACCTTTGTTCATGGCTACTAGTGATAGTCTATTAAGGCTGTAACGAACTAGCTTACTCATGGACTAGTCAATTATTATAAAAATATATGTTTACGACCTTATAGAGTTTAGTCTATTGACACATAGAACATATTGATTTAGGATATATTTCAATGCTTAAATAGCATAAAGCACATCTACTAATTTATGATAAAGCAAGATGATATCTTCAACCATGGTAAAGGTTCAGGTTGTGGCTATCTCTGGGTGAACCATTGCTAAACAAAATAGTAATCCACCAGAATTCATCATGGTTGAGATATTCAACTTCTTGGCCAAAGGTCAAATTGTAATGAGAATTAATTAAAGAAAACATTATTTTATCTTGTCTTGTATACTATAGTATGCCAAATTTAGATATACCTAGAATTTAAATCCAAGAACATCTATAGTTTGATGATGGGTATTTCTGTGAATACGCTTTTTGGACTATATCAAATATATTTATCTTCTTTTGGACTATCTCTAGGAACTAAATTTTAACTCACTTAATTATTATACACACAATATTCCACTTCGATCCATTGGCCTAAGCAATTAACAAGTTATCCATAATAATTTGATAACCTTAATTCAAGGGGTCCTTTAGCAAATTTGAACCAACTTATGATCCCTCTTGTTCATACGCACTTGAAAATAAGGAGTAAGTCAAGAAACATATATGTCAAGTAGTTTTCCAAAAGAGTCTAAGGTACATCGCTTAAAACCCATGAAATAAGGGTTCGCTTAGCTCTTCCACTTTCGAACAACTGTGGATCTATTCATTGGGAAAAGGAACTCAGACATCGACAATCTCAAGTACTAACCTTGCCCTTACCAAGTATGCATTGTTTAGAGTTATGGAACTTATGTTTGAGTTGTTTTGTTTCATGCCCAAATATTTTACTAACCTAGATCTAGCTAGAATCTATTAGTTAGTTTGGGCTCTGATACCAACTGTAACAACCCCATTTGTTACCAAATTATATATATATATATATATATATATATATATATATATATATATATTTCTTTCATGAGGCAAGGGTCATAATCATGAACTAAGATAGAATCATTCCATTTGGATTGTAAGCTATCAAGACAAATAACATCAAGAGTTATTAAGACTTGATCAGAGTCACTCTTGAGTAGAAGTGATCAGCTTCTATGAAACCCTCATACCACTCAAATATGGGAACGCTAGCCAAGCGTTAAATTTTATCCCTCTTAAAAGAGGAAATCATCCTTAACCATACTATCCACTAAGACCAATATATAGGTGAATGCCTTGAATATGGAAAACCATCATAATGAAATAACCTCAAAAATGGTTATTCATTGATCTTAGATCCAACCAACATCTTCTTGATGGGATAACAAAATCACTATACGTGATTAAAATTACATAATCCTTGGAATGCCATGATTATATTACCTTATACTTTTTAAGGCTTATTTGTCCACCCTTTTTATTATATAAATGAATCAATTAAGTTCATTACAAAAGGACATTATTTGTCCATCATGGGAGTACCCATTCCTCATGTACATTCAATACTTAATTTAGAATGTAAAGTTTGACTTGGTTCACAACCCAAGTCCCAATTACCTTTTTGTGGGTTCCAACCCACTCCGAGTTTCCACTCGAATTAATCCATAATTTGTTATCATAATGTTTTAGGTTATACCAACCATGAATGTTTATGAGTGGACATAATTTGATTAATCCTTAAGGAATATAATCCATTACATTATGATTCTTGAGACTGTAGCACACATGAGATATCCAATTGAGCAAGATTTACATTCCATTACATTCTACTTTTTGTATCCATACAACCATTGAATACATCAAGTGCTAGTTGTTGAAAGGTAAAACTAGCTAACTACATCAATCATAATTTCCCAATACATTCCAGAAAATAATTGACATAGTCAAATATCATTAAATCATCAACATATTAAAGTTAAGCATACATTCCTTGCATCATAGTACATATTGACATAATCTAAGAATTACATAACTGTTTCATCAAGCATTTAACTATCTCATCCACTTAAATCATTTTCATTTTGAAGTAAAAACAACATGAACAAGAATTAACACAAAAAACCACAAATAGAGTGACACATTGTTTATCCTGGGAACCCTCATGGGGAATAAATCCAACCTCAAAAATATGTACTTTTCTCATATTCATAAACTTAGGATGTCAAATATTACAAATATAGAAGGGCCATTATGGGTCCCTTTTAATCAATTATACATGGCAAGGAATACAACCGTTCCTTATCAAATTGTGTGTTTTTTCTTTTTGTTTTTCATGATGAAATTAAGGAATTTTCCTAATTCCTTTATCTAAGTCATCATTGTATCATTAAGGTATTTTCCATACCAATAAGGAATCCATATGTCCCTTTAAACTCATGATGCAATTAAGGATTCTAATGATTCCTTCCTCTAAGCCATCCTAAGAATTTTTATATGTTTATGATAATCATTGGAATCTTATTTTGGAGAAGTTGTATCGATGTTAGAGAGAACCATATAAGTTCCCTCAAGAATGAATTCCAAATTCATTCTACATAATGGACACAAAGTCAATCCATGAATTAAAGTACCATACTTTTAATTCATTTTTAAACCATTCTTCCTAAATTAATAATTTAAGCTAATAACTTAAATTATCTATCATTTCATAGTTACACCCTGAATTAAGTACCAATAAGCCATTTATAAAGGCTTTTAAGGTTTTATAACTATACAATTCATCTAGATTAATTTATGAACACAACAAAATCTCATATGTAGATATAGTCCATATGTGTCGAAAGTTGAGTGATAATCTGGTCATCATGATTTACATGGCTGAAAAGAGATCCGATAGTATGGATTAACACAAATGAACACCCTCATCAGTGGATTCTTAGTACTTCCAGCAGAAAAGGTATTAAGGTGGAATGAAATTCCCATATAGTGGTCGATTAAATCTCAACCAAGATCCAGAAAGGTTAAACTTATCATGCAAAAGTTTATGATGATAGATAGAGAAGTATTTCAAGATAACTCTTATGTGGGTGCAATGTTGGATGTAGATCGAGGATGGTTCTAACCTGGATGTGGTGAAAAACCAAATAGAGATAAACACTAGATGAATTTTAGGCTAAAAATATTTCACTTCACCATAATTTAACCTTGAAGATAAACTACCGACCATGGAGGACAGTATAAGAGTTTTGTCAGTTGCTTCACACAAAGGTCACCTAAGTGCAACCAATGGTAATACAACACAACATAGATAGTTGATATGGATGACATAATAAAATCCTAACTCGTCCTTGATAATCATTAATAGGGTGCCATAAAATGATAAAAATGCTTATTTTGAGTCCATTTTGGTATAAATGACATAAAAACTGAATCTGTGAGAATGAGAATGAGAATCCTTGAGTTCTGACATGGCTATCCCAATATTTATGATTGATTGATAATGATCTAATGATATTACATATGCACTAATATTGATTCCCTAGTGGTAGATGAAGTTTTGTGCACTAGAAAGGTAACAATAGATGAGGAAAACCTGAAGCATGTGTGATCGACATGAGACAAAGGTAAATCAAATCCCAATCAGGGACTACCAATGCTATGAATTCTAGTCGAATGATCTTAATCAAACCAACACAAAGTTTAAGGTTGTAGATGTAATGATATTAAGCCAGTGCATAAGTGAGTATGACATAGACCCCTATTGGTTACCTTCGATGGAATGGATTGGGAGTAATGCCAACATAGAATTTGGCTCATATAACTCAAACTCGTAGAGTTTGATTTCATATAAGTCCATTTATCCCCATATTTACATAAATATTACTTATAAGATAATAATGAAATATTATATGGCTTAATATTTATAATCCAATCATGATACTAGTACTATGTCTCATTCTAGAATGGATGCCTGGTCACAAAAATTCTTTTATGAATAATATAAATTGTATTCTATTATCAAAATTGTAGTCAATATTCGACTATATCATTGAGAAGAAAAACTCAATTTAAACAGATAGAACGACTTTACTTTCAAAAAAAGTATTCAACAAGACATAAGTGAATTAGAATGGAAAGTCCCGACCTGGAACTCTAGTAGTTGAATGCTTCCCTAGTGCTTCCTTAAGCTCTTCTTCTATTCCAACCTTCTCCTTCCAACATCACATAGCATGCCTTTTTTTTTTTTTCAATCTCAATGGTGATTTATAGCTCTCTTTCTTCTTAGACAAGAAAGATGCTTCTAAATATAAATTTTATTTATATTATTTTATTTTCTTTCTTTCAAAAAATATGCTTCTAAATATATATTTTAATGGAAAGGAAATCATATAGAGATAAGAGCATAATATTATCTACTATTTCAACCTTCCCAAAGTAGCCTTATGAAGGAAAAATTTATTACAAGGTAGTTTTTTTTTAATCCAATTTAAAATTGAACAAGCTCATAAAAAGCAAACTACCTAATTTCCTTCTAAAATAGGATCAACTAGATCCAATAAGCATGCTCAACCCAATAAATATTTTACTTTAGATTAAGATTTCACTAAATCATGATAAATTGCTTGATATATATATATATATAAAGTAATTTGAAAAATGCAAAATATTATTTAATGTGCATTTTCAAATAAAATTCAATTAAACCAAACCCATGAAAATTAATCATGAAATCAAATATAAATTATTCATCAATGGCATATAAGCACTCGATGCATGTGCTCAGTATTCCCCATCACCATTTTTCCTTTGACTGGGTTATAATTTTTAGAGTAATACTCAAGTAACACCACCATCAGAGAGGTAACTAGTGATGATAGGAATATGATATTTACTTGTTGAGTTGTCATAGTCAACATTTTATTTTGGTGGTTAGTCTTCCACCTATGAAAATAAATCTTCCACATCATTTTCTTTTAAAAAATACACTACAAATATATTAGACATAAAACCAGCTATCACCAAAAAAATAGCAACTTAAAAGCAATCCTCCAAGGTGGGATGTGACATTTATTATATTATAATATAATATTATATTAGTAGTAGGTTTCCCAAAGTAGAACTAGATTATGGGTATATAAAGAAGAGATATTTGTCATTGTAATCATCATGGAGATAATTCATATGTAATCATATTTTTCCATGAAGTGGTTTATGGGACTTTGCCCTCCTTAAGTGGCACTCTCATCTTAGGAGATATTGTGGAGTTATTCCTTCCTTAAGGAGTACTACTGGTGTTTCTCTACTTTAAGGGTATAATTTATCTATGTTTCATTGTGTGGATTATTATTGTGGATATTATTTGTGGATGAATGACTAGATATTTTTGCATATTGGTGAATTATTTATGTTAATGATAATAAAGTTTTGTAAAACCAATAAAAGTTGTGGAAATGATGGCTTGGGCCTTATGATGTTGAATAAATATTTGGAAATGATACAATCAAAATTAATCCCATTGATGATTCAACATGAAGATTATTAGTTAATGGACATAGAATTAGCTCTATAGGAAGCCATTTTCTAGAACATAGTTCTTAAACCACCTTAAGAAACAAGTTTATTTGTAATGCATCTCTGAGATGCAATCAAAAATCATTAAATAAAAAAAATTATTTCTCTATATAAAGCAACAAAACACTAGTAAAATAATAAATAAATTGTTGCTTTATAATTTAATATATGTTAAGCAAATAAATTCATTAAAATAATGTATTATAATCAGTTCTCTTATTCAGATGTATACATAACATTAAATCAAGGTTATGCATAGTGGTGAATATTTACAAATTGGATGAATATTACGATTTTCAAAATTGGAAGTTGGTGAATATGAGGACCCTTGACGTTGGCCTATTCGCCTAAAATTTTTGGGATGAATTGCTTCTTAGGGTCAATTAACCATAATATGTATCCAAAAATAGGCATATTTGTACTCGTTGGAAAGCTCTTTTCGATCCTGATCTAATGGTGGTGTTTTTATGAAGTTATAAGATGATTTAATAGGTTAAAATATATCCCAAATATGACCTTATGTTTTAGGGCTTTAAATATCCCAAATTTTGGTTTAAAGATGATTGATTTGATTTTCTTAAGATTCACCTTGATTTTGATTAGAATTCACCATTTTTTTACAAGTACATTTTGAGTCCAATCCCTTATGCATAACCTTACAATAAATAATATGGATGACAATCATATTTTCACTACTTGACTAATGAAAGGAAATTATCATGGAACAATAATATATCTTGAAAATAAACTAGAATATCATACTATGTTCTTTAAATATGCTACCTTTATTTCATGATGGAGTTCTAACATAAAATATTTTCATTCATTTTATCATTCATCACTTTTTAGTCACCATATCAGGTTTTAAGGAAGAAGTCAGATTCAGTGTGTGAAGATATATTATTACCTTATGGAAGGGAGGTCATATAGTCATGATGGTATCACAAATTAATAAATCAAGGTAGCAAAAAACCTTATTTCATACAACACATAAGCAATAAAGGGAAGGAAAATAATAGTAAGGATAGAATTACATTTTCATCCAAATGGTTATGCAATCAAAATCCCTAAAGTTCTAATTTATTCCCAAAATAAAAGAGAGGGTAATAAGGATAGAATTACATTTCCATCCAGATGGTTATGTGGTAAAATTCCCAAAAGCCTTAAATATTCTTACTAAGGGAGTAGAGTAGTAAGGATAGGGTGACAATTCCCATTAGGACTTTGATAGAGTGGTTGGGAATATAATTCCCCAAAGATTTGCATCCCTAAAAACTAAAAATTATATCTATATGTATATAAAAGAGGGTAATAAAATGGTAAATCAAATATGATACCATAATAACTTACTTTCCTCTTCCAAAATAGGTTTTGAATGTGTTCAACCATTGATAAGACCTATTTCTACAAACCAAAGTATTGTTGATTGACATTGGTTTAAGCTCATTATCATTATTTTATCTTATAAAGAGCTTTAAAATTATACTAAAGGAAGTAGAACAAAATAAATTTATCTCTCTAGGATATTAGAAAGGTTTGTTATGAAGCCAATGGAATATTTTATCAAAGGTCAAGGAAGACATTAATATTTTTGTAGACCATATTGATATTGGTAATAAATAGTTCTATTTCAAAAATATTTATTATCCTACAATATTGTTTAAATGGCTTATATATATAAGTGAACACCTCCCCATATTCTTAAAATAAAAAGAAAAAATATATATTCTCTTATAATTAAGATTTTCTATGATATAAACCCCTATGAATAAACACTTTTCTCCTTATTTGTTTTGGCTATATAACCTAAAAGCTAGTTTGGGGGAGAGACAAAGGAATAGTATAATATTTTCTATAATATATTTTGGAGGGGAGAAGAAAAAAATAAAAAAATGGAAGCAATTAAAACATTTCTACAACATATTTTTGTAGTTTACTTTTGTAGGTCATTTTCATAGTTAACTTTTGTAGTTGATTTTTGTAGTTTGTTTTTTGTAGTTAAGTCCTGTAGTATGAATTCTTGGTGATTTTCATAAGCACATATTCACATAAATTTTTTCTAAGTATACAACTATATTGAATTCGCATTAGAAGCATCACAAATGAAGCCATGTGTCTTGTAGTAGCAACAGGTAATAAGGCTCTATAGGATAGTCATATTTGATTTTAATTATCAATTGCATAAAAGGATTAAAAAAAAAATATGCATGTGCAATATGTGTACGTGTAATATGCCCTATGAATCCTAGCATGGATTTCATATACATTGAAACCTAGCATGGATCCATGGATGTTCGCCACTCATTCTTGAGGTCACAGGATTGTTAGAGTATATTACATTATTGGGTACATGCTAATATACCATGCTGGGTACATTACTAGAGTGGGAGTTTACTCTAGATTAAATATTCTTACTAGGGGAGTAGAGTAGTAAGGATGGGGTGAAAATTCCCATCAGGACTTTGATAGAGTGGTTGGGAATATAAATCCCCAAAGCTTTGCATCCCTAAAAACTAAAAATTATATCTATATGTATATAAAAGAGGGTAATAAAATGGTAAATCAAATATAATACCATAATAACTTACTTTCCTCTTCCAAAATAGGTTTTGAATGTGTTCAACCATTGATAAGACCTATTTCTACAAACCAAAGTATTGTTGATTGACATTGGTTTAAGCTCATTATCATTATTTTATCTTATAAAGAGCTCTAAAATTATACTAAATGAAGTAGAACAAAATAAATTTATCTCTCTAGGATATTAGAAAGGTTTGTTATGAAGCCAATGGAATATTTTATCAAAGGTCAAGGAAGACATTAATATTTTTGTAGACCATATTGATATTGGTAATAAATAGTTCTATTTCAAAAATATTTATTATCCTACAATATTGTTTAAATGGCTTATATATATAAGTAGTTTTTTCAAGTCTTCACAAGAATTGCTCAAATCTACCTTCAAGCCTTATCAAAAACTTGCTCAAATTTTCCTTGAATCCTTATCAAATACTTGCTCAAATTTACCTTAAATATTTCTCAAAAACTTGCACAAATTTACCTTCAAGCATTCTAAAAGACTTGCTCAAATATGTCTTCAGGACTTCTCAAAGACTTGCTCAAATCTACCTTCAAGCCCTCTCAGGAGCTTGCTCAAATCTACCTTCAAGCCCTCTCAGGAGCTTACTCAAATCTGCCTTCAAGCCCTCTCAGGAGCTTGCTCAAAACTATCCTCAAGTCTACTCAAATACTTACTCAACTCTATCCTCAAGTCTACTCAAAGACTTGCTCAACTTTATCCTCAAGTCTACTCAAAGACTTGCTCAACTTTGTCCTCAAGTCTACTCAAAGACTTGCTCAAATTTTTTCTCAAGTCTACTCAAAGACTTGCTCAAATTTATCCTCAATATTTCACAAAATATTTCCCAACTCAATCCTAAATCCTTCGTAAAAGCTTACTCAAGTAAGCCATTAAGCCTTCACAAAATCTTTCTCAAATCAGCCCTCAAGATGCTCACAAAACCTATTCAAATAATTCCAAAACTTTCACACAAAACATAACTTAAATATCTTTATAAAACTCTCTTCACACAAACAAAATCTATTCAATTTTTTTTTTAATATATGGAACATATAGAGGATGATAAGCTCTATCAAAACCTCAATATGTTTCACCCTCACAAAGTTTGTACTCAACCAATCAATCTCTATCACTTGCAAAATATCTCTCTAAATAGTTCAAAATAATGTATAAATTGTTTCACAAAACTTGATCTACTACTCCCATACTTTTAATCAATATTTCTTAGATCAATGCTCAACCAACTTCACACAATAATTCAGCCAATGAAACACAAACCACTCACAAACCCTAGTATAGGTGTTTCACTTCCTTTCAACAAATATGCTTAATGTAGGTCTCAAACCCTAACTCAAAAACTTTCCAACAAGTAGATCTCAAAATCAAAAATTTCCAACAATGTTCTACCAAACACCCTTTTAACTCCACCTTATATTTTAGAAAACCTTGCTCAATAACACACCTCAAATGAAGAGAAAAATACCCATACCTCTTGCTTGTTCTTATGGAGATATATCTTCAAAATCTATTTCACAATCAACCACCTTTCTATGTACCACTTCAAAATTTAGATAGCAAATTTCTATTTCAAAATGTCCACATAGATTTTTCTTCAATGATATCTGGAAATAATATTCTAGGGCTCTTCTTTAGTTCTCAAGGACAATGCATTAAAGCTTCAAAAACTCTCTCAATAATTTCCCTTTCATAAAGCAAAAATTACAATCAAATAAAATATCTTTTACACCTTTTATCTCCACACTTTTCAAAGCAATTTTTCACTTCACTTTCATGTCCAAGCATAAACAAAAAATTACATTCATAAATAAACCATTTCACAAGATTATTGTTAGAATATTATGTTATATTACATTATTTTTACCAAAAGTAGCGCTCATAGGTGCTCTCCAATTTGGTTGAATAACCACTAATTGGTTAGAACCAACTTGTAACCAATTGTAACCTTTATATTTGAAATTAATGAGAATGGTCAATTGCTTCATCAAATTCATCATGGTACCAGAGCCAGGGATGATTAACCTACGGGGATGATAGACCTACGGATGGAGGACCTAAAAAATAGTCGACAAACCCTGACGCAGATAGCGGATAGACTGACATAGACAGAGGATCTTGACAGACAGCAGACAGACCGAATGCAGATCGAGGACTAACGCAGACAGATGACCCTGACACACAGTGGACATATTGGACGTAGATCGAGGACTGATGCAAATAGAGGACCCTACCATAGTGGATAGACCGGATGTAGATCTTTGATGGAGGAGGTGAGTGGAGGCAAAAGGGTGGGGTTGGTTGCCCGAAGGCAACCGAAAGCTTTAGCACTTTCGATATTTTTTCAACCCTCCCATAGTGGCCGCATAGGCCATGTGGGATAAATATTTTTTTCCCTCTCTAGCCTCGACGCGGATAATACCGCTGTGGTTCCCGATTTGTTTCATCGGGCCCTTCGGCTTTCGTGGTCGGTATGGTGGCTGTTCGGCGGTAGGTTGTGGTTTCGAATCCCATCGAGGATTTTTTGATGACTGGTTCCATCGCCTTTGATGCCTGTGCACTGTTGACGCCCGAAGGACCTATTGACGGTCGTAAAGCACAGATTGACGCCCAACAGGTGTCATTTACACCAAAGGAAGCATTATTGATGCCTTGAGGCTCCAATTTTTTTTCATTTGGGGATCTTTAACGGTATTTTTTTACCCATTCTTGTCTATTTTGCAATTTGAAGGGGGAGTTCACAAATTTCACTTGCAAAATTGTCAGACAAAGGGGGAATTGGTAATAGGAGCTATAATTTGTGGGCATTTATGATTGTTTTATTTGCATTTAAATACTCTATTTTCTTGCATTATCAATCATAAATTACAAAAACATATAAGACCCCAAATTTATACCCTATTTGTGCAATTTATTGCACAACAACGTTCGGTATTTGAGATACCTCTGGTCCACACTTACAGGTAATGTTGTCGTGCTTTGGACTACTGTATTCGCCGCCTAATATAGCTACAACAATGACGTCTGAGCTTGTTCTCTATAAATCATCGGGGAGAAATAAGGCAAACCAGTTTTTTGTTTTTTTCCCATTTCATACCCACATCGTGATTGTTGTTAGGCATAAATCCTGACGAAAGCTTTTTTTTCCAAAGTGTTTAGGGGAAGTTACGCCCCATGCATGTGGAATAAAACTTTCTATGGTAGGTGTCATTAACAACACGATGCCCTTTCAGTATCACCTATGTTCAATATATTGTGCTTCTCATATGTACTTATAGTCTCCCTCACGTAAGGGCGAGTACATATTGAGTAGTATACTATTCATATATACCTATAGTTTCCCTCACGTAAGGGCGGGTGTATATTGAATGGTTACAATATAAATATCTGGCAGGTATAAAGAAAGGGAGACCAATTGGTGGTATAAGGAACCTTCATAATGGCCACAATTCATAAGTATCTCTCAGATTCACAATTGTTGAAAGGTCCTAACTTTGTTCCATGGAAGACAAAGATGAAAGCCATACTTTAGTTGGAAGATTTATGGGATGTAGTGACTGGCACTGCAAAACATCCTCAAACAATAGGAACAGATCAAGATGCTTGGGATAAGAAAGACAAGAAGAGTCTTGTGTTTATCTTGCTTGCTACTACAGATGAGGTGCAACCTCATATTTGTGATGCGAAAACTAGTAAGATATCCTGGGATGCTTTGATCACAGTATATGAAGGGAAGAATCAATCCACTATTCTCCATATTCAAACTCAACTACATAATCTCAGTATGAGTTCTGGAGAAACAGTTGACATATTCCTTTGTAGAGTGGCAGACTTGAAAGCAAAATTGAATGCTATGGGAAAACCTATGGATGATGATGTCTTGAATTCTATTATCTTGAGAGCATTACCAAGTTCCTACAAGATGTTGATCACTTCTCTCAATGTTTCTGGTAGACAAGTATCTTTTGTGGAACTAGTAAACTTGCTTCTGAATGAGGAGGCAACTCAGGTCCAGAAAGATGATGTGCCAGATAATGCTCTTTCCACACAACAAAGTGGTAAAAAGCAAGGCCAGTTTCAAATAGGGGGTGCTTCTTCCAAAGGAAAAGGGAAGCAAAATCAGCAAAAGGATACCAAATATTGCAAAATTTGTGATATGAATAACCATGACACCAACAGGTGTTGGTTCAAAAACAAGCAATCCAATGAAAGAGGTTCTCAAAAGAAGGGCAAGAACAAGCATAAATACAATAAGCATAAGCACTCTAAAGGCCATGTTGCTTATGTTGACTCCAACTCAGACTCAGATCCTCCTGAGTCCGATTCAGATTCTAACTCTGAAAGAGCACATAAGGTGCTCATGACTCATACTTCGTCTTCCCAGATAGATGTTGTATGGTATATTGATTCAGGAGCTAGCAAACACATGACTGGGGACAAATCATGGTTTGATACTTTTGTGGAGAAAGAGGGTAAGCCAGTCACAATTGCTGACAATCAAGTATATCAGGTAAAGGGAGAAGGGGATATTTCTGTGTCCCTTCTTGATGGTATTTGTCAAATTGAGAAGGTTCTCTATGTTCCAGGCTTAGCCAATAATCTGCTTTCAGTCACACAAATTTTGGATAGAAACATGGATGTCATGTTTCGAGTTGTCAAAGGCAAGAAGAGATGTTTTATCACACACAGTGGTAAACATGTTGCAAATGGATCCTACAAACATGGCTTGTTCATTCTCGATGCACTTTCAACTCCACATGTTGCTTTGGTTGCAACTACAAAGGAGGCCACCTCTCTCTAGCATCGACGTTATGGGCACCTAAGTTCTGGATATTTTCTTGAATTATACAAATATGGGATGGTGAAAGGTCTTCCACCACTTTCATCTATCTTACCAGTTTGCTCATATTGCTTAGCAGGGAAGCAACATCGAGTGCCTTTTGAAGCAAGCTCCTCTCGAGCTGCAAAACCTTTAGAGCTGGTACATACCGATCTGTGTGGTCCTATGCCAACCAGCTATGGTGGGAAAAAGTATTTTCAACTATTCATTGATGATTACTCAAGAAAGATGTGGGTTTTCTTTCTTCAGTTGAAATCATAAGTGTTTCTCTACTTCCAACAATTCAAGAAACTTGTTGAGAAGGAGTCGGGATGTTTGATAAAAACCCTCCGCTCAGATCGAGGGGGGGAATACACCTCTGAAGAGTTTTCAGAGTTTCTTAAGAAACATGGGATCAAAAGACAACTGACTACAGCCTATACACCTCAGCAGAATGGAGTTGTAGAGAGAAGAAATCGTTCCATTATGGAAATGGTTCGATGTATGCTAAAAGGAGCACATCTTGAGGATCAATATTGGGTAGAAGTAGTAAACACAACATCATACCTCCTAAATAGAGCACCCACTAGAGCTCTACAAGGGAAGACTCCACAAGGAGCATGGAGTGGTAAGAAACCTTCCATTTCTCATCTGAAGGTGTTTGGATGTAAAGCATTCATGCACATTCCAAAACAGAAAAGGAGGAAGCTGGATGAGAAAACCCTACAGTGTATCTTTCTTGGCTATGATGAGTACTCAAAATGTTATCGATTGATTGATCCTAAGACCAAGAAGACACATGTAAGTAGAGATGTTGTATTTGATGAAGCTCTCACATCAAAAGACACATCCACAACTGTATACATAGATGAAGAAGAGCCTAAGAAGGAGGTTCAACTTCCACGACAAAAACAAAAAGTTCCAAAATGGTATACTAGCACTTTGAGAGATGCTAAGTTGAAATCCCTTCCAGATCTATCTCTTGATAGGCCATGTACTTGCAGTATGACTCAATAGATGAGAGCAGAAGAATCTACTTCAGAGGTTGATGAACTTTGTCAACACTTTGATGATTTGTCAGTGGGTACCGAATATGACAGGGAAGAAGATGAGGATGGAGAAAAACTTTATATGTCTACATTGAATACAAATGAACCCACAACGGTTCAATCTGCACTTGATCAACCATAGTGGAAAGAGGCTATGGATGTAGAACATAAATCTCTTCTTAAAAATAATACGTGGAAGTTAGTCGATCTGCCAACAGGAAAGAAACCCATAGGCTACAAATGGGTATTCAAAGTGAAGTATAAGGTAGATGGATCTATTGATAAGCATAAATCTTGGCTTGTTGCAAAGGGATATGCTCAGAAATAAGGCATAGATTATGAAGAGACTTTTGCCCCTACTGCAAAAATGACTACCATTCGAGTACTTTGTGCCATGGGAGCTCAGTTTGGGTGGAAATTGCATCAGATGGATGTTAAAAGTGCCTTCTTGAATGGTGACTTACAAGAAGAAGTATACATGACTCAACCAAAAGGATTTGTGGTTGAGGGGCAAGAACAAAAAGTATGCAAGTTGATCAAATCCTTGTATGGGCTAAAACAAGCTCCTCGAGCTTGGTATATCAAGATAGACAGTCACCTTGTGCAGCATGGTTTCATAAGAAGTCCTTCAGATGCAAATCTCTATATTAAGAAAAATGGTTCTGATATAGTGATTCTTGTACTTTATGTTGACGATCTGATCATCACAGGAAGCTCAAAAAGAATGATTGACTTAGTGAAAAATGACTTGAAGCAATCATTTGATATGACAGATCTAGGACTTCTACACTATTGTCTTGGTTTAGAAGTTACTCAACAAAAATTTCATATTAGAGTAACACAAAAGAAGTATGCCAAGACTTTAGTAGAAAAATATCGGATGACTAACTATAAGTCAAAGGCAACTCCCATGGAGCAAGGACTTAAGTTATCTCGATATGATGAGTCACCTCAAGTAGATGGTACTCTCTATTGCCAGTTGATTGGGAGTCTCCTATATCTGACAAATACCAGACCAGATCTCAGTTTTTTTGTGGGATATCTTTCAAGGTTCATGCAAGAGCCTAAGATGACACACTAGAAAGCAACAAAAAGAGTGCTTCATTATGTTCATGGTAGTACAAATTATGGTATGGAATATAGAAAGAATAATAATTTTTTCTTAGTGGGATACACAGACTCAGATTATGCCGGATCTATTGATGATCGTAAATCCACTTACGGATATGTTTTTCATCTAGGATCTGGACCTATCTCATGGCACAGTAAGAAGCAACATGTGGTTGCTTTATCTTCTACAGAAGTAGAATATCATGTAGCCAATGAAGCAGTCTACGAGATAATGTGGTTAAGTCGCATTCTTACAAACATGGGCCTTCCAAAGAATCTTCCTCTTCATTTGTTTTGCGACAATCAAGGTGTTTTGAATCTTGTCAAAAATCCAATCTTTCATGAACGTACCAAACATGTTGATACCAGATGTCATTTTATTCGAGATGAAGTTCCAAAGCACCATATACAACTTCAATACATTTCTACTAATGATCAAGTTGCAGATATCTTTACCAAAGCACTTGGGCATATCAAATATGAAAATTTTTGAGATACAATTGGGATTTGCCAATAATGTAATAAGGGGGGATGTTAGAATATTATGTTATATTACATTATTTTTACCAAAAGTAGCGCTCATAGGCGCTCTCCAATTTGGTTGAATAACCACTAATTGGTTAGAACCAACTTGTAACCAATTGTAACCTTTATATTTGAAATTAATGAGAATGGTCAATAGCTTTGTCAAATTCATTAATTATCACTCCAATATTAGAAAATTAAATATATGATATTTAAACCCTTAAAATAATATAAAAATATTTCTCCTTATATCTCCTAAGTTTCAAACTATAGGTCAAATAAAATATCATCCACCAAATATTACTATAACCAACAATATGCAATATAGTGCATACCTCTAAAATTAACCATGGCACATATCTTTATAAATTTTTTTTTGCTTTGTAACGGATAGGAATCAACCCTTCAAACTCAGCCCACCATGCGCAACGTTCGACTACTTTTGCTAGCCAAGTGATTTTGACTAAGATTTAGCCTCACCAAATTTATTACCTGTTGTCTTTGATAGTTTAAAAAATTAAATCCTTCAACCGAAGGTAGGGGGGAATCAAACCCTAAACCTTCTTTATACCAAAAACTAATGCAGGACCCACCTACCACTCAAGATACCAACCCTTGCTACACCAAATTGCTTGCCACCTTTAATTTATCCTTTGCCCTTGTTTAATTTATCTCTTGTCTCCTTCGCTCAATTTATTTCGCATGCACATAGACTTAAAACCTTTGAATTATACATTAAAATTTGTCTTTCTTCCTTTTATATGCTCCAAGGTGATTTTATAAACATTGGAAGAAATATAGATGCCTCCAATATTTAAATTTTATTTTTGGCACCTTAGCCAAATTCAAAATTACTTATTATTAATATAATATTTAACTTTATGGTTAAATATTATATTATTTAATTTAGGATTAAATAATACTTTTGCATGGTATTTTCATCCATTATTTTTCCTTATTTAATAAGTCCTTTAGGATTAATTATTATAATATTTAAAATATTATAATATCTCCTTTTCTCTTTAAAACCATGGATGCAATATTTTTCTTCAAACTTGTTAGCCAACATTTTTATATTATAATATAAAATATTATAACCAATTATTTTACCACTTTGCTTGTACCAACATGAACTTTGAATCAATTATTTTACCACTTTGCTTTTTGCAAAAATGAACTTACCTTGTACCAAAAACTTAACATCAATAACTGTAGACACCTAAAACGTGTCATGTTTAAGGGAGCTACTCACATAGGCACATTCATAATATCATATGACATAATATTGGGCTTTCCAAGCATAAAAAGTGGTTCTCACCACTCATCTGGGCCATTTTAAGCCCATACAAGCCTAGCCACTCAAGACTAGAGTGGCCAAACCTTAGCCGCTGAAGCTTAGAGCGGCCAGGCCTTAGCTGCTACAAAAAAAAATGACCAAATCTTAGTTATTGTAGACAATAGTGGCCAAATATTAGCCACTATAGATGATAGCGACTAAGCGACAATTTTTTTTTTGCCTATAATTATGCTTAATCACGGGCAAAAGTGGCAGTTTGCAGGAATAAAGGTGAATGGGAGTAACTTTGCATTCCATTTCATGGCCAGTTCACATAGGAGACTTGAGTTTGCATTTAGAATTTAGTTAACTAGCCTTCAAATATAGACAAAGACAAATCTTATCATGCTAACGACCAGTCTGCATAGAAGACTCAAGTTTGTAGTTAGATTTTAGTTAACTGGTATTTAAACATAGAAAAGACAAAAATATTCTCATGCTAATATTCACTACGCATGAGGGATTCAGTCCTAGGGCTTGGGCATAGACTTAGGGTTTCACACACTTTAAAAGGTGCAAGCCTGATAGCACCAAAGGAGGGGATAATCTTGATATAGGAAAAAAATTTGATCAAATAGAAGGAGAGTCCACTTGAGGGTTTCCCACATACAGGATATTCAACATATCGAGCAAAGCAACCATAATTTTTCAACATTGGATACAAGCTTCAATCCATAGCATTGAAGCAAAGAGGGCAAGATTTGCTTTAGCGACCTTTGTCTTGGATAGTGGCCCGCAGGCCTAGCCTATGGTTTTATACATTAGTTTCATTATTCTATTTAGCATATCATTAGCATAGCATCATTTCATTCATTCAACTTCATAGCATAGGTTTAATTTACACTTGCTTTAATTTGATATATTCATTACTAACAACCTCATCCAGGGAGGCATTCTCGGACATCTAAGTGTGTGTTGTTGTTTCATTGCTTACAGGACCACAGGTTCATAGGATAGAATCTACAACATACGAGAGCAAAAAGGGATCCCTCTAGGGAACAGACTTGGAGAAGGAGGCATATGTAAGCCCTTATACATTTTCATGTGCAAAACCAAGGAGCTTGTGATAGTGCACCATCCCTTTGCGAGGGGACATTTTACCCTCTTGTAACCTCATTGTATCAAAATGGGTATCCCTAAGAGGGACCGACATGTAACTGGGTTTCAATACAAATAAAGAAACATATCTTTGTTACTTTCGTGTTTAAACACATTTGCAAGTAGAGTAAGAGCGGTGCATGCACCCCAAGGTCGCTACCGATGGTGATCACGATGGAAAATCCACTACTTTTCATTTTTACACCTGCTGACTTAATTTTGAGTGCAGGATTAGCCGCTTTGGTCTACAACGACCAAAAATTAGCCACTTTGAGACACAATGGCCAATAGAGCCTTAGTCACTCCTACTAACAGTGGCTAGGAACCAACTACCCTAATCGATAGCGGCCAACATTGGAGTGCAGCAGAGGTCAAAACACTAACTCTCTGAGTTGGATCAAAGGTTGGTATAGCTTCTATGATATTTTATAGCTTTTTGTCTGCTTTTGTGTGTCTAAAATAGTGAACTTAAAGCATATTTCTATTTGGGAATTGAAAGAATGAAAGAAGAAAGAATTAGGCATTTTGCATATCTTAGATCTTCTTTTAGATTTCCACTAGGCATTGCTAGGAACAATAGCTTCTATTTGTAAAGTTTTCCCTAGAATCCAATGTGCTAGACACTGTATGGTTTGTTTTCTTGTTTTTAGGCCTTTCTAAAGGCCATACTTGCACCTGATAGAGTGCACTCATAAATTTTATAGTAGTTCATGCATATTTATGAATATTGAAATGCATATTGCATTAGACATATAGGGGAAGATCATTGCTGCTATATGATGCATTCTTATTCATGCAATATTAAAATGAACCACACACGCATGTTTATTTTAAACATTTGGGAGTTGGATTTCATCACCAACCCTCAATTTAGTCTAGTGACATTGGAATTCATATCCTTCCACCGGTTTGCCCCCTAGATTCTCCTATAAATGGATTGAAGAACTTCTTCATAGTGGTACTAAGATACTTGTGTTAAAAATATCTCCCACTGTTGGAACAATCATTGGTTCAGAGTGGAAGAGCTAGGTGAACCCTCCATTGGGATTTCAATGGTGTACCTAGTCTCTTTTGGCAAATCATGTTTGGCATGAGTACTCAGATTATCACTATAGATGAGTCTCCTCATTCCAAATCTAAAACAAGAAGCAAGACACAAAAAAACATCAAAATACATCAAACAATTAGGGCAAAATTAAATCTATAATCAATATAAACATTTGTGTGATATTGTTTGATCATATTTAAAGTGTAATGCAAAAACTAAATTTAAAAAATATGGTTAAAAAAATTAGACATCCCCGATATGACACTGAGGGAGGGTCTGAAACAACACATACCCTTAGGTGAAGTCATAATAACATTGAAAGACCTACTCGAAATACCATAAGATGTAGTTTTATGAGTCTAAGGAGTGATAACTCAACCCTTGATGGATCTCCTCAAGAAACCCCATGTAGGGAACCACAACAAGAAACTACTTCTCATAAACACAAAGAGGCCTCATGTCCATCATCATCAAGGAGACACGAGGAAACCTCAAAGGCTTCCTCTAAACACATCGAAACTTATCAGAGACATGAGGAAGCTTCAAAATCTTACTCCTCACATAGACATAAAAAGGGTTCTAGACCCCGTTCTTCACACAGAGGTGATGAGGTTTCCCATTCTACATCCTCATGGAGGGTAGAAAAGACTACGAAAACCTCATCACAAAAATAGCACATGTGAGTTGAAACATCTCAACATTCACATGAAACACTTAGAATAGATCATTCCACTGAGGGACAATAAACTATAAATACATCCAGTCGTAGACATAAAACAAAATGTATACTTCAAACAAGAGGAAGTATTCCATTAGACTATGACCTCATTGAAGTGAATGGCATCCCACGGGATTAGCCATGGAGAACAAGATAATTGGATGAGTTGGATCGGTTGCATCCGAGGCCACTTCCTAGAACCATAGCCATAGAGAATTCTACATCTGGAAGCTCATGAACTATGAATTTTAATCCCACTTTCTTAAACTGGGGGTACCTCAAGATGACCCTGTAGCAAACACACAAAACTTGATCATAGAGACACTCAACAATATATTGAACAAGTTACATTGGATAGCGACAGTTAGGAAACAACAAAAATATCTGAGAGAGATCTGCAAATCAAAATGACTAGGATAGGTTCAGATAAGCATGAGTTCCCTATAACTATGCAAGTTAACCACATACTTAAAGCTTGAACGTAGGGTGACGGCATGCCAGATACGATGGTGCAAACAAAATTGATATAAAAATGCTAAGTCCTACGAATGCGAGAAAGCAATGCACGAAGGAAATGATGCATAAACAAGATGTAAGCAAACAAAGACAAAGTGGGGCCTCTTTTATTAATGTTGCTTTCAATTTGGTTACAATACGTCCCCCCTTCTAGGGCTCAGAATGTTTGATATAGTTCGTTACATCAACGGATGGTACGCTTCCAGTGTCTTCCATGTGCCTCACATTTGAAATGGGCGGGCCAAAGGTTGCCGTCGCTTGTGTCCATGTGTTCATGTGTTCCTTGCTGCCCCTTCGATGTTCCTAGTGGTGAGATCCTACGTACAGAGAAATAGCAAACAGTTAATAGCATGTGCGGATAGAAGGAAAGCATGCAATCCCCAAGGCCTCCGGCTAGTTAGTATGTAAAATAGCAAAACGATGGTCAAAACATGTCATAATGAACCCAAAATTTGATAGAAGCATAAAAACATCATCAGAGACACATTGCAAAAAGAACAATTAGGAAATCATGTACATGGATTTCTAATCGCTCCGGGGTGGGACGATTAGGACTATCACAAAGCATGCAAAGGTGACCTTCCAAATGTCCTATCCAGAGGCCTCCAAAATTCTTGCAAACTTGGGGTTAGACAAAAAGGGGCATTTTGGGATGACCCAGAAGGTCATATTTGGCAGATTCTACCCAGATTGTCCTGTATCCGAAGGCGCTCCCTGTAGGTTAGTAACGCATGAATATGATAAAAACACAGTCAAATCAAGTCAGAATAACATGAAACTTGAACAACAGCATAAGTAAACCAAATAGAACACAATGCAAAAAGAATAGTCTAGAAATCATGTACATGGATTTCTAATCGCTCCGGGGTGGGACGATTAGGACTATCACAAAGCATGCAAAGGTGACCTTCCAAATGTCCTACCCAGAGGCCTCCAAAATTCTTGCAAACTTGGGGTTAGACAAAAAGGGCATTTTGGGACGACCCAGAAGGTCAGATTTGGCAGATTCTACCCAGATTTTCCTGTATCTGAAGGCGCTCCCTGTAGGTTAGTAACACATGAATATGATAAAAACAAGGTCAAAACAAGTCAGAATGCCATGAAACTTGAATAGCAGCATAAGTAAACCAAATGGAACATAATGCAAAAATAATAGTAGAGAAATTCTTCATGGATTTCTAATCACTCCGGGGTGAGCCAATTAGGACTGCGATAGTTTGGGGGGCGCCCGGGGGTAGGACGCCCATCGTTTGGGGTCTGGTTTTGACACCAATCCACTTGGGATGGGTCCAAAACCTCCTAGGGGGTTGTGTCAGCGAATTTGGTGTGGGATTGTGGCTGATTGCTTGGGTTTTGGGTCGGGATTGCGTTCTTAGCGTTCACCCGATAACCTCTCTTCCAAAAGAGAAATTATGGATGTAAGAAGCACAAAGGGGAATGTGGGTACAATTTGGCAGCACTCCGTTGCTCTAAATGCTCCAACTCTATTTCTCTTTTTTGGGGTGAGGATGCTCACCCTTTTATAGACCTAGGGTCTCTCTCTTTGAATGCGCATGCGAGGGTGCCACTTGGCTTGCCATGCCTTTTTTGGGAGAGAAGATTCCTCCCTGATTTAGAGTCTCCTTGCATGAGGCCTCCATGATCAGGGCATGCTTGACTGAAGTCCCTCTCTCTGATTTGAAGTCGTTCCTCGCAATTGCATGCCCTGAAGGCATAGTTAAGTGGTGGACCTATCGAGGTTTGACTTTTTTCCAGTCAAACCTGCTAATCATCCCGGGGTGGGACGATTGCTGCTAATCGTCCCAGGGTGGGATGAATAGGATTCTAATAGGATTCTAATCATCCCAGGGTGGGACGAGTAGGGAGCAAAGTGCTAAAAAGGTGCCAAATTGACCTCTGACCTTCCAAAACTGATTTGGGAGTGGTTAGGACCACTGTTTAACCTCTGGGGGCTGCCCTAGGGGCTATGTATGCCAACTCGATCAGTGCTTGTAGTCGCATAATCGGATTGGTGTTGTTTTGGTGTCTATAGATGCCCCTTTTTGGGATGCGCTGTGCATGGCGCAGTCTTGAGAAAAAATAGATAACCAAAGCACTTAATGATTAGGGTTTCTTAGTAACCTAACCAAATTTTGATGCCCCAAGTATGGAAAGGGCATGCATTCTTGAATCCTTGCTTCTGATGAGCTAAGGAGCTTAACTCAAGTGTAACCTTTTTTGGTGAGGTGTTACTTGATCTTGGACATTGTTCAGTCATGAATAGGCAAAGGGCGCAACCTTTTGTCTGAGGAACCTTGAGTTCATGATTCTAGAATGCCAAGTGTTTGATCAGCTTGTGATTATTGCTTGTTTGCTGCCCCAAGCAGGAGCGTGATTGTCTTTGTCAATGATTCTTTGAATGCATGCCATTTCCTTGATTGGGTGTGTATTTGTTGATTTGGTGACTAAGTGTGACTACCCCCTCAAGTGACGAATCGATGAGGGAATGACCAAAAATGAGAAAAGCGATGAGTCTCTTGACCCAAGATGACATTTGTAAGGGTGCCTTCAGTTTTTTTCAGTTGAACGCTCAATAGTTTTCTAACAATCGGACCTATTTTTGGTGGGTTTTGACCCTTTTTTGTGACGTCATTTGGGGTTGAAATTATCAAAAATCCATCCTCCCGTGGAGCGGTCCGACTATGGTAGCCTTATTAGGGAGTAGGATAGTGATAATTTGTGATCCTAACATCAGTTTTTCATGCCAAGAATATCAGGTGCAAAGGCACCTTTATTCGATAGTTTATTGCTATTTTTGAGTGGGTTTTGACCCTTTTTTGTGATGCCTTGGGGCTGAATTTTTTGAAAATTCGTCCTCTCGTGGAGTGGTCCGGCTATGGTAGCCTTCTTAGGGAGTAGGATAGTGATAATTTGTGACCCTGAAATCGGTTTTTTATGCCAATAATGTTAGGTGCAAAGGCACCTTTGTTTGGCAGTTTTATTGCTATTTTTGAGTGGGTTTGGACCCTTTTTTGTGACGCCTTGGGGCTGAAATTTTTGAAAATCCGTCCTCCCGTGGAGCAGTCCAGCTATGGTAGCCTTCTTAGGGAGTAGGATAGTGATAATTTGTGATCCCGACATTGGTTTTATGCCAAGAATATCAGGTGCAAGGGCACCTTTGTTTGGCAGTTTTATTGCTTTTTTTTAGTGCATTTTTTGGATTCTTTTTCTGTTGCTTTGTTTTCTGCTCTGTAATCGTCCCAGGGTGGGATGAATACCAATTTGGTAATCATCCTAGGGTGGGACGAGCACCAACTAGGGTGCTCATCCCAGGGTGGGATGATTACAGGCCTAACAGCCTATAAAAGGGCCAAAACTAGGTTTTGGGCTCATTTGCAACATTTTTTTCTTGGTGTTTTGGAGCTGTGGGGAGGAGTGCGAGTTTGCGTAGCAGAGCGCTATCAAAATTTCATGGACACCATGAGTTCAAGGACCGGATCTTCGAGTGGCGGAGCCGAGGCGAGACCGGTAGGTGCTCCTTCCTTCTTGTTTTTTTTTTTTGCTTTATATGAAGTTAAAAAAACTTGCACATAATTGTTTTTATTGTGTGTTATTTTGTTTTTATTTTGTGTTAATATTAAGATCGAAACCCTAGTATTAATTTTTGTGTTGTATTATTTTTTTGTTTTCACTTAAGGTTAAAAACCCTAGGTTGATTTTTGTTGTTTTGTTTGATTCTTTTGTTCACCTTAAGGTCGAAAACCCTAGGATGAATTTTTATGTTTTATTTGATTTTTTTTTTGTTCACACTTAAGGTCGAAAACCCTAGGATGAATTTTTATGTTGTATTTGATTTTTTTGTTCACCTTAAGGTGAAAACCCTAGGATGAATTTTTATGTTTTATTTGATTTTTTTGTTCACCTTAAGGTTGAAAACCCTAGGATGAATTTTTATGTTTTATTTGATTTTTTTTGTTCACCTTAAGGTCGAAAACCCTAGGATGAATTTTTATGTTTTATTTGATTTTTTTGTTCACCTTAAGGTCGAAAACCCTAGGATGAATTTTTATGTTGTATTTGATTTTTTTGTGTACGTTTTTTATTGTACAGTTAATTTGAATGATCTGTACTTTTGTTGTATAGTTTTGTTTTTTAATTTTACTTTGTTTTTATGTACTTTGTTGTACAGTTTTTTTGTACTTTGTTTTTCTGTTTTTGTATAGTTTTATTTGATTGATCTATACTGTTGCTGTACAGTTTTTTTGTACTTTTTTTTTGTCTATACAGTTTATTTTAATGTTTTTGTTTAAATTAAGGTTGAAACCCTAATTTGTTTTTTTTTGTTTTATTGTGTTTGTGTTTTGCAGGTTGTTAGGAGTCGGCACCGCCAACCGACTGTGTTCTCTGATGCCCGGGAGGCACTGACAGTTGTGGATTGGGAGTGGCTTGATGCCCTTGGGCTCAAGCAGGTGATGCGTTTGGAGCCTATGGTGGGGGATCGAGCATATCTGACTGCCTTGATCAATTTGTGGGATCCCCGCACCAACACCTTTCATCTCCCAATAGGGGAGATGACGGTTACTTTGGAGGACGTGTATCGGATTCTATGGATTTTGATAGATGGACTGCCCATTCGGATGACTCCTCATGATCAGTGAATGGTGGTGCTGACACGGTGCTTTGGGTAGGCGACGAAGATGGGGGTGGATAGGGCTATGGAGAGGGTAGAGGTGGACTTCCTGATTGGTAGGATTCTGGTGTGGTGGTGGTTGGAGAAGGGTATTTTGGGGGTGAGGCATGCGTTGCTCATGACACTCATCTCCAACATGCTGCTTCCTGACTCCTCAGGTGTGAGGTTCCCTTGGAACCTGCTCGAGGTGGTGTTTAGACTGGTGGAGTGTCCGACAATAGCACCACTTATTATGAGGTGGGGTCAGACACTATTGGCATAGCTTTACGATGAGTTGTACGAGATCTGCTATCGAAGGCAGAAGGGGATCGGGTGCAGCTATCTTTTGCAGTGTTGGGGGTGGCAGCACATAGCTGTGGAGTAGCCATAGGGGTTGCCTTGGACCACTCGGGGTGAGATGGTGGATAGGGAGATTGGGTATGCTGCTCTATGGCGGAGGTCAGAGGAGCAGGGGCAGAGTCGATGGTGGGCAGGTGCCGTAGGGCACTATACTGATGCCTTCTCTCATCTTGCTCTAGGGGAGGTGTTTTAGCGGCCATACCGAGACTGTCCAGCCTGGCTTGAGGCTGGAGAGTGGCTCCGGTGGGTGCACAAGGGGAGATGGTTGATCAGGCGACATGGGACAGAGCAGGAGTACTTCTCGTATGTTCGGGTGACTCGATAGTTTGGGGTGCACCAGGGATTGCCTGGGGAGCCCTTGATCTATCGACGTCGAGGCGATGAGAGGACTCTAGCTTGGCCGATTATTGAGCCATTGGGCGAGGAGTCTGATGTAGTGATTGATGTCCCTGACATGGACAATGTCGAGGTGACTGTAGAGTATGACCAGTGGTGGATGATGCTGCGATGGCGGGGTGAGGGGCCTCTAGGAGGTTTGGATGCGGAGGCACCGATGGAGGGTTGGGGGCTCTCTCTCGATGATGCAGATATGGTGGAGGTAGATGACTTGACTGGGGATGATTTAGGGGTTTCAGAGTAGTTAGATACATAGGACATCCTGGAGCAGTGGGTGCCAGAGCAGCATGCCATCCCGGAGATGCCCATGCCTCAGGCAGTCCTATGGGATATGGAGGCTAGGTTTCATGCTGAGATAGCATGATTGGAGGACCTACTACGGAGATGGGATGAGGAGCACAACATCGAGAGGGATCACCTGCGAGCTCAGTTGGCATAGCGGGATGACGCATTGGCTACGTACCATCGACGGGATGTGGAGTGGGGTCGATGTCGGGTGGAGTTGGAGGCCGAGATTATCTGCCTCGATGGGTAGTTACCTGAGCTCACTGGAGGTGGATCATCGCGCCATACGAGAGGCAGTGAGACTGAGCAGTCTGCATCCTCTCATCGCAGGTGGGTGGGTGAGGGTAGCATTAGTGGGCATGATGCGAGGGCTGGTAGTAGCCACCTTGAGAGGTCCCATAGGACCCACACCATTGGGGGTAGTTCCAATCGCACCGATCCTACGTGATCATGGTGGCCGACTCCCTAGGCTTTGGGGATTTTGAGTTTTTGGATTTTTGTGAGGTCAGAGGACCGTTTTATTGTAGCCTGAGGGCATTTTTGACTTAATATATACATGACTCTCTTTTTGGATTATTTACTTTGTTATGGTTTATTGTTCCTTTTATGCACATTTATTTATGTTTATGTATGCATATGTTGTTATGACTGTGGATGATGTTAGCTATATGATATGGATGTATGCATATGGAATGGATGGAATGATTTGTTGGTATGTAGGTGGTGGCACCATAGACTGTACAGGATTAACTGGCTTTCTGTACTATGTGGTTGCTTTATGGAATAACTTTGCATTTGTAATTTTTTGTTTTGTATTTTTTGATGGTGATGCAAGTAATGAAATGTACAACAATTGTTTTAAAATGTAGTTAAGGTTTTTTTGAGACTCAGATGCTTTAACTAACTAATCAAGACTGTACATTATCTTACAAGACTTTCGAACAAGGTACGAATCAGACTTGAGTTTGACCAAGTTATTTCACATCCCTGTGTGTGCGATTGAGTTCGTTTATGTGGTATTTGTCAGGATACCGCTAGTGCCAGATAGGTTGTCAACCAAACCTGTACTGAGGATCACCTAATTAGCTCCACTAACTCCTTTGTTGTATTTAGTAAGATTAATCTATGATGCAATCTAGAATACCATAAGCTAGCTCATCCACATGCAAACATTGGTCTACACACACGCAAAGCTAATGTGATAGACATATCGTCATGCGTTTAGGATACCGCCATTGCCAGGTAGGCTATCCACCAAACCCGTAATGAGGATCACCTAAATGGTTCTTCAAATGCTAAGAATTCCAGGGATTCAAGCTCAGGCATCTTTCGGTTGCTCAACTTGTTGGGATACTTGCTCTCATACATAGTGATGAAAATCACTATTTATTTTTCTCTTTTTGTTTTTTTCTTGAGCAAGGGGTTTGAGTAGTGGTGATAACCACTATTATTATTTTTATTGTTGCCTTTTGAGGATTTAGATTTGGCATTTTGATTTCCAAGTTGAGCTCGTGGGTTTTTGGCTTGTGAATGGCATTGATCCTTTTGGCCTTGGGGATGACTACCCATCCTGGTCAGGGACGTGTAGTACGAATCCTTACGACTTTGGGGACCAAAGGTGGTTGGGAATTTTTCTTTGGAATGGCATTGATCCTTTTGGCCTTGGGGATGACTACCCATCCTTCTCAGGGACGTGTAGTACGAATCCTTACGACTTTGGGGACCAAAGGTGTGTGGAATTTTGGATAGTGGACTTTTGGGATTTTGCTTGTGAATGGCATTGATCCTTTTAGGCCTTGGGGATGACTACCCATCCTTCTCAGGGACGTGTAGTATGAATCCTTATGACTTTGGGGACCAAAGGTGTTTGGAATTTTTGATAGTGGTGAAAACCACTTTTTATTATGGGGAATTGGATGGGGAAGAGCTTGTCCTTTTGTCAATTCTCAGCATTCTTGAACCATTCGCACAGGGGGATGAGCAGGATAACCTTTCACATATGGTACCCTAGACTACTTTGTAGGTTTCGTCTTGCATTCACACAACTTGGGAATTTTTATGTGTTTTAAGCTTGTGTTGGGATGTGATGTAACAAGGCGTGATCCAAGTAAAACTCTACCTTGTAAAAATCGGTCTGACTTTGTACAACATTTGACTAGAAATCTAAAGACAACTGAATGACAAAAAACCCTAAAGACATTAGCAGACAACTGACTATGATATGGCAAAAATGCAAAGGGCGTTTATTATTTTTTGGATCTTTTTACAAAATGGACTGAATTTGGAAAAATGATGGAATTGCCAAGTAATTACAGTCTATGGTGCTTTTGACATGTATGACCAACAAATATGCAATGTATGTATGTGATGCCTAATGCAGTTTTTATTTCTTTTTTGTGTTTTGTTTTTTTAAGAATATGCATGAAAGTGAGATGCAATTTTTTTGTTATTTTTGATTATCTGTTGTTTTTGTTTGTTTTTGAATATTTGTTTTTGACCAAGCGATTGTGGGAACCCTTGGATCTTTTGGTTTGACCAAAGGGTTTATGGATACCTTTGGGGCGTTTTAGGTTGACCAAGCGATTGTGGGAATCCTTGGAGCTTTTGGGTGACCAAGCGATGGTGAGAATCCTTGGAGCTTTTGGTTTGACCAAAGGGATTATGGATACCTTTGGGGTATTTTAGGGTTGACCAAGCGATTGTGGGAATCCTTGGGGCTTTTGGTTTGACCAAAGGGATTATGGATACCTTTGGGGCATTTTAGGTTTGACCAAGTGATTGGGGAATCCTTGGGGCTTTTGGTTTGACCAAAGGGATTATGGGTACCTTTGGGGCATTTTGGGTTGACCAAGTGATTGTGGGAATCCTTGGAGCTTTTGGTTTGACCAAAGAGATTATAGATACCTTTGGGGTGTTTTAGGTTGACCAAGCGATTGCGAGAATCCTTGGAGCTTTTGGTTTGACCAAAGGGATTATGGATACCTTTGGGTTGGTTGTGGGAATTTGGGTGGTGGGTATTTTGGGGCATTTTGGGGTTGACCAAGCGATTGTGGGAATCCTTGGAGCTTTTGGTTTGACCAAAGGGATTATAGATACCTTTGGGGCATTTTAGGTTGACCAAGTGATTGGGAATCCTTGGGGCAGTTTGGGGTTGACCAAGTGATTGTGGGAATCCTTGGAGCTTTTGGTTTGACCAAAGGGATTATAGATACCTTTGGGGTGTTTTAGGTTGACCAAGTGATTGGAATCCTTGGGGCTTTTGGTTGACCAAAGGGATTATGGATACCTTTGGGGCATTTTGGGGTTGACCAAGCGATTGTGGGAATCCTTGGAGCTTTTGGTTTGACCAAAGGGATTATGGATACCTTTGGGGCATTTTGGGTTTACCAAGTGATTTGGGAATCCTTGGAGCTTTTGGTTTGACCAAAGGGATTAGGGATACCTTTGGGGTGTTTTGGGGTTGACCAAGTGATTACTGGAATCCTTGGAGCTTTTTAGGTTGACCAAGTGATTGCTAGAATCCTTGGAGCTTTTGGGGTGGGCTATGGCTCCCTAAATGTGGAATGGCCTCAAATGACTGATGTTCAAGGGTTCTAGTTCCTTGATTCCTTCAAGAGAGGTGAGCCGGTATGTTCTAGGTCCTATTTTACTATCGATTACATAAGGACCTAACCAATTTGCCATGAACTTGTCCCTTAAATGGGGCGGCAAGTTAGAATTTTGTTGGTTCTCTTTTAAGACCAGGTCACCAACCTGAAAGTCCCTCAGGTGAACTTTCATGTTATATGCTTTCTTAAGTCGCTCTTGATAGATACGTAAATGCTCGAGAGCATTGATGCATCGTTCGTCGAGCAATGTAAGTTGGTCTAACCGGGCCTACCACGCAGTGTCATCATCGATGAACTCTTGCATTGATATGCGTAGGGAAGGTATTTCCAACTCGAGAGGCATGACTGCCTCGGAGCCATACACTAGCGAAAATGGAGTTGCCCTAGTGGGCGTCCGAATGCTAGTGCGATAAGCCCATAGAGCAAGTGGTATTTGGATGTGCCAATCCTTATGATTATCTATGACTATCTTTTTAAGGATGGCAACTAGCATTTTGTTTGATGCCTCTACTTGCCCATTTGCCTACGGATAATAAGGTGTCAAAAAACTATGCTGAATTTTGTACTTTGTTGTCAAAGCACGCACATCTTTGTTCTTAAATGACGTCCCATTATCCGAGATGATCTTGGATGGAATACCAAAATGACATATGATGTTATGTAAAATGAACTCCGCAATGCAGGGCCCAATCGTAGAGGTAAGCGAAATTGCTTCCACCCACTTGGTGAAGTACTCTGTGGCCATTATGATGAACGTGTGATGACTTGACGATGCAGGGGAGATCTTTCCGATTAGATCTAGGCCCCACTACGAAAATGGCCAAGCCGATTGGATCGATCTGCAAGGCCTGAGAAGGTACGTGTGTCAAGTTAGCATGGTGTTGACACTTCATGCACTTCCACACATATGCACAACAATCTCGCTCTAAATATGGCCAATAATAGCCCATGCAAAGAATGCGCTTGGCGATGGCCATACCACTGAAGTGGCCACCGCACGTACCATCGTGCGCTTGGGTGATCGCCCAAGTGGACTCCTGCTGGTCCAAGCAATGGAGGAGGATCCCTTCGTAGCTCCGACGGTACAAAATGTCTCCTAGCAAGACATGTTTTGCCGCTTTCTGTTTGAATGATCTTTTCGTGGCATGCGACAATCCAAGTGGGAGGCTACCTAACTTGAGATAGTCTCTTATGGGTGTGTACCAATCCTGCTGATCAGAAACCTCGATGGTATGAATGGCCAATCCCTCTTGAAGTTCATCCCTAGCAAAAGTTGAGCGGGAAAGAACTTGTAAGAATAGCGTTGTGTTGCTATTAAGAGGGGTCGAGGAGAACAAGGACCCCTAGTTGGCGTGATTCAGACTATCATGGATTCGAGAGAACCTATCCTGAGATGGTTCAATCTGGATCAGGTGGATTCCTGGCGTTATGTCAGAGCTTGCACGCTCCATCACGGATTGCGATAATGTTTTGACTTGAATGGTTGTCATTTCACCAGAAGGGTCTTGCGAGATTAGTGACCCCAAGGAGGCCATAGTGTCCGCAAAATGATTCGATGATCGAGGGAGTGCCTCGATGTCGTACCATTCAAGATTTGCCAAGAATTTATCCACAAGGGCTTTGTAGGCCTACAGAACTGGGCATTTGCATTGGAATACCCCTTTCACTTGGTTGACAATTAACAATGAATCACCAAAGATATTCAAGCGTTTGATGTTCATGGTGATGGTTGTCTGAAGACCTATGAGCAAGGCTTCATATTCAGCATTGTTATTGGTGCATGGGAAATCAAGTTTAAATGATAGAGGCATTGGAGCCCCTTGAGGTGTGAAAAATATGATTCCCGTGCCACCCCCTTGCTCACATTTAGAACCATCAAAAAATAAGGTTATGTCGGCCTGTGACTCAGGCTCTTCGAATCTGGCAATTCTGAGACATGGAAGACCCCATCATCGGGTAGCTCTACGGTCAGAGGTTGATCATCTTCGAGAGGAGCCTCTGCTAGTTGATCGGCGATGACTTGACCTTTGATGGACTTTTGTCCAATGAATTCGATGTCAAACTCCATCAACAACATGATCCATTTCACCGTGCGACTACTATGATAAGTATGACTCATCATGTACCACAATGGATTCTCCTTAGACACAACATACATCGTATTGCTCAGCATGTAATGGCATAGCTTTTTGGTGGCAAATACCACCGCCAAGCATAGCTTCTCAATGTATGCATAGTTAAGTTCATAACTGACCAGGGTGTGGCTAAGATAGTAATTAGCTTGTTCTTTATGTAATTCATTTTTTTGGGCTAGCATGGCACCCAGTGCCACCTCAGTAGCTGAGATGTATAAGTAGAATGACACTCCTGGTCTAGGTGGTGCCAATACTGGCGGTGAAGCCAAGTATTGTTTGATGTCATCGAAGGCTGACTGGCACTCGTCATCCCAATGAAATGCTACCCCCTTGTGTAATAATTTATTCATGGGTCGGCACTTGTCAGATAACTGCGCTATGAAGCGCTTGATTGACGCGACCTTTCCCTACAAGCTTCTTAGCTGCCTGATGGTGGTTGGGGGAAGCATCTCAAGGATTGCCTTGAATTTGTTTGGATCTACCTCGATGCCTCATTTTGAGACTATGAAACCCAAGAGTTTTCCAGATGTGATGCCAAATACGCACTTCTTGGGGTTTAGCCTAACTTTGTGTTCGATGAGGCGATCAAGGATCTTGCGTAAGTCATCGAGATGATTTTGGCGCAAAAGATATTTGGCCAACAGATCATCCATATAATCTTCCAAAGTTTTATGCATGTGATCATGGAAGATGTATGTCATAGCACGTTGGTAGGTGGCGCCAACGTTTTTAAGGCCAAAGGGCATGACCTTATAACAAAATGTCCCCCAAGGCATCGTGAACGCCATTTTTAGTTGATCATCGGGATTGATACGAATCTGGTTGTATCCCGAGAAACCATCCATGAGGGAAAGCATTTCGTGGCCTGTTGTAGCATCTACCAATGCGTCGATGCTAGGCAAGGGGAAATCGTCCTTGGGACTCGCTTTGTTTAAATCTCAAAAATTGGTGCATATGCGAATCCTCCCATCTAGCTTTTTGATGGGTACCATGTTGGACAGCCATGGTGGGTAATCCATGCAGATGACAAACTGTGCATCCAACAACTTTTGTAGCTCATATTTGACCATTAAGGCCACTGTTGGGTGCATCTTACGTAGCTTTTGCTTGACTGGCTTGACTTTCGGATCAAGCATTAAATTATGCGTGACTAGCTATGGGTCTAGCCCCGGCATGTCTTTGTAGGACCATGCAAAAACCTCCTTCTTCTCCTTGAGAAGGGCAATGTAATCGGCTTGCTCTTTGGGGGATAGACTTACCCCCAGCTTGATGACTTGTGGATTCATTGGATCAGAACCGATGTCTACGTCAATCGTCTCTTCGACTGACATGTGGGATTGGGATCAGGTGGATATCATTCGCTGAATTTAGATCTGCGTTGGGAACGTCGGGTTCCTCTTCAGCATGGAAGATATCCTGAGTCTGTCCTAGGGTGAAATGGAACATCCCATCGCAAGGCCAGTACTCTGATGGGGATGGTGGTGAGTCAGCACGATCCCAGTCTATGGCATCTAGGTCTAGATACAATGGTCATGTTGGATCGGCTGGGTTATGGATGGGGGTGGTTAAATCAATGGAGATCATGTTGATGGAATGAATTTGGTCTCCATTACCATGCGCAAGTGTTGACTCGGACATCCTTGGTGATCCTTGCACCCCGGATCTGGCTCTGTGGGTACTGGCACAAAAGGATCGGCCCTATGCATGGATAGAAGGATAGGGTCTGCCCTTGGCACTGGTGGCCCTATAGGGTCTCTAGGTGGGAGGTGCTCTCTGTATGCCTGAAGTGGTGGATGAAGCACTTGGTTTAACTATTCTTGATTTAAATGCCACCTATGCCTTGGTCCCATATTCAGTTGTTCGAACATACCATCGATGTCTATGGGGTATTCTTGTTGCCTCATGTGATTGAGATATGCCATCTCAGTCTCATCCTCATAGTCACTATCAGAGATCCATAGGCCTTCATTAGCTCCAAAAACTATGTGCTCTTCTTGTTGGTATAGCCTCCCACTAGGCATTTCTTGATCACTTGGCCTTATGGCCGGCATGGGAGGCTCATTTTGTTCGAGCAAGTTGATTTGGTCCCATCCGGGTTGTTCCACTCTCTACGGGAGGGCTGGATTCTCTTGAGGTGGTAATTGCTCGATTGGAGCATTCAAGGGGAACATTGCCTCGAAGTTCTCCTGATAGTCATCAATGGGCGTCACTTGCGAGTGATTACTATCAGACTCAAAAGGGTCCCAGGGTGCTACCTCGTAAGCTGACTCATCTTCAGAAGACTCTCCTTGATCTTGTTCATAACCCTCTTGGAGGTTATCCCTTGAACTTTCCTCTTTCTCGATCAAAGGGGAAGGGTTGTTGAGGTCAACAAGGTTTGTTGTTAACCATGGGAGATAGTCCCCCATTGTATATGTTGTGTTGGGATTGGCATATGGATCTTGTGCCAACCCATCCTTGTTGCCTAGCCCTAGGCCTTGCATGGTTTCTACCAAGATGTCGAGGGGCAAAGGGTGGTTGAACCCTACTCCTAATTTATCATATGGCATCTGGTATCTTGGTTGACAAAGAACGTGCATTCCTTGTTCATATCTGCCCAATCCATATCCATGCCAATTACATTGGCCAAGGTATTTCAAGGCGAATTTTGGGTTGGACAGATAGTCGACATTCTCAGAAAATGGCTCTTCGTCCTCTTCCTCTTGTAGGTAAGGTTCGATGCCATTGTCGAGGCCCCCATATACAAAGTTTGTCTGGTTTGGCGGGTAGCCTAAAGGGAAGATAGTGTCGATGGGGAGGTGAGGTCTCCCCATGTCTTGCATGGATTTGAGTGTGGGTGTTGCCACTATGTTCTACACTAGGTACTCCCCCAAGCCCGTATTGGCCATTTCGATGGTAATCATCGATGGTTGAGGGGGAGGGAATGGGAGTTCTCCTTGAGTCCACTCCATGTTGGGTGAATCAGGTGTCTCGACTTCCATTCGGCTAGGCACCTCTTCGTTAGAGATGGTTGAGACTAATGGTGGCACCTCCTCTAGGGGCTTCTTCCCATTGTCCTTCGGTGTGGCCACCATAGGTGGCATTGTTGGTGAAGGGATAGATGATGAAGATGGGCCAGGTCGGTTACTTGAGGGACTCAACAATGGGGATGTAGGCGGAATCGGACCTTGAGTGGATGGATTCAATTGAAAGTCCAAATGTGTCGATGGGAGGGTCGATTGTGGCATCAGCTACACCGCATTGCAAAACTTGAAGGGCTCTAAGTCTGCTGGGACTACATGTACTTGCCCTTCATGTGTGTACTTGAGGCATTGATGGGCTATCGAAGGGACACACTTCATGTCCCTGATCCAAGGCCGGCCTAGCAAGATATTGTAGGCCATCTCACCCTCAAGGATGTGACACAATGTAGGAATGGTCTTTTGTCCTACTTGGATGGGCAGGACAATTGTGCCAACCGTCGAGCATAACACGTCGTTGAATGCTCGAAGGGTGTAGGTGGATGCCACAATGTGGGATGCTGGCAACTTAAGATGTTTTAATGCCGCTGTCATGATTATGTTGTTGGACGAGCCAGTGTCCACCAACACCCTCTTGAATGGAATCCCGTTGACCCGCATGATGACGTGCAGGGGTGGATCCACCATATCACTAGTCACCAATTTTAGTTCATCTTCCCTGAAGGTTATGACCGGTTCGGTGCATTGTCTCACATGTCCCACAAAGTTGTTGAAAGAATTGGGTTCTTGGGGCTGTAGCTCAATGGCTTTGAGTATCTCCATCAGAGCTTCCCGATGGGGCGGTGATTGTTGGATGAGCTCATAGATGGAGAGCCTAGCCGACGTGGTCCTTAAACTCTGAGTAAGCTTAGTCCGAATCATGGCCACTGGTCTAGGCAGGGGAGGTTGCGTAGGGTGTTGTGGAGGTTGTGACATTGATGGAACATTTCCTGTAGCTGCAGCGGGTGCGGCCGTGTTTGGGTATCTTTTGTTCCGCGTCACAATGCTTATCATCCCTACGTACCCTTGCATGGGGCAGTTTTGTGTCACCTCATTCACCTGTATAGTCTTTGCCTGCATGTCATGGGTAGGTAAGGGGTCTTTGAAGACATCCATCTGTTGGTTGCTCAGTGCTACAGGATTATCCACCGTGAGCATTTTGTTGTCTATCAAGTCTTGCACCAAGTTTTTGAATTTCCAACAATTGAAGATGTCATGTCCTTTCTGTCGATGGAATCTACAATATAAGTCTTCCCTATAGCCCTTGGGTTTTGGCATGTTGGGGTCTATGGGTCGAGTTTTTGGCAAGTTTACCAGGTTTGCCATGAACAAGCGGTCAAACAAGGAGTCTCTAGACTCTGTGAATTGTGTGAATTGTCGCTTAGGGTAACGTTGCTGATTTTGCTCTTGCCTGTGGTTTTCCTTTTCATAGTTAGCAGGAGGAACTACTTGATAATTAGCCTTTGGGGGCTATGTCATTTGTGTAGGTGGTGGTACAGTTATGGCAACCTGATTGACCATGGCGGGTTTCGGTTGCGTGGGCCCAGTTTTGGCATTTTTGGTCCACTCTTTCTTGCGTGGCTTGGCAATCTCGCCATCTTGAATTTTGATCTCCTCAATTATCCTAGCTTGTGCCAGGGCTTCTTCTAGGGTGGCATATTGCTGTAGCTACAATAGCATGGAGATCGACCTTATGCAACTCTTTGAAAACATCTGAGTCATGTCGGCCATAGGAGGGAGGTAGGGTAGCTTTGAAAGCAATGTCCTCCATCGATTCCCATAAGCGGCTATGGTCTCATCATCATACTACTTAAGGCCAGCTAGGTCACTTAAGGATGCCTTCTTCTTGGTGTTGAAGGCAAAATATTCAAGGAATGCGTCCACTAGCTGGTCTAGATTGTTGATGCTATGCTTCGGCAATTGGGTAAACCAATCCAAGGCAGGACCTACGAACGTGGTTATAAACGTTCTTAGAAGCAATGCATCATTGTCCTGAATGCCAAAGCATTGACTCAGGAATCTCGTTACGTGCTCTTGGGCATCCTCATCCCCTCTAAAAATTGCCAATTGAGGCATTTTGAAGTGGTCGGGGTATGGGGGTGCCGGAACTAAAGGATGCACAGGGTGACTGCGGAGCTGGCATAAGGTGGGCTTTTGGGGCCCTGAAGTCTTGGTCTCCATAGACTCTAAGCATTCTAACAGCGCTTTGTATGCATCAGAGGATTTGATTTCCTCTTCTTTGGTTTGTTCCCATTGTGCATTACGAGGAACTTGAGGCCTATGGAGGGGTAGCCGGGTAGCGCCCCCCTTGCCTTGGTAGGGTGTTTCAGCCCACTCTTCTTCTTGCTCAAATTCCTCATAGGCTTCTTGGGGAGTTTTTGGGCATGACCTATAAACATGGACGGGTGCCCGAGGAAGGTGCCCATCATTGGTTCTAGGGGTGGCCTCCCGCTCAGGTCTCGGAGGTCTTGGAGGCAACACTTGATAAGGTCGTGGAGACTTGTCTCGCACTAAGGGGTTGTGCCTCTCATAAATTTCTATCCTATGCGTGCGAGGGGTTGGAATCCTCTCATGCATATTGTTCTAGAGCAACTCATCTATCTGGCACCGAATGCGCTCTTTGTTAAGATGATACAGTTGCTCTAACTACTATTGATCTTGCCTAAGCTGCGTGATTTGTGCTTGGCGGGCAACATGTTTGGCAAATGCCAAGTCAATTTGTTCCACCGTCCTATGTCTAGGAGGCCTAGATGCCTCCCCTACATGTCTATCTCGGTCATGGTGATCCGAGATCTCTATGGGTCACTTTCCTCTATCGAGGTTAGCGGCATTCACCTGAGGCTCTGGCCTCAATAGGTGATCTTGATAATTAGCAGGTGCGGAGGCGCATTGCTCCCATGCGGTGTATTGCTCTTGAGGAATATACTGGTCTTCCTCGTGCTCCCTTTCATACATGTGAAAGGGACGGGCGGAGTTGGCTCACCCTGTCTGAAGAGCCTTGCGCTCTAGATTTGGTCTATTAGTTCTAACAGTAATGAGGGGTAGAGGGGGGATGATATAATCATGTGATCCCTCCTTGTGAACCCTATGCTGCTCTAGCGCTTCATCACGCAGTGGCCACTCATAATGAGCATCTAAGGGAGCCTTCCCATGTATGTACTCCTCCTGAAAGGGTCTGTGTTGAATGGGAGTGCCCCCAAAGGGGTGCCTCTATAGTCCTTTTCTGTAGTGGCATAGTGTGGACTATTTTGTGGGTCAGGCTACCAAGGTGGTATAACCAAGTCCTTGGGGCTATAACGGAGGCGACTGGTGCCTCCTTGTACACTTTCCGTAGCTTCTTCCCATGATTGGGCTTGGCTACGGGTATACACCATGGTGGTGGTTCTCTACAAGATATGTATGTTTTTATCTCCTTTACGATTTTTTATGCTACACCAAACAAAAGGGACCACACAAACAAAGAAATGATTATCTCGTTTACAGATTAAATGTGTGTCCTAAATCTGGTTCAGTGTGTTTTGATTTTTGTTGTGCAAACCGTGTAAAGAAAATTTTGTTATTCATGCATGATGAGGGCTCTTATATCTCCAAAATGGTCGCCCCTTCAATATACCACTGCCAGGCCGTTATACCGAACCTCTCAATATACCCGCCCTTACGTGAGGGAGACTATTGGTACGCGAGAGCAGAACAATACGTGGAACATAGGCGGTACGAAAGGGGAATCACTCTATTTTTGACACCTACCATAGAAGACTTATCCTCATGCACTGGGAAACAACCCCTCCACTTACTTGGTCAGCTTTCATCAGGATTTACGTCTAGCAACAGTCACGATCAGGGTTATGTATGCAAAATCCAAGCCAAGGTGGTGATGAAATCCACCGTTGGTCTTGATCAAGTGTTGGGGTTTTACGACCAACTCCTTGATGTTAATATTATTACGTGGTGTGTGTGGTTCCTTTTACTTGCACAAAGAAAGAAAACATGCAGCAAAATTCCCTATGCAAGCAAAGAAAACAAAAAAATTGCAGAGACAGAAACAAAAAAAACACAGAGGATGTTCAGAAAACCTACCTCTTCTCTGCCCAAACCAGATGCCTCTGAGTTTCTGCTCAAAAAATGTATAGAGAGCTAATCATCCTAGGGTGGGATGAATAGCAGGTCTGTATTCATCCCAGGGTGAGACGAATTTGTATTCATCCCAGGGTGGCACGAATTCCAAGTCTGTATTCGTCACAGGGTGGCACGAGTAGCAGTCCAGTGCCCGAATGAGTAACACCTGCAAGAAAAACACAAAATTTTTGATCAAAAACTTGATCCCAATAGTAGGGGATAGGGTCCCACCATGATCACCACTGAAATCTCGAACGCAGGGTGATGGCGTGCCAGACCAGATGGTGCAAATAAAATTGATATAAAGATGCTAAGTCCTACGAATGCGAGAAAGCAATGCACGAAGGAAATGATGCATAAACGAGATGTAAGCAAACAAAGACAAATTGGGGCCTCTTTTATTAATGTTTCTTTCAATTTGGTTACAATACATCCCCCCTTCTAGGGCTCAGAATATTTGATACAGTTCGTTACATCAACGGATGGTACGCTTCTAGTGTCTTCCACGTGCCTCACATTTGAAATGGGTGGGCCAAAGGTTGCCACCGCTTGTGTCCATGTGTTCATGTGTTCCTTGCTACCCCTCCGATGTTCCTGGTGGTGAGATCCTATGTACAGAGAAACAACAAATAGTTAATAGCATGTGCGGATAGAAGGAAAGCATGCAATCCCCAAGGCCTCCGACTAGTTAGTATGTAAAATAGCAAAATGATGGTCAAAACATGTCATAATGAACCCAAAATTTGATAGAAGCATAAAAACATCATCAAAGACACATTGCAAAAAGAACATTCAGGAAATCATGTACATGGATTTCTAATCGCTCCGAGGTGGGACGATTAGGACTATCATAAAGCATGCAAAGGTGACCTTCCAAATGTCCTTTCCATAGGCCTCCAAAATTCTTGCAAACTTGGGGTTAGACAAAAAGGGGAATTTTGGGATGACCTAGAAGGTCATATTTGGCATATTCTGCCCATATTGTCCTGTATCCGAAGGTGCTCCCTGTAGGTTAGTAACACATGAATATGATAAAAACATAGTCAAATCAAGTCAGAATGCCATGAAACTTGAACAGTAGCATAAGTAAACCAAATAGAACAGAATGCAAAAAGAATAGTCTAGAAATCATGTACATGGATTTCTAATCGCTCCGGGGTGGGACGATTAGGACTGTCACAAAGCATGCAAAGGTGACCTTCCAAATGTCCTATCCAGAGGCCTCTAAAATTCTTGCAAACTTGGGGTTAGACAAAAAGGGGCATTTTGGGATGACCCAAAAGGTCAGATTTTGCAGATTCTACCCATATTGTCCTGTATCTGAAGGCACTCCCTGTATGTTAGTAACACATGTAATATGATAAAAACATGGTCAAATCAGGTCAGAATGCAATGAAACTTGAATAGAAGCATAAGTAAACCAAATGGAACATAATGCAAAAATAATAGTAGAGAAATTCTTCATGGATTTCTAATCACTCCGGGTGAGCCAATTAGGACTGCGATAGTTTGGGGGGCACTCGGGGGCAGGACGCCTACCGTTTGGGGTCTGGTTTTGACACCAATCCACTTGGGATGGGTCCAAAACCTCCTAGGGGGTTGTGTCGATGAATTTTGTGTGGGATTGTGGCCGATTGCTTGGGTTTTGGGTCGGGATTGCATTCTTAGCATTCACCCGATAACCTCTCTTCCAAAAGAGAAATTATGGATGTAAGAAGCACAAAGGGGAATGTGGGTACAATTTGGTAGCACTCCATTGCTCTAAATGCTCTAGCTCTCTTCATTTTTTTGGGGTGAGGATGCTCACCCTTTTATAGACCTAGGGTCTCTCTCTTTGAATGCGCATGCGAGGGTGCCACTTGGCTTGCCATGCCTTTTTTTGGGAGAGAAGATTCCTCCCTGATTTAGAGTCTCCTTGCATGAGGCCTCCATGATCAGGGCATGCTTGACTGAAGTCCCTCTCTCTGATTTGAAGTCGTTCCTCACAATTGCATGCCCTGAAGGCATAGTTAAGTGGCGGACCTATCGAGGTTTGACTTTTTGCTAGTCAAACCTGCTAATCGTCCCACCGTGGGACGATTGCTGCTAATCATCCCAGGGTGGGACGAATAGGATTCTAATAGGATTCTAATCATCCCAGGGTGGGACGAGTAGGGAGAAAAGTGCTAAAAAGGTGCCAAATTGACCTCTGACCTTCCAAAATTGATTTGGGAGTGGTTAGGACCACTGTTTAACCTCTGGGGGCTGCCCTAGGGGCTATGTATGCCAACTCGATCAGTGCTTGTAGTCACATAATCGGATTGGTGCTGTTTTGGTGTCTACACATACGACAGTTAGAGAAAACCTTGTGTAAAGAGCAAGAGCTTGTGGATGCTCTTGAACACAATAAACAAAGAGAATGATTGTTGCACCAACATGAGCAATATTTGAGAGATCAAGCTGAGAAGCTAGCTCACAACAACCAACAAACAAGTGGAAGTTATCATCAAAGAGATAAATGCACTAACTCTCCAAGGGAGGAGTGCATTATACAAGGAAGTAACCCACAAAATTTTTTCCCTCCAAATTAGGAGAGGAACCCAACTGAGGGGGAAAGGATAAAATCAATATAGCTAGATCAGACACATCATGAATCCCCTCGTATAAGGGAAGAAAATAGAGCCAATAAAATGGATAGAGTGTTACCTCCATTGCCACCATGACGGGTTTCCAATAGGAGGAACTCCTCAGTTCAAAGGTATTTTGAGAGCTTGCTGATAATATGAAAGCCTTTGATAAACAAGAGGCTATTGGGAGCCAACCAACATTGAATAAAATACACAAACAACCATTGTTTACATTAGTTCCTAGCCCTCCCTATCCTAAGCACTTTGATATGCCTAGGCTAGAGAAGTTTAAAGGTGAAGAATATGCACAAGAACATGTCACAAATTTCATAAATGCATGTTTTCATCTCAAATACAATTATGCTCTTATGCTAAGGACATTCATCATGACATTTTCCAGCACAAAAACCCAATGGTTTAACCAATTTCCCAAGCATAGCATATCTAACTTTGAACAACTAGTGAACACTTTTATAAACCATTTCTCTTTTGCTGCTAAGAGGAGAATGAACCTTTCAGACTTGTCCAATTTGAAACATTATGATTATGAGCCAATAATGGATTATGGGAATAGATGGAGAAAAATCATGGTAAAATTATCATTATCCATTCCCATAGAAGAAATTGTCCGGATGTTCACCAAGAGTTGTTCAAAAAAAAATTCCCTCTTTCTACAACTACAATAATACCCCTCATTTTAGGATGTTTTGGCACAAGCCAAACTCATTAAGGAAATAAAAGTAGATGAGGGAACCATAAAAATCCATACCAAGAAGGAGAGGAGAAAAAATGACAAGAATGGCAAATATAAGTAGAAGCAGGTAAACCCTGTCCCAGTTAATCAAGTGGTATTGGCTATACCTAAGGACGAGGCTACATAATAGCCCTAGAATTATCAAGAACAACCCCCACCAACCAACTATGATATAATGAACAATCAGGGTCAAAACAAAGAATGCAAACCCCCTCATTATTTTACACCATTGACAGTTTCAATGAAATCAATCTTCAATCAATTGAGCAAGGCAAGAAATATCAGATTCCCTGATATACCTCTTATATATCCCAACCATCCTAAGCCAAAATGATATAGGGAAGATCAATTATGCCTGTATCATAGGATACCGGGGCATAATATCAAATTTTGTGTTGGTTTCAAACATCAGGTGTAAAACATGATTGAGGTAGGAGAACTTAAAGTGGACAACCCACTGGCCCCTGACAACAAAGATATGGGCATATACAAAAACCTACTGCTAAACCATGAGTTCTCTATAGGGTAAAGTGCATAAGTCAATCAGGTCTGAATTGATACACCTACCCATGGGTGTGTTGGGATGGTTGAAATTTTCAATATATCAATCAAGACTAGACGATATGGTCCACAACCTCCCATAACTCCCATCAACATCCCAGCTGCACCTAGGTAGAGGAAGGTGCAAGACAACCTTCTAGGTCCACCAACCCGACCTATGGTAACCATCCAAAGTAGACTTGAGCAAAAATTACAAATAAATCTGGCTAAGCTATCCATTTGTGAGCTCATATAGCAGTCCCCAAAGCACATAGAGACCTTGATGGATATTTTAAGGTCAATAGAGCTCCAACCGCAATATTTAAATGCATTCACCCATTTTTTAGGACAAGTACAAGAATTCCAGGAACCTATAATATGATTCTACGATTATGAGATTAAGACGATACCTACTGCCTTACCAGACCCTCCACTACACATCATGACATCAGTTAATGGTTTTCTATTTAAGTGGGTCTTTATCGATACGGGTTCACCAATCAACATAATAACAACAACAACAATAAAAAACATTAAAATACCCAAGTCTAATATCATTATGGTAGTCTATACATTAAGATATTTCAATGATGCTTTATGCAATACAGTGGGAATGATAGTCCTACCTATCAAGGTGGGGCATAAGACCATCCCCGTGATGTGTCATGTCTTGGAAGGGGCCATGCAATACAATTTCCTCCTAGGGATACCTTGGATAAGGGACATGAGATGTGTTCCTTTGATCTTACACCAATGTGTCAAGTATGTGCATGATAAAAAATTCTACATGGTATTGGCCGATGAAGAGCCATTCAAGTATATGTTCACCAGGTGGATTATCCAGGAGAATTTGTGATTCCTTTGGCCCACTTGTCAGTAGGACCATCATCTCCAAATATTCAATTGGATAACAAAGACAAAGGGGCATAAAAGGACCCATATGCATCAACACCTCATCTTGCACACAAAGCAACTAATGCTTCTAGTAAACCATCAATGCGTAAACCAAAGAATGATAAGAAGCTAAAGGCACCTATGGTTGAGAAAAAAAAACTCAAGGAAATGCTAACCATAGCTATTGAAGAGAGTCCAACTCCCATGGAGGAAGGAGATCACCAAGACCAAGTTGAAGATGATGACTACCACCTCGCTTTGCCAGTGTCATCCATGAGGTCAATACACCTCACATGCAACTATACACTTGGTAAGCACAGGGATAGGAGAGTATCTTGTGTAGAACATAAATTTTACACCTATCATAGAATCTGCACAAGACATGGGGTGGTTGAAAGATCTAAGACCACCATTGGGAATAGTGGTTCCACTTGGAATCCCTCCTAACTAGACAAACTTCATTTATGCTAGCCTATATTATGCCCATAAATATACAAATATAGACGAGGATAATGATGAGTTATTCACTATTAATGTTCACTACCTCTCTAATATTGAGCATGCTTTGACCTATTTTGAGCACTGCCATTGGCATGGTTATGGCCTTGGTATATATGAGTAGGGGTGTATGCGGTCATTTGAGCCACAATACCAACTACCATCTAATAGATTTGGATTAGGATATCACATTAGAGGTTGAGATGACCCTCTAGTAGCAGCATTAGATAGATTAACCTTGGTATTAGGATAAGACATCGATTTAATTCCTTATCATCCACCAAGTACAAGACATATGAGCAACATACAAGTAGCTATGGCAAGCATACCACCTCCCAAGACTTATCATCCAAGATCCACAATTGATGTCACCCCAATAGGTTACAACTCATGGGATGATGAGCAAGAAGAAAACACATATGTGGTAAGTGATGATGAAGCACAAGAGGGCTTGTCCTATCATGAGCCTCGCTATTTACAAATATTTACCTAGTTTGGACACCATGAGAGTGGATACATATCATATGAAAGTGAATATGATTGAGAGGACTCAATAGAGAGAGCCTACATAGGGGCAAGGCAATGACCCCATGACTTGGGACAACATACTAATGCAAATGGATTCATCATAAGTGATGAAGAATATGAGGATGAAATAGAGATGGCTTACTTAGGGCCAAGACATGAGCCCATCACCTTGGGATCACATACTAATGCTAATGGCTTCTGGATAAGTGATTATGATTTTGAGGATGAGACTGAGATGACCTATCTTGGGCCTTTTCATTTATGACAAGTCAATATGTTGGTGGAAAGAGAAGTAGTACTTCATGCCATAGACACTGGCTTGCAGTTTTTAGAGAGACCAATTGACTTGAATGTCATTCATCACATGGTCAATCCCTGCCTACATTCAAGGAGCTCTTAGAGCCTAATGATACTATTATTCAACTAGCTCATGGACTAGATCCAAATATTCCCATTCCTCCAGAACCTCATCGTGAGCATGGAAGGGAAACCTCGAAGATAATATTTCACCCATGTGGTCTTGGAGATTTCATCCCATCCATCAATACGATCTCCATTGATTTGACTACTCTACTTCATAACCCATTAGATCCCACTAAACCTTTGTGTATCAACATGCAGGCTATTGATTGGAATCATGCTAATTAACCAATAGATCCTGAAGATATTTTACCTAATGAAGAGATGTTACAACCATTCCATTTTGCATCAAGATATGCATATGATGTGTTCCATGCTAGTTTGGATCCTGAGTCAGTAGGAATTGTAAATATTGTCAATGGCATTCACTTGATACCCATGCCCCACCAGTTGGAGGATGGGTCACGTATGGCTATAGAAGAAAATTTTGAAGTGGACATTAGTAATGATCCTACTCAACTAAAGAAATTCAAGTTTAGAGAAAGTCTATCTCTAGAAGAACAAGACATCATAATTCCTCTCCTTAAAGAGAGGCCAAATTTATTTTCTTGGACTTACAAGGATATGCCTGGGATAGATCCAAAGTTAGTTGTTCACAACCTTTCATTAGATCCCCTAAAGAAACCAATCAAGCAAAAATTGAGGAAGACTCATCCCACCATTGCTTTGATGGTAAAGAATAAATTGCAAAAACTAATAAATGTAGTTTTCATAGTTCCTATCGACTATCCTGAGTGGGTATCGAACATGGTGCCCATATGAAAACCAGATGGAAGAATCTGCATTTGCATATATTTTAGGCACTTAAATAGGGCAAGTCTAAAGGATTCATTCCCATTTCCCAACATAGATGCTCTTGTTGATGCCACTGTAGGTCATAATATGCTATTCCTAATGGATGGGTTTTATCGATACAATCAAATATGAATAAAACATGAAGACCAACACACTATTGCTTTCATCACTCCATGGGGAACATTCTATTACAAAGTGATACCATTCAATCTCAAGAATGCTGGGGCCACATAACAGTGGGCCATGACATACATCTTTCATGATTACATGCATACAATCTTGGAAGACTACAAGGATGACTTGCTAGCCAAATCGTTGATTCAACAAGAGCATGCCAAGATCCTTACAAAAGTTTTCGATCACCTCATAGAGCACAATGTCATATTGAATCCTAAGAAATGTGTGTTTGGTGTAACTTCTAGAAATCTCTTAGGGTTCATTTTTTCCATGAGAAGCATTGAATTTGATCCAAAAAAAGTGGAAGCCATAATGGAGATGTCTACCCCTACAAAAATTAGGAAATTAAGAATCCTACAAGGCAAGGTAGCATCCATCAAATGGTTCATCATGCAATTATCAGATAATTTTTGACCCATGAATTGGTTGCTACAAAAATACGTCCCATTTCATTGGGATAAAGAGTGCCACCAAGCCTTAGTAGAGATTAAAATATATCTGGCAACGCCGCCAGTGCTAGCTCCACTAAGGCCAAATGTACCATTTTTGCTATACATATCGGCTACTAATTTTGCTTTGGGTACCATGCTAACCCAAAATAATGTGCAAGACAAAGAGCAAGCCATATATTACACTAGTCACATATTGGTAAGCTATGATCTAGGATATACATATGTAGAAAAGTTGTGCTTAGCAGTGGTCTTTGCAACCAAAAATTTGTGACACTACATGTTGAGCCATATGACTTATGTTATATCAAAACAAAATCCTTTATAGTATATGATGAACAAGACATATCACAATACATGTACTACAAAGTGGATCATGCTATTGATAGAGTTTGACCTAGAATTCATAAGCCAAAAGTCCATAAAGGGATAAGTCATAGCAGATTAGTTAGCAGAGGCACCTCTTAAGGATAACAAGCCTCTCACTATAGAATTGCCTGATGATGCGGTATTCGCATTATCAGACCCATCAAAACTTGAAGAACCTGAGAAATAAAGAGAAATGGTGTTATTATTTGATGGTTCAAAGTGTGAACAAGGGGGCATAGCAGGGATAGTCTTTATCACACCACAGGGCACTCCATTTCCCTTATCATTCAAAATAGAATTCCATTACACAAACAATAATACAGAGTATGAATCCTTGATCTTGGGACTCTAAACAATAGTTGCAATGGGCATTAAAAGATTATCTTTGGTGGCTCCTTGCTCATAGTAAATCAATTCAAAGGATTATTCCAATGTAGGTGTCCACTCCTAAAAGCTTACAAGGAGGTTTTTGACATGTACCTAGCCTGGTTAGAATGGTATGACATCGAGGCAATTCCTCGTACATTAAATATATTTGTAGACACCATGGAATCTTTGGGATCCTTAATGCCTCAAAATCTGTCTGCTGATTTCACAACCGTTCATGTGAAAGTGCTCACATTTTTTATGATACAACATGAGGTTATTGACAACCTAGATTCAGTCAACATGATCCAAACTGAGACAAATTAGGATTGGTCATTCAAAGTTAGAGCTTTATTACAAACAACCCCTTGGGAGTCTTTGATATCTCAAAGTCCCATAGAATGTGGAACAACCATTCATCACATTATTGCTTCCCAATCAGTGTTCACAAGTGCTAGATTGTAAGGAGAGCATGTAGTTTTATCCATAGAAGTAGTAGCTTATCAAGATTGGATTTCCCAATTATAGGATTTCCTAAAGCTTGGAACAGTACCGCAAGGCCTGTCACAAGTTGAAAAACGAACATTTAAGCAAAATATGACTAGATACATTTTTTTAGGAGAGGTACTTTACATATGAGGTTACGATGGAATTCTCCTTCGTTGTCTTGAGCCCTAGGAAGCATCTTGGGTAATTTCACAAGATCATGATGTTACGCATGGCGGTCACTTCAATGGCATGGCCATTGTTAAGCGTATTTTGAGAATGGGTTATTATTGGCCCACTATGGAAAAATAATGTTGTATGTCAAGAAATACATAAAGTGTCAACATCATACAAACCTCACTCACTTGCCATCGCAAGCCTTGCAACCCATCCAAGAAGCATGGCCCTTCTCACAATGGAGATTATACTTGATTGGGAATATATATCCCCCATATTCAGGCTGACACATGTTCATCATAATGACCACTGAATATTTCACCAAATGGGTTGAAGCTATCCCCATAACATCGAAAACTAGGCCAAGGATTGCGGAGTTTATACTCCACAATATCATAAGTTGATTTGGGGTCCCTTCAAATATTATATCAGATAATGGACCATATTTCAAGAATAAAAATGTGTGTGATTTAATGAACAAATGCCATATTCAACATAGTTTTTTAATGCCTTATTATCCACAAGAAAATGGGCAAGGAGAAGCCTAAAAAAAAAAAAAAAATTCCATCTTGAGTAAAATAGTAGTAGATAATCATAGGGACTGGCATTTTCAGTTGCCTCTGGCACTAAGGGCATATAGGACTAGTGTATGGACACCCACTGGGGAACAAAATTTTCACTTGTATATGGCACTGATGCCATCATGCACCTAGAACTAGAAATCCCAACCTTACGCATAGCATTAAAGGACTTCATAGATAATGCATAGTGTGGTAAGACCGCTTGGATCATTTAATGCTTTTGGATGAACAACGGGTCAATGCCTTGGAGCATATTCACATTTATCAGAATCACCTTGCACAAGCATATAATAATAAAGTCCATTTGAGAGAATTTAAAGTTGGGGATCTAGTGCTCAAAGAAAATCAGTAGAACTCAAACCTGCCGTCGCATTTGCGAGAAAAATTTACAGCAAATTGGATAGGCCCCTACATAATTTCAGAGAGATTTGGGCCTAGAGAATACCGCCTAACATATTTGGACGATGTTGAAGAGCTTGAACCTCTCAATATCATTCATATAAAGGAATTTCATACATAAAATAAAAATAACATTCAAATATGTCATAAAATAAAAAAAAACATTCAAATATGTCATAAAAAAAAAAAATTCAAATATGTCAAAAAAAAAAAAAAACATTCAAATATGTTATAAAAAAAAAAAAAAAACATTCAAATATGTTATAAAATCAAAAAAACATTCAAATATGTTATAAAATTAAAAAAAAAACATTCAAATATGTCAAAAAAAAAACATTCAAATATGTCATAAAAAAAAAACATTCAAATATGTCATAAAATCAAAATAAAAAATCTCCAAAGGCATCTTAAAGCCCTTTGGTCAAGTCAAATCAAATCACAAAAAGGCTCCAAGGGTATCCAATCTGCTTGGTCAATATCAAAATAAAAAAAGCTCCAAAGGCATTTTTAAAACTTTGGTCGAATAAAAAACAAAGAAAAAGCAAAAATACAAAATGTTTGCATCTTACATTCACATAATTGCATATCCATACATATCCATTGCATTCGCATATGTCATGATCATAATTTTACAAACGATACCACAATTTGTATTTCAATCACAATATACAAGTTATCCTCATCCATGCATCCACATGTGTAATTGTGTTTCTCAAAACAACCAAATAATGTTGCTATACAAAATATGAAAAGGTTTCCTATTATTTCAACCATGTCTAGTGGTCTTATCAACTTTTGTAGAAATCCATTTTTGATTAGTAGAAGAGCTAGGTCTAGTTGTAGTACCTTGGATATCCAGGATCCCATCACTAATTAAAACACTAAAATCCTAGTTGATACAAGGGAAATATGAAACCTACAAAGTTGTTTAGGTTACCAAAAGCGAAAAGGAAATTCCTTGCTTATCCCCCTATGCAACTGGTTTAAAGGTGTTGAGAATTGGCAAAAGGACAAGTTTTGCCTTACGCAGAAATGAGTGATTATCATCACTGCATACATCCCTATTGGAAATTTGAGCTAATTTGAGGTATTTTATGTTGTCATTGATGTCACATGGATCATTGATGTCACATTGATCACATTTGGTTTTGGTGGCCAAAATATTTCATAAATAAGCATTTATGATATTTTGGAGAGCATGGATATATACAGGGTTTTTATGAAAACCAAGGTAGGCAAAATAAAATGTTTTATTTAAAACCATGGTGGGATTATGTGGAAAGGGATTTTCTTAAAATCCAATGTGGAATTTTTTTTCATCGAAAAAGGACCTCCGGTGATGAAGATATTAAATTTTAAAGTTTAAGTTTAAATTAATGGAGGGCCGAACTATGTGCAATTAATGGAGGGTGGCATATATATACATGTAAAGGTTTCAATTTATTTTGGAAAGGGGACATATTATATATCGTCAAAAATATTATTTCAAGGGCTATTTTACTAACTTATTTAGAAGGATAAATAAAGTGTGTGTAAAGAGATATTTCTGATTTTGCAAAGGGGTTCCAAAAGTGAAGTTTGCTTTGTTCTTTTTCAAGAGGTTTAATTCTTTCATGAGGTGACAAAGTATGCAATATTGTGATTTATTTAATTTTATGGTATAAGTGGTTTTGGGAGTGAAAAGGTTATGCAATGTTTTGATTTATTTTATTTTATGGTACAAGTGGTTTTAGGAGAGAAGGAAGTTGTGCAATTAAAGGCCTTGGTGATGATTATTGAAAACTGGAGTAATGTTGATTGTTTTGTGATCTACTAACCCTTGTGAAGATTGGCAAAATAATTTTATGATTGTGGCAGATTTACAAAGAGGTTTTTTTCATCTTCATAAAAGGTATGGGCACATTCTCCTATTGATTGTTTATGGTGGTTGATTTCTAAAATATCATTGGAGGGAAAAAGATTGTTTGTTCCTTTTCAAAAGTGGTTTGTTGAATTCTTCAAGGTTTTCTAAATTGAGAGTTGTGTCTAAACCTTGTTTGATAAGCATAGTTGTTGAAGCCCATTGGTTGTGAAAGAACTTGAGTTAGAAAATAACATGAGTTTCATTGTTATGTGAGATTTGTGGTTGAGCATTGTTGGAAACATTTGAGTTGGTTGATACATACTTGGACTAGGGTTGTGTGAGAAAGAGTTGTCCCTTGTGGTGATTAGTTGAGTTGAGATTTATTTGAGTTGAGTTGAGTTGAGATTGAGATTAGAACATATTGAGTCTATAACAATTCTCTTTATGCTTATATGAGTTGATTTGATTTGAGTTGAGTTGATATTAATATTAGAACATATTGAGTCTTTAAAAATTCTCTTTATGCTTCTATGAGATTGACTTGAGTTCAGTTGATATTGATTTGGTTTGAGAGTGAGTTTAGAACATATTGAGTCTCTAAAAATTCTCTTTATGCTTCTATGAGTTGAGTTGAGATTTATTTGGTTTGAGAGTGAGATTAGAAAATAATGAGTCTCTAAAAATTCTCTTTATTCTTCTATGAAGAAGATTTGAGTGGAGATTGTCATTCATTGTTGAGTTCATTTTGAGTACTACTTGAGCATGATTGATTGAGCCTTTGAGAAGGCCTTTGGGAAATATTTGAGGACAAAGTTGTGGATAGTTTTGGGTAAGTTCTTTGTGAGCTTGCTAGAGTATATTTGGGAAAGTTCTTGGTGAACTTGCCAAAGTATATTTGGGAAAGTTCTTTGTGATATTGCTAGAGTAGATTTGGGCAAGTTCTTGGTGAGCTTGCTAGAGCAGTTTTGGACAAGTTCTATGTGAGCTTGTTATTCAAAATTGGCCAGGTTCTATGTGAGCTTGTTATTTAGCATTGGACAAGTTATGTGTGAGCTTGTTAAGAAGGTTATATGTGAACCTATTGAGAATGTTCTTACTGAGCCTATTGACATAGCTTTGGAGGTGACATAGTACAAAGGATAGAGTTTTAGTGGATAGAGATCCAACAACCAACACAGTTGAATATAGATATGAGTGAGGAGTCTTCAAGTGGAGAGATGATGTAGGAAAGATAGTATGAAGCTATATTATTCATCATAATGCAAGTATATATATAATTACAATGGATGTTTCATAGGTTAAGTGGTTGCAACAATCTGCCAAACATGGCCAACCACTTAACTACTAGTTAACTAAATGCTAACTAAGGATGTCCATTTACTTCTAGAGGAAAAAGGAGATCTCTAATAGTTAACAACTATATAACAACATGCTAAAAAAATTCTAACAACCTATTTCTAACATGGGCATACTATGCCTCACATGAATACAAAGTGTAATGAAATAGGAATAGTAAATAATAATAATTAACTTAGGCTTAAGTGGATAAGCCTAAGTTATCCTCAACACTCCTCGCAACCATATAAGCATTGGACCCCAATGCTATCAAAAAATTTGGAAAGTCATGGGCCATATCATGGTGAGGAATCGAGTGAGCCATGTGTGGAAAGTGACCGTGATGAGCAACAAGGTAAGTAGTGGAAGAACCCTATCCAGTGTGATGAGTCTTCATCTCAAAAACTCTATATAAAATGAGTGGAAGCTGACGATCAGGTGCCACTGCTACTGTAGGACTGAAAATAAGATTAAGTACCAAAATAGGGTCTTGAAATGGTGTCTCTGGAAAGTGGCACTCATCCAAAGGAACCCAAACTCTGCCTCCAACCTGTGGTGAGTGAGGATTGAGATGATTTCGCACCACTCCCTGTAGAGTCTCCTGCAAGTCTTGTGATATCTTGCCTAGAAGGCTATGTCAATGCTTAGTAAGGGAAGTAAACTTAGCTTTCTCCTCCATGTGTGCAATGGTGGCAGTGGGCAAAGCCAAAGGTACTTCTGTGGAACAAGTGGTTTAGTAGTTGTAGGTGTACCCAAAATTATACCAATGGAATAAATGGCATCTTTCTCATGAGTGAGAATGGTGGGTTCATTAACCACTTGCTCTTATGACTGTTCATCATGTGGGAGTGAAAATTCTTCCTTTGTATGTTACTTATGTGGTGCTTGTCGATGGGGGCCCATTGTTCTGGTTGCTAACTGGCCGATGGGGCTCTGTGTTCAGTGTTGGTCGAGAGTTTGGCCAACTACTATTCGACATCGATGACGGATGGTAGCCGGTGCTAGCTGATCACCAAAGATAGGAAAGTGGGTGTTGATGGTGGTCGACGCTATCGCTTGCTCCTAGAATAGGCAAAGCCTATTCACCATGACAATGCATGATTATTATTATTATTTTTTAATAAAATATTAATATTTTATAAAATATTTTCATGCATTAAAATTAATGCAATTCTTTGAGTTGAGTTACAGTGGACTCAACTTCTTTTTCTTCCTAAAAGAAGAAAACTTGGAGAAACTTGCTTTCAAAGCTTCAACCTCTCTTCCACAAATTGTTTCTTGGCCACAATTTGACCTCACAGTATGGAACTGCTTCTTAACACCTGGTGCAGGGGTAATTTATGCCCTTTGTCACCTCAGCTTCAACTTTTGTTGTGGGTGACTTCAAGCCAACTCCCACTCAACAACTTCCTAGGATCTAGCAGTGAAGTGGTAGTTCTGTCCTCCTTCATGCACTCTCCTAAAGCTAACTGATACCAATGATGTAGGAACAATAATATGAAGCTATATTATTCATCATAATGCAAGTATATATAGAATTACAATGGATGTTACATAGGTTAAGTGGTTGCAACAATCTACCAAACATGGCCAACCACTTAACTAATAGTTAACCAAATGCTAACTGGGGATGTCTATTTACTGCTAGAGGACAAAGGAGATATCTAATAGTTAACAACCATCTAAAAACATGCTAACAACATGCTAAAAACCTATTTCTAACATGGGCATACTATGCCTCACATGAATACAAAGTGCAATGAAATAGGTATAGTAAATAATAATAATTAACTTAGGCTTAAGTGGTTAAGCCTAAGTTATCCTCAACAAGAGAGGTCCACTAGTTAGTGCAGTATAGAGACAGAGTCTTCTATAAGATCACATAGCTAGAGCAGAAGGGGAAAGAGTTCTCCTATGGAAGAGATCCATGAACTTGAGATTAGGGGATTAAAATCTTGTTTGGATAGAGATCCATAATATTGTAATTGGGAGTGATTCTAAAAGGTATTGATGGAGAAATTTTTAGTAAAATATTTTCTCCATGGAGTAGCCCACATTAGGTGAACCATGTAAATTGTGGTGTCTCTATTGTGTATGGTTTTTTGTGCATTGCTTTGATTACTGCTATTGATACTACTATATTTACATAACATAATATTGATTTGGAAGAAAAAGTAAAAAGTGGTCTTATATTGTTCACCCCCCCTCTCAATATAAGCTTATGTTCTTCAATTGGTATTAGAGTGGGTTCCTTCGAAAAGGCTAACAACTTGAGGGCAGATTCTACAAGAACACAGATGGCTTCACAAAATGGATTATCTTAAAATAAGGCTCCATTGTTTGATGGTAACAATTATGCTTTTTGGAGTATGAGGATGAAGAACTACTTGATATCACAAGGATATGAGGTAAAGTATATGGTTGAAAAAAAGTATAGGGTTGAAGGTGATCCCGAGGAAGATAAGACTACCAGGAAATTGGTTGAGATCATTGCAAGAGAAATAAATTTTATTTTGAGTGGGCTATGTGAGAAATTTTTTGCAAATGTCATGGTATGTTATTAAGCTAATGATATTTGGACCAAGTTGATGAATACCTATGAAGGAGATTCCAAGGTGAAGTTGGAAAAACTACAAACTCATAGAAAAATATTTGAGGAATTGAAAATGGAATATTCTGAAGATATTGCAAAGTTTTTACTTTGAGTTGAAGAGATTACTAACACCATGAGAGGCCTAGGTTTTTAGATGAAAGAATCATAAGTTACTCAAAAGGTTTTGAGATCACTTCCCATGAAATATGATTCCAAGGTTTCAGCAATAGAAGAGACAATGGATATCAACAAGCTAACAATGGAAGAATTGCAAGGTACTCTCACAGCTTATGAGATGAGGGTAAGTAAGCATTAGGCTCCAATAAAAGATATTGCATTCAAGGCTTCAAAAAAAGAGAAAGGAAAAGTTTGAGAAATATATAGATTTTTAGTAAATGATGAGGAAGCTAACTTCATCAAAAGGAATAAGGACTCAAGGAATTTCAATGATATAAGGAAAGTCAGGTGCTACAAGTGTGGTGATATTGGTAACTATGCATACAAGTGTCCACATAAATAAATTAGTGATGATGAAAAATAGGGTCAAAGAAGAAAATAATATGGAAAACATAAGCATGACAAATATGATAGATTCAAGAAAAATAGGTATGAGAAGAAGAAATTTTTTCATAAGGCTAATAACTCTTACTACATTATAGAAGCAAGTGATAGTTCAAATTATAGTGATAAAGATCAGTCAGATGAAGAAGATTGTACATTCTTTGGAATAAGTGAAGAAAAGCAAGAACACCTATTCGTAGGTATTGAAGTTAAATAAGAAGATGTACCTATTGAAGAAAGACATGAAGAGCTTGTCACAGCCACTGAACAAGCATATAGGTACAAGAAAGGTCTAAGGATACTAAAATTCTTCATATGTGGAGAATTTGGGCATATAGATGATGATTGCACATACTACAACAATTACAACAAGGAAAGTGTATTTGAAAAATAAAGTAGCAGTTCTAGTGATAATTCCAGTAGTAGTGAAAACAAAGAAGTCTCATTTTTGGTAATAGAAAAGGAAGAGGATGAGCCAAGTAAAAAAAAATCAAAAATCAAAAGGCTAAAAGAAGAATACAAGAATCTTGAAAACAAGATTCAAATAGATGTCAAAATTAGAGAAGAACTACTTCAAACAATCAGTAATCTCAGATAAGAGCTTCAAAATGCAAAAAAGACAGAATAAATGATGAATGAAGAACTAAGTGTAACGATGGAAAGACATGATACTTTAGATGAAAAGGTTAAAAAATGAGTGGAAACTTATTTTAAAGCTATATCTTACTTCCAAGAAAAGTCACACTCAAAAATAAAGGAAGTTCTAAAAGGTGAAAGCAAGGAAGCACCTAAGATTTGTAAGGAAAGTTCCAAAGTTCCTAGGGCTTCAAATATTCAGTTTTGTTCTTGTTTTGAGATAGGTGATTCAAGCTCAAAGGGAAAAGAAATTATTGAAGAGAAAGGCAAGGAAGAGGTTTTATATGCTACAAAGAAGGTTCAAGAATGCAATGCACAAGTTGAAGATGATAATAAGGATAATGGTCAAGAAAGGTATGAAAAAAGGGCTTTTCAAGGATATTGTTTTTCTTGTAATGGATTTGGAAATAGGGCTATACATTGAAGGATACATGGATCAAAGAAGTTTGATTTTTTTAGAAGAAACTTCAAGGGAAGAAGGTATGGTTTTTAGGGACATTGCTTCTTATGCAACAGGATTGGTCATAAAGCTTTTTAGGGCAAATAAAATGACCAACATGGTTTTGGTTTTAGAGATACACATTTCAGAAGTCATGATCATAATGGTTATAAAAGTAGAGCTTCACAATAAAGGGTTTGGGAAATGAATGAATGTGGAAATCACTTCAAGAAAGAATTTAGGACATGGGCACCAACCAAAGGCTACAATATCAAATGTTTTAATTGCAATAACTTTGGGCATATTGTAAAATGGTGTAGGACTCAATTCCAAACAGGTTCAAGGCAAGAAGGTCAAATAGGTTCTAGACAAGAAGATCAAGTAATTCATCAAGAGAAGGATATCAAAAAAACATAGAAGGAAGTTGATAGAGGAAATAAACAAAGTGATATGGGAGTAAAATTACTCCCAACCCAAAATGAATCACCTCAAAATATAATGGGGTGAGGGGGCTAGGCTTAAGAGTCATATCTTTTAGCCCCATATGTGTCCCTTTTGCCATTGATGTCAAAGGGGGAGAGATTTGAGTAAGGGGGAGATATTTGAGTTAGGGGGAGCAGCCTCCAAAGAGATCATTGAGTTAGGGGGAGCAGCCTCCAAAGAGAGTATTGAGTTAGGGGGAGAAACCTCCATAGAGAGTATTGAATCAAGAGGAGTAGCTTTGATTCTCAGAGATGGTTTTTGTAGTGATTGTGGTGTTTACATTAGAGGTGTTGCCATAAATGAAAAAGGGGGATATTGTTGGAAATTTGAGTTAACTTGAGGTATTTTGTGTTTTCATTGATGCCACATGGATCACATTTGGTTTTGGTGGCCAAAATATTTCATAAATAAGCATTTATGATATTTTGGAGAGCATGGATATATACAGGGTTTTTATGAAAACCAAGGCAGAAAAAATAAAAGGTTTTATTTAAAACCATTGTGGGCTTATGTGGAAAGGGATTTTATTAAAATCCAAGTTGGAATTTTGTTTCATCGAAAAAGGACCTCCGGTGATGAAGATATTAAAGTTTAAATTTTAATTTTAAATTAATGGAGGGCCGACCTATGTGCAATTAATGGAGGGTGGCATATATATACATGTAAAGGTTTCAATTTATTTTGGAAAGGGGGCATATTATATATCTTTGAAAAGATTATTTTGAGGGCTATTTTACTAATATATTTATAAGGAGAAATAATATGTGTGTAAAGAGATATTTATGATTTTTCAAAGGGGTTCCAAAAGTGAAGTTTGCCTTGTTCTTTTTCGAGAGGATTAATTCTTTCATGAGGTGACAAGGTATGCAATATTGTAATTTATTTTATTTTATGGTATAAGTGGTTTTGGGAGTGAAAAGGTTATGCAATGTTTTGATTTATTTTATTTTATGGTAAAATTGGTTTTAGGAGAGATAAGGAAGTTGTGCAATTAAAGTCCTTGGTGATGATTATTGAAAAGTGGAGTAATGTTGATTATTTTGTGATCTACTAATCCTTGTGAAGATTGGCAAAAGAATTTTGTGATTGTGGCAGATTTACAAAGAGGTTTTTTTCATCTTCATAAAAGGTATGGGCACATTCTCCTATTGATTGTTTATGGTGTTTGATTTTTGAAATATCATTGGAGGGAAAAATATTGTTTGTTACTTTTTGAAAGTGGTTGGTTGAATGCTTCAAGGATTTTTTAATTGAGAGTTGTTTCTAAAACTTGTTTGATAAGCATAGTTGTTGAAGCCCATTGGTTGTGAAAGAACTTGAGTTAGAAAATATCATGAGTATCATTTTTATGTGATATTTGTGGTTGAGCATTGTTGGAAATATTTTATTTGGTTGATACATACTTGGACTAGGGTTGTGTGAGAAAGAGTTGTCCCTTGTGGTGATTAGTTGAGTTGAGATTGATTTAAGTTGAATTGAGTTGATATTGAGATTATAACATATTGAGTCTCTAACAATTCTCTTTATACTTCTATGAGTTGAGTTGAGTTGAGATTGAGATTATAACATATTGAGTCTCTAAAAATTATCTTTATGCTTCTATGAGATTGACTTGAGTTGAGTTGAGATTGATTTGTGTTGAGAGTGAGTTTAGAACATATTGAGTCTCTAACAATTCCCTTTATGCTTCTATGAGTTGAGTTGAGATTTATTTGGGTTGAGAGTGAGATTAGAACATATTGAGTCTCTAACAATTCTTTTTATGCTTCGATGAAGAGGATTTGAGTTGATATTGCCATTCATTTTTGAGTTCATTTTGAGTACTACTTGAGCATGATTGATTGAGCCTTTGAGAAGGCATTTGGGACAAATTTGAGGAGAAAGTTGTGGATAGTTTTGGGAAAGTTCTTGGTGAGCTTGCTAGAGCAGATTTGGTCAAGTTCTTGGTGAGCTTGTTAGAGTAGATTTGGGCAAGTTCTTGGTGAGATTGCTAGAGCATATTTAGGCAAGTTCTTGGTGAGCTTGCTAGAAAAAATTTGGGCAAGTTATTGGTGAGCTTGCTAGAGCAACTTTGGACAAGTTTTGTGTGAGCTTGTTATTCAATATTGGATAGGTTCTGTGTGAGATTATTATTCAGCATTGGACAAGTTCTATGTGAGCTTGTTAAGCAGGTTCTATGTGAACCTATTAAGAAGGTTCTTAGTGAGCCTATTGATAGAGCTTTGGAGGTGACAGAGTACAGAGGATAGAGTCTCAGTGGATAGAGGTCCAATAGCCAGCATAGTTGAAGATAGATCTAAGTGAGGAGTCTTGAAGTGGAGAGAGTTACACCAGTCAATGTAGTAGAGAGACAAAGTCTTCTAGAATATCACATAGCCAGAGCATAAGGGGAAGGAGTTCTCCTATGGAAGAGATCCATTAACTTGAGATTAGGGGATTAACATCTCCTTTGGACATATATCCATAAACATTTTAAATGGGAGTGATTCCTAAAGAGATTGATTGATAAATTTTTAGTAAAATATTTTCTTCATGGAGTAGCCCACATTGGGTGAACCATATAAATTGTGGTGTCTCTATTGTGTATGGTTTTTTTTGCATTGCTTTGATTACTGCTATTGATACTGCTATATTTACACAACATAATATTGATTTGGAAGAAAAAGTAAAAAGTGGTCTTAACTATTCACCCCCACCTCTCAGTATAAGCTTGTGTTCTTCAATCCCTTACTTTCATAAAAATAAGAAAAACCCCATAATAAATCCAAATTCAAATCTCAAAATTGAAAGTTTAAATTCTTTAAAAGTTAAACATCAATGCCCAAAGTCATATTTCAAAATATCAAAAGAACAAAAGCAAAATAAACAAGTGATTATCATCACTACAAGAATCCCTTTCTCAAAAGAAAATAAAAAGAAAAATTAGTCAAAATAAACAGTGATTTTCATCACTAAGTATGAGCAAGTATCCCAAATGAATGAAGAAAAAAAAGGAATAGAACTTGAATCCTTGGAATTCTTAGTATTGCAAAAAACTAGAATGAGAAATCCTTATGCATGACGATATGTCTATCACAAAAGCTCCTGGAATTTGTATAGACCAACGTTTGAATGTGGATGATCTATCTTAGGTAACTCAAAATTGCCTAGTGGTATAGTCCAACTAAGTCCAACATAAGGATAAGATAAAACACTTGAGAATCCCTGATCTTAGCAATGGGTTGAAATAATCCTGCATGACATCGAAGGAAATGATTTAGTTCTATCAAAAATCTATTCATTTGCACAAACAAAGAGAATGAATATCTGGGTACAGAGTGAAAATATTGCTTTACAAAAATCTTGTATGAGCAGTACATAATTGTTAATAGAGTAACTAGAGTATTTGAAGTCTCAGGAAAAACCCACAAAAAAATTTATACCATAGCAACAATTCATATCATCAAACACATCATTAAATTTATTTATAAGCTTCTGTAAATTAGGGGGTATTTATAAAATAATATTAAAATAGATACCGAATATATGTCATAAATGATGTCTAAATGACCACTAAATATTTTACGTCTCTTAAATTACATAATCTTATCCAAAAAATGCATACATTCCACACCATTACATTGCACATATGAAGGATTTAAATAATTTATTCTTACGAGTATAATGATTATTAAATATTCATGGTTGTTATAATTTCTATGGTATCACCCGTTAAATTGTCAAAATCATGGCATAGGCATCCATTATGTTTTAAGTAATTAAAACATACAAGTTCATTCATGTTAAACTACATAAAACATTCACCATATCATAGCATAAGTTAGATGTATAAATTAAAACAAAATTAAACATGAATTTAATAAAAACATTTCATTCATAAATACGTAGGTCATAAATCATCCATTTACATCAAAGATCAAATCATTGCATTCATTCATAAATACGTAGGTCATAAATCATCCATTCACATCAAAGATCAAATCATTGCATTCATCCATAAATACATAGGTCATAAATCATTCATTCACATCAAAGATCACATCGTTTCATTCATCAATACAAAGGATCACAAATCCATCATAAAATCAACTCAAAATACATAACGTACTACCACAATAGTTAAATCATGAAAGCATATACATAAACACATACATAAGTATCCATATCAAATCCACATCATCATAAATATCATCTATCACCTAACATATACATGTATCAATTCATCATAATACCATCATCCATCGCATCATAAAACAAAATAAGAAAAAAACCATAAGCAATAAACAATACACATAATGATTCATAAAGTAAATATATCATATAAATATGTGTATTAGGTCCACAAAGATACAAAAATACCCATAGGCTATAGTTAGGTAAGTTAAGCTGACCTAAAAAATGAATCAAAAAAATGCCATCAATCAAATACAAGGGTTGAGCCCCTGAAATTACCTCCCCTAGTGCCACCTCCCCCTATGACGATGTCACGAGTCAAATGGTGTGAACTTGATGACATCTCTATTTGAGTCTGGGTCCTTTGGCTAGGACGGGTAGAAGAATACCCATAGGTGGATCGCCAGCTGACCTGTGAACCACCTGCACCTAGTGCCTCCCTAGGGACAAGCCCATACCTCTTGAGCTACATCTGGAGAGCGATAATGTGACCAAAATGATCCTAAATATACCCCTCATACTCATACAACAGTAACTACAAGTGTAGAACCTCTACCCCTAGATTTGTCTTTGGATCCCCCTGTGCTGTAGAAGGAGGAACAATAAACTACATCCTAGCAGTATCACCCTTGATAGTAGTTTGCAAATCCTGTATCTACACCGTGAGCTACTATATGATGGCATACCACTATGCTATTGTAGCATCTTGCTACTGTGCCTATATCTGGGTCGGTTAGAGCTCGAAATTGACCTCATGCAAATATGCTCTCAAAGGATAATCTCTCTCCTTGGGCTCCAACTCCTCCTCATCCTCTTCAGGAGCCTCCTTATCCTTAGCTGCACCTGCTTTGCTCACTGGCCCCATACCTTGATCCTGGCTTAGACTCTATGCCCTACTAGATTTGTACCATCATCCCTGCCATCATCCTTGTGACCCAAGCTGTTGATATCATGTCACATACAATCTCCCCACCATTGAGTGTATGCCTCTATAACACCCCTAGTGACTCCTGGGTCAACTACTGGGGCATCCTCCTCATATGAGAGCTCTGTAATCTATTGTAGGGGTAGGTCCTTATCCACTTCAAGGTGCCTATACAAAAATAGAATAAGAGGTACGTCCTGTTGTAGCATGTACTGATGGAGAACCTGAGAGTAGAATAAATTCTCCTGAATGATAACCTTGTGAGCAAGAAGCCACTGCTCATGCCATGTGTTAGAAATAAAACTGGTCGAATCATCCCATACTGGACACTCATGATATGGGCACCACATAACATCCCTAACTTGCAACCCAGTGAAAGTGGTAGTCTAATGGGAAAGCTCTTCCGCATGATGATGTCTCTTGCGTATCTCACACTCTCGATCCCATCTAGCGGTGTAGCACTACATCCACTCCTCCATAGCTATAATATCAATAGGAAGCCCTCTGGGGTGATCTAACTTGATGTTCTCCCATCCCCAAACCTGTAGAAGCAAAATGCAAGTAGTTCTGATGCGACATCATCGATGGATGTGGTACAAATAATCATAGCACTAAACCAAAAAAAAATTTCCCCATGCATAGATGATAGGATCCTCACTATCCAAAATATCTTGAACCATCAGTAAAAGGTTCCACGAGAAACTCAAACATGAGCAATTTGGAATCAAGATATTGATGATGACCATCAGCAACACTGCATGCCTCATAGAGAAGACACCCTCATCATACCACTGTGACATAGACACTCCCCCAGATTTGGTTTCCTTGAGAGCCTTTGCAGAGCACCATCTGAACACCCAAGTGAAAACAACAACTTGATCATTAGTGGCTAAAGAGATAATGGCCACTCCATCAAAGGGGATCTGGAAGATCCTATACACATCTTTCGACATGATGGTCATATCATCGGTAGGAAAGTGGAAGGTATTGGTTTGAGGGTCCCATCGATGGACCAAAGTCGTAAGGTAGGCATGATATGCCATAATGGTGGGCAGTATGGTGACATATTGTAGCCTGTGGGCTTTGAGCCAAGCCTAATCATTACCATCCAGGAGGGGCAGAAGTGTATTCATGAGCTTCGGGTCTCGAGCCCGAGCAGTAAGAATCTAAGCAAAAGAAAATGAATCATAACTACAATGCATCTAAGGCATAACACACAATAACTATGAAAATTATGTAGATAATTATGGGCTATCCTAATTCTAGACAAAGATAGTGTTACACCTAATAAAATAAGTCAAAATTTCAAAAAAATAAATAAATCAACCTAGAAAATTTCAAAAAAATAAAAAATTTCATAGTGTCCTTGGCCGCTGTTGGCTACAGTGGCCAAAAATCGATCGCTGAAGCTGATAGTGGCCAAGCCCCAACGGTCAATTTTTTTGATAGTTGGGATTAAAACCGACCACTACCAATGACAATGACTAAGTTGTAGCCCTCCCTAGCTGCTTTGATCGATAGTAGTCGATGGATGATGAGGTAGACGCATCGAACCTAGGTTATAAAATACTAAAAAAATATAACAAAAGATACAAAAAAAAAAGGGGATAAACCCACCACATAAAAACCTAAACTAAGCCTAGCTATGGGTTTTGATTCATTGCCAACAAGCTTAATGAGGTTAAATTACCAATTACTTAATGTGGTTCAATTTTACCCAAAAAATAAAATAAAAAAGCAAGGTTAAGGTTTGAAGGAGTACTCGAGAAGCTCCAGATCCTCCACCCAAAGATGCTTCACACCGTTCAACCATAATATTCCAAGTCGTAGAAACACTCCAAATCACAAAAGTCACTTTTACCTTAGAGCCCAAGAAAGCAAATTGACAACTAGTAAAGTGAAAAAATAAAACCCTAGGATTGAATTTTATATTGCCTTGGCTACTACTAACGTTAGTGACCTGCATCACTTGGCCACTCAGGATGAGAGTGGTCAGGAACATGCCTTTGGTGGCTGTTGGACCTGACAGCGGCCAAGATCCTAGACAAAAATAACCATAGCCCCTCCATGAGAAGCAATAAATACATTTAGATAAACACATTTTGAAGACTTCTAGTCATCATAATGACCAGAAGAACACAAAAATCACATAAAACAAATTCTTGAGTAAGCCTCATATCCAGTCACTTACTCTATCAACTTAGCGATTGCATCGACTTGCACTCCATGTAATTCGGTAAGATGAGTAAGTCACCATAAGGCTACTTGGGGCAAAAAAATTCATTTTTGAATCATGATGTATCACTTAAAACCTAAAAAAGACCAAGATGGTCAAAATGTTCCATGAGTACGATAGGATCATCGTCATTCCCTTGTGACATCAAAAACACTAAGCCAAAGTGATACAATATGAGCATAAACAAAATCACTCATCCTAACTCCCTAAGAAGGCTATTGATGGTTGGACCACTCCTCGGGATAGGGATGGATTGTTGTCATAAACAATTGGAATCACACTTGGATGGGGGTTCATCCATTGAAGGAAAAAATGCTAGAAAAGAACCATATTAAGTCATATTGGTCAAGCGACTTGTCGCTTCATTCATTGTCATTTCTTCACCAATTCGTTGAGTGAAGAGGTAGTTCAAAATTTCAAAATAATCATAATCAAAGTCAACAAAATATCACTCGATCATAACAAAATCCTGTTCATCCTACAAATCATTGCATACAACAATCACATAATTTCCCTTGTTTGCTAGGAATGTAAGCAGACATGAAATCTTCAATAGTAGCTCTCCTACTAGTTGGAACTATTGTAGCAGTTGAAGCTACCCGATTGAGTTTGAGGAATGAGTGTAATTTAACATGTCCAAGCCACTAAGCTAAGTCCTTTGAACATTGAGGTAATTATTCAAAGGGTGAGCACCATCTTATGTGATTGGGCCATCCAGCATTGATCAGACTACTGATAACCATACACCCTACAAACAAATCAGTCTACATTTTTGCTCAGCGTTGTATTTTCCACATAATGCATCACAAAAATGGGCATATGTAGACACCTAAAACATGTCATGTTTAGAGTAGATACTCACATAGGCACATTCATAAGATCATATGACATAATATTGGGCTTTCCAAGCATAAAAAATGGTTCTCACCACTCATCTAGGGTATTTTAAGCCCATACAAGCCTAGCCGCTCAATACTAGAGAGGCCAAACCTTAGTCACTCAAGCTTAGAGCGGCCAGGCCTTAGCCATTGTAGACAATAGAGGCTAGATCTTAGCCACTGTAGACAACAATGACTAAGCCACAAAAAATATTTTGCTAACAAATATGCTCAATCATAGGCAAAAGTGGTAGTCTACAGGCAATAAAGGTGAGCGGGAGTAACTTTACATTCCCTTTCACAACTAGTTCACATAGGATACTTGAGTTTGCATTTAGACTTTAGTTAAATGGACTTCAAATATAGATAAAAACAAAGCTTATCATGCTAACAACCAGTCTGCATAGAATACTCAAGTTTGTAGTTAGATTTCAGTTAACTGGTCTTTAAACATAGAAAGGACAAAAATATTCTCATGCTAACCTTCACTACGCATGAGAGATTTAGTACTAGGGCTTGGGAATAGACTTAGGGTTTCACACACTTTAAAAGGTGTAAGCCTAAGAGCACAAAAGGGGGGGGACAATATTGATATAGAATGGAACTTTGATTAAAGAGGAGAGTCCACTTGAGGGTTTCTCACATACAGGATATTCAACATATTGAGCAAAACAACCATCATTTTTCAACATCGAATACAAACTTTGATCCATAGCCTTTAAGAAAAGAGGGCAAGATTCGCTTTAGCGACCGCTGTCTTGGATAGTGGCCCACATGCCTATCTTAGGGTTTTATACATTAGTTTCATTATTCTGTTTAGCATATCATTAGCATAGAATCATTTCATTCATTCAACTTCATAACATAGGTTTAATTTACACTTGCTTTCATTTGATATATTCGTTACTAACAACCTCATCCGAGGAGGCATTCTTGGACATCTAAGCGTGTGTTGTTGTTTCATTGCTTACAGGGCCATAGGTTCATAGGACAAAATTTGCAACATATGAGAGCATAAAGGGATCCCTCTAGGGAATAGACCTAGAGAAGGAGGCATCTGTAATCCCTCATATATTTTCGTGTGCGAAACCAAAGAGCTTGTGATAGCACACCACCCCTTTGTGAGGGGACATTTTATCCACTTGTAACCTCATTGTATCAAAATGGGTATCCCTAAGAGGGACCGACATGTAACCAAGTTTCAATACAAATAAAGAGACATATCCTTGTTGCTTCCATGTTATATGCTTTTTCATTGTCTTTCATTTCATTTTTGGGTTTAAACACATTTGCAAGTAGATTAAGAGCGGTGCGTGCACCCCGGGGTTGCTACAATAACAACATTATTACTAAAAATTTCCAACAATCTCCCCCTTTGTCATTTATGGAAACCCTTTTTATTAACTTTTTTTTTTCCTTTTTTTTTAAATTCTTCTCCTCTTGAGAAATTGCTCCCCCTGACTGAATGCTCTCCCTCTAACTCAAATATTTCCCCCTTTGACATTAATGACAAAGGGACTCCTTTGGGGCTAAATATAAGACTCTTAGCTTAGCCCTCTCCCCACGTCATCTCCTTGAGGTGATTAACTTTGGGATGGGAGTATCTCTACTCTAGCATACAATATTATTTTTCTTTGCTCACCTTCTTTCTCAACATATCATTTTGATTCTTTTGAAAGTCCCTTTTCTTTCTTGTCCCTGGAAATTCTATTCTACACCACTTGGTCATATGCCCAATATTATTGCACTTCTAACACTTAATGTTGTGGTTCCTAGAAGGTGCAAATATCTTGAAGTTCCTCCTGGTGAAGCCATACACATTCCTGTCATGAACCCTATAATGAATTGCTTTATGACCAAAATTATTACAAGAGTAACAATACCCTTGAAAGAGATGTCCATTTCTGAAATTTCTCTTAGTGAAACCATATTCCTTATTTCCATGTGTCCTACACTGCATGACCTTATGACCAAACCTGTCACATGAAAAGCAATGTCCTTTGAAGAAATATTGCCTTGGACCCATTGATATCTTAGTCCTTTCTTCTTTCTAATGTTCCCTGTTCCTTATTTATGCATTATTTCCTTCCTTGGTGAAACTTCTATTTTTCAACTTATCCTCATATGTCTCAATTGTCATTCACTCTCTTCTTCTAAATTTTCTTCTTCTTTGTAGCTTGAGCTTGATCCTTTTTCTTATTTCCATTTTCCTTCTTCAAAACCAAGTCTTGTCCTATTTGATGAAGATATTTGTGCATTGATAATCTTATCCAAGGTCTTTGAACTTTTCCCAAATATGTGTAGCTTGTATTTAGACTCTTTCACTTCTTTCCTTAGTGAAACTACCTCATGCTCTAATATTTCACATTCTAAGACTTTCACCTCTGAATTTTCTTTAAATCTCCCTTTCTTAGCTATTTAGTTTGTCAAATATTGTATAAGCTTTCCTTTTTCTTCATCACATTCTTGAAATTGAACCTTGAGTCTTATTTTGCTTTCTAACCTTTCTTAATTCTTTAAGAGCAAAAATAAGTTTAGCTTCTAGATCTACTATACCTTCTTCTTCATTTTTTTATTCCTTCTCCACTTCTTTATCTTCAAGATAATATTCATATCTTTCCAATTTATCTTCAATAGGAGTACTTCCTTCCTTTTCTATTTTCAAAAAGAGAATTTCTTCTTCTTTATCATCTGATGATTTTTCATTACTATCACTTGAACTCTTGCCTATCTTATCTATATAGAAACTCTTCTTATGACTTTGAAAAAAATATTTTCATGCTTGCTTTGTCCATCCCTACTTTTCTTTTCATACCTAGATTTTCCTGCTTCCATTTTCTTATGATACTATTTCTCTTCACTTCTACTACTTTCGGCTTCTATACAGTTAGATTCATAGTGACCATATTTACCATAACTGAAACACTTTACTACTTTTATACTTTTGTGATTTCTTGAGTTCTTCTTGTTCCCTCTGTCATAGTTAGCTTCCTCATCACTGGTTGACTCATTACTTGAGTCTAGTTTCTTATCCTTTGCCTTATTTTTTGCTTTGAAGGCTACCTCTTTCTTGGGAATAAGATCCTTTACTAATATCATCTCATAAGTTGTGAGTGTTCCATGTAACTCATCCACAGTTAATTTTTCAAGATATTTTATTTATTCTATGGCTAAAACCTTTCCATAATACCTCATAGGAAGTGATATTAAAACCTTTTGAACAACATCAGATTCTTCAACTTTAAAATCAAGTCCTCACATGGAGTTAACAATGTTATCCACACAAAGCAAGTATGTAATAATATCTTGCTCATATTTCATCTTCAAGTATTCAAATATTTTATTGTGATTTTGCAACTTTGTCATATTGATCTTTTTATCTCCCTCATATGCTTACTTCAACTTTTCCCATATCTCTTTTGCTGATATGCAATGCATGACTTTTACAAATTTTACTTCACGTATTGCATTCTTCATGTGTAGGATATTACCATATTTATCTATGGGAGGATTAGCTATATGTGTGAACCCATCCTCAACTACTTTCCATGTCTCATATCCTTGTGCTATCAGGTAAGTCCTCATTCTTACGCTCAAAAAAGCATAATTATTCCCATTTAACAATGGTTCTTTATTTGTTAAAGCTCCACTTTGATATGCCATTTGTGTTCCTTTACACTCTTACTTCAAGCTATTATACTCTTTTGAAGGAACTCGCTCTGATACCAATTGAATAACATAGGCTTATACTGAGAGGGGCAGGTGAACAACATAAGATCAACTTTTAATTTTCTTTTCAAAATAATATTATACAATATTATCAATGGAAATATCAATAGCAATAATTAAATCAATGCATAAATCATCACACACAATAGAGATACCAATTTAACATGGTTCACCCAATGTGGTCTACTCCACGGAGAAAATATTTCTACTAAATTTTCTCAATAAATATCTTGGGAATCAATTCTCTATTACAATATGTATGGACCTCTATCCAAAGGAGATATAAATACCCTATGGTCTGATTTATGGATCTCTATCCATAGGAGAAATCTTTTCCCTTACCTCTAGTTTGTGGAACTTGATCCAGGAGAACTCTATCTCCTCAACTGGTTTATGGATCTCTCTGCATAGAACTCTATATTCCTAGTTAGTTCATGGATAACTCTCCATAGGAGAACTCTTTCCCTTTCTCTAGTTCATGGAACTTGATCTAGGAGAACTTTGTCTCCTCAACTAGTTCATGGATCTCTCTCCATAAAAGAACTCTATATTTCTAGTTGGTTCACGGATCACACTCTATAGGAGAACTATTTCCCTTGATTTGGTTCATGTAACTCTATCCATAAGAGAAATCTATCCCCTCTACTTTGGCTGGTAATCTTCTAGAATACTTATACCCCCATTACTATAGCTTGTGGATATCTCTCCATAGGAGACCTCCATACCTATAGTCCTATCTAATGGATATCTATCCACTGGAGATTGTTGTCCTCTAATATATCACCTCCAAAGGCTACTCTCAACTCTGCTCAATATCTATTTTAAATATACACTAAACTCTATCCGTAGTCTAGAAAAAATATGGTCACAAATTTGTATCAAAATCTATATCAAATTTACCCCAAGCCTTAACACAAAGCTTGAAAAAATCAACAATAAAACCTGCTCTCAAAGTTGTTTCAAGTCTTCCAAAGACTTGCTCTAATATGCATTCAAGACTTCTCAAAGACTTGCTCAAATTTACCTTAAAAACTTCTCAAATACTTGTTCAAATTTACCTTCAAGCCTTCTCAAAGAATTTCTCAAATCTATATTCAATCCTTCTCAAATACTTTCTTAAATCTACCTTCAATCCATCTCAGAAGCTTGCTCAAATATGCCTTCAAGTCCTCTCAAGAGCTTGCTCAAATCTACCTTCAAGCTCTCTTAGGAGCTTTGTTAAAATTTATCCTCAAGTCTACTCAAAGACTTGCTCAAATCTGTCCTCAAGTATACTCAAATACTTAATCAAATATATTCTCAAGTCTACTCAAAAACTTGCTCAAATTTATCCTCAAGCTTAATAAAATACTTTCTCAACTCTGTTCTCAATTCTACTCAAATATTTAATCGAATATGTCCTCAAAATTTCACAAATGCTTCCTCAAATAAGTCCTCAAGACTTCACAAAATCTTGAACAAATCAGTCCTCAAGCCTTCACAAAAGCTTGCTCAAATCAGCCCTCAATCCTTCACAAAAGCTTGCTCAAATCAGCCCTCAAGCTGCTCATAAAACCTGTTCAAATAATTCCAAAATGTTCACACAAAACACAACTTAAATATCTTTTAGAAAACTCTCTTCACACAAATAAAATCTACTCAAAATTTTATTTAATATCATGAACATATAGAGGATGATAAGATCTATCAAAACCTCAATATAGAGGATGATCAAGATCTATCATGCAAAAGTGTTAGAATTTGCAATTATGTAAATGTACATGTAGTCCACATGTACATGAGTTATAGGATAGATTCAAAGGTAGAGTGAGGATCAAGGAACTTATCTTCCTATATATAGGCCTTATAGTGAATGAATAAGGATAGAATATAGAGTGCATAATATATATTGGTAGAGGAGTACAATGTAGTTCCTTTAAAATAATTTATGGAGTGTTTATATCCTCCATTATACTATATTGTACTATTTTTGTGAGCTTTAATTAATGGCATATTTTTGATTTATTATAGAATTTTATCTCTTTATTTTTCTACATATTATAGTGCCATTATCATATATATATCATAACTTGCTTATATTGCATCTTGTGGTTGCATTTCCTATATCATATACTCATCAAAAGCTAACATGGATTTCAAATCACGAACGATAGAAGCTTGAACACACACAAATGGGTTTCAAATTATCATCATGGATGACGTAGATTTAATTACAAGAAAATACCAAAGGGTATGAAACAAAGGAAATACATGGGTATCCTTGAGCCAATGGGTGGATGATTAATGCATATGTATAATTTTTTCCTACAGGATATTCATCACAATCATATTAGTGCAAATTGCAAAGCCAAACTAAAATTAAAAATTATTTATAAATCCCCTACCCATAGTAGAACCCTTGTAGCCATGATGAAATATACTTTTCACAAAAGGAGTGAGCCTTCCTCCATTGCAACCCAAATGCCTAGTGACTTTGTCAGAAATATTTTCCAAAGGGCAAGGTGGTGGGAAGCCTTGACTCGGTTCCAAGGGCATGACTAGGGTGTGGCTGATTGGTTTATTTTAAACTATGACCGCACATCCATGGTTATGCAAGTGGGTGGAATTAATATAAAAATTACTCCCAAATTTTTTTTTGAGGTCCTTCACTTGCTTGAAGTAGGCTAAAAATATTTTAAATCAAGTGACAGGGGAGTCATCCAACTGGTTGAAAATCTAGGGGAGAAGTACTCCATAATTTGAGATAGATAAGGCTGCATTAAAGGAGCAACAACCTCCTCCTTCCCACTCAAATGGAAATAAATGATCACCTTAGTGATGAAGTTTTTCACTATTGAGAGGAGATTGTCAATTTTTGGGGGCTATCACCTAAATTTGCTTCTCAACCTCAAGTTTCCTAACTGTGAGGACTGTGTAATCAACCTATCTTATTTCCTATACAAGTATGTAAAAGCCATTGTTGAGAAATTTTAGCCAAGGAAATTTAGAGATGCACCTAAACTACATTTGATTGCCCACCATGGTATCATTAAATTTTTTATCTTGCATAAAATCCTTGACATAAAAATCACATGGGATAAGGTGGTAGAGGAGTATAACCTATCCATAGAATTTTTTGAGGAAGAATATAAACCTAATGCTAGATTTGAGTTTGATTATGGAAACCAGGAGGAAGATGAAACTCTTATGTGCAAATGGGTCACCCAGGCTAAAGCCACCAAATTTTCAAAATCCTCCTCACCTGCACCAATCAAAAAGACATGGTTTGAGGAATTGAATGTAGAAAAGCATAGGAAGGGTGAAATATCTAGGCAATATGATAGTCCACGGTTGAGCCCACTAACTACAACTCCTCAATTAGAATATGTCATTACCTTGGCTTAGATCTATGCCTAGTAGAACCTGTTGTAGTTGTGGTTAGATAGTTTCCATAAAGAGTTTGTAGAACACACAACTTTAGTGGAGAAGGCCATCTCCACCCAGAATGATCTCTTAAGAAAAATATCTACGAATATTAAGGGAAAGGCAACCAAAATGGATGACTAAGTATTCCAACCTCCTATCATCAGTGCCTCCCTGAATAAAAGTTCAACAATAAAAATAAGGCATTCAGTAAAATTTAGTAATGTAACGACCCTCCTTGCACAACTTTTGATAATAAAGTAACAAATAAATGGACTTGATTTTTTCTTTGGAAGGTGGTACTGTTAATGGCTCTATGTACACATGGTTAAGGATAATCCTTTAATAGGCTAGAGAAGTCAATGGATGAAAAGGTTAAGTTGGGAGGTGATTATTTAAATTATGGGTGCATGAAAGCCCCATATATAATTTCATATAGGATTGCATGAATGAATTTGTATTGCTTGTATAATTTTTTTTTATGAATGATTGATGATTATTGCAAAGGAATGAGTGCATATATGTTATTGGCTGGCAATAAAGATGCATAGGCATATTGGATACACTTATCATTTTGACTACTTGAAATTATTTAATGCTTGCCTAGACATACCACAAAAATGATATAGAAAGTGATTTGCTTTGAAAATAAATAATTAAATTAAATAATAATGAAACGGTGCATTGGATACTATATCCATAAATGGTAATATGAATATTTAATTAAAAGAGACTTCCTTTTAATGTGGATAGAATGGCTAAAGTGTATTACGTACATTATTATTTACATATTGGTATTATGATTGCTTCTCCCTATCTTCTTCATGATGGTTTGAGTGCAAATGGTGGAAACCATTGATGGATAATAAGGGAATTTTCATGTTAAACAAAAGAAGCATGTAGTTTTCAAAGGAGGAAGCATATTGGAAAAAATAATATAGCAGAGATATTGCATCTAGAGAAGATGATTGAATGACACCATTCCAATAGGCTATCTCTACGTTTTTTGATTATGCTTTATTGGAATATGTGTTTTCTTATTTTCTTTTATAAAAATTGGTTGTTGAATGACTTTGAATGCATGTTTTGGAAAAGAAAATGAAAAATTATAAATGAAACTATGATGGAATTGCAGTGACTTCTTCATATTATTTAAGAGCTATTTCTGACTGCTTGAGTTTGTGAAACTAGATGTTTGTCAAAGGTGAATAGAATGGAAAAATTTAATTATGCACGGTGTATTTTTGATGATGTGAAATCTATGTAGTGCATGTATACATTCCATATCTTTTTACTTCAATACTTTTTAAGATAAATTACTTTGGTATATGAAATCAAGAAAAAGAATGTCTGAATGAGTATTTCATATTGAATTTAGTAGACTCTAATTGTGATAACTATTTAGAATAAAACAAAACTAATGATTTAATTCTTTCACCAAGAGGCCAATGACACGAATGTTGAGAGGTCGGTCCTTAGGAAATCCTTTGGGAGGTAGGGAGGAAGAAACCACTGAAAGACCTACTAGGGGACCAAGGTCAAGAATGATATGATAAGGTACTCAAAATGAAAGAAGATTGAAAATATTAAATGAACCTCCTCTAAAAGAACCTATTAGAGAGGAGGAAAATCTTGCAAAAGTTATGCAATTAATGCAAACTCACATGGAGCAAAAAATGGAAGATATGGCCCAACAAAAATGCACATGGTCTAGCAAGAATCTATTGTCCAACAACAACGGGTCATAGAAGACCTAGCTAGGGAAAGATAAATTGGATTAGGTAGGGCAGAGGAGGGATCTAAATAACCTGAGGGATCTAGTACTAGAAGGGCCATGGTGAGTAAAGAGCTAGATAGGAACCTAAAAAAGGTCATAATATCCAAGTTTAATGGTAAATGGGATTATGACTCAGCAAAAAATTGGCTAAGTGAATTAGAGTCATATTTTTCCCTAGTAGTTTTATCCTTGATGCAGGAGCATCCGGTGGCAGCAGAGCAATCTTGCATCAACAAAAAAATTTTCCAAGTGTTAGCTTTGATGTCGCGATATCGTGACATGTCGCGATATCGCGACATGTCACGTTTTCACGACTCAGGAAGGAGAGAGAAGGCACGGAGCCAAAAGTGTCACGATTTCACATGTCACGAAATCATGACCAAAAGACGGGAGAAGGCGCAAGGGAGGAAAAGTGTCACGATATCGTGACATGTCGCATTTTCACGACCAAGGGACGAGAAGAGGCACAGGAGCAGAAAGTGTCGCGATATCGCGACATGTCGCATTATCGCGACAAAAGGACGAAGCAAGGTGCAAGAGTGAAAAATGTCATGATTTCATGACATGTCATGAAATCATGACCGAAAGAATGTAGAAAGGGCCAGAGGAGAAAATGTCACGATTTCGTGACATGTCGCGAAATCGCGACCGAAGGAGCAGAAAAGGAAGCAAGGAAGAAAACTATCGCGATATCGTGACATGTCACGATTTCGTGACCCGAAGCAGAGAGTGAAGACAGAAGGCAAAGCTGTCGCGATATCGTGACATGTCATGATTTTGTGACCCGTAAAGGTGAGAAGAAGGCAGAGAGAAAGATGTCACGATATCGCGACATGTCACAATATCGTGACCCACCAAAGAAGAAGACAATGAGAAAGAAAAATGTCACGATATCGTGAGATGTCGCGACATCGCGACCTGAAGGAGGGGAAGGCCAAGAGAAAGAAAAATGTCGTGATATCACGACCCGAAGGAAAGAAATGCTGCAAGAAAGAAAAATGTCACGATATCATGACCCGAAGGAAAGAAATGCTGCAAGGAAGGAAAATGTCGCGATATCGCGACCCGAAGGAAAGAAATGTTGCAGGGAAGGAAAAATGTCGTGATATCGCGACATGTCATGATATCACGACCCAAAGGAAAGAAATGCTGCAAGGAAGGAAAATGTCGTGATATCGCGACCCGAAGGAGAGAAGGGCAGCAAGCAAGAAAAATGTCACGATATCGCGACATGTCGCGATATCGTGACATACTGCTGGTTCTCTATTCGAAAAATCCTACATTCCTAGATGGTGTTTTTCGAGGCGGTCAGGGCCTCATTAATGCATGATTTCTTGCCCAGTAAGCTCACTGAGCATGGCGGCCATTCGAATACTGAGCCCAAAAGTCAGACGGCTCATCAATGCATGTATCCATGGCCAACCCGATGGTAGTTGCCAGTTAGGGAAAGATGTAAAGGTTCAGTCAGGAGGATGTATTTTGGGGCAGGTGGGTCATTAATGGCCTAGAGGGTCGAAACCTCGAAAGAGGCCCAGACATGGTTATAGAAATAGGGAGTGCATCAAGGAAAGGGGGGCTAGAAACGAGAAACTATGCCTGTTGGCTAGAATTGTAAATTGGCTTTTGTAAGTTTAATGAAAGAAAAAGCTTGAGTGATTCTCTATGTTACTGTGTTCCTATGTTATTCATTCCCTGTGTTCTGTGTCCCCATCAAGTGGTATCAGAGCGAGAGTTCCTGAGTGTGTGAGCAGATCGTCGAAAGTGAGGCATCTTGCACTAGGATCTATGGAAGGGTTGTGAGAAGAGAGTGAAGCAAAATGCCTCCATGAAGAAACCATGGTGGTGGAAGAAACATGGTGCCAACAGAAGATTTTAGAGCTTTGCAGAGGCAAGTTCAGGCCCTGCAAGAGGAGCTATGTAGAGGACTTGAGCCCCGAGGGGAAGAAGGAAGTGAAGATGAAGTTGATGAAGAAGAGGACCAGTTTGAGGAAGAAGAAGAGGTTGTAGATCCTGCACAAGCCAAGTTATATAGAGCCATCTCTCAGATTGGGAAGAGACCGAAGATGGAGGTTTCTACGTATTCTAGAAATCTTGATCCAGAGGAGTTGATTGACTGGATCAATGATTTGGAAGAATACTTTGAGTATGAAGAGGTTGAAGATCCTAATAGGGTCAAGTTTGCTAAGACCAAGCTGAAGGGTCATGCCAGCATATGGTGGAAGGGAGTACAGCTGGAAAGAAACAGAAGAGGAAAGGAGAGAATAACCAGGTGGGATAGAATGCTAGAAAAGTTAAAGAGGCAGTTCATCCCAGCTGACTATGAGATGGATCTGCTAAAGAAAATGCAAGGTTTGAAGCAGGCCAACAAGTCTGTTAAAGAATACACAGAGGAGTTTTACAAGATTGTAATCAGAATAGGCCATTCAGAGGCCAGCAAGGAGAAGGTAGCCCGTTATATTAATGGGTTACGAGCAAGTATTCAAGAAGAGTTAAGCCTGGTCAGGATGACCACCATAGAGGATGCTTACCAGTTTGCTCTGAAGGTTGAAGAGAAACTAAATAGAAGGTTTGAGAGCAAGCAAAGAGGAAGAGGTCATGGTGGAAGAACTGGTGGAAGGACCAGTGGAGAAAATTATAAAGATCAGAAGAAGGCTGGTGAGACCAGTAATACCCAAGAACAGAAGGAAGGAAGCACCTACCAACCCCGTAACCAGAACAATGGTTATCCGAGAGGGAGGGGCAGATCTGGACATGGATTTGGAAGAGGAGGATTTCGTGGAACCTGTTTCCACTGTGGTGAAGAAGGACATCGAGCATTTGAGTGTCCACAACACCAAGAAAGGATGAATAAGAAACCTGAGGGTCCTGCCAGAGTTGTCAGTAGCAGATGAAGGTGCTGAATCAGAACATTCTAAGGAGGCAGAGAGAGGAGAAGTTATGGTCACTAGGAGGACCCTGTTAAATGAGGAGAAAGGATCAGACCAGAGGAGGAGCCTATTCCGCACAAGGTGCAGAAGTTCGGGTAAGGTCTGCAATATTATCATAGATAATGGTAGTACTGATAACTTGGTTTCAGAAGAAATGGTTGCCAAGTTACAGTTAAAAAGGAGAAGACACCCGCATCCATACCGGATTGCGTGGTTACAGAAGGACCATAGAGTTTTGGTCAGTGAACAATGTTCAGTGAAGTTCAATATTGGGAATTACTGTGATGAGGTCCTGTGTGACATCCTGCCCATGGATGCTTGCCATTTGCTATTGGGAAGGCCATGGTAGTTTGACCGATGTGCAGTACATGATGGTCGTGCAAACACCTACTCAGTGACGAAGAATGGAGTGCGCCATAAGCTGAAGCCCTTGAAGGAGGCGAAAGAAAAGGTATGCAACAGCGCTAGAATTTGTTTAGTTGAAGGAGGAAATTTTTTGAATAGTTTAAAGCATGAGCATATGTGCTATGCATTAGTTCCTAGAGTTAGGAAGGAAGAATGCAAGGATACCCCCGTAGAAGTCTTAGGACTGTTAAAGGAATTTCCAGACATTATATCTGATAATGTGCCTGAGGGTTTACCACCAGTGAGGAAGATCAGTCACCACATAGATTTGGTACCAGGATCTAGTTTACCCAATAAGGCAGCACATAGAATGACTCCTACAGAAATTGAAGAGCTGAACAGACAAGTCCAAGAACTGCTGGAGAAGGGACTAATTCAGGAGAGTTTGAGTCCATGTGCAGTACCTACAGTACTAGCACCAAAGAAATATGGAGAGTGGAGAATGTGTACAGACTCTCGAGCTATTAACAAAATCACCATAAAGTACAAATTTCCATTGCCAAGGATGGATGACATTATGGACTGTTTGAGTGGAGCCAAGTACTTCACCAAGATTGATCTGAAGAGTGGTTATCACCAGATTCGTGTCAGAGAAGGAGATGAGTGGAAGACAGCCTTCAAGACCAGAGAAGGTTTGTATGAATGGTTGGTCATGCCATTTGGGCTGACCAATGCACCAAGCACATTCATGCGGTTAATGAATGAGGTATTGAAGGAGTTCTTAGGCAAATTTGTTATTGTCTATTTGGATGATATTCTAATATTTAGCAAAACCCTGGAAGAGCATCTGATGCATATCAGAAGGGTTTTTGAGAGGCTACGGGAGGAGCAGTTGTTGATTAATCTGAAGAAATGTAATTTCGTGAAGAAGGAGTTAGTGTACCTAGGATTTGTCATCTCAGTCGAAGGTCTAAAAATGGACCCAAAAAAAGTAAGAGCTATCATTGAATGGCCTACTCCGAGAAGCACGACTGAGGTAAGATCATTTCATGGTCTAGCAAGTTTTTATAGGAAATTCATTAGGAATTTTAGCAGTATTTGTGCACCCCTTACAAAAACAATGAGAGGGAATAAGAAAGAATTTAAGTGGACCTTAGGAGCAGATAAGAGCTTTGATATGTTGAAAAGGAAGGTTATAGAACAACCTATTTTGGCACTTCCAGATTTTAATAAGGTATTTTAGGTAGACTGTGATGCTAGTGGTAGTGCCATAGGAGCTGTTTTGAGCCAAGAAGGTAAACCTGTTGCTTACTTTAGTGAGAAACTCAATGATGCCAAAAAGAAGTATTCAGTTTATGATCAAGAGTTTTATGCTATAGTTCAGGCTCTAAAGAAGTGGCGACATTACTTGTTGCCAAAAGAGTTTGTTCTATTTACTGATCATCAGGCCTTACAGTATATTAATAGCCAAGGGAAGCTAAATCAGAGGCACCTAAAGTGGGTTGAGTTTCTATAGAGTTATACCTTTGTGTTGAAGCACAGGAGTGGAAAGTCCAACAGAGTTGTAGATGCCTTAAGCAGAAGGTAGTGTTTGTTGATGAAAATGAAGGTGGAAGTGGTAGGATTTGATGAACTGAAGGGTTTGTACCCTGAAGATCCTAAATTTTTAGAAGCCTGGAAGGCTTGCTTGGCACTTGTTACTTTGGACAGGACCAAGTGGCTGGATTTCCTGATCCAATATGGGATGTTGTTCAAAGGAGGTCAATTATGCATTCCACGAAGTTCAATGAGGGAGAATATGATAAAGGAGAAGCATAGTGGAGGACTAGCTGGACATTTTGGTCGAGATAAGACCATTGCCCTTGTTAGTGAAAACTACCATTGGCCACAGTTGCAGCAAGATGTGACTAAATTTGTGCAGGGTTGTAGAGTCTGTCAGATGGCTAAGGGAGTGAGACAGAATACAAGATTGTATCAGCCATTACCTGTGCCAGAGAGGCCATGGGAGGACATCAGTATGGATTTTGTTCTCGGCCTACCAAGGACACAACGAGGGAGTGACTCCATTTTTGTTGTGGTGGATAGGTTTTTGAAGATGGCTCATTTTATTCCATGTCAAAAAATGAGTGATGCAGTTCATATTGTAGGCTTGTTTTTCAAGGAGGTGGTACGCCTTCATGGTCTACCCAAGAGTATAGTATCTGACAGAGATACCAAATTTGTGGGTTATTTCTGGAAGACTTTGTGGAAGCAGCTGAAAATGGATTTGAAGTTCAGTTCTGCATACCATCCATAGACTGATGGGCAAACAGAGGTGGTGAATAGAAGTTTGGGTAATCTCCTAAGATGCCTAGTGGGAGATAAGCCCAAAGGATGGGATTTGATTTTGCCACAGGCAGAATTTGCTTACAACAATTCCATCAACAGAAGTACTGGTAAATCCCCATTCCAGATTGTGTATGGGAACAACCCAAGGCATGCTTCTGAATTGAGAACGATGGGTAAAGGAGAAAAGAGTAGTGCTGAGGCTGAAGATTTTGTAGAGCACATGAAGAGTTTACATGAAGAGGTAAAGCAACATATCAGTAAGATGAGTACTCAATACAAAGCCAAAGTCGATCAGAAGCGGCGTTTCAAGGAGTTCCAAGTGGGATATGAGGTCATGGTTCACTTGAGAAAGGAAAGGTTTCCTAGCAAAACCTACAACAAGCTGAAGATGAAGAGGTTTGGACCATGCAGGATCATAGGTAAAAGAGATTCGAGAAATGCCTATGAAGTGGAACTGCCAAGCGAGTTGAATATCTCACCTATTTTTAATATTTTAGACTTGGTAGAATACCATGAAGGAGGTAATAGTGAGACACCAAGAACAGATTTGTGGGATATTCCAACATCTACTGCAGCAACAGACGAGATCGAGGAAATACTAGACACTCGAGCTAGCAGAAGTACCAGGAACAGGCAGTATTCTAAATATCTGGTCAAATGGAAGGGCAGGCCTATCGAAGATGCAACTTGGTTGTCAAAAATAGAGGTTGACCACTTGGGTCTTCCTCCAATAGAACAAAAGTGAAGGACACTTCTCAATCCACCCTAGGTGTCTGATGCAGGAGCATCCGATGGCAGTAGAGCAATCTTGCATCAAAAAAAAAATTTCCAAGTGTTAGCTTTGATGTCGCGATATCGCGACATGTCGCGATATCACGACATGTCGCGTTTTCATGACTCAGGAAGGAGAGAGAAGGCGCGGAGCCAAAAGTGTCACGATTTCATGACATGTCACGAAATCATGACCAGAAGACGGGAGAAGGCGCAAGGGAGGAAAAGTGTCACATTTTCATGACCAAGGGACGAGAAGAGGCGCAAGAGTAGAAAGTGTCATGATATCGCGACATGTCGCATTATCGCGACAAAAGGATGAAGCAAGGCGCAGGAGTGAAAAATGTCACGAAATCATGACCGAAAGAATGTAGAAAAAGGGCCAGAGGAGAAAATGTCATGATTTCGCGACATGTCACGAAATCGTGACCAAAGGAGCAAAAAAGGAAGCAAGGAAGAAAACTATCGCGATATCGCGACATGTCACGATTTTGTGACCCAAAGCAGAGAGCGAAGATAGAAGGCAAAGCTATCACGATATCACGACATGTCATGATTTCGTGACCCGTAAAGGCGAGAAGAAGGCAGAGAGCAAGATGTCATGATATCATGACCGAGAAGGAAGAAAGAAGAATCGAAAGGGAAGATGTCATGATATCGCGACCCATCGAAGAAGAAGACAACGAGAAAGAAAAATGTCACGATATCGTGACATGTCACGACATCACGACCTGAAGGAGGGGAAGGCCGAGAGAAAGAAAAATGTCATGATATCACGACATGTCGCGATATCGCGACCCGAAGGAAAGAAATGTTGCAAGAAAGAAAAATGTCACGATATCACGACCCGAAGGAAAGAAATGCTACAAGGAAGGAAAATGTCATGATATCGTGACCCGAAGGAAAGAAATGCTACAGGGAAGGAAAAATGTCACGATATCGTGACATGTCACGATATCGCGACCCGAAGGAAAGAAATGTTGCAAGGAAGGAAAATGTCGCGATATCACGACCCGAAGGAGAGAAGGGCAACAAGCAAGAAAAATGTCACGATATCACGACATGTCGCGATATCGCGACATACTGCTGGTTCTCTGTTCGAAAAATCCCGCATTCCCAGACGGTGTTTTCTGAGGTGGTCAGGGCCTCATTAATGCATGATTTCTTGCCCAGTAAGCTCGTTGAGCATGGCGGCCATTCGAAGACTAAGCCCAGAAGTCAGATGGCTCATCAATGCATGTATCCACGGCCAACCCGGTGGTAGTTGCCAGTTAGGGAAAGATGTAAAGGTTCAGTCAGGAGGATGTATTTTGGGGCAGGTGGGTCATTAATGGCCTAGAGGGTCGAAACCTCGAAAGAGGCCCAGACATGGTTATAGAAACAGGGAGTGCATCAAGGAAAGGGGGGCTGGAAATGAGAAACTACGCCTGTTGGCTAGAATTGTAAATTGGCTTTTGTAAGTTTAATGAAAGAAAAAGCTTGAGAATTTCTCTATGTTACTGTGTTCCAGTGTCTCCATCAATCCTTAAAATATAAAACTACATTGGTAGTTTTGAACATGACTGAAGTAGCCCTAGACTAGTGAAAATTTATAAGAAAGGGCACAAAATAGAAGCTGCAAACCTCAGGTGAGAGGAGTTTGCAAAAGTGAAGAACATAAGATTATATTGAGAGGGGGGGTGAACAATATAAGACCACTTTTTACTTTTCTTTCCCAAACAATATTATACAATATATCAATGGCAATATCAAAAATTAATAATAAAAGTAATGCACAAATCACCATACACAATAGAGACACCAATTTAATGTGGTTCATCCAATGTGGCCTACTCTATGGAGAAAATATTTCACTAATTTTTTCTCAACAAATATCTATCCACAAGAAAACTCCTCCTATTATTTGGTTGATGATACTCTAGAAGACTACTACCTCCATTGCACTGGCTTGTGTATCTCTCTCCACTGAAGACTCCTATCCTCACTCAGAAGACCTATCCTTACTAACTTGGCTAATGGATCCGTATCCACTGGAGACTACTATCCTCTACTCTATCTCCTCCAAAGTTTGCTCTCAGCTCTATCTCAAATCTACACTAAACATAGTCCTTGAATATAACATAAATATGCTCAATCTATGTCTTTTATTTGTACTAAACATAATCCTTTGATCTAGCAAAAATATGCTCAATATCTATCTCAAATATACACTAAACATAATCCTTTGTTCTAGCACAAACATGCTCAATATCTATCTGTAGTCTATACTAAACATAGTCCTTTGATCTAGCACAAATATGCTCAATCTCTATCTGAAATATTCTCTAAACATAGTCCTTAGATCTAGCTCAAATATGATAAATATTTATCTCTGGTCTAGCACAAACCTATCCTAAAATATACACCAAAATCTATCCTCAAATATATCCTCAAGCCTTAATAAAAATATTGATCCAATCACAAATCAAATCCGCTAGATCTACTCCAAAATTTAACTCAAGTTTTGAACAAATTAGTAAATCATCTCTACTCACAAGTCTTCTCAAAGACTTACCTCATTTCTACACTGTAAGCTTTCATAAAAGTTTACACTAATCTGTCCACAAGTCTTCACCAAAAATTACCTCAAATCTGCTCAATTTCTCACTAGAACTTGTCCAATCTACTCAACAAGTCTTCACCAAGACTTACCTCAAATTTTCTCAACAAGTTCTCACTAGAACTTGTCCAATATGCTCAAAAAGTCTTCACCAAGACTTACCTCAAATCTGCTCAACAAGTTCTCACTAGAACTTGTCCAATATGCTCAACAAGTCTTCACCAAGACTTAGCTCAACTCTACTTTGTAAGCTTCCAAAAAATCTCACACAAATATATCCTTAAGCTTTCATAAAAGCTTCCTCAATTCAACTCAATCTATCATAGAAAACCTCTTCAATCACACAAAAAATATTCACACAGAATCTTGTTTTAATATCACAAAAATATATAGAGAATGGTTAGAGACTCAATATGTTTCACACTCACAACAATGCTTAATTAATTTCAATCTCTCTTGTTTTACCACATAAACATATAGAGAATGGTTAGAGACTCAATATGCTTCACACTCACTCAACACTCAATCACTTCCAAAATCCCTTGTTTAACCTTAGAAACATATAGAGAATGGTTAGAGACTCAATATATTTCTTACTCATAAACACTCAATCACTTTAAATATCTTTCTCAAATAAATTCAGAATATATAATAATTTGTTTCATAGAACTTGAACTATCACTCTAATACTTCCAATTAACTAGGATCGATAAATTCCCCTCAACCAATCACTCAAATAAACACACCTTGCTTACAAACCCTAGTTCAAGCATATGAACACTCACTCAATAATTTCCAACAATGCTTATGAAACAATCTCACATAATAATTATACTCATGATCTTGCACAAACCCTAGTTCAATATAGTTCTCAACTTCACATAAAAATGATACTCATGATCTTGCACAAACCCTAATCATACATATGAAGGCTCATTCAATATTTCCAACAATGCTTATCAAACAAGGTTTTTATCATCAAATTTCACTCAAAAAAACCTTTTACAATCAAAATTAATAAAGCTTATCAAATAATGCTTTTCACTCCAACTTAGCATTCACAACATCCAACAATCACTCATAAGGAAGATGTGCCCATACCTTTTGTTTGATGAATAATTAACCTCAAAATCGATCTCAATCACAATTACTCTCTTTGCCAATCTCAAGGGTTAGGTAGAAAAACATTCTCAAAATTTCATTCAATTATTCCCTCAAAAATATTCTCACCATACAAAACATTAAATCTCAATTACACCTTATTACTCCTCTCAAATATTAAACACAATAAAAATTTATTTTAAAATAACATATAAAATCCTCTAAATCCTTATTACTCCATTTAACTTCTAATCATCAAAATCACAATATAAAATTTAATTTTCATAAATCTTATATCTCACTCCTAACATAAAAACCTCATGCCAAACAAACCTTAGGACCAAAATTTAATTTAAAAAAACTAAATACCTTTTTGTCCTTGGTGGGATTATATCCCACGCTATGCTTCCACCAATGACCTAAATGTGGCTCAAATTTCATGTGAGCTATGCACTCACCTTAACCTCCAAAAGTGCCTCGTGCACTTTGTATTGAGCACTAGGTGCCTAAAACAAAATACAACCACACAAAAATTGCCATGGGGGTTCGATTGTGGGTCCTCCCACCTTACCAATCCTTAAGTTACAACCACTTGCCACTAGCCCAACCGATCGATTGGTTATGAGGCTTATATCCTCTCTTGTATTATCCCTTCGTTGGCATAAATAAAATAAAAAAACTAGTCTTCTTCCTTGCATACAAATCACGAAAATTGCAGGCTCTTAAGTCATTCGAATGAAGGTGCCTTCTTTGCAACCAAGGCACATGGTATTTATACCATTGTGCCATCACCATTTAGATGTCGATGGAGGGGAAATAATGTATGACATCGACACATTAACTTTGCCCTTATAACCCTAACCTTAGGGTTAATTAAATTAGATTATAATTTAATTAATAATAAAATTATTATAATTAATTTAATAACTATAAGGTTAATTAAATTAAATTATAAATTAATTTATAATGAAATTATTATAATTAATTTATAATTAATTTAATTACTTTAGGTATTACCATTAGACCTTTAATATTATAATAAAATATTATAATATTATTTTTCTTGGGCCTTCTTATTTCTCCTGTAGACCTTATCTAACCACCTTGAACATTATAATGGGAGATATTATAATATTATTTACCTTAGGTTTAGAAACAATATTTCTCTTGCACTCATTACTGAAACTGACTCTTGACATCCTTCCTCTTGCACTACTCACTGAAACTGACTCTTGACATCAATGACAAAAAATCTTGCTCATATTTCCAACACAAAGAATTTTGGGATATATTCTTGACTAAGCAATACTATGTAGAGAAATTTGGTGAGTTCTCTAACTTGCGTTAAGAAAGTATGTCAGTGCGTGACTATCACCAAAGGTTTATACAACTATTGAAATATGCATCTCAATATGAAAGCAATGAAGAAATGAAGACTCAAAAATTCATTTTGGGATTACATACCAGGATCATGATAGTGGTTAACATGCACAACCCTGATAATCTATCTACTACCTTTGACTTGGCAAGGAAAGAGGAAGCCAATCAGGAAACTAGAAAGGTATATTTTAATTATCAAAAGCTATCTAAGAAGGAAAAAGACAAACTATGAAAGCAGAAAAGTATTGGGTTTATGAGATGGGAGAAATATCAAAGCAAGAAACCCAAAGGAGGAGAGAAAAATAGGCAAGGAGGTAAAAATAAACCTAACTATCAGGGTGGTAAGTTCAAGAGGGATGGTAGAGAGTTTCCCAAAAGATAGGACCAAAAACTAATGGGTCAAGAAAGGATTAGGGAAACTGCACCTCTGGACAAAAATGAGAATAGTAACAAAGGAAATAGAGCTCCACCAAGTAGATGTTATATATGTCAAGGAGCTCATTATGCCAAAAAATGCCCCTATAGAGCTAATCGATATCAAAAAGCTCCACAAGAGGCCTCGCACATAATATTTGCCATGACAGGTGGTTCTAAACTTGATGGTAAAATTACTTATTTCTTAATAAATGGAATTTTTTTTGATAAAAATGTGTAAATTTTGATAGATAGTGGCTCAACAAATAGTTTTATCTCTACTAAATTTGTGAGGGACTTACCTTTTAGACCTGGGTTTTGGCCAATGGTTGGAAGGTAGAGTATGGGTCAAGGTAGACCTACCAAGTTAACCAATGCTTGTTTGACTCTCACATCACTTTGCCACAAGGAAAAACTAATTGGCATCCGTATGTGGCACCTTTGCATGCATTTGATATCATTCTGGAAGTTGAATGGTTAAAAGTGCATAAGGCCCTTCTAAATTTTGAAGAGAGATGGGTGGAATTTGTGAATGAGTCTAACAAAAAGGTTAGGATTTATTGTGGTCAAAGAGAAGTTAAACCACATTTATTGTCTACAATGCAGATAAATAAAGTTATTAGAAATAAGGGAATGATCTTCATAGTTAATATGAATAAGAAAGAGGAAACTAGAATGGAATTTGATCTCTTCCAAAAGTATCTTGTATTGGGAGAATTCTAGGATGTGTTTTTTGAAGGACCTTCCGGGATTACCTCCACAGAGAGAATTTGATTTTTCTATTGAATTATTACCGAGAGCTGCACCTATTGCAAGGGAACCATATAGAATGACTCCCATTGAGCTACAAGAGCTCAAAATATAACTTCAAGATTTATTAGAGAAAGGGCTAATCAAGCCTAGTGTGTCATCGTGGGGAGCTCCTATCTTGTTTGTTAAAAATAAAGATGATACCTTGAGGATGTGCATAGATTATAGAATGCTAAACAAGGTAACTATCAAAAATAGGTATTCATTACCTAGAATTGATGATCTATTTGATCAATTGAAAGGAGCAACTATCTTCTCAAAGATTGACTTACGATCTGGTTATCACCAGTTAAGGATACGAGAAGAAGACACTTCTAAAACAACATTTAGGACAAGGTATGGATATTTTGAATTTACTGTCCTACCTTTTGGGCTAACTAATGCCCCAGTCACATTCATGAATCTCATGAATAGCATTTTTTGAGAGCAGTTGGATCGATTTGTGCTCGTATTTTTGGATGACATATTGATCTATTCCAAGAGTAAAGTGGAACATGATCAACATATGCGAATTGTGCTTGAGATTTTGAGAAAGAATCAACTATATGGAAAATTATCAAAGTGTGAGTTTTATACTCTGCAAGTACAATATATGGGTCATATTGTCTCTGTTGAAGGGATTGCAGTAGATCCCAAGAAAATAGAAGCCATCATTGAATGTCCAACACCTACTAATGTGCCTGAGGTGCAAAGTTTTATGGGTATTGCAGGATATTATAGATATTTTGTTAAAGGATTTTCAAAGATTTCCCAAAACATTATAAACCTTCAAAGAGAAGTAAAATACTTTAGATGGTTAGAATAGTGTGATGAGGCTTTTCGAGTTTTGAAGGAAAAGTTGACAACCACACCAATTTTGCAATTACCTGATCCGAATAAACGGTTTATAGTATGTATTGATACCTCCATTGAAGGACTAGGAGGGGTTTTGACCCAAGATGATGTGGTTATTGCCTATGAGTCCAGGAAACTTAAGAGACACGAGGTAAATTATGCCACTCATGATTTGGAGTTGGCAGCGGTTGTTCATGCTCTAAAAATTTGGAGACATTATTTTTTGGGAAAAATATTTGAATTGAAGATAAATCACCAGAGTCTAAGATACATATTTACTCAACCCTTATTGAATGCCAAATAAAGATACTAGATGGAATTTATAGTTGAGTATGATTTTGGCATTGAGTATATTAAGGGTAAAGAGAATAAGGTCATAGATGCTCTGAGTAGGAGAGGGCATATTACTACAATGACCAAATGCTAGTACGATCTGTTAGATCAAATCAAACAATTGCAAGGAAAAGATGAATTTTATCAAGCTTGTAGTGATTAGGTTGAGCAAGAACCTAAAAAGAATATAAACTTTGTATATAAAAATGATTTGTTGTTTTATAAGGACAGATTGGTAGTTCCAGAAATATGTGGGTTAAGAGAAATAATCCTTAAGGAAGCTCACAATGCTCCTTATTTTGTGCACCCAAGAGGGGTAAAAATGCACAAAAATTTAAGAAAATCTTACTATTGACTAGGAATGAAAAATAATATTACTAACTATGTGGCCAAGTGTATGGAATGCCAAAGAGTGAAAGTGAACATCTACATCCAACTAGAAATTTGTACCCACACGAGATACCTGTGCAAAAATGACAAATGGTATCAATGGATTTTATCGTGGGGTTGCCTAAAACAAGATTTAGGCATGATGTAATTTTGGTAGTTGTGGATAAGTTAACCAAGGTTGCACACTTTATACCAGGTAATGTGCATGATGACACACCTGTAGTAGCTAGTAAATTTTCCAGGGAAGTGGTAAGACTACATGGATTTCCAGAAGTTATAATCTCTGATAGAGATTCTCGCTTTACTTCTAAATTTTGGTAAGCATTGCATGAGGCATTGGGGATCAAATTGAATATTAGTACTGCTTATCACCCTGAGATTGATGGTCAAACTGAGAGGGTGAATCAGGTACTAGAGGATATGCTAAGAATGTACTGCATGGATCAACATACAAAGTGGGAAGACTATTTATACCTAGTGGAATTTGCATACAATAATAATTATCATGCATCACTAGGTATGACATATTTTGAAGCCTTATATGGGAGAAGATGCAGAACTCCCTTATCTTGGGATAATCCGAAGTATCGGGTAGTGATCGAATCAAAAACTATGAAAGAGATGGAAGATCAATTAAAAATAATTTAGCAAAAGCTGAAAGAGGTCATAGATCACCAGAAGAGCTATGCGGACCTCAAAAGAACACCAAGGAAATATTTTGTGGGAGACAGGGTATTCTTAAGGGTGAAACCAACTAAAAGTTCCATAAAATCTTCCAAAATTGACTCCAGATATGTGGGTCCATTTGAAATTATGGACAAAATAAGCCTTATTGCATACAAACTTGCTCTACCACCAAGCCTGTCCAAAATTCACAATGTCTTCCATGTGTCCCTCTTTAGAAAATATATTTTTGATCCAACTCATGTTTTGGATGTTTCCAAATTGCAGATGACCAACCCACTCAAAATTGAAGTTTGACCTATTTGAATACTTGGATTTAGAACCAAGAATCTAAGGAAGAGAAGCATTGAGCAATGTCGAGTCCAATGGGACCACTACTCTAATAGAAATGCCATGTGGGAAGATGTGGTGGATATGAAACAATAATTTCCTTATCTGTTTGAGTAGGCATAGACTTTTTAAAACAATTTATATGGTTTGATGATGTACATATATGTATATATTTTTATGTGAGACTGGATACTGAGTAGAGTAGTTTTGAACATGTTTGATTGCCAGTCAGAGTGATTACATCTATGTTTGATGTATATTTTGGTTTATGCATAGAAATATGGTTGAATGAAAATGAAGCATCATGTGCATAGATTGAATGTATAAATTTTATTTATTGATAGTTTATGCATATATGAAATTACATGATGTGTGAAATGCAAATGAATTGTTATTGGATGTAATAGCAATGAATGAAATACCAGCTTGTTTATTTAACTATGCATGAAAACATAGGGATTGTGTTTTTTCCTAGTGGGGGAGGATGTAATGACCCTCCTCGCACAACTTTTGATAGCAAAGTAATAGATGATTGGACTTGCCTTTTTCTTCAAAATGTGGTACTGCTAATGGTTCTATGTACACAGGGCTAGGGACAATCCTTCGATAGGCTAGAGAAGTCGACAGATGAAAAGGGTAAGTGGGGAAGTGATGATTCGACTTAGGGGTGCATGGAAGCCCCATATATGCATTTCATATAGGATTGCATGAATGAATTTGTATTGATTGTATAAATTTTATTTTATGAATGATTGATGATTATTGCAAAGGAATGAGTGCATATATGTTATTTGCTAGCAATAAATATGCCTAGGGGTATGGGAGCCACTTATCATTTTGATTACTTGAAATTGTTTAATGCTTGCCTAGTCGTACCATAGAAAGGATATAGAAAGTGATTTGCTTTGAAAATAAATAATTAAATTAAATAATAGTGAAATGATGCATTGGATACTATATCCATAAATGGTAATATGAATATTTAATTAAAAGAGACTTCCTTGTAAGGTGGATAGAATGGCTTAAGTGGATTGTGTACATTGTTGTTTGCATATTGGTATTATGATTGCTTCTCCCCATCTTCTCCATGATGGTGTGAGTGCAAACGGTGGAAACCGTTGATGGGGAATAAGGGACTTTGCATGTTAAACAAAATAAGCATGTAGTTTTTGAAGGAGGAAGCGTATTGGGAAAAAAATATAGCAGAGAGGTTGGAGCCAGAGAAGACAATTGACTGATGCCATTCCAATAGGTCATCTCTACGTTTTTTTATTATGCTTTATTGGAATCTATGTTTGCTTATTTTATTTTAGAAAAAATGGTTGTTGAATGACTTTGAATGGGTCTTTTGGCAAAGGAAAGGAAAAATTATAAATGAAACTATGATGGAATTGCAGTGACTTCTCCATGTTATTTAAGAGCTATTTTTGACTGCTTGAGTTTGTGAAACTAGATGTTTGTCAAAGGTGAATAGAATGGAATAATTTAATTGTGCACGATGTGTTTTCGATGATGCAAAATCTATGCAGTGCATGTATACATTCCATTTTTATTTTACTTCAATTATTTTTAAGATAAATTACTTTGGTATATGAAAGTAAGAAAAAGAATGTCTGAATGGCTATTTCGTGTTGAATTTAGCTCCCTATTATATGATTATTGTGTGGTAATGGATAACATAAATAAATTCATGTTGAATTTAGCTCCTTGTTATATGGTTGTTGTGTGGCAATGGATAACATAAAGGGTGGTTATTATTAGCCTTGCATTTGAGGGAATAGTTTGAATGCATTGGTTGATTGAGTGTTTGAAAATTAAAGCAAATTAGGTATGCATAAGTAAGTCATATCTGATCCCTAGAAAACACAAAACCAAGCTATGTTCACTGGATATGATGGTGAGGATGCATAGCTTGAGTATGCGTTCAGAATAGTGCAACTTTTGTAAGTGATGAAGGTTCTAGCGAGATAGCCTCTATGAGGTTGGTGGAGCTGGTGCGAAAGTTAAACTCAGCCAAAGGAACGAGAAGTAATTCTATGCTTTCTAAGTTAAATCTTGCTATGTAAATGTCTAAACAATGATACTCGATGAAGGAGAACGTTCCTCAGTGTAGATGTTGTGAACGTTAAAAACTTTATGTATTTATGGAAACATTGCTTAAGCTTTGTAAGAGAGAACAATGTGATTTAATATTAATGATTCCTTAAGCAACTTAATATATATTAATGAGTTCTTAATTATTTTATGTAAATATGGGTTGATATTTTATGACCCTTGTACCTTTCTATGTGATTTGGTGTGAGAATGTGAAACCAATATTGAAGTTAAGCCTATAATGATTGATATCTATAAATGCTTAAACGTTTGAGTTTTCAATAAGTGATGTTGTTAATATAAGCTAGGGATTTGAAATATTTCTATTTATTTATTCAAATATGGATTAGAAGGTGGCTATCCTTCTAAGTTTTAAACCCAACTATTGGGGATGAGTTGAACTCATAGGAGTGGCTATGAGGGGTTCTCTTAATTGAATGTCTCTATGCAAAATATCATAGATAATTGGGTTTGAGTAAATATGACCATTACTGCCATGTAATGTCTGAGAGAAACCCACCCAAAATGGAGAATAATCATATTAAGCCAGAGCAAAGATATTTAGAATTGAATAACAATTTGGTAAACCCTGAACCTTGGTTTGGTAAACCCTAAACTTGGTGCTCAAGTCAAGCTTCATTTGGAAAATAGTTTATGATGTTAAATCATAAATGGTATTGTGCATCCTTCATACTTTGAAACCAAATGCTAAAAGGTTTAAATAGAAACCAAACCTGTGAAAGAGAAATGATTTGTAAATGGGTTTGGAAACCTATTTGAGGTGCTATAAAAAATGAACATAATTATGATATGAGCATCATATTGTGTATGTTTTATTATATCATTGATATTTGATGTTGTTAAATCTTTTAGTAAGCATTATGTTGGTTTGAAACTTGCTTTCGAATATGCTAGAAAGTAGGTTTAAGATAATGGCATGTTTTTATTTTAAAAATAAAGCTTAATTAGATTCCTTTTTAGAGTTGTAAGTTGACCACTTCAACTTTATTAAGTCTGGCCATGCATGTGGCTGCTGATTTGTTACTGCTCCTATCATTGTAGGAGAGATTTATTAGTCACATATAATGTGTAGGGTGATTGTAGCAATAGAGAATAAGATTTGTTTCTTATTGTTTTCTTTAAATAATTTGGTTTAAACCTAGTGAACAACTATAGCTAGATTGAGATATATTTTATTAAAAATATTAAAACCTTAAACTTGAACCAAGAATTAGAAATGAAAAACATGGTAAATGACATCGGGAAGGGATGATCATGTAATACACCCAAAACTATTGAGGTGTGGGTATGCACACAACAAGATTATGAGAGTAACTGATGACTGATAGAATTGGTCGGAACATGTGACTTGGTCAGATCTAGAATGAGGGGTGGTGTGGGATGCACCCTCCAGGTTGCTTCTCATCTAGTACTATGAGAAATCCCTTGTTTCTTTTAACTTAGCTAGATAAGCCACAAAGTTTGGTATGGGATAAACATCCATGAGTTAAGAGAGCTTGTGTGATGAAGTCCAAGGTTAGGGTATTGACATGGCACTAACTAACTTTAGGTAGGGGAAACAATCAGTTAGTCACTGAGGCATATGCATGCTAATCCTTTCATACATGATTTGGAATAGATCAATCAGTTGATTAGAGGTTTGGTATGGAAGGAATGGAAAGCAAGAATCCATCCTCTAGGTGTTATGGGCCCTAGAGGATAACCCTTATCGTGGATCGATCCTCATACCAAGAATAGAGAACAGAAATGAGGTAATTCAATTCCACAAAATGCCACACATCACAAGATTTGGCCAATATCATCCACTTGGGTGATTTCCTGCAACAGTATTGGACCCAAAAGTGGCCTCATATGCTTGTACTATCTAAAGGATATAAAATTATTATTTTGGGTGAAGCACAATTGCTATGAACATGACAACATATTAAAACAAAGTTAACACTTAGCAAAAAAAAAAAAATTATCCCTCTTTTAATGCTTGTTGATTTGTAGTACAACTAGGTGAGTAGACTTGGGCTGTTACAAGTAAGCATTTTTCCATGTCCCACATGCTTGACGAGGATATCTCACCCACACTTTTAGAATTTAGATTCTAAAGGCACCCCACTTCTAAAACACGTGACACAAAAAATATGGGATCAACCATGGGGTTAGATATTCAACTGAAGGTCAATAAGGTGATCAACATGATCATAAAATTAGAAGGATACCTATCCCTAATGGTAGATAATACAAATATAGAATCACCATGTAGTACAATAGGTGTAGGGGAAGAAAAATAGTATTTTGATTACTTAAAAATCATGACCACAAAGTAGCCACCAAATATTGACACATCCAAAGCACATATTTAGAATATTAAGTGCAAGAAGCTGAAGATAAAAGATCATCCCACTCTAGTTCAGACTTCATATTGGATGAGAGCTAAAAATATTTAAATTTTTGATGATTATTTGAAAAAACATTGTTATAAAACTACAAATCTATATTTATATTTATCCATGTATGATCTGTCCTTCTAGTTTTATGCATCATTATTTTTGTGTGTGCATGAGGACATGCACTTCCTTCAGTTTCGGGTAAAATGATGAGTACTAGAATATGACTATGATATGTCATTTATTTCTACATTTTAGCTACAAATCTACATGGTATATGTGTTTTATCATGAATGTGCATGTTTTATATGATTTTTGGATAAATTTAATCTAAAAAATGTTATGCATTGAATGGTTTAAATTTTATGTGAATTTCATGGAAAATTTATTTTTTAGCAAGTAAATGTTACAAGTGATTCATGGGGAAGCAAGCCTCTCTCCTCTTATTCCTTTGATGACCACCACGTAAGCAAAAAATTATCCTCTTCTTTCACACAGATCCCAGTAATTTTGCATACACTCACCAATGATTCGATCGAAGGTTGCTTTGGATTTACCAAGGCACATGGTATTTATACCAATGTGCTATCTCTTTTAGCACGTTGGTGGATGAGAATAATAATCGACGTCGACGCCATTAAATCAAGTTACTTGCCCTTGTAACCCTAACCTTTAGGTTTAATTAATTAAATTAAATCATAAACTAATTTATAATTAATTTATAATTAATTTAATAACTTTAAAGTTAATTAAATTAAGTTATAAATTAATTTATAATGAAATTATTATAATTAATTTATAATTAATTTAAATATTTAGGTCTTAACCTTAGACCTTTAATATTATAATATTATTTTTCTTGGGCCTTCCTATTGCTCTTTAGACATCATATGACCACATTGAATATTATAATAAGAGATATTATAATATTATTTCCCTTAGGCCTAGAAGCAATCTTTCTCTTGCACTGCTCACTAAAAATAATTCTTGACATCCTTCCTTTTGTCCTGTTCACTAAAACTGACTTCTTGACATCAATAACAATAAAGCTTGCTCATATTTCCAACATATAATTCTTTATTAGATTTTACTGCATAAGGATTTGTTATGTGGTTATAATTATGCATTGTAATAAATTTATCCTCTCCTAAATAACATGATAAAAAGTTATTTTGTATTGTTAATAAGTTACTAGATTTTAGGTTCTTACTATGCATATTTAGTATCCATACCACTTGGATAATATTTGTTCAAAATCATGTAATAAAGATAATATTAAAATTTCTATTGTAAGGGTTTAATATAAAATTATAAATTACAAAGTCCTCCTTATTATAAAGGTCCATTGTCCACACAGATGTACGAAGGAGAGATAAAGCACGATTATTGTAACCCTGCTACATTGTACAAGTTAGTAGAGAATTTGGAATAAAAAATGTGATTTAGCATTATTTTCTTCTATCATTAGTTTGGAAATAAAATTTTACATATTCCTTATGCTTTGATTGTAGTAGTTGTAGTTTACTTTTCCTTTCCTGCACATATGAATTAAGTAGCATAAAATTTAGTTTAATGAATATAAATTATTGAAGTTAAAGTACAGTAGAAAGAAAATAAGAGATTAATATTGACCTCGAGGAGGTAGGGCCCACTCCAAAAGGTTAGTCCCTTGTTCTCTTCCTCCTAAAGTACAATAGATTTAGTTAGAACATAGAATAGTCTTAGAATATAAATTTAATTAAATTGCATATTATAGAATTACATAATATAATAAAATAGATAATGCATTATTAAAATTATAAAAGTAGATCTACAAAAAAATTGCATAATTCATAATTACACTCCTTAAATTAAGCATATTTTCATTTATTGTAACTTTTATTTTTATGCTCAAAATAGAAAAAAATGAATAAAATACAATGGTTAGAATTGTAGATATCTATACAGGATAACTATTCTTTAAATCTAATCCTAGTTTGAAAAATTAAATGTGAGACATTTTAGCTCAATAATAGTTGGTCTCTAAGTATGCCTTGTCATCATTAGTTAAAATTAACTTTGATGTGATGGCTTTAGCATCCTTGTGTGGAATACTGGTCAATATCTTGATCTCTAAGGATTTTATAGTGAAAGAGAGAGTTTTGTTGTTGATTACGAGTTTGAAAATTGATCCATCATTGTTGTACAAGTTAATAAGTTTTAGAAAAAAATATTATCTATTTTATACTATGGAATTGATACTAAACCCTGAAGACCAATGTCTTGAACCCATGATATTTCATATATTGGTGTGGTTTATATCTTAAAAATATAGGAGGAAACAAGGTTTTTGAAAGAAAATTTTGAGGTAACAGGGGAGGAAGATCTCACCATTGTTATATTTGATAGAAATTTGGGTAATTTTGGAGGGATCAAGGCATATTGTGCAACCTAGGAAGCTAGAAGTCATATAATATTGTTTAATTTGCTTTGATAAGCATTGCATTGGAAAAATATTGAAAAATAGCTATGCATACTTTTTTATCACCATCTGCATTCATGAATTAAATGTAGGTTTGAAACATGGAAGTATTAATTGGAACTATGGTAGCTAATGCTACCAATCATCCACTCTTATTTTTGTTGCTACCTATCATCAACATATACATTGTTACTACTTTTATCAATTGACATATTTTCTGAATCCAATCATCAATCGGTATACTTGTTGCAACTGATCATCAATCGACATATTTATTACAAATTATCATAAAATTATTAGTGTTGCAACTAATTTTTAATCATCATCCTTCTTACAACTGATTTCTAATTGATATATTTGCTATACCATATCATCAAATGATCTTGTATTGCAATCAATCATCAATTGATAATATTTTTATAATCGATCATCAATAAACGTATCTATTGCATTTGATCATCAATAAACATACCCATTGATCCAATCCTCAATTGATAACTTGTTGCAACCGATCATCAATCAAAAAACTTGTTGCAATTGATCATAAATCGATATCTCTATTCAAAATATTAGTACGATTACAACTGATCATCAAGATTCTATCCACATAATGTTTCTACGAGTAGTCAAAAGCCTATCATCATTATATTGTTGTTGGTAGTTGATATTCTATCATCAAGCATAGTTAACGATAACCAATATTCTATCATCAAGCATAGCTATCTATAGCCAAGAGTTTATCGTCTATACTCTTACTATCAATAGGAAAGAGATTGTCAAACATAATGTGGTGTTGGTCATCATGATATAAATTTTTGTGAAAAAAAAGATAATTTGTCATATCTCCTACATAATTTTGGACACAATTTACCTCGATTTGAAAACTGATTCACCCCATTTTTATAAATACATTTGGGGTCCAATCCATTATGCATAACCCTACTTGAAACTAAGAAAATTATCTAGGATTACATCTCTTAAGGAATCAAAAGTGGAAATACTATATTATTTTGGGAAGATATGTGGTTAAAGGAGAAACCTTTAGTTTCCTTTAAATATTTGAAATATGAGGCTTTGTGGGAAATAAATCACTAAGGGATGAAGGTATCTAATTATATTAGAAGAATTAAGAATGTAAAACAATGATATATGATATAAGTTAATGATGAAAATATCAATAGTTAGTTGAAAGTGATAAGAAAATAATTGATATGAAAGGAAACTGATCACTCTAATGGGAAAAATAATTTAGTTTGAAATAGAGAAAAGGATGGGGTGTACAGGGTGAAATCAACCTTTAATTTTATGTTTGATTATGTTGATATTGATTATCAATTGTGGAAGAAGATTTGGTTGAAAGGATTGATACCAAAATTATATTTTTCATATAGACACCAACTCATAATAAGATCCTTATTATTAAAAATTTGAAAAAAATAAGGTTTTAGCTTCCTAATATATGTGTTTTATGCTATAAAATGGAGGAATCAATTGACCATCTATTTCTACACTATGATTTTACTAGGAATATTTGGGGTAGAATCTAGAATAATTTGAGAATTCAATGGGTTCAATATAAATCATTTATAAATATGTTGATCCAATGGGATAGGAATTATAGTAGGAATACATCCAATGAATTTTGGGATTTTATTCCTCCACACTTTTTTTGGATGGTGTGGAAAGAGAGGAATCACAAGATTTTCTAAAACTGAAGCAAAACTAAAGTAGAAGTTTACCAAATAATAAAATTTAGTATTAGTGAAAATTATTTGATTTGTAGACCCTAAAAGAATGGGAAAGAGAAGGAAATGATCAAGATATTGCAATTATTAAATCATGATGATGTGGACAATGAAGAAAATACAAAAGTGGGTTGACAAGATATGGTTTATCATTTCCAAGAAGTTCAAAAGAAATAATAATAATGAAACATTAAAGTTCATTGAAAAGTGTAATGATGAATTTAAGAAAAAAGATGTTGATAGAATATGTTCATGTAATTTGAAAGGACATCATAAGTTTTAGCATGCATGCTATAAATAATGGTTTAATTTTAAATAAAAACAAATATATCATACTACAGTAAATGTACTATTGTGCTTTATGGGAAAATTAGTTTTACATGTGTTAAGTGGATTTGAGATATGTTCACATGCATACAAGTTAAAACAACCCAATTTTAAATTTATAAAATTTGGTTGGAATCTTATACTGTAACAAATTCATTCAATTTTAGTTTCTTTGTGGAAGAATTTTAGCAATATGGGTGGAGACCTTGTGATGATAGAGCAAGATAACTATGCAGAAGTCAAGGGTAAGATAGAAGTTTAGAGAATTGTCTATATAGGATGTTTGAACTCCTCTTTGGAAGTATACTATAATTTTGATGAAGATTTATGTAAGAAGGCTACAATGACTTAAAAGGAAGGTCAAGTTAAGATTGGGGGAGTGATATTTACCTTTTACCTTCCTCTAATTGTCAAAACAATAGGGCTTAATATCAATGGAATATTAATCATTTTTTTTATAAATAAGTAGTTAATGATTTGTAACACTTTGCTATAGTTTTAGTATTTTAGTCAAATTTGGTATTGCTAAGTTTTTATAATAATGGTTGAAAGACCCTTTATTTAAACAAGTTTTGGGGATCATGTCATTATTTACCTAATAAAAAGAGGGCATTCTTGGTGCTATTTTAATTCAAAGTCTTGTGTATGGGATCATGCCAACATGTAGATTGAATGGACCCTAGTTGGTCCTAGTTGGTCTTTATCGACTATATTGTCTTAAAATTTTTTCCTGTTAAGCTAACAACTATAGAATAATATATATTAACTTTTAAAGAGCTATTTTAATGTCCTTATTTTTTTTGGCTTTGTTATATTACCCATGATGATGTGAAATCCATTTTTCTTTATTTTGTAGTGTTGAAAAAAGTAGTGTGCATAACACATGCATCCCATGCCATATCTAAGTTTATTAGATTAAATACTTCATGGTAGTCATAGTTTGTACATCAAATTAATCCATAATAAGATATTAATTCATAATTAATTTTTATTTAATTTATAGTCTATGAATAGTGTAAAAGTGAAGGTAGAAGGGAGAAGAAATATCTTCTGCCTACCATTACACTTGATTGCCATTTTTATTTTAAGATGTCTTGTATGTAAAGAAAAAAATATTGTTCTTAGCAATGCTAATGAGGTAGTTTATTACATGTTTAGGAATAATTATTAAGGAGAAAATTAATTTTCCTATAGTTATCAAATGAAAATTACTTTAAATGATTACAAACTTCATAATAGTAATATATGATCATTCATAAGTATAAAAACATATCTATTATTTATCATTATTGGAACTATATACTAATTATTATGAAATGAAATATAATATAGTTATCTATATCTACTCTAGGCTAAATAGGAAATCTAGGATATTACTTACAAAAAAGTGTTCTTTTATCTTGAGCATGTTTATTTCTAATTAATATCATAAGCTATATGAGATTTTTCTTTCATGTGGAAAAACTTATCTTATATGCATTAGACATATAGATATTTGAACTTCCAATAAATAATTCATAATTAAACAAATTTATGAATATTGTTAATAACATATGCATTATTGATAGGATTAGAATTTATTGGCTTGATTAGTTAAAAATAAGTTATGTGGTGAAAACTCTACTATAATATTATAAAATTATGAATGAGAAAATTTGTATCCCTCTATGTTCTCATGTGATTTATACAATATAATAATGAAAATAAAAATATAGTATTGATAAACATTGAAATAGTAAGGCTATAATTATTGAACTTGGAATAACTTAACTTTTTACCATGCCAATGAAGAGATAGAATATTATTATGGATTATGTTACTGCCAGTTATTTATCAAATATGCAATTCATTGATGCTATTCTAAATATAATTAGAATTAAAAAAGGACAAGAATATGTTCTTGTATACCAAAACAAATATATTTTAACTTTTAGGTTCAATTTAAATGTTAGTCAAAATCTAATTATGAAAGGTTTTAAGAATCTTCTCTCAAATATGTCATCATTAGTTTATGAATCTTAACAAATGGTTTTGATAAAACAATTAAATTGACCATGACTAAATCAAGTTATATAAACCTTGATCCAAAATACTTAAGTTGTGATGACCACTTATAACTTATTATGTTCTAAGCATTTTCGCCAACTTTTTCATCAAATTAGATGTATTTGGGTCTAGTGTAATTAGAAGTGCCACATGGAAGAAAATTATGTTAGGTTATTATGTGGGTATTTATTAATTACTTACTATTATTTCTATTATGAAAAATTAAAATTATATATAATAATGTGATTATCTATACAACTATAATAATATCTTTCATCCATATCCAAGATTATGATTAATTGGTATTTTATGTTTATAATGTTGCAATTACTTTTAATTTTTTTTTTTCTATTTGTTAACTTTCCTTATTGGTTTTAGTCATGTTAAAGGTATAATAATAATAGATATCTAATAATGATATATTTGAATGCTAAGATAAGGTCTAAATGTTTTTTCTAGTTAGTAAAAGAACTGTTAAACTTTTCATTTAACGGTTCAATATATAAAACTCACCTAAAACATAATATAGTAGCAATTATATAAACTTCCTTTTAATAAAATACTTACTTATCCTCGTTTCATGATAATGTTTTTAAATTTAAGAAAACTTCTTGTAGAAAAAGTTTTAAACATATGTTAAAATTATACACCTATTAATTATTTATTTTTAAGTAATATTTGTTATAAACATTTTTTTTTTTTTTGGTGGTGGCCATAAGGGGTAAACAGACTGTGACCACGAGGAAACCATTACATAACATATTCACAACATGTGAGGCGAGAGATTAGAACCTGGGCCTCTCAGCAACTAGAGAGGTTTAACTACCCACATGCTCTCCAACTCCTCTACATGGGCGGATAAACATTTGTAATATTATTTTTAAGTAATATTTTTAAGTAACATTTATTTAAATATTTATTTTTAAGTAATATTTGTTATAAACATTTGTTATATACTTATTAATTTAAAAAAACAAGACATTAAAATTTTCATTTAAATATTATTAATCTAAAACATTCTAATTTTTCATAATTTTTGACAAACGATAATTTTATTTTCACAGTAATACAAAAAATATGTGTGAAATACACTACAACCATGATTTTCAAGCGACACTGTGTTCTTAATAAGACAACGAGCAAAACCCCAAAAAAACATAAAATTCAAACTGTTTGGACTGAAAACAATGTGGTTCCATCTTCCCTCAGCTGCACATTATTCAAATAACATCCAAACACACCTAAGCTTTTAACATGGAACTGCACATATCACACATATCAACATGACATGACATTCCATCTTCCGTCAGTTGCCTGATTGCTAATGAAACAACTTGCCTTGCCTTGCCTTCTAAGCAGTAGTGCACCCAACTTTAAAAAAATAAAACAAATCAGGACAAAAGGCATGTTCCTTCCTCAATTTTCGTTTTATATTCTCACTTATGGCACATGGAAACCTTAGATTCATCTCCTCTAGAAGCACATGAAAAAACGTTCTTAGAGGAAGATCCAGAGCAGTGTATACATAGTACCTTGCGAGAGACAAAGACATTAGTAATATATTAATTAACATTCAATGTCGTGTTTTATATTTATATAAAAATTGAAGCTGTTAGCAGTTAAACAGTGCTGGTTGACATTTCCATAGGACTGAAATTCTTATACACCCAAAAAGTATATATTTTTCTAGTAGGAAACATCATCGAATGTCATTATAATGACATTAGTGTATTTGTCAATGCTGATGATGTATTTTCCTAGCAATGTAGCTACAAGAAGTTGACGCAAAAATTTCTGTACTCTGTTGATTTTAGAATTCTAGTAGCAATTGAATTGTGGAACCATCCAATTAGCTTAGGCATAGGAAACCAGAATTCTTCTTGTACTATGTTAATTATAATTCTTCTTCCGCAATTTCTGGTTGTATGTATAAAAAAATCAACCGAAAGCAACCTCCACCGCCCAGTGCCTAAATTAATAATTGATACTACCTTTATATAATGTATAGGTCGGTGTGTTGCTGTCGTTCGGCGTAAATCAAGTCATTTTCTATGAAATTTAAAGCGCTGAATTTGGTGCACGCTTAAAATATTCAAACAGAGAACATTATAATGACATATATACTACAAAATCAAATGATATATACGGTGTTATATTTGGTTGGATACAGAGAACATTCCTGGGGATTCTCTTCTTGATCTGGGGAAGGAATCCAAATTGTATATGATAATTATTGAAGAGTTGCAGTGATGTATTCAAAATCCTCACGTGCAAAATTAAAAAGTTTCTGATCAATTAACTGTAAAATAATGAAACGATTGGTATTTTTTTTTAGACAAATTCGATATATTCCTTTCTTTGTATTTCTGCTGTCAGTTTTAAAACTTGTGGGTGCAGTGCCCCGATGAATTTGACATTAAAATCAAGATTCCATACGATGAAATCATAAGCTATTTGAAGTAAATTTGCAATATTGTATATATTTGCTTGAAACTTCCAGCCTTCGCTCCCTTTCTACTGTTGCTCTCTACTAAAACCTTCTTGTAAATGTCAGATCACCATCACTAATAATATTTAGCATTAGCATAGCGTTGTTATAAGCTGAGTTAAGACTACTCTTCTCACACTATATATTTAATTTTAAAACTACCCCATCTTAAGGACCTTTTAAAAGTATAGATCATATTTTATTGGCCTTCACTCTCTTAAAAGTAAATTATTATAAAAGCAGAACAGGTTACATCTAAAAGTCAATCATCTGCAAAGCAGTAGGTGAAATGCAATTATCATTTGAAGTATTTTAATATGTATAGGAAAAGTCTATTATGTTGATGTTAACATTTTCAAAACCCATAATTTTTCGTTGGCAGAAAGATACGGAGGGTTTAAATGGACTTTTATTGAGGTTATTCTTATTAAGAGAGTAAAATATAATGTTTATTGTTTTTTTATTAGGTGGTAAGTGGTAAACAGAGGTTTTGAAAGGATTATTTTTTACAATTAAAAATATTTTAAAAGTACAATTTAAAAAAAAAAGAACGTCAATGAAGCTCTAATGAAATATTTAGAACAAACATTCAAAACCACAATTGAAGTTTCAAAAATTAAAAAAAGGTCAACTATAAAAAGAAAAAAAAAAAAAGGATCTATTTAGATAAAGAACAACATAGAGCCCAAGGAGTGAGTCAAAAACTGCCCAAACAAACTACCACCCAAACAGATCTTTGTGTCTTAAAAATTCAAATCCAAATTTTGAAAAAAAGCAAGAAGAGCCCAAAATCTAGCTATGCAAAATATGTGACCAGGTTTCAAATATAATGTTTATTGTTAAGTTTTTTTTTAATTATATGCTATTTTTATTGGAATGAGTCTTCTAAACGAGTCTTCTAAAAATATTTTTTTGTTGTTAAGTTAATATCACAAATATTTTTTTTTTTTTTATTTATGAAATATATTCTTCAAATTTTTGGAGGTGTTATGTTTCCACAATTAGCTCCTTGAGTTGAATTTGATTAAAAGATAAAATCTCACTTGGCTAGTTGCCTTCTAAAATTCGAATTCCACCAAGATGAATATCAACACCACTATTGGCTAAATTATGTTCTACCCAATTTTCTTCTCTATAAATATGCTCACATTTCTAAGAGATTTCCTCCAATAATAGATGATAAACATCAACAAAAATATTTTTTTTATACAATCGTTATATCAGTTTTTGGATTAATGACTTCTTATAGATATTCAGACCTAGGTATTTTTCATGGCATATGGTTCTCTTTGGGATTAGTATTGGCATGCTTGCAAGCACTGACCAAATCTACTTATGCAAAAGCTATGATTTACTCCATGTGATATTATATATTCAGACTCAAGTCAACAAGGTGGCTCTTGAGGTTGAACGCTTATAGAATTTGCTTGACCATTGGGTAAATACCCTCTATACAATGGTTAGAGTCTTGCTCTCCTAGCCCAATCATTGGAATTAACCTCCCTTGAGGGGGAAGAAGTCTTGAGGCTCTCATAGTCCTAAGCCTAGCAAAAGATTAAATAGTCCTATGCTTTAGCATCACACTCTATATTGGTTGGGCCTCTACTCTATCCCCTTCTCCTAAAATATAAGAATAGGATGGGATACTTCCACTCATGATAAAACTTGAGGATCTAAGGATTCCTACTCTTCCTCAAGATGCACTCCAAAGAATGTTACTGAAGTCTAGTTCAACTATCTTCTTTATGGACATTCTAGTTGGGAGCCCTTTCCAGAAGAACCAAACACTAAGCTAGGTGTCACAACCCGTACTGGTGTTGTTTCCATTTAGGGTTGATAAATTATTTCCTAAGTGCGACAATTTTTTTGATTTTAAGTTTAGAATTTTTTTTGTAAGCCCAATGGTTTAAGTCTTTAAGTGTACTATCAATTTGACTTTTGAGGGTGCACTTCCATGCCACCCACATTTATTTTATATTTTTATTTTTTTTATTCTTTTAAAAATAAAAGTCACTTTTCAACACAAAAAATTTAAATTTTGTTATAGCATTGACAATAATTTGTGAATCCCCTTCAATTGAAATATATTTTCATTGCAATTTTAATCCTTATAAGAAATTATCTAGCCTCTACATAGTTGTTAGTTAAATTTACATATGATTATGAGTAATTAAGTAGAATTTCTCCTTCATTATTTCGAAAAAACACCACCTTCATTAACCATTTATATATATTCTTTAGAAGCGCCAAAAAAATTAATTTTGATAAACTCAAATTTTGAATATTTTTATGTTACCCTAGATCTATGTAGAACCTTTTTTTAATGGTATTATTGTAAATGAATCTTCAGTGTATGTTCAAATCTAGTATCCAAGTCATCACCATATATTTTTACACTTGAGACATCCCATGATGGACACCATACCTATAAACATTCTATAAGAGAGGTGATAATATGGTTCCAAACATGGGTATAATTTTGAGATTTATTTTATAAAATTATGTTATTCCTTTCAAGCCATAAATTTCAAGAAATAATGATAGGGTCAGTTCTCCTTAGAATACATAAATGCTTTAGCTTTAAAATAATTAATCCAACATTTCATCAGCTCTTTCAATATTTATGGAACTACTCAATATATTTTTATATTTTCAAAAACTAACCCCAAACAATGTGAGCAAAGGGACAATAAATAAGTAGATAATATGATGTTTCTAAATGATTCTCACACAAGGCACATCTAAAATATCCATGATATTCTCTTCTTTTTAAACTCTCTCTTGTTAGAATCTTAGTTTGAATTGAAAATTGAAGGAATGTTGGGGCCTTAGAAAGAGCCTCTAGTGGTCAAACATTATTCCAAGAAAAGTATTATGTCTTCATATCCTAACTTGACTAAGCATCCACTACATTTTGAAATATTTGAGACCATCTCATCCTTTCAAGTAAAAATTAATAAATAAGACTCTTGAAGCATCTTTTAAACTTCATCTACATTTTATTTAAGTTCCTCTACTTTTACTAGGTTACTAATAGGAATCAATGATTTGGAGTTGTTTCTCATATTAAAATTATCATTGACTTTTGAAATTATAATTCCCCTTATTGAATTTTCATCTAGTTTATTAATTTTTTAATTGCAAACTATCTATATGAAGTTCCATATTTATGATACTTTGGGTAGGATTCTTTTCCAAAAACATTCATTGCAACAAGAGACCTATATTTTTTTCCATTTCTTTCCTTGTTATCTAAAACATCTCCATCCAGGGTTTCTCCCTAATTCCAAACTCATAAGTTTACAATTTTGTAATCTTGTTCCTCCAATAATATTTCCTTTGCAAACACTATCTCACTTACAATGAGAAAATTTAAAATTTTCCTTGTATCCATTCAAAAGAAATTCTATTTAAGTTTTTTGAATTTTTAATGCTATACCTATTAGCAATATTGAAAGTGACATCCTATAAATAGGGATGGATTTCAATGTAGTATTTATTAGTTGTAGTCTTCCATACATGGTTGAGAACTTACATTTCCAACCTACCAAACAATATTTTATTTTATCCAAATAGAAGACCCAAATATCCTTCATGAGACAAATGAATACTCAAGTACGTTGATGATTTTTTATTTTATTTTAAACTTTAAAATATTCATAATAGTTTATTGTAAATCTATGGTAATGTTAATAAAAAATCTTAGATATTATAGTATTAACCATACCCACAAGATAACCACTGATCAAAATATAATATTTTGGGATGTTGTGACAACATATGATCAATTCAAACTGGCTATAATTAAAACCAAACCTTTTAGGGAATATTATGTATAAAACTCTCTAAATATTATCATATTCCTTTTCATATCTAATATCATAAGTATACCTAGTTCTTTTATAGATAGGAGAGAACATATAGCATCGTATGCATTGATTATACCATGAAGAATTTGTTTTCTAGGAATCAAACCAATTTTTTCTTTGAGATATCATAATCTAGAATACCTTTCAACCTATTTGCAATATTTTTTAAAATAAATTTATAGATCATATTAAAAAAACATACTAGACATAAATTATCAAAATATTTTACCTCACATTTATTGGAAACTAATATAATAAATATGTTGGGAGGGCTCTGTAGGTGACTTCCTATGGAAGTCCTATTCCACTTCCCTACATCCCTTCCTTGGCCCTATCCCAGGTCCCTGATCCTATCCTAGTTTCCCTGGCACTTCCTTAACCCTTCCCTCTTGGCAGGATGGTGTTGCAGACAATCTCTTTGGGGTGGGAGATCACTATTCCAATGTTTTGCCCCTTTCCTTGCCCTGTGGTGGGGTTTTCCTTTGGTGCTTGGGTCCTAGGATGGTTTTGGGTATTTCCCTAGGACTTTTCTTGGGTTTTTTGGGTTGTTCAGGGATTTTTCCTTAGATTTCCTAGTTTTTTCTAGGTTTTCATGGTGTCTTCTTGATGTTTGCCCTTGGAGGATCTTCAATTGTGAAATACTGAGTCTGTTGGAAAATATCTTCATGAGTAGTTTTGCATAGCATATTTTTGGTCTTGGGGAGGAGGACCATGTGCTTTCTTCTGTGACTTTGCTCTTCAGGATTTTAGTTGTTGTTTCCTTGCAAGTTTTCCTCATATGTTTCCCTGAAGTTATTTGATGGTGGTGTTAAAGGTTGCCTGGGATTTCTATCCTCTTGGGTTCCTTTGGTACTTTTTTGTCTTTTTCCTACGACGTGTTGTTCTACTTCTGGTGCTTCCTCTGCTAGGTTGATGTCCTTGTAGGATCTTTTCTAAACTGCATGAGGACTTCATGGCCTATGGAGTTTATCTATATGCTGACCCACTTTTTAGGCTGGTGATACATTGCATGAGGATTTTGTAGCCTAAGGAAATCCTCTGATTGTTGTTCATCTTTTTAAGGCTCACAAGGGATTTGATTTATCATATTTTGAATGATATTATGACATCCCTAACTACTACTTATCCTCATTCTGACAGGTTTTACTATAATATCTATTTTTATGCTCCACCCTTTGGCATAGGGTGGTTTTTTCTACATTTAGCTATTTTTTCCCTACGTGGAAAGTGGTTTTTCTCCTGGATCCTGGTTTCCCATGGTGGTTTGGTGTATTTATCCTTTTATCGCCCTTGGGATGTTTTAAATTTCAAGTTAGGTGCCTATTTATTTTTACCACCTATGGGAAGTTTCAAATTTTATTTTAGGTGGTTTTTACATTCTTTTCTATCACCTTCTCCTTTTTCACCTGGCAGGGTTTTCAAAATTTTCTCTACACGAATTCCCTCACTGCTTTCCTAAATTATTTCCTCAAGGCTTTCCTCAAGCCTTTCTTGAAGGTGTTTCTCAAGGATTTCCTCAAGAATTTCCTGAAGGTGTTCCTTAAGGATTTCCTTAAGCATTTACTATTGTCCATCCTTGGACTATTCCTCTTGAAGTTTGATGTAATTAGGTTTTGGGATCCTTGATAAAAACCCACTTTTAATTCAAATTAACTTACCAAAAAAAAATGTAATAAAGATGTAATTTATATCACTTATTATAGCTTTCCTTTTTTGGTCCTTTTCAACGAATGTAAATTTTGAAGGGATAATATACCCTTTTGTAATCTATAAATAACATTTATTTAAGCATTATACAAGATTAGTGAGTTGCTTATTGAAGCCTTAAGATTCATATGTAACTTTCCTTTCATTTTTATTTATACAATAGTCCCCAAACCTTGAGTGGTTTTATGGGTAAGATTTTTGAGACCACTTTTGACATGGTTTATAATATTCATACTTATATATATATTTTGGAGATCATGGTTATTTTATATTTATTATATTATTTTTGGTGTGTATGTATGCTTATGTTCATATATGAGAGGTTGTGACTAACTAATTTATGTCTCATTTCTTATGTGTGACATATCCACGTTGAGAAGAGAAAGTGTTCACTTTGAGTTATTGGTGTATTAGACTCATGCATTCATGTGTCTTACTATTATACAAATGAATAATTTTTTGATTTTGATGCATCACATCCATTAGCTTAGGTTAGATTAGGATTTTATTTTCTTTTCCACTATCTTAATTTTCTATAGTTTTTTATCTATTCCTCTATGCAACTAATAGCTAGCTTGTATTAGGAATGAGAGTGTTGAAGATCATACAAGTATTTGGCCTTGTAAAATAACCTATAGGTTTTCCAATAAAGCTACTTCACATGCTCTTGGAGTTGCCCTGTTGTGTTGCTCCATACGAGGTATGATAGTTTGTTCATTTAGTTATTTAAATGTAACAACTACAACAATAAAAGAGGATAAAAATTTATTGGTATACATAGTGGAACCCAATTAATATTGGTTTCATAATAAAGAAAACTATCACAGGATAAGATCATGGTGAAGGTACCTACCTATCTATTTGTTTGAATCATATAAAAATATCCCCTAGTGACTCTGCTCAAAGATAAAAATCTAGATGTTTATGAATAAAATATATGACACTACATACTTTGTTTCTATAGATATTTAGGTATTTCTCCTACCACTTAACATTCTAATAAGAATAAGAGGTAGAGGCCAAAACATGGTTGCTCGACCATACAAAATATATTTTATTTGGAATGACAAAGGTCCATTGCAACCTCCTACTTTGCCTATAATATGGGATAAGATACCAATATCTATACTAAAGTCTCTCCTATAATTCATTAAGGAAGATATGGCAACTTAGATAGAGAACCTATAGAACATGGTGAGCGTGCGTGTACTTCATAATGTAATAAATCAAAATGTAATTTTAAGGTTATTGGTGGAATGATTCAAAGGTAAGTCTCATGTGTAGTAAGTCTCATTTCAACCACACTTGATTGTTGACTGGGACTAATTTGCTCACTTTTTTATAGAAATATTTAGAGATAATGAAGATGGAGTGTCTCTCTTGGCATAAATGTCAAATTTAAAAAGAGCATCGATGAAGGCTATGGATGAATTTAACCTCATATTTAATAAGTATTGGTATAGAATACTTGAGACCTGTTTTATCTTAGGTATAGAATATATTTATTATTTTAAGGCCTTAGATTTAAAAATATCCTTGATTATTAAGGACAAATGTGAAAATTATTTTATAAATTCCTAAGGTATAGCTATCTAGGCTAAAATTGACATTATTGAGATTGGAAGGCTTTCTCACCTATGCCTTTTCATCCTAGTATTACATCTCTCTATCAACCTACTCAATATTTAGTCAATGACCTTTTAGTAAATACTGATCATTCGTATAGTCTCTACCATATTTCTTGTTCTAGTTCATTCTACTTTAGATAACTCTAATATTTAAGTAATACCAAATCTACTTAAGATAGTCAACAATGATGTGTTTTATATGAGAAGGCAACAAAATACCTAGAAGTTTCAAAATTACAACATAAAATCACCCTTCAAAAAGAGTAATTAGGGTAGTAGACCTCCTTATAGTGGTTATCCAAGATCTCAATTTTTGGATAATAGGAATAATGACCAAACATAGACCCAAAATCGATAGGTAGTACTACTCCTAACCCCTCTACAACAATTCCCTCCCAACCCTACTAGGGATATGGACCCCATATAAAACAATTATGTGGATTTTACTTATTGGTATTGTCCACCTAGAAATACCTACTGATACCAACTCTATCTCAAAGAAATATGACAACATTTTATAGCAACATTAAGTGAAATTATACTATCCAAGTTTCCACCTCTTATTAAAGTGTACAAGAATAAGCAACAAGTCAATGTTCCCCTTCCTCATGTCTCCCTAAGCTATGTGGTATACCTTTAGAGTAGACCCTAGTAACATGGGATAAAGAGGAGGTATATGTAATATCTAACATTGTTGTAAATACAATAACTAATAGATTATAAGTTTGGTCAGACAATGTGACAAGGGTAAAAAATTAGGTGGTGGAAGAATAAAAAAATATAAACTAGGCCACCTTGAGAAATTAGAGAAGGCCAACTAAACATAGAAGAGAACCATATACCATAATACCACCAATGTAGGACATACCAAAACCTCTAAGAGTTAGCAATCAAATAAATTTTGAGGATCTAAAGTAGTACACTAGCCAATTAGAACTACTAAAACTCCCTCTAACAACTATGAAAAAGTATAAATCTAAAAAAATATTGAATGCTTTTATAATACTATCTCCCTTAGATCATTTAGTGTGGTTTACCATCTAAATAATTCCACCATGTCTATGTTCATATAGGATATCTTGTCAATTCCTAAGTAGCAAGAAAATCTGAAGTTGGTGCTAGAGAAACAAAGGGAGCAAATACAATAGAAAACACTTGTAGTCTTGAAAGTATCTACTCTTGGGATAAGCAAAACTAAACCTACTCCCTTTTATATATCCCTAGTATATAATTACAAGCTAATCCATTATTGCATGATAGACTTTAAGGATAGGAATTCAATCATGTTGGAAGGTTTGGTAGATGCTACAAATTTGGTTTATCAACTAGTACGCAAAATAGTAATATCACTAGATGGTAGTACAATCTAGATATTGGAAGTTGTGGAAAACGTTCAACTTACCTTGTGCACATCCATACTTTACTATGTCTTAATATGTAGCAATAATTGACCTCCTTATATCATTTGGCACATCTCTATTGAGATACCACTACTAAAATTATGGACTATCTCCATATGGACTTCTTGCTAATTATTTTAAGAGCTCAATATGGGATCAAGATAATAATTCCATTAGAAATATTATATATGCATCATATTGAACATCTACGTCTAGTAGGTATAAGCACTAAGGAAGCCTTCATAGTATAGGTATAATGCTTTATATTGAGAAGGTTCAAAAAAAGAGTAAATCTATTCAAGCTCAATGATAAAAATGAAATGGACTACCAAAACCTAGGATCCTAGTCTCAATTATATTTTTGAGCCAATGGGTATGGTTGAGCTACGACCTATCATATTTGTATATTAAAAAATCTAAAGTCTATCATGAGTAAGGTAGATAAATCCTCCCATAAGATAATGATACAATATAGTATCCACTAAAGGACTAATTAAATTGGCTAAAAGCATTAGGCCTGAAATAAAAGAAGTCTAAGTGAACTTATAATCCTCCATCCTAAAATATATAAGAAGATATAAAGTATACTTGTCTAGGAAATAGTGATGCTAATATTTTTATGAGTAATATGAAACCCCTAAAAGTAATGTAGAAGATCTAAATTTGTTATCTCAAAAGTGGAATTAAGTTGTAACATCATACTTTGGATTGGTAAACCATTACTATTAAAAATTAATAAACCAAGTAATCATTGGTTCCTAAAACTAATAAACCATAATGTAAGTGTGGTTGAATCCAAGACAATGAATGCAATATAAATATCATATGTGACAATGTCATTAGAATGAACTTGTGCTAAAGGATAAATTAATTCTCTAGTTGGAACATGTGCCTTCTAAATTAACTATCTTAGTTTTATGGCCTTTCTTGATGAGTTGCTTGATATTGAATAATAACTATGTCTGAATTAATGGCAGTCCTTGTTTATTTGGCATCTTTGTATAGTAAAAAAACTAGTAGGGGTTGTGCCATCCAATAAAGGGCATCAATAACTTTAGAAAACAAGCATAACAACTTGCTAGCTATATAATATATTATTGACTATCAAATCTTAAGTTTTTATGTTATATATTATACATTGAATATTGTTTAGACTATATATTTTTTTAGGGATATAATTTGTTATAAATATTATAGTTCTATTATTTTAGAAAAATAATAATTATAATTTATAGTGCAAAACTTTATCACGTATTTGTTTTAGTTTTGTTTATATATAACCCTAGATTTTTAAAATGTGTTTTCACTAAAATAGAATCCCATTTTTTTAAATTCAGAAAATACATTCTTTATTGATTATTTTTTAAAAATATGTTTTACATAGGGCATACTAATCTCTTTCATGCCATGTAGAGGACACTTTTTTATTTTATCAAGTGAAAATATTATGTACTATCTTAAATAGATAATGTAATAGTTGAGGTTTTAGGTGTTTATTTGAAAGACCTAATTTCAAATCATAATATATATGCATGTGTGAATATATAGATATCATGTACGATGAATTTTGAATATTAAACTTAAATATTTATATTAAAAAAATATTATATATATATATATATATATATATTTTATATATATTTTATTTTGTGATTCCCTATCTTGAAAATATTCATAGTTTAGGATATTGGGATTAAGGTCACAAAAACCCACACAATTGAGATAGTGATGGGGGACGAAAAATTGCACTCACACAAATCCAAATTTTCACATAGGAAATTGGAAGCACACTTTACAAGAAACAAAAACCCCAATGTTTCATTCACTAACTTGCAAAGATTCACAACAACAGCCCATAGGCTTTACAGAAACTAGCACTCGACTTAGTTTTCTCATCTACACTCTACGTGCGATCTCCAATCCACCACCCCTAACCTATTACAATGACTAGGTTTTTATAGAGGCCCCGACCCTCTGAAACATCTTTTCATGAAATTTGGAGCACAATATCTGACCCATGGCTCCACTCTGCACGGCTCCTGTCATCGCCGTCTGACCGTCGCTTCCTGTCAGATCACTCTGCATGACCCTTCGTCTCCATTCCTCAATTGGTCGCTTTCATTTTCCTTGCATCTTGGTATTCTCTCACTTTTACTGCACCTTGGTGCCACATTTTGTCCCTGCTCTACAACCGCCGCCTGACCTCTATCATCTTCTTCTTCTAGCTGCACTATAACAGCCTCTGCATCCATCGCCTGACTTTCATGAGCTGTCACTGTCACTCTGTCGTGGCCCCCGAAAATATAGTATGTCACGATATCGTGACATCTTCTCCCTCTTGCTCTTCTTCTTCTCTTCTGGTCTATCACGATATCGTGACAGTTTTGCTTCCTCTCATTCTATTTCCTATCGTGATAGTTTTGCTTCCTCTCATTCTCTTTCCTCCTTGGGTCATGATATCGCGATGTGTCGCGATATCACGACATCTTCCTTATCCTACCCTTCCTTTTCCTTTTTGGTCGCGATATCGCAACATGTCATGATATCGTGACATTTCTCTTCCTCGTTCCTCTTCTCCACTTTGGGTCGTGAAATCATGACATGTCATGATTTCATGACATCTTCCCTTCCTGCTTTCTTTCGCTCCTTCAGGTCGTGATTTTGTGACATGTCATAAAATCATGACATCTTCCCGTTTTGTCTTCTCTCTCTTCTTCGCGTCGCGAAATCATGACATGTCATGAAATCGTGACATCTTCTCTTTCTACCTCCTCTCTATTCTCCTTGTCGTGAAATCACGACATCTTCTCTTTCTGCCTCCTCTTGCTTCTTCCTGTCATGAAATCATGACATGTCGTGATATCGCGACATCTTCTCATTCTGCCTACTTTCTCTTCTTTGCGTCACAAAATCGTGACATGTCGCGATATCGTGACATCTTCCTTCCTTGCCTCCTTTCTTCTCCTTCGGGTCATAAAATCATGACAAGTCATGAAATCATGACATTTTGACTCCCTTGCCTTCTCTTCTTCATCGGGTCACGAAAATGCGACATGTCATGAAATCGTGACATCTTTCGTCCTCTGGCTCCTTCGCTCGCCAGCTGGTCGTGAAACCATGACATGTCATGAAATCATGACATCTTCCTCCTCTGGCTCCTTCGCTTGCCCTCTGGTCACGAAAATGCGACATGTCGCAAAATTGCGACATCTTTCTTCCTTGGCTCCTTCTTCGCCTTCTGGTCATGAAACTGCGACCTATCACGAAATCGTGACATTTCTTTCTCCTAGATTTCTCTCTCCTTGGTGGGTCGTGAAACTATGACATGTCACGAAATCGTGACATCTTCTCCTCTGCACCTTCTCTCTCTTCTGCGGGTCGCGAAACTACGACATGTCATGAAATCATGACATCTTCCTCTTTCGCTCTTCATCTTGCCTTTGGGTTGTGAAATCATGACATCTTAGCTTTCGACTTTCTCTTTCTTCCTCAGGTCACAAAATTGTGACATGTCATGAAATCGTGACATCTTTGCCTTCTGTACTCTCCTTCTGCTTTTGGGTCGTGAAACCACGACATGTCATGAAATCACGACATCTTTGCTTGCAGCCTCCTCTTGCCTGATTGGGTCACAAAATCGTGACATCCTTGGCACCCTTGCTTCTCCTATGGAACTTGTCGTGATATCGTGATAGTTGGCCCTACTGGCTTCTTTCTCCATTTTGTGTCGCGATATCGTGACACATTTTTTGTCATGATATCGCGACAGCTTCTCCTCGCTCACTCCTTTGCTTCACTTGTGCCATGATATCATGACACATTTCCTATCATGATATCGTGACAGCTTCTCCTTGCTGACTCCTTTGCTCCATTTGTGTCGCGATATCACGACACATTTTCTATCGTGATATCGTGATAGCTTCTCCTCGCTGACTCCTCTGCTCCACTTGTGTCGCGATATCGCGACACATTTGCTGTCGCGATATCATGACAGCTTCTCCCTGTTGGCTTCATTCTCCGCTTGTGTCACGATATCGTGACACATTTTCTATCGCGATATCACGATAGTTTTCTTCGCTGGTTCCTCTCTCTACTTTGTGTCGCGATATTGCGACACTTTTTTTGTCGTGATATCGTGACATATTTTTCTCCTTGCCTTCTTCTTCTTCTATCACGATTTCATGACATGTCATGAAATTGCGATGTCTTTCCTCCTTAGCCAACTTTTCAGAAGTGGCCCTCCTGCCACTGGATGCTTCTGCATCAGGTGCCACTGGATGCTCCTGCATCAGACACCTAAGGTTGGTGGAGAAGTGATCTTCACTTCTGCACTATCTGGTCACCACCTTCTGCAACACCTCCAGACATTCACCTGCCTCTGCAGCCTGCTCCAACCCCGTCTCCTAGCCAAAATACCTTCTGCCTTCTTCCAGACAGATTCTACTACTGCTGCACACTTCCTCGTCTGCAGCCCACTTGAACTTCGTCTCCTGGCCAGATAAATTTTTGCCTTCTTCCAGGCAGATCCTGGCACTGCTGCACACCTCTTTGTCTGTAGCCTTCAATGGCTTCAACTTCTGACGCACTCCATATTCTCTTCCACCAGTTCTTTCTCCCTAGCCTCTTCTTTTCTATTTTTCCTCATGCCTTCTGCGTAGCTCCTCTTGCAGGGCTTGCACTTGCCTCTGCAAAGCTTTGAAGTCTTCCTCTGGCACCATATCTCTCTCACCGCCATGGCTTCTTCATGGAGGCATTTTTCTTCACTTTTCTCACAAAGCTTAATCGATCCTGGTGTAGCCGCCTCACTTTCGATGCTCTACTCACACGCTCAAGAAACCCTAAACTCTCTCTTCTCTCAGAACCCTTCCATAGATCCTGGTGTAACTACCTCTCATTCGGTGATCTGTTATACACTCAGGAACATTAGCTCTGATACCACTTGATGGGGGACGGAAAATTGCACTCACACAAATCCAAATTTTCACACAGGAAATTGGAAGCACACTTTACAAGAAATAGAAACCCTAATGTTTCATTCACTAACTTGCAAAGATTACAACAACAGCCCGCAGGCTTTACAAAAACTAGCGCTCAGCTTAGTTTTCTCATCTACACTCTACGTGCGATCTCCAATCCACCACCCTTAACCTATTACAATGACTAGGTTTTTATAGAGGCCTCGACCCTTTGAAACATCTTTTCATGAAATTCGGAGCACAATATCCAACCCATGGCTCCACTCTGCATGACTCCTGTCATCGTCGTCTGACCACCACTTCCTATCAGATCACTCTGCACGACCCTTCATCTCCATTCCTCAACTGGTCACTTTCATTTTCCATGCCTCTTGGTATTCTCCCACTTTTACTGCACCTTGGTGCCACGTGTTGTCCTTGCTCTGCAACCACCGCCTGACCTCTGTCATCTTCTTCTTCCAGCTACACTGTAACAGCCTCTGCATCCGCCGCCTGACTTTCATGAGCTGTCACTGTCACTCTGTCGTGGCCCCCAAAAATATAGTATGTCACGATATCGTGACATCTTCTCCCTCTTGCTCTTCTTCTTCTCTTCCTGTCTGTCATGATATCATGACAGTTTTGCTTCCTCTCATTCTCTTTCCTCCTTGGGTCGCGATATCACGACGTGTCGTGATATCGCGACATCTTCCTTATCCTGCCCTTCCTTTTCCTTTTCGGTCGTGATATCACAACATGTCACGATATCATGACATTTCTCTTCCTCGTTCCTCTTCTCCACTTTGGGTCGTGAAATCGTGACATGTCATGATTTCATGACATCTTCCCTTCCTACTTTCTTTCGCTCCTTCGGGTCACGATTTCGTGACATGTCACGAAATCGTGACATCTTCTCGTTTCGTCTTCTCTCTCTTCTTCACATCGCAAAATCATGACATGTCATGAAATCATGACATCTTCTCTTTCTGCCTCCTCTCTATTCTCCTTGTCATGAAATCGTGACATCTTCTCTTTTCGCCTCCTCTTGCTTCTTCCTATCGTGAAATCGTGACATGTCGCGATATCGTGACATCTTCTCATTCTGCCTACTTTCTCTTCTTTGCGTCGTGAAATCATGACATCTTCCTTCCTTGCCTCCTTTCTTCTCCTTCGGGTCATGAAATCATGACAAGTCATGAAATCATGACATTTCGACTCCCTTGCCTTCTCTTCTTCATCGGGTCGTGAAAATGCGACATGTCGCGAAATCGTGACATCTTTCATCCTCTGGCTCCTTCGCTCACCAGCTGGTCATGAAATCGTGACATGTCACAAAATCATGACATCTTCCTCCTCTGGCTCCTTCGCTTGCCCTCTGGTCACGAAAATGCGACATGTCACGAAATCGTGACATCTTTCTTCCTTGGCTCCTTCTTTGCCTTCTGGTCGTGAAACTGTGACCTGTCGTGAAATCGTGACATTTCTTTCTCCTATATTTCTCTCTCCTTGATGGGTCATGAAACTGTGACATGTCACAAAATCATGACATCTTCTCCTTTGTGCCTTCTCTCTCTTCTGTGGGTCGTGAAACTATGACATGTCATGAAATCGTGACATCTTCCTCTTCCGCTCTTCATCCTGCCTTCGGGTCACGAAATCGTGACATCTTAGCTTTTGGCTTTCTCTTTCTTCCTCAGGTCGTAAAATCATGACATGTCATGAAATCGTGACATCTTTGCCTTCCGTACTCTCCTTCTGCTTTTGGGTCATGAAATCGTGACATGTCATGAAATCGTGACATCTTTGCTTGCAGCCTCCTCTTTCCTGATTGGGTCACAAAATCATGACATCCTTGGCACCCTTGCTTCTCCTATGGAACCTGTCATGATATCGTGACAGTTGGCCCTGCTGGCTTCTTTCTCCATTTTGTGTCGCGATATCACGACACATTTTCTGTCGTGATATCGTGATAGCTTCTCCTCGCTCACTCCTTTGCTTCACTTGTGCCGCGATATCACGACACATTTCCTATCGCGATATCGCGACAACTTCTTCTTGACTCCTTTGCTCCATTTGTGTCGCGATATCGCGACACATTTTCTGTCGCGATATCGCGACAGCTTCTCCTCGCTGACTCCTCTGCTCCACTTGTGTCGTGATATCACGACACATTTGCTGTCGCGATATCACGATAGCTTCTCCCTGTTGGCTTCGTTCTCCGCTTGTGTCGCGATATCGCGACACATTTTCTGTCACGATATCGTGACAGTTTTCTTCATTGGTTCCTCTCTCTACTTTGTGTCACGATATCACGACACTTTTTCTGTCGCGATATCGTGACATATTTTTCTCCTTGCCTTCTTCTTCTTCTTCTGTCATGATTTTGTGACATGTCACGAAATCGTGACGTCTTCCCTCCTTAGCCGACTTTTCAGAAGTGGCCCTCCTGCCACTAGATGCTTCTGCATCAGGTGCCACTAGATGCTCCTACATCAGATAGATTTCTACCTATACATATATTATAATAAAATAAATATACGTATAAATGTATCTTATATAGGTATATATAATATTTTTAGTCTATCTATAAAATATTCTTTGAGATCTTTGTGCATTTTTCATCATATAATTACAAAGTTGTCAATATATTAAAAAAATTAACTAAATTTCTACACACATAGTTATAACAATTAAAGAGAGAGATACGAAGAAAGAATAAAAGTTGATTTTCATAAATTTAACATAAAAAATTCTAGATTAAAAATTGCATAACTTTAGTTTTAAAATGAATTGATTAATAGTTTTATATCTAAATTACCATCCATGTGTATAAATGAAATCATTAAGGCTTATGTAGACCTTACTTTATGTGATGGTTTCATTTATTAATCTGGTAGAATTAGAACTATAAATACTTTATATTAGATTAGGTAAATACTTTATAAATAAGGCATAAAATTATATCTAAGAATAGGTAGGATTATAATTAAAATAGATTATGTAGATATTTTATAAGGCATAACATTATATATAAATAATATAATATATTTTTGCAAAAGATAAGATGCAATATTTTTCAACCAAATAAACAGTTTTGAAAAATACATTTCATGGGGAAATAAGACATCCAAAGACATCCAAATATTATTTTGATTATATATATATATCTCGATTGTAAGGAAAGAAAAGAGAGAAATGAAATCCATTCAAATAATATTTTAGTTTTTCATCTTCATTAATGTTTTAGATTTTCATCTGTATTTGCATAAGGTATTTTACTGGTAAGTTATTTCAATCATTGAAAGTATGAGAGTATGAGGTAGCTTATTTGAGGGGTATACCTCGATGGGATAGGTCTTGTAGAACAAAAAGTCTTGATCCTGAGGGGATAGCTCAATGGGATAGGTCCTATAGAACAAAAATTCCTAATCCTGAGGGGATAACTCGATGGGATGGGCCCGTATAACAAAAAGTTCTAAGGAGAACAATTTTATTTAACATAAGGTTTTATCTACACAAGGTACCTTATTGGCACATTTCCTCAATCCTTGGAAGGAGATTTTGGGTTCAAGCCTAGTGGCCTGCACTAGATACAAAAAAATGTCGGCTATCCTGAGGGGTATACCTGGATAGGACATGCTCGCTTGAGGGGTATAACTGGATGGGACAGGTCCCATGGAACATAAAGTCCTACCCTAAGGGGATATCCAGAACAATTTTCCTTAATATAAGGTTTTAATCCACACCAGGCACCTTAAGTTCTCTCAATCCTTGAAAGGAGGTTTAGGGTTCAAGCCTGGCTACCTACGCTAAATACAAAAAACCCCATGGAATAGAAAATTATGATCCCCAAGGGATAAGGGATACGAGGAACAATTTTCTTTAACATAAGGTTTATTGGCGATAATATTTATTGTTCCAGGGGTAGCATCACAATGGTTCGGGCTTTGGCTCTTCTTTAGGGGGTCCAAGGTTCAAACTATAGTATGGGTCAGTGTGTGAGGGAGTGGGTGTGTGGTTGATATGTGTTAAATTTCCTATTAATAAGTATAACTCTTGAATTTAATAAGGATCATGGTTGGAAGAGCCTGCTCAACCCGTAAAGATTTCTGACACTAACCAAATAAAAAAACAAAAAATCATCTAAAACATAGTTCATGAACCACTTCAAATTTTAACTATAATTATTATTTTTAATTATATAATAGGTATTAACAAGAAAAAGAATTAATTCATTTTTTGAAATATATAAATATAAATTATTATATAATTTCAATTAACTTTTTTAATTATTACTACAAATAGATATGCCAATTACTTTTATTATGATTAAAAATAATATTTTGTCCATACATATTTACAAATACAAGCATAAAAATATAGACCATGTAAATTCCAATAAAACAAATATATATATTATTTACACTACTTGTATGTGATGTACATATATACAAAATATAGATATACAAAATAAATTTTTACTACCATGGTAATAAGGATAATTAATGTCATCATCCATGACATCCTTAAAATCATCATCATCACTTCTTTGCTCTTGGATAGTGTAGTCATCATTTTTCTTAGACTTGGATTAAATATTTTTCTCCTTTTCCCTATATTACATTCCATATAATATAAAATATATTATTGTGAAATAATTTTTTATAATATTTTAATTTCAATTGTATAATAATATTACAATGCCTATCATTAGATCATATCAAAATTCTTTAATTGCCTAGCTAAATTAGTAGCTCCATGAACCTCTAATCAGAGAGTGAAAGTTAGGGGTCCAAGAATTTTGGATTTAGGATCCAATAGAAAATAGCAAGAGATTTATTTTTTAGTGGTGTTATTATATGCATCTTTTTAAATAATCACTTTTAGATAAATATACAAATTGATAACATCTTAATAGTTTATACTTTGTAGGCTATGTTTGCACACATTCTTACTAGTTGATGATATACTTTTTTCCCCTCTTTAAATATATCTTAGTATCAGTTGTGGTAGATAATTTTTCTTTTCTCCTTTCTTCTAATGAGTACATAAGTCTAAGTCTACACTATTACGTAGCCATATCATTTCTTAATTAATTATAATTATTAAAATATTATAAGAAAAATTAATAGTTTTACATATCAACTAGAAGTTATAGTTGTTAAAAATTACTATGATTAAAAATTAAAGGTAATGAAAAACATACATAAGAATAGGAATGACAAAGAAATTAGAAAGAAGGTCCATAATTCATGTATGTATACCCAATTTTGCATGTTGTAAACATTTAATTTACACCTAAAGAAAAAGCATTGTCCATATGACAAAAGGACCACATCATGTTCATACCATATTTGAATCCATATAACCCACACCCGCCTAATCCATGTTTATTAGTCTATCCATGTTTCTTTGCTATTTCTATACCCAAAAATTGCTTCCAAGGTGTAGAAAGACCTCCAAAATATGGATTGATATTTAAAATTTTGGATCCACTCCTACACCAAACAAGCGATATTCCATAATAGTCAACTTGATATCATGCCATGAGTCATTAGAACCAAGAGCCTACCTATCATATAGCTCATTGATAACACTACAAGTCATGCATCCCCTATCCCTATCATGCATCTACTAGGTTGTTATATAGTAAGGCATGGTAAAGATTAGTACCAATAGAGGATGAATGCCTTTATGAGCCAACACATCACACAATAGAAAATAATTAATGTATTCCATCATGATGTAAGTGGAAATAAATTTAAATTATGAATTATACGCATGGAATAATAACTCTTGACTAAAAATCTTAAATTATTCCAATATTGCACCTCTTCTATGTGGTACTTGTGTTGGTTTATATGTGTTAATGCTAAGTATACATTCATAAAACTTTCAAATTTAATTTTTATATTATATAATAGTTATAGCAAACTCATGAAATATCAAAATTTTGGAAATTATTGTAGTTTAATATAAGTTAACAAACTTTATATCATAGATAATTACATAAGCACAGTGTTAGAATTGTGTTTATTTCCTCTTAAGTTTACTTATATCTAGTATGATAAATTTGTGAGTAACATTGAAACTGATCAAACATTTGATGTTTTTCATTGAATAAAATCTTATGAAAATGAGTTTAGCTTTGTTGAATTTGATTCTTGATATGTAACTATCATATTTATCTTGAAATTCAACTAGACCTTAAACTTGGAAACTAAGTATCATTGATAAGACATTTTACAAATTTATAGATCAATGAAATAAGTTAATATATTATTGTATCTTAGATATGAGTTGATACAATTATGTTGTAAATTTAAAAAAAAAAAAAAATACAAGTTGAACTAAATATGTCAATTAATTTCATGAATAGGATATGAGTTATTGAAGACATGTTGACAATACTTCCTTGCATTGGAGCAATTAATAGAATATGGCTTTATAGTTTTATAGGAATGTTCTTATGCCAAGTTAGTAGTTAGTTGATATCTAACTCAATAGAGTAAGATAATTATTTATGTAAACAAAATGTATAATATGATTTTACTGTTTACCTATATGATTTCTAGAAAAATATTGATTTGGAATAAAATGCCTCCATCCTTCTAGTGGATAGCATCATGAACTCCATTTGGAACTTGAACACTTATATTCTATCCAAGATATGAAAGCTTTTATGATAAAGGTGGGATACTATCTACCAGTTAGATAATAGTTATTTATGTTCTCTTTATACATACACGATTAAGTGTAATGAAAAATATTAAGAAATGTTTAGTCTATCCATTTGAAATTAATTTTCTTTGTGTTATAATTTTTAATAGCATAAGTATTTTTTGTTTTTGTTAAAAAATCATGCATAATTCTATAAAAGGATAATTGTACCAACTAAATGATCCTATTTTTCAACATAGAAAATACATTACCTATTTTTATAAGTATTAGACTTTTACCATTCAAATTTATATTAAAGAAATATATAGTAGAATATTACTAATATTAAATACTAAGGCAATCCTAAAATAACTAGTTCTCAAATGTGGTCTAAAGTATAAGTGACATGGATTTGGATGGGCATAATCAAAACCCCATATGATATTTTTTAAAATTGTATATTAGTTTTCCCCATACTGAGAAGGTTTTAAGAAAGAGTAAGCCTATTCAATCTCAATGATAAAAATGAAATGGACTACCAAAACCTAGGATCCTAGTCTCAATGATATTTTTGAGCCAATGGATATGGGTTGAGTTGGGTCGTATCATATTTGCATATTAAAAAAATCTAAATTCTATCATGAGTAAGGTAGAGAAATTCTCCCATTAGAGAATAATACAATATAGCATCCACTAAAGGACTAATTAAATTAGCTAAAAGCATTAGTCCTGAGGTAAAATGAGTCTAAGAGAACTTGTAATTCTCCATCCTAAAATATTGAAGAATATACAAAGTATACTTGGGATAGGAAATAGTGATGCTAAGATTTTTATGAGTAATATGAAACCCCTAAAAGTAATTTAGAAGATCTAAATTTTTCATCTCAAAAGTGGAATGAAGTTGTAACATCATGCCTTGGATTGGTCAACCATTACTATTAAAAATGAGTTTAGAGCCAAGTAATCATTGGTTCCTAAAACTAATAAACCATAATGTAAGTGTGGTTGAATCCAAGATAAGGAGTGCAATATCAATATCATAAGTGAAAATACTTATCCTTAGAATTAACTTTTTCTAAAGGATAAATTAATTCTATAGTTGGAATATGTGTCTTCTTGTAATGACCCTCCAAAAATATACTTTATTTTATGCCTAATTTTTTTGTAAGGATGAGATACTGCTAATGTATCTATGGATGCAGAGGATATATATTGCTACTTGTGGGGGCAATGCAAAGGAAGGATGTCTTCTCAATGGGCAGAAGGATTATCGGGTGCAAGGTAAGTCAAGGGAAATGATGAGCGATGATGTATTCATCAGTTGATAGGGGTAGAGAAACCTATAGTTAATAAATTCACCAACGATCCATGTAGATGTATATCATGTAGTTGCATTTATAGGAATATTTTATGTTTGTTAAAATGTGAATTTATGATGTTTGGTTGGCAATGAAAATGCTTAAATGCATGGGAGCCATAGTTTAAAATATTGGTTGGCAATGAAAATGCTTAAATGCATGGGATCCATAGTTTTAAATAATGATATAAATGTGAAATAATGATACGACTATTGTTGTTTTAAGATCTGAAAGAGAATATAAGGAAAGGAGAAAATTAAGATAAATAATAATCATATACTTATGTATTTTTTTTTTTTATTTGTGGAAAACATCCCAAAAGGGATGCCACTTTCGGGTAAGACCCAAGGAGGTAGGGGTATCCATTCTACAAAAAATGCCCAGGACACGGACCTGGCCTACCACCTTTGACACACTCAAGGAGCAAACAAACACACAAATCCAATTAAAAATAAGCAAATAACAACAAAAATAATAAAATAAAATAAAAAACATGCTCCTTGAGTGTGTCAAAAACAAAATCACAACCAAACACACACAATAAGATAAAATAAACCACAACAAAAACCACATATAAAAACACAAGAAACACATAACAAAACATAGAAAAGACAAAAACAACAGAACACTACAAAGACATAACCCCCCCAAAAAAAACAAGAAAAATAAACACAATCAAAACCTTAAAAATTAAAAAATAAAACAAAATTAAAAATAAAAAACAACCAACAACAGACAATAAAAAAAACAAAAAATATAAAAAACACTCACCCATAAAAACACAAAATAACACAAACAAAGAGAAACCCAAGAACAAGAACAAAAAAAAACACAAGAACAATAACAAAAAACATAAAAAAAAAACAAAAAAATAAAAACACAAGAACAACAAAAAATAACACAAAGAACACAAAAACAAAACAAAATAAAAAAACCCACCCACCTTAAAAAACTAAACAAAAAAAAACAAAAAGGAAAAAAGAAATAAAAAAAGAACAAAACAAATACCTATCTAGACCATAAGACTATTAAGGCAAGAATCAAAAGAGGAAACAAAATAAAGAATAGAATGAGCTAGGGAACTAAAAAAAATTGAATGAACCAAAGAGAAGCAAAAAAAAAAACAAGAAGAAACTAGGTACCTTCAGAACTGGAGCCATCCAAAGAAATGATAGAAAGAAGAGCTTCCCTAATTTGAGAAGCCCACCATATAGGAGGGTGGCCATAACAAGTAAGATCACCTTTGTCCAAATCCCAATTAGCTAAAGCATCAACACTCTTGTTTTGATCTTTGACCACATGATTGTAATCAACTTTCAAAAATCCCATCTGGATTAACTGAATCTTCTCAATAATTCTTTTTATTCTCCAATCCACCTTATGATTATTAGAAGGATTCTTCAAGAGATTAATCATAAGTTGAGAGTCAGATTCAACTAACACCTTTTCCCATCCAACCTTAGTAGCCTCCTGAAGACCTCTGAGGATACCATACCCCTCGGCAAGGTTATTGGAAAGAATACCCAAATTCTCAGCAAAAGTAAAAACCAGGGAGCCATCTGAAAGTCTACCAATTCCTCCCACCTTGGCTTTTCCAGGGTTCCCTCTAGAGGCTCCATCAGTATTGAATTTTCCAAAATCCTTAGGAGGAGGTTGCCAATTTCTATTCCTATCCAATTTACTAATACTCACATCCCCTTTAATATGGTTGCCCTTAGAAGGTTTAATATTTAATATTTGCATCACTTGATCCCATATTTGGTGGGAGTTTTGGGGGTGATTAAGGAGATGATGGACTGATTCAACTAAGTTGGCTATGGTATTTTGCAAAATATAGTGAATATCCTTCCTATCTTGATTAAAAATTTGGCTATTCCTTTCATTCCAAATATTCCAAAGAAGAATGGTAGAACCCATCCAAACTAACTGCCTAATAAAATGATCAACACCCTCTTGATTAGGCCAATCCCTCCAAAGCTATTCAAAAGTAAAAAAATTGGACCACTTGTAAGCCAAGTAAAGTGGCCATTCTCCTCCACAGCTCAGAGGTTAAAGTACACTCAATAAAAATATGGTTGATATTTTCTACATTCTCTTCACACATTTCACATCTAAAAGGGCCATGAAAACCACGCTTCATAAGTTGCTCACCAGTAAGCACCCTATGATGCAATAAAAGCCAATTAAAGAACCTCACCTTAGGCCAGAGATTTTGAGCCCACAATTGAGAAAATATGTCAAAAGAATGGTTGGGATTATTATGGCATAAGGTCAAATAACCTTGAGCAACTGAATACTCACCCTTAGTAGTGTTGTTCCATCCAAAACAATATTTTTCATGGGACCAAGAGAGGGATCTCATATGAAGGATGCCTTGGATATCTTGTCTTTGCATTTCTAGGATTTGAATAGGCCAGTCATCAATAGGGATCTAATATCTACCAACCTTTGAATTACCAGTATGGTATCGATAGTAATTAGCCACATTTATCCAATTAGCTCGATGAAGCTCCTCCATCCAAGGCCTCCAATCGGGAAATTGAGTTATCAAAGGCTTGTGACCATCCCAAGAATCTATCCAAAAATTTGCATGTTGACCATTATGAATGATCCAAAATAATTTTTTCTTAATCAAATCCTCACCAGTCTTAAGAACTGCTAAAATGGGAGAACCTTTGGAAGGAAGTTGATAGCGAACAAGGTCTCCAGGACTTTTGTTCTCAGCATATTTAATAGGGATATTATTGGCCCAAAGAGCATTGGGGTTATGCAACATCCTCCAATATAATTTAGTAGCTAAATATTTGTTGTTATTAATTGAAGACTGTAAACCTAACCCCCCTTCACTCTTAGGAAGACATAAAGTATCCCATTTCACCAAGGCCCATTTTCCTTTATCCTTAGTACCACTCCAAAGGAAACGATGAATTATTTGATACAATTCTCAAAGAACAGCCTTTGGAATATTCAAAACGAAAGAAACATAAATAGGAATAGCTTGAAGGACTGATTTTACCAAGGTTATTCTACCCCCATAAGAAAGCCACTTGTTGGTCCACTTTCCAATTTTCTTCTTGACTTTGTCCAACAACCAATTCCAATATTTAATTTTCTGCCTTTGAATATTTGTGGGATTACATAAATAAGTGATTGGAAGAGAGGTCTTCTTATATTTTAGCTTATCCAAGACCATGGATTCCTGTCTAGCAGAGTAGTGAAAGAAAATAACTTTAGATTTGTGTTCATTGATCAACTGCCCGATAGCCTTAGAAAAACAACTAATGATTTGCTTAATATTAGAAGCTTCCTTAATTGTAGCTTTACCTAAAATAGTAGAGTCATCCAAAAATTGAAGATGAGAGATAGGTCTAGCTCCATGAGCAATGGTAACTCCCTCAAGGGTTTTGTTTTCCCTCTTTTTGGTTATAGTCCTACCCAAGCATTCAACAAGAATGATGAATAAATAAGGGGATAATGGGTCACCTTGCCTAATACCTCTGGAAGCTGGGAAAGACTGAGAAGGCCTACCATTTATAAGAACTAAGTAGGAAAATGAAGAGATACATCCCATAATCCAATCCATCCAATACTTAGAGAAACCAAATTGCCTCAAAACTTTGATAAGGAAGTGCCAATCCACTCTGTCATAAGCTTTGGATAAGTCTAACCGAATGAACATGGAAGGAGAATTTTGCATATCCATGGAATGGATGGCTTCCTGAGCAAGAACTATCTCATCTACTATTTGACGCCCTTCCACATAACCCCCTTGCTCTAGGAAAATAATATTATGCAAAATAGGCTTCAACCTTTCTGCCATGATTTTAGTAATGATTTTGAGAAGAACATTACATAAAGAAATAGGTCTAAAAGTTGAGATATGATCAACCTCTTGAGCTTTTGGAACAAGAGTAATATAAGTTTTATTGATAACCTTCAAAATTTCTTTTGCTTTCCTGGATTCTTCCACCACCTCTAATAAATCAACATGAAGGATATCCCATAACTCTTGGTAGCACTCAATAGGAAAACCATCAGGACCTAGGGTTTTCCATTTTTTCATTTTAAAAACTACTTGTTGAAGCTCATTGATAGTAACAGGAGTAGTCAAAATAGAGTTCTCCTCAGAAGTGATAACAGAAGGGATTGCTTGAAGAACATTATATGGTGAAGCTGATTCAAGGGGAGTAGCAGCAAAAATATTGGAAAAGTAATAAAAAACAATGGATTTCATGCCATCCCAAGTATAAACAACATCTCCAGAATATGATTTTAAGGAAGAAATAAAGTTGTGAGATCTTCCAGATAGAAGATATTTGTGGAAAAAATTTGTGTTTCGATCTCCTTCTTTGAGCCATTGAATTCTAGATTTTTGCTTCCATAAGATTTCTTCTCTTTTTTCCCATTCCTCTAATTGAGTTGTGAGCTTAATTTCATCTGCACTTCTCTTCTATGTGAGGCCATCTAAATGGATTTTCTTATTCAAATTTTCAAGATGAGCAATAACTTCATGTTTTTTTTATGAACATCCCCAAACTCTTTCCAGTTCCAAGTCTTGATTTTGGATTTAATGTATTGCAGTCTTTTGAAAAAATAGAACATCTTAGTCCCATGCCTAGATTTACCTTCCTTCCACCATTGTTGCACATGAGGTCTTAAGGAAATGTCTCTAAGACACATTAATTGAAAATGAAAAGGAGAGAAACTCACATTGGTTTTCCACATTTCCACCATGATTGGCCAATGATCCAAACCAACATTATTAAGAGTCTTCACTTTAGGAATGTGACCATGGATTAAGAAATTTTCAAAGAGCAAAAACCTATCCAATATCTCCATTATACAAGCTAAGCCTTGCCTTCTGTTAGACCAAGTCATAAGGCCATTATCTAGTTGGATATCCACAAGATGGAGGTTTGCAATATATTCGCTCATGAGGTCAGTGCTTTTGTCCAAATTTATATTTCCCCCCATTTTCTCATCTAGAGAGAGGATGGTATTGAAATCTCCTCCGATCAAGATCCAAGATTTAGGAAAATGAGAGATAATATGAGTAATATCCTTCCACTGTCTTCTTTTTTCCTCCAAAGAATTTAGAGCATAAACAGTAATGTAGAGCATAATCTAGTTGGAATGTCTACTTTGAATAGCTATATCCAAAAAACCCCAACTACCAACCATATGGTGAATAACTACCTCTTTTGGATCCCAAAGACAAGCAATGCCACCCGAAGTCCCTTGGGAACTGAGGGAAACCACTTTTCCAGCTGGCCAAATTTTACTGGAAATTAAGTCCATATCCTCCATTGACATCTTAGTTTCTTGAAGGAAAACAAGATGTGGATGATTTACCTAAATCATTCTTCTAATTTCATTTTATTTTGAAAGACTCCCTTTGAGTCCTCTAATATATACTTATGTATATTAATGTATGTTTGTGTAGACACCAAAACAACACCCATCCGATTAAGTGACTACAAACACTGATCGCATTGACACACACAGCTTTCAGGGCAGCCCTCAGAGGTCAAACAGTGGTCCTAACCACTCACACAGCAGTTTAGAAGGTCAAAAAATGAGCAGAGCAAAGATGGTCGTCTTAGACAAGCCTTCATCAAAACAAAGTCAAACTTCAAGCCTTAAGCAAGCAAGAAAGCCTTAAGCAAGAAAGCCTTATCAAAGCAAGACAAAGTCTTCAAAGCAAAGCCCTCGTCAAAAGCCGGGCCGAAGTGTCGCGATATCGCGACACTTCGGGCCCTTTGCCAAAGCCGGGCCGAAGTGTCACGATATCGCGACACTTTGGGCCCTTTGCCCAAGCCGAGCCGAAGTGTCGCGATATCGCGACACTTCGGGCCCTTTGCCAAAGCCGGGCTGAAGTGTCGCGATATCGCGACACTTCGGGCCCTTTGCCAAAGCCGAGAATGTCTACTTTGAATAGCTATATACAACAAACCCCAACTACCAACCATATGGTGAATAACTACCTCTTTTGGATCCCAAAGACAAGCAATGCCACTCGAAGTCCCTTGGGAACTGAGGGAAACCACTTTTCTAGCTGGCCAAATTTTATCGGCAATTAAGTCCATATCCTCCATTGACATCTTAGTTTCTTGAAGGAAAACAAGATATGGATGATTTACCTGAATCATTCTTCTAATTTCATTTTATTTTGAAAGACTCCCTTTGAGTCCTCTAATATATACTTATGTATATTAATGTATGTTTGAGAGAGATTTATTTATTTAAAAATAATTTATTTATATATAACTTTATGTATAAATATAAATATATGAATGCATTAAAAATAAATATTTTTTGTTGTTTTAAAATAAGGTAAGCAAAATATTATAACCAATAATATATTAAAATGTTTAATATTAAAATGAATATGAAGGAGTTATTGCTTGGCAATATAAAACAAAAAGAAGACAATTTGGAAACTGTCGGTATTTTGGGGAAATTATTATTAAGCTTGGGTTGTTGAATGTGGAAGGAAGTGGATTCCACATGGCATGCTTTACATAGAAGGAATCTCAAAATGAATGCGAGCTTGCTAGCGGAAAAAAGAGGACTTATCTTCAAAATAGAAAAAAGAAGACGAGAGGTATTATGGTCTGATGTTTTTTGGTAAGGCAAGGTGAGAGCAATAAAGAGAGAAGGACTTTGGAAAGCAAGGGAAGCAGTCTACATAAATCAGTAAGTCTGAACTGATAAAATTCATAAGATAAGATAAATGGGATAATGGGAAAATGGAAGGTTCAAAAGCATTATTTAATTCTATTCTGCATGTGAATATAGTTTGATATTTTCTTTGTAAATGGAAGAGGAAATGAATCATCCCAGTGCATGTGTGGAAAATCTTTAAATGTGAAGCATGTATGTGATTATAGTTTAATATTTGTTTTGCAAAACTGAAGAGAAATTGAATATTTCCAATGCATGCATGGAAAAATTTTAAATGGGACGCATGTGTTTAAATGGATTGTTGAAAAATAAAAAGGATTATGGTTGTTTGTGAATCTGAGTTGAATAGTTTCTGTTTTGGAACTTTTTTTACTCCTACATGTTGTGTTGGGAAAATTTTGTGATACTTGCATGTTGTGTTGAAAGCTTATGATGTGTTGGAAAGCTTATGATATGATGGAAAGGAAAATATTGTATGCATGTTAGGACTAGCTGCATGTCATGTTAGTTTGACCACTCTAACCCTTGAGATGTCATCGAAAAATTACATAAAAAAATTGGAGCACTGTGAAGAAATAAAGCCGGAGTCTTTTACTTGCTATTGGATGCTAGACTATGTTCAGGTGTCAAGAGTTGAATTTAAACTGAAAATGATTTATTGTAAACTGTAGAAGCTTATGAAATTTACTCATTAGAATGATGAAACCTGAGCTATTAGAAGTTCAAAATAAATGTTGAAATTGTATATATTTGTAATTCAAAAAAGGTAGACTCTATGGAATTGCATGGTAGTATTATGAGAATTCTTTTGATGTAATGGAAAATAATACAGTCGTTTACCTTCTAATATGATGAGGAATAGACTTGCATTCAAGGAAAGAGACTTGTGTTATTTTGAATGATATATCCTTCTGATATGGAGAATGGTTTCTAGATTAAATTTATTAGTTTATATTTTTCTTTACCATATATGGTTCGTCTATTCACATGCTTTTAAATTCTGAGTAATTGAATATGGATGAATATCTTACTGGAAATATAGTTCTGGTAAGCTGCCAAGGAAAACTTCAGTTTGTATGATGGGATTCCCTATGTTTTAAAAACAATTCATATACTATGCTTGTTTCGGTTGATGAGAAATATTTTAAAACAAAAATTACATTTTATTTTCCTGTAACAAATTTGAACCAATAATTGTGCACAGTAGGGTTTACCCATTCGGTTTATGAAATAGGGATTTAGGGAAGACTATGACTTGAAATAAGAGGATTTATCAGTCCAAACTAGTATGGTAGGGTTGTTTAGAATGTTAGTGAGGATAAACTAATTAGTAAGAGTAATCACGAAAGTTTGAGGAAACTACCATCTACACGACGATATAATGAACATGAATATATATAATACAGTATAAGTTATAGTTTTTCTTGGTTTAAGTCTTCAAACCAAGCCTATGTTTAGGAAAATATGCATTGGAAATTGTGGAAAATTTGGGAAATCTATTGTTAAGAAAACAATGTCCGTATTGTTTTCTAATAAATGAATAGTAGAGTCAGTATAAAATCAAAACTAGAACTTGAAAACTTAGAAGTTTTGCTCATATTATAACCCCTGTGTATAAGTTGAAATAGATACAAAGGAATGGTGTCTTAAACACAAGCTATTTTCGTATGATAGTGTGATAATGGGATTACCTAAAACAAGCGTGCATGACGGCTTGGGTAATTTGGAGTAAGGTTACTTTTTAAGAATAGCTCGAGTGGTATTACCTTAATTAAAACAGTTAGAGTCAAAAATATTTAAAAGTCATTTAGATTATAGGATTAAAACTATAGTGTAGTTGCAACCTTACTTAAACTTATAAGAGTAGTCCGCTCTTTTTCATGGTTATATAGTGTAATGTTGAAAGAGAAAGTGATTTATGAATAAATTTTAATGAAGTACCTACTCCAATAGAATATAAAAAAAAACGAATCTTAATTAAAATTATTTTAGCAAGTTATAAGAATATTTAGTTTTGATTGCAATGGTTTTTCATAGTTCCTATGTCTTTTATTATTTTTTAATGAAAACATACAAGTAGCCAAATGGAAACTAGCAATCTTATAATACATAATATAACTTTTGAACGATTGTGAAATTGTATTAGTCAGTAAACCTTTGCATAGATAAACTTTTCTAAATAATCAAAACTTAGATAAACCTTTGGTTAAGAAATTCCAAGATTGTGGGAAGGATAATATTAACTTGCAACCTAAGGTTGTGGGCAGGAAAACCTTGATATTATTTCAATATTGCAGATAGGACAATCTTGTGAGACAACTGCTAGTGGTGCTTGCGGGTAGGTAATCATCATAAATCAAGGTTCTAACTATACTTTCGATGGAAAAAGGTCAGAATGGGAGGTAACAAAATGTTGTATGGGCATCCTTTCTAGGTTATCCCTAATAGTGATGAGTGGTGAATTGTTCTTGACTAGGTAATACCAAAAGCACGATGGTATGAGATATCATGTTGGTTAATCAACACAAAACATCGGGTGGTTACAAGGGTATTGGTAAGACCCTAGACGATGCTCCGTGGAGGATTTTTGATCTTCTAGCTCGAGCATGTATGCGTTAAGTCTTACATGATATAAGTTCATGAGTTCATGTCAAGACATGGGGAAATTATGTGTCACACCTCTAGGTGATATGGGCCCTACAGGAAAAGAAACCCCCTACCTAAACTTGGGATCTCGGGTGGAGAGTGAAGTTCAAAATAGGCAACTATATAGGATTTGGCCAATCTTGATCTCATGAGTATTTCGACTGCAACGGAATGACACTCATGAAGATGGATCTAACATGCTCATACTAGAAAATAAATTAGAAATATTGAAATAAAAGAAAAAATTATCTTACTATAACCTCTGATGTCGGACAACCAAGTGGGCAGGCTTGGGGTGTTTGGACAACCAAGTGGGTAGAACTTGGGTTGTTACACATATAAATCAATTGTGTCTTAGTTTTATGGCCTTCCTTGATGAGTTGCTTGATATTGAATAATAACTATGTCCAAATTAATGGCAAACCATGTTTAGTGGCATTTTTGTATAGTAAAAAAACTAGTAGGGGTTTTTGCATCCAATAAAGGGCATCAATAACTTTAGAAAATAAGCATAATAAATTGCTAACTGTGTAATATAGTATTGACTATCAAATCTTAAGTTGATATGTGTTTTTCTATTGTATATTATACATTGAATATTTTTTATACTATATATTATTTTTAGGGATTCAGTGTGTTATAAATATTATAGTTCTATTCATTTATAAAAATGATAATTATAATTTATAGTGCAAAATTTGTCATGTATTTTTCTATAGTTTTATTTTTATACAATCCTAGATTTTTAAAATGTGTTTTCACTAAAATAGCACCTGGGAGTGCAACACAACGGTTGGGGCTTTGGCTCTTCTTGGGGAGGTTCGAGATTCAAACCACAGCGTGGGTGGGTGTGTGAGGGGGTGGGCATGTGGTGGCTTTGTGTTAAATTCTCTATTGATAATTATAGCTCTCTACTTTATGAGGGGTCATGTTTGGGAGGAGACTGCTCAACCCTGTGCGGTGGTCATACGGGTTTCTCACAATAACCAAAAAAAAAAAAATAGAATCCCATTTTTTTAATTCAAAAAATACATTATTTAATGATTTTTTAAAATATGTTTTACATAGGGCATAATAATATCTTTCATGCCATGTAAAGGATATATTTTTATTTTATCAAGTGAAAATATCATGTACTATATTAAATGTGACAATGCAATGGTTAAGGCTTTAGGTACTTTTTTGAGAGACCTAATTTCAAATCATAATATATATATATATATATATATATATATGTATGAATATTAAACTTAAATATTTATATTGAAAAAATATTTATTTTATATATATATTTATTTATATTCCATTTTTGTGACTCCTTATCTTGAAAATTTTCATAGTTTAGGATCTTGGGATTAAGGGTACAAAAACCCACACAATTAAGATAAGTTTCTACGTATCCACATAATATAATAAAATGAACATAGGTATAAATGTATCATGTATAGGTATATATAAAATTTTTAATATATCTATAAAATATTCTTTGAGATATTTATGCATTTTTCATCATATAAGTACAAAGTTATCAATATATTAAAAAATTAACTATAGTTATAGCAATTAAATATAGAGATATGAAAAGAGAATAAAAGTTGATTTTCATAAGTTTAACATACACAATTCTAGATTACAAATTGCATAACTTTAATTTTAATATGAATTTATTAATAGTTTTATATCTAAATTACCATTCATGTGTATAAATGAATTCTTTAAGGCTTATATAGACCTTACTTTATGTGATGGTTTCATTTGAACTATAAATAATTTATAATAGATTATGTAAAAACTTTATAAATAAGGCATAAAATTATATCTAAGAATAGGTATAATTAGAATTAGAATAGATTATGTAAATATTTTATAAGGCATAACATTATATATAAAATAATATAATATATTTTTGCAAAAGATCAGTTGTAATATTTTTCAACCAAATAAACATTTAAAATAAATAGTTTTTAAAAATAATTTCATGGGAAAATAAGACATCCAAATATTATTTTGACTATATATATATATATATATATTTATTGTAAGGAAAGAAAAGAGAGAAATGAAATCCATTGAAATAATATTTTAGATTTTCACCTCCATTAGAATAATACTTTAGATTTTCATTTGTATCTGCATCGGTTATTTTAATGGTAAGTTCCCTCACTTTATTGAAAATTTCCTTTAATCATCAGAAGGTCCAGGTTCAATCTTGGTTGTCTATATTGAATACACACAAAACCCTCTTGGCTAGTTTTAGGGGTATACCTATATGGGATAGGCCCCATGGAGTAAAAAGTCATGGTCCCCACGGATTGATTAACATAAGGTTTTATTTACACCAGGTACCTTATTGGCAAGTTCCCTCAATCCTTGGAAGGAGGTCTGGGGTTCAAGCCTGGTGGCCTGCATCAGATACAAAAAAAAGCCCAGCTAGTCTGGGGGATATACCCGAATGGGATAGAATAGCCTAAGGGGTATACCCGGATGGAATATGCTAGATTGAGGGGTTTACCTAGATGGAACAGGTCCTGTGGAATAGAAAGTCCTCCCAAGAGGATACAAAGAACAATTTTCCTTAAAATAAGGTTTTAATCCACACCAAGTACCTTATTGGCAAGTTCCCTCAATCCTCGAAAGGAGGTTTGGGGTGCAAGCCTAGAGGCCTATGCTAGATACAAAAAAAGCACATGGAATGGAAAATATTAGTCCCAAAGAGATAGGGGATATGGGGAATAGTTTTCTTTAAAATAAGGTTTGTTGTTCTAAGGGTGACATCACAATGGTTCAAGATTTGACTCTTCTTTAGGAGATCCAAGGTTCAAACTGTAGTGTGGGATAGTGTGTGAGGAGGTGGGTGTGTGTTAAATTTACTATTAATAAGTATAACTCTCCACTTTAGGAGGGTTCATGGTTGGGAGATCTTGCTCAACCCTTTAATTTGGTCGTAAATATTTATCACACTAACCATATAAAAAATAATATCATCTAAAACATAGTTCATGAACCACTTCAAATTTTAACTATAGTTAATTATTTTAATTATATAATAGATATTAACAAGACAAATAATTAATTCATTTTTTTTAAATATATAAATTTAAATTATAATATGATTCCAATTAACTTTGTTTAATTCTTATTACAAATAGATATGCCAATTACTTTTCTTACTATTAAAAATAATATTTTGTTCATACATATTTACAAATACAAGCATAAAAATATATACCATGTAAATTCTAGTAAAAAAATTAATATATTCTTTTTTTTAGTATCTATACTACTTGTATGTGATGGACATATATACAAAATATAGATATACAAAATAATTTTTTTTTAGTAATGCTTCTTACATCCACCCTGAAGATATACAAAATAAATTAGGATAACCATAATGGTAATTAATGTCATCATCCATGGCATCCTTAAAATGATCATCATCACTTCTTTGCTCTTGGATAGTGTAGTCATCATTTTTCTTAGTCATCATTTTTCTCCTTTTCCCCTATGATACATTCCATATAATATAAAATATATTATTGTGAAATGTAGATTATTTAATATTTTTTTATAATATTTTAATTTCAATTGTATAATAATATTGCAATGCATATCATTATATCACATCAAAATTATTTAATTGCCTAGTTAAATTAGTAGCTCCATGAACCTCTAATCAGAGAGTGAAAGGTAGGGGTGCAAGAATTTTGGATTTAGGATCCAATAGAAAATAGCAAGAGATTTATTTTTAGTGGTGCCCTTATATGAATTTTTTAATTATTAATCACTTTTAAAAAAATATACAAATTAATAACATATTTGTTAGTCTTACAATGACACTGAGAGGGGGGGGTGAATCAGTGTAGCTCTTTAAAATTGAATTTACAGTTCTTAATACAGTAGCAATTAAAACTAATTACTAAATACAACAAGTATAACACAAGAGCATCACACAACACAAGATTTAACGAGGTTCGCCAATGTGGCCACTCCTAAAAAATGACTGCTTGGACTACCATCCAAATCTAGCCTTTGCAAAGCACCAACTATACAATCAATTTACCAGCACCTACTGGAAGGAGCACCAACCCATTTTTTTATATGCACCAATAGAAAGGAGCACCAACCCCCTGATTTAATAGCACCTACTGGAAGGAGAACCAACCCCTGATGCCAAGCTGCAACATGGACTTCAATTTTGAATCTATAATATTGATAGAAAGATACCTTTGTTTTTGCAAGATCTGATTGGTCTTTCTTCACCTTTACGCACTCTGAGCACTCTGTTGTCTCTGCGCAATAACTTCGCACACCACTCTGCTTTCTCTACATAATCACTTCGCACACTCTACTTCATTTTGATCGACCTTCATGATCGTATTCTCCCTTTCGAGCACTCTTCTCTCTTTGCACTCTGGTCGAATTTTGCACACTTCGACACAACTCAAATCTCCAAACAACCCTCCTTTTATAACAGAATTCTGGTGATGAAAACCCTAATATTAGTCAGCTGTAAACCCTAATCTTAGTCGATTTCATGAAAACTATAAACCCTAATTTTAGTCGACTTTTCATCAATTTTTTTCGGATTCAACTCAATCGTAAAAATATAACATGTCGCAATATCGCGAAACTTTTTCTTTCTCTCTCTTTCTCCTTGCTTTGGACCGCAAAAATACGACATGTCGTGAAATCGTGACACTTTCGCCTCCTTGCATCTTTTCTTGGCTTGTACCCACGAAAACACAACATGTTGCAAAATCGTGACACTTTCGCCTCCTTGCCTCTTTTCTTGGCTTGTACCCGCAAAAACACAACATGTCACAAAATCATGACACTTTCACCTCCATACTCTTCCTCTTTACTTTTGTCGTGATATCGCGACACTTCTGCCTTCTTACTTTATCTCTCCTCATTTAGTCATGAAAATGCGACATGTCGCGATATCGTGACACTTTCTCTCCTTTGCTCTTTCTCTTGCCTTCGGGTCACGAAAACGTGACATGTCGTGATATCATGACACTTTATCTCATTTGCACTTTCTCTTGCCTTCAGGTCGCAAAAATGTGACATGTGATATCGCAACACTTTCTCTCCTTTGCTCTTTCTCTTGCAATATGTCACGAAAATGCGACACTATTTCTTTTGGACTCTCTCTCTTGCAATATGTCATGAAATCGTGACACTTTTTCTACTTGCCATTCTCTCTTCCAATATGTCACAAAACCGTGACACTTTTTCTTCCATATTATCTCTCTTGCAATATGTCATGAAATCATGACACTTTTTCTACTTGCCTTTCTCTCTTCCAACATGTCACGAAATCACAATAGTTTTGCTTGCTTGCGCTTTCTCTCCGAACATGTCGCGAAATCGTGACATTTTGCTTGCTTGCGCTTTCTCTCCGAACATGTCCCGAAATCGCAACAGTTTTGCTTGCTTGCCCTTTCTCTCCGAACATGTCACGAAATCGTGATAGTTTTTCCACTTGCCTTTTTCTCTTCCAACATGTCACGAAATCACGATAGTTTTTCATGTTTTTTCTCTCTCTTCCAATATGTCACGAAATCTCGACAGTTTCTCTTGCTTTTTATCTCTCTTCCAACATGTCATGAAATCATGACAGGTTTTCTTGCCTGTTGTATATGTCACGATATCACGACACTTTTATTACTTGTCTTTCTTTTTGTTCTTTTGCATATGGGCCACTTTGGTATTCTTGGACAAACACTATGCATCCTTTGAGTAACCTTTGAACTCCTATATTCTACATCTGAAAAGCTTTTGAAATTCCTGTCGATTGCATCAATAGATCTATCTGATTGTGTTGACAACAATGACAATACTATTGCTACACCTTGCTCAACAATCTCCCCCTTTGGAATTGTTGGCAACGCATGTGCACTTTCCTATAACTCTTCTCCCCCTTTGACAATAATACCAAAGGAATACTGCAGACTCCACCTGAGTCCATGCACAACATTCTCAGGAACAATTTATTACACTTAGCAAAAATCATGACCACTCCCCCTAAGAATGTGATCCCTGTAGCTAGTCAATTCTTGGGAAGTGTGACCACTCCCAATTTGTTGCGAAGGTACTAAAAAACTTCCTTGGGTAATGGTTTTGTGAATATATCTACTACTTGCTCTGTAGTTGGAACAAAATCCAACTTAACTTCACCTTGCATAAATTTCTCCTTCAAAAAGTGATATCTGATAGGAATGTGTTTTGTGCGTGAATGCATAACCAGATTCTTGGAGATGTTAATGGCACCGATGTTGTCACACTTAACTGATATTGGCTCACTGAAGCTAATACCAAGATCTTTCAGGGTTTGTTTCATCCATAATACCTACGTACAACATGTTGTCGTTGCAATATATTTTGTCTCTGCTATCGATAAAGAAACTAACTCTTGTTTCTTACTATGCCATGCAACCAATCTGTCTCCAAGATAGAATGTACCTCCACTTGTACTCTTTCTATCATCTACACATCCTACCTAGTCTGCATCTAAATATGAAATAAGGGTGAAGTCTTTACCTTTTGGATACCATAACCCATACTCCATAGTACCATTGAGGTACCAAAGAATCCTCTTCACTGCTATCACATGAGTCTCCTTGAGATTAGCCTAAAATCGTGCTACCATGCATACTGCTTGTAAAATATCTGGTCTGGTAGCTATCAGGTACAGTAAGCTTTCAATCATAGATCTGTACATGGTTTGATCAACAGGTGGAGATTTTTCATCCTTACTCAACTTGCAGCCTGTCATCATGGGAGTGCTATCTGGCTTACAATCCTCCATTGTGAACTTTTTTAACATCTCTTTTACATATTTAACTTGAGAAATAAATATGCCCTTCTTATTTTTATTAACTTGCAAACCAAGGAAATACGACAGTTCACCAATCATTGGCATTTCAAATTATTTCTGCATCTTATTTGCTAAGTTTTTGCACGACTCATCTTTGCTGCTGCCAAATACGATATCATCTATATATACAACAAGAACAATAAGATGCCCATTTTTTGTTTTGACATACAAATTACTATCCACCATTCCTTTCTTAAACCTTTGTTGAGTGAGATAGTTGTCTAGCATTGCATACCATGCTTGGGGTGCCTGTTTTAATCCATATAATGCTTTCTTCAACTTGCAAACCAAGTTTGGATCATCACCAAGTTGGAAACCATCTAGTTGCTCAATATAAACCTCTTCTTCAAGTTTACCATTCAAAAATGCTGATTTCACATCCATTTGATAAACTTTGAAATTTTTGTAGACTACTAAAGCTAGAAATATTCTAATTGCCTCTAGTCTAGCTACTAGTGCAAAAGTTTCCTCAAAGTCAATACCTTCAACTTGTGCATAACCCTTACATACCAATATTGCTTTATTTCTGACTACCTGTCCATATTCATTCAATTTGTTTCGAAAAATCCATTTAGTCCCGATTATATTTTTATTTGCAGGTCTAGGTACTAACTCCCAAGTTTCGTTTTTCTCGATCTGATCTAATTCTTCATTTATTGCCTTCATCAAAATTTCATATTTGCTTGCATCAGTAACATTTTTGGGCTCAATGCTAGATAATAAAGAGTAGTTACTTACGACTCTTCTTCTTGTCTGAACACCAACTTTGGGGTCTCCAATTATTTGCTCTCTAGGATGATTTTTCTGCATATTGCTGTTTTGAATTTCTTATTTTCTTCCACTTCTGAATCACAACTTAAATCATCTGAGTCAATTTTTTGTGTCTTTTCCATTTCGTTTTCCTCATCTCCTTTAATAACCTTTTCATAAATTGGGTAGTTCATTTCATAGCTAATTACTCATTCTTTACCTTCATCAAATTTGACATCGACACTGTCCATAATTTTCTTTAGCCTCTTGTTGTAGCATTTGTAAGATTTCTTTTTGATGAATAACAAACAAAAATACCTTCATCTTCTCTATCTTCAAACTTACCAAGATTATCTTCAGTTATTTTGATGTAGCACTTGCTGCCAAAAACTTTGAGGTATTTTGTTGTTGCCCTTTTACCGAACCATAATTCATAAGGAGTTTTGCTTTCATGTGTTCTCAGCATGTACATATTTTGGATATACACTATAGTATGGGTTGCTTCTTTCCAAAATCTATTTGCTACTCTACTTTCATCCAACATAGTTCGTGCCATTTCCTGCACTATCCTGTTCTTTCTTTCTACCACTCCATTTTGCTGAGGTGTCCTGGCTACTGAGAACTGTCTCCTAATGCCGTATTTTTCACAGTACTCTGAAAACTCCTCTAAAATGAATTCTCCTAATTCTCCTCCTCTATCTGATCTTAAATATTTGATCCCTTTTCCTATTTCATTCTCAACCTGGTTTTTGAAAATATTGAACATATCAAAAGCTTCTGATTTATGCTTCAAGAAAAATATCCATGTCATTCTGGAATAGTCATTAATGCACAAAAGAAAATATTTTTCACCATTTATGCTTTGTGTTCTCATGGGTCCACATAAATCAGTGTGTATTAGTTCCAAAGGTTTACTTGTGTAGTATTCTTTTGTTTTGAATGTGACTCTAGTTTGTTTCCCCTTTTGGCATGAAGCACAAATGTTGTTTGCAGGTTTTTTGATGGTGGGAATATCTCTCACTACCCTTTTTGAGATGATTTTCACTAGATTATCAAAACTGATATGCCCTAGTCTCTTGTGCCACAACCAATTTTCTTCTTTCTATATAATAAAACAAGCTCCTTTTGAATCTTTTGAGAGCGTATACAGGTTGCCAGATGTTCTTGATCCAGTTGCTATCAATTTTCCACTATTTTTTTTTTGACTTCACAACCCTGCTTCATAAAAACTAATTCATGACCTTTATCACAAATATGAATTACGCTCAACAAGTTATTTTTCAGACCATCCACAAACAAGACTTCTTCTGACTTAATTTTTTTGTCACTAATTTTTACTGAACCTTTGCCAACTATCTTAGCTCCATCATTATTTCCAAACTTTACTGAACCTCCTTCATATTTCTATAACTTCTCAAATTTTTTTTTATCACCTATCATATGACTGGAGCATCCACTATAAAGTATCCATGGTACATATTTATTCTGTGCTTTGAATGTTGTTTGCACGATTAAGGATTCCTTTTCTTCCTTCAGTCGCTCTTTTCCTTTCCACTCCATCTTGATAGTAGTTTTGGGCTCTTGTTTTGCCTTTCCCTTATCAGTATATTGTGCATGTTTTCTGGGAATATTTCTATTTTGTCTCATCCTATATGGTTGAAATTTTCTTCCCTGAAACTGATTTGATGTAAATGTATTTCTACATTTTCTTGCAATGTGCCCAAAATTATGACATTTATAACATTCTACTATATAATTCATCAAAGGAGAAAAAAAATTTCTACTGGTGCAATTCCTTGGTCTTACATTATATTTGTAGTCTAAAATTTTATGTCCATAACCATTGCATTTAAAACAGAAACCAGAAAAAGGGTAATTGAACCTGGGTGATGTTCTTTGCCATGATGTCGTAGGAGCCATAGGTCTTCTTCTTCTTTGATGTGTGACATTGGTGAATCCATCATTGTCAATTCTCCTTTCATGCCTGGCATGAGACGTTTTTCCTTGATCAACCTATTTCTTATCTTCATTCTTTATGGATTCTACATTTCTGGCCTTTAATCCACTTGATGATTCTCCTTCGATGAAACCCAGACCAAATTTGATGCCAGCTTCATAGAACTTTCTTCACGTTTGTGATAACAACTAATTTTCTTATCCATATCTTCTAGCTACATTCTTAAACCAACAATATCTTCTTCTAGCTTGCTGCAATAATCTATTTTCATTGTTATTTGCACTTCGATATCTTCGAAGATTTTCTTAGATTCTTTTATCTGTACTTTCAAACTAGTTATGATTTCATTTGCATCCTCAAGCTTTCTTAAAATTTTCTTGTTCTTTTTCTTTTCTATATTCCACTCTTCAAGTGCAGAGATTAGCTCACCTTCTAGATCTACTTCAGCCTCAAGGTTTTCACCACATGCTATAGAGTTCACTCCTTCCTTATCTGATTTTACTTCTTCAAATGCTATAAAAATAGCTTCACCTTTTTCTTCTTCAAACTCTTCATCGGAGTTATTTTTTGATGAACTGATATTTTTGGAGATGAAACTTTTCTTCTTGAAGTTGCCTTTTCTGAAATCCATTTTCTTCTTCCAGTCACTTCTTTCTTGGTGCGATCCTTCATCACTTTTGTTATTCTCTTTAAGTGGACATTTAGTCGTAAAATTCCCAACGCCTCCATAGTTGAAACATTTAAATGGTAGCTTCCCTCTGTATTTTCCTTTTCTCTTTTTTAGTTTTCTAACAAAGTTTGCTTCCATTTCATCTGATGTCTCTTCTTCCTCGAAATCTTGTTTTGTGTTTTTATTTTTAAGGGCTTTAAAAGCCGCTTCTCTGTTTGTGGGTTTAGATCTTCCTATCCTCATCTCATATGCAGTCAAAGAACCATACATATCATCTATACTAAAATAATTTATATTTTTAGCTTCTTCTATCATTGAGACTTTGGAATCAAACCTTTGAGGAAGAGATCTGAGTACCTTTTTCATGACGACAGAGTCTCCAATATCCTCATCGAGCCCTCTGATCGCATTAATGATTCCATTAACTCTTAGCATATATGCCTCAATTTTTTCATTGTCATTCATTTTCAATGCTTCGAATTGAGCTTGATGTGTCTGTAATTTGGCTTCCTTGATCTTATCGTCTCCTTCATAGATGCTCCTCAGTTTGTCCCATATCTCTTTTTCTATATTACAGTTCATGATCTTTACTAGTTCATTGTCTACTAATCCACACATGATAGCATTCTTTGCTTTTGAGTTACTTTCAAATAGTTTCTTTTTGTTAGCCTCTTTTGGAGGAGTGATGGGTATTGTGTATCCACTAACTACTGAATACTAGATGTCGTATCCTAGAGCATAAAGATATGTTTGCATCCTGATTCTCCAAAATATGTAATTAGATTCGTCAAACAATGGTGCTTTGTTTGATGAGAAAACTTCACCACCTGCCATTGTGTTACTGAAAGCATGAGATTATGGAAAAAGAAACACTAATTACAATGAAAAAAACTAGCTTGATGCATGAAATAACACGGATATAATCAAATCAAAAGCAAGAGCATAGCCCTTTTTATTAATGTGATTCCGCTCGGTTACAATACATCTCCTCCCCTTTTAAGGGCTAGGAGAGTTAGCATGTTTCTATTACAACAAGTGAATAGTGATCTTCTTCCGCATGCCCACATTTGAAATGGGCGGGCCAAAGTGTTACCATCGCTTATTGCTGATGAATCTTTGCTCCTTGCTGTTCTTCCTACGTTCAAAGAAATAGCAAACCGTTTAGTAGCACCTGTGTTAAAATGAAACATTTACTTCTTGAAATTAGTGAAAGATGTATGCCTAAGATCATTGAAAACAGTGAATAAAATGAATATAAATGACCTGCACGTTTAACAGAATAAGCACGTAATGAACGAATAGACTAAAATGACAGAACGTAGAACGTAGAACGTAATGCATCTAACAGAATAGCGTAGAACGTAATGCTGCAATGTAAAGCATGAGATCAATGGCAAAATATGAAACTAGCAAAAAGGTGTGGGGTGCCCAAGCGGGCCGCCCCCGTTAGAACTTGATTACGGTGCCAATCCACTAAGGAAGGGCCCAAAATCTTCTTAGGTTGAGTTGTCGGCGAATTGGTGGATTACGATGGTAAAATGTCGGGTTGAGGTCCGATTCATGCTTCGAAAAACCACCCAACAACCTCTCTTGCGAAAGAGATTAATGGATATGAAAAGCTGAATCAAAACGGATGCAATCGGGTCTTTGAATGGACAGCACTTCGTTGCTTGGAAATGTCTGTCAACCTATCCTTTTGGGTGGGAAAGTCCACCATTTTATAGACCCATGGGGTCTCTTTGGAGGGGGCATGCAGGGATGCCACATGGCGGCCATGCCTTCTCAAAAGGGAGGAGACTCCGCCTTGACTAGGGCTTACCTGACTGCCCTCGCAACAGTCCGCTAACTACCAATCTGCCCACCTATGAGCGCATGCACAGCAGGCGGTGATAACTAACTGTTCTCAGCTGCCACTTGTATAACGTATGCTCTGATGGTTTTAATGTTGCCTCTGAATGCTTTAATGTCTACCTTTGAATGTTTTGAATGTCTTCTCTTGAGTATTTTAATGTCCGCTTTTGAGCAAATGCGAAGTTTGTCGCGATATCGCGACACTTCGGGTGAGGCTCCCCTTTGGGCTTTAGGTTTCACAATTTCGTGACGTCGCAAAATTGCGACACCCTCGGCCAAGGCTCCCCTTTGGGATTTTGGTGTCACGATTTCGTGACGTCATGAAATCGCGACACCTTCGGCCAAGGCTCCCCTTTGGGCTTTAGGTGTCATAATTTTGCGACGTCACAAAATCGTGACACCCTCGACCAAGGCTCCCCTTTGGGCTTTAGGTGTCATGATTTTGTGACGTCGCAAAATCGTGACACCCTCGGCCAAGGCTCCCCTTTGGGCTTTTGGTGTTGCGATTTCGCGACATCGCAAAATCGTGACGTCGCGATTTCGTGACACCCTCGGCCAAGGTTCCCCTTTGCTTAAGGCTTGCTTGTAATTAAAGTTTGCTCTTGCTTAAGGCTTGCTTTTGCTTAAGGCTTGTTAAAACGACCAACTTTTCTTTGTTTACTTTTCGACCTTCTAAACTGCTGTGTAAGTGGCTAGGACCACTGTTTGACCTCTAAGGGCTGCCCTGAAAGCTGTGTATGTCAATGCGATCAGTGTTTGTAGTCACATAATCGGATTGGTGCTATTTTGGTGTCTACAGTTACTTCCAAGATCACCCTAGCCGGTTAGGATTATACAAGAACCTTGCTCTGATACCAATTGTTAGTCTTATAATGACACTGAGAGGGGGGGGTGAATCAGTGTAGCTCTTTAAACTTGAATTTATAGTTCTTAATATAGTAGCAATTAAAACTAATTACTAAATACAACAAGTATAACACAAGAGCATCACATAACACAAGATTTAATGAGGTTCGCCTATGTGGCTACTCCTCAAAAATGATTTCTTGGACTACCATCCAAATATAGCCTTTGCAAAGCACCAAATTTACAATCAATTTACCAGAACCTACTGGAAGGAGCACCAACCCCTTGATTTACCAGCACCTACTAGAAGGAGCACCAACCCTTGATGACAAGCTAAAACCTGGACTTCAATTTTGAATCTATAATATTGATAAAAAGATACCTTTGTTTTTGCAATATCTGACTCGTCTTTCTTCACCTTTACACACTCTGCACACTCTTCTATCTATGTGCAATCACTTCGCACACCACTCTGCTTTCTCTGTGCAATCACTTCACACACTCTGCTTCGTTTCAATCGACCTTCACAATCGTCTTCTCCCTTTCGAGCACTCTTCTCTCTTTGCACTCTGATTGAATTTTGCACACTTCAACACAACTCAAATCTCCAAATAGCCCTCCTTTTATAATAGAATTTTGGTGATGAAAACCTTAATCTTAGTCGGCTGTAAACCCTAATATTAGTCGGCTTTCATGACAACTGTAAACACTAAATTTAGTCGGCTATTCATCAAATTTTTTCGGCTTCATCTCAACCATGAAAATATAACATGTGATATTGTGACACTTTTTATTTTTCTCTCTTTCTCCTTGCTTTGGACCACGAAAATACAACATGTCACAAAAACGCGACACTTTCGCCTCCTTGCCTCTTTTCTTGGCTTGTACCCACGAAAACATAGCATGTCACGAAATCATGAAACTTTCGCCTTCGTACTCTTCATATTTACTTTTGTTGCGATATCATGACACTTATGCCTTCTTACTTTATCTCTCCTCATTTAGTCACGAAAATACGACATGTCACGATATCATGACACTTTCTCTCCTTTTCTCTTTCTCTTGCCTTCGGGTCACGAAAATGTGACATGTCGTGATATCGTGACACTTTCTCTCCTTTGCACTTTCTCTTGCCTTTGGGTCATGAAAATGTGACATGTCGTGATATCGCGACACTTTCTCTCATTTGCTCTTTCTCTTGCAATATGTCATGAAAATGCGACACTTTTTCTTTCGGACTCTCTCTGTTGCAATATGTCACGAAATCACGACACTTTTTCTACTTGCCATTCTCTCTTCCAATATGTCATGAAATTGTGACACTTTTTCTTTTGTACTATCTCTCTTGCAATATGTCACGAAATCATGACACTTTTTCTACTTGCCTTTCTCTCTTCTAACATGTCATGAAATCGTGACAGTTTTGCTTGCTTGCGCTTTCTCTCCTAACATGTCATGAAATCATGATAGTTTTGCTTGCTTGCACTTTCTCTCCGAACATGTCGTGAAATCATGACAGTTTTTCTTTCTTGCGCTTTCTCTTCGAACATGTCACGAAATCATGACAGTTTTTCCACTTGCCTTTTTCTCTTCCAACATGTCACGAAATCGTGACAGTTTTTCTTGCTTTTTCTCTCTCTTCCAATATGTCACGAAATCGTGACAGTTTCTCTTTTTTTTTCTCTCTCTTCCAACATGTCACGAAATCACGACAGGTTTTCTTGCCTGCTGTATATATTGCGATATCGTGACACTTTTCTTACTTGTATTTCTCTTTGTTCTTTTGCATATGGGCCACTTTGGTCTTCTTGGACAAACACTGTGCATACTCTGAGTAACCTTTGAACTGCTATCTTCTGCATCTGAAAAGCTTTTGAACTTCCTATCAACTGCATCAACAGATCTATCTGACTGTGTTGACAACAATGACAATACAGTTGTTGCACCTTGCTCAACAATATTTAATAGTCTAGACTTTGTAGGCTATGTTTACAAACATTATGATATACCTTTTTGCCTCTTTGAATATATACTAGTATACGTTGTGGTAGATAATTGTTTTTTTCTCCTTCCTTCTAATGAGTACATAAGTATACACTATTATGTAGTCATATAATTTCTTAGTTAAAATAATATAAGAAAAAATAATAGTTTTTATATATCAACTAGAATTTATAGTTGTTAAAAATTACTATGATTAAAAATTAAACACAATGAACAACGTACATAAGAAGAGGAATGACAAAGAAATTAGAAATAATGTCCAGAATCCATGTATGTATACCCAATTTTGAATATTTTAAACATTTAATTCACACCTAATGAAAAGGCATTGTCCATCCGACAAAAGGACCACATCATGTTCATACTATATTTGAACCCATATAACTCACACCCGCCTAATCCATGTTGATTAGTCTATCCATGTTTTTTTTTCTATTTCTATACCCAAAAATTGCTTCCAAGGTGTAGAAAGACCTCCAAGATATGTATTGATCTTTAAAAGTGTGGATCCACTCCTACACCAAACAAGTGATATCCCATAATATTCAACTTGATATCATACCATGAGTCATTAGAACCAAGAGCCTACCTATCATATAGATCATTGACCACACTACAATGCGTGCATCTCCTATCCCTAACATGCATCTACTAGGTTGTTAGATAGTAAGGCATGGTAAAGATTAGTCAAAATAGTGGATGAATACCTTTATGACCTAACACATCATACAATAGAAAATAATTAATGTATTCCATCATGATGTAAGTGGAAATAAATTTAAATTATGAATTATATGCATGGAATAATAACTGTTGCATAAAAAAAGTTAAATTATTCCAATATTGTACCTCTTCTATGTGGTACTAGTGTTGGTTTATATGTGTTAGTGCTAAATACATGTATTCATAAAACTTTCAAATTTGATTTGTATATTATAGTATAGTTAGAGCAAACTCATGAAATTTCAAAATTTTGGAAATTCGTGTAGTTTAATATAAGTTAACAAAATTTATATCATAGATAATTACATAAGCACAATGTTAGAATTGTATTTATTTCCTCTTAAGTTTACTTATATCTAGTATGATAAATTTATGAGTAACATTGAAACTGATCAAACATTTGATGTTTTTCATTGAATAAAATCTTATGAAAAATGAGTGTAGCTTTGTTGAATTTGATTCTTGATATGTAACTATCATATTTATTGTGAAATTGAACTAGAACTAAAAATTGGAAACTAAGTATCATTGATAAGACATTTTACAAATTTATAGATCAATAAAATAGGTTAATATATTATTGTATCTTAGATATGAGTTGATACAATTGTGTTGTAAATTTTAAAAAATAAATAAATACAAGTTGAACTAAATGTGACAATTAATTTCATGAATAGGGTATGAGTTATTAAAGACATGTTCACAATACTTCCTTGCATTGGAGCAATTAATATAATATGGCTTTATAGTTTTATAGGAATGTTCTGTATACCAAGTTAGTAGTTAGTTGATATCTAACTCAATAGATTAAGATAATTATTTATGTAAACAAAATGTATAATATGATTTTATTGTTTACCTATATGGTTTCTAGAAAAGTATTGATTTGGAACAAAATCCCTCCATCCTTCTAGAGGATATCATCATGAACTCCATTTGGAACTTGAACACTTATTTTATATCCAAGATATGAAAGCTTTTATGATAAAGGTGGGATACTATCTACCAGTTAGGTAATAGTTATTTATGTCCTCTTTATACATACATGATTAAGTGTAATGACAATATCTTAAGAATTATTTAGTCTATCCATTTGAAATTAATTTTCTTTGTGTTATAATTTTTAATAGCATAAGTATTTTTTGTTGAAAAATCATGCATAATTCTATACAAGGATAATCGTACCAACTAAATGATCCTATTCTTCAACATATAAAATACCCTACTTGACTTTTACCATTCAAATTTATATTAAAAATATATATAGTAGAATATTACTAATAGTAAATACTAAGGCAATCCTAAAATAAGTAGTAACATAATATGGTCTAAAGTATAAGTGACATGGATTGGATGGACATAATAAACACCCCATATAATATATTTTAAAATTGTAAATTAGTTTTTCCTCATTCAATAAAAAAGGAAGGTAAAAAATTCAATGAATTAGAAGGAATCCCTTTAAAGTTAAAATATTTACTATAAAATATGTTTATTCCATTGGAACTTGATTTAAATAAACTCATGGTGGTTTATAGTAATACATTTATGGATGTATTTCATGGTTTTTTTGACTCAGTATAGATAATTAGTAGTATATGAGATACAAAAATTGTAGTACATCAAATAAACTACTCAATGTATGTTTTGTAAATAGGCATGGTTATCATACTTTATATGTTTTACAAATAGGCATGGTTATTCATACTTTGAAAATGTTAATGAATATCCTATAATAAGGTCATTTTTTATATAATTAAACTATACCATCAAATCCAAAGATATATGTTCATATTTATTATTATGATTACTCTCCAAAGTTATAAGCCATATATTCTTATGCAATTACTACTATATGGTACATGTATGAAAGGTAAGATACGTTACAAGGCAAGTGCAGTATGCAATGAAAGAAGATAAAAATCCTTACTATAAAATAATATTATGGTAAGTTATTTTCCATTAAAATAGAAAATAATTCCATTATTTATAAGTGAAAGCACAAGGATTTTGGATTTTATTCAAAATTTATTCTGTAAGGATAATTAAAATATTTAAAAAAATATATCTTGTATAAAACCATTGTATATAAAGTCTATAAATAAATACAAAAAAATTGATAGATAATAACATACGAGTACTAACGATATCATATATTTATTTGAAACTATTAATAAGTCCATTGAATATATCCAAATATAACTTCAATAAGTCCATTAATGGTATGCATTTCCATGTTGATGGAAATTGTACTTGTATGAAGCTAGTAAATTAATTGGTTAAGTACATGATAAGTATGTGTATGTTGAGTCAATAGACAAGTAGAAAAATATTTTTCACTTTGAATGTTTACCTACTAAAATAGCTACCATTCTTTGGTCAATGGGCATCATTTGAAGCATTATATGAAATAGGGTATTATGCATAATTAAATAAGAATAAATTAGGAGATAGGATTGTGATAAGATATAAATTTTTAGAAGAGTGTAATCAATAAGAAGAATATATTAAAAATTTATTAATGATGATATTGATTATTAAAATAAATTTATCACCTTAGTACATTATCCTATTTTAGATAGTAAAAGAACTACTATTTGAAAAGAGAATAAGACTACATGAAATTTGTACCATATGTATGAGAATTTAAAGAAGTTATTATTTGGACCAATATGAAGAAATATGCAACAAAGAATGTAGATAGATGCCTTAATATCAACGAGTAAAAGAGGAGCATTAGTATTCTATAGGATATACCTATATAACTTGCTAGAATGTAAATGCAATATCAATGGATTTTATATCAAGATTGCTATTAACTAAATAATAACATGATTATATCTTATTTATGGTTAACATGATGACTAAGGTCCCACTTATTTTCTTCAAGGATATATTGAAGCTATGACAACTTAAATTTATGTTAATGAAATTTTTTACTCTTTGATTACATTATGCTTTTGTAAATAGTTTTAAAATATGTTAAAAATAATTAATTTTAGTATGTAATTGAGAAATTTGTATATAAATAGATATAATAAACCTAATTTTATAATATATATCATATATTTATGTAATGGATTAGCCTCTTGAATGAAATAATTATTTGTATGTGGTTGAATTTGGATATGATAATAGTTAACATAGTTCTATTGGAATCTCACCATGTAAAATGTTATATGGAAGATCTTCTAGAGAACCTTTAAGCTGGGATCATCTAATGAATATAGTAGTCATTCAGTGATAAATATTGCAATATATGGATAATTAATTAACATAAATCAACAAAAATAAATAAATATAGAATGTGGCCAAGATAATTAAATAGTTATGCTAATGCATAAATATCAATGAGGTTTTTTCAAGTGGATGATAAGGTTCAACTTATTAAATAAATACAACCTTTAGCTCATAGTGGCAATAATTGAATATGTTGTACTCATATAATAGAATGATAACTATGTAGATAAGTGAATGTGACCTTGCATTTATATGATTTCATGAGACAAAAAAGTATACATAAACCTAGATGTTAATGGATTATTTTAACCAACATAGAACCAAATTTCATCTTTGTTAAGGAAAAAAATATAATCTTGATGAATGAAATTTAAAAGAATATCTAAATTGGATTTTTGATGGAGTTAACTTTAAATAATAAGTTGAGCTAGAAAAAATGTTACAATCCAAAATTCTAGTAATTTTTTTAACTTGGAGCATTTTATGTCTTCCTTTTAGTATTACCTAAGTATATTTATTTTATAAGTCTTTTTTACATGTAGCCAAAAACTATGAATTAATGAGAGCCAAGAGACATAGTGTCATAATATGAGGATGTTGATGAATATTGTAAGTTTATTTGAAAATATAAGAATCATCTATAAGATATGTATAAATTGATAAATGAGCAATAATTTAAAAAAAAAAATACATATCATATTTTTGAATTTTGAAAATAATATTCCTATATGTTTCAATAAAATATAGTCTTAAATATACGTCATCAAGACAATGAATTTCCTTATAGGGGAAGAATATCACAAGTCAAATGTTTACATTTATATATATAGTTACCCATATCTTCATGGATATCATCTAGGAGGAATTTATTAAGGGAGGATGAATGCAATGCCTATATTTTTACCACTTCGTAAAATTTTATATGATTACCAAAACAATATAGATAGTAATGAAGTGTACTATAGATTAGAAAATGATGAAATGAACATGGAATGTTAATGTGATGTGTCTTTACAGTAGCATGTTGAATTAAATATTATATTTATTTATTATGAATTCATGGAATAGTCTGATGATGATGATTATATGAAATTATATTAACCTTGTTGAAAAAGCAATGTGCCTATGTGTTTTGCATGTTAAGGTAATAATTGAGGTAATATAAAGGAATTTAAAAACCTATAAGAATACCATGATACCACCTTTTTGTGCTATAATTACTTGTAATATATAAACCAAAATGTCTTACAAAACATGTTTTATGTTCAATGTCAAGTCAAGGGCATATGAATGTAACCTATCATGACAATAAAAGAAATTTTCTAAGATAATTAGTTTGATGAATGAACTTTATTAATTATAAGATGAATATAGTACTTGACCATTTTAGTAATTATAGAGGATTAAAAAATACCAAAGACAAAAGATAAATATGTTGGAAATATCACAAATTCAATGCCAAAGATCATTGCTATGCTAGTAGTTCCACATTCAAGGCATAAAATGAAGCCTGCATAGATGTATTTGGGATGGCATGTTTACTCCTTGAATGGCTATACAACAAGGGGATGCATAATAGGATTATTTTGTGGGGCACAAAGTTACTTAAAATGGTAGAACATGAGGATAGGGGAGAAAAATGAGGGAGTTAGAAATAGGGAAGGAGCAGTTATTCTAGAGGAGTATAATTATAGGAAGAGGTAAGAATTCATGAATAAAATTATACAATAATATACTAATAAGAGTTATGTTAATAGTATGCAATATAATCCTCTTCTTGGTTATAACTCTTTTTATTGTTTCTCAATGTTTGGTTATGGTGATAGATGAGTGTCAACATAAACCCTTATATGAAGTGTCTATGTTGAGTCAAGTGAATATGTATATCAATAGAACCCACTTATGTAAGCATGTATTGAGAGTTCCCATGTATAGGATATATTCCATTGTAAGTAGTGTTATGTATTTTGTATAATTACCATTGTATGGTATATTAATTTCAATTTCAAACATGGCATCATGTTGAATGATAGGCCAGAGCTACCAAATATTAGCAACAAGTGAAATGATTTATTTATGTTAAATATTAGCTACTATTATTTTGATATATAGTTGGATTTAAATAATATATGTATGGAACTACAAATGATATGCTTCATGTAGTTTTAAATTCTATATTTTTACTGAAACTATCATGTTATTTTTTTTGAATACTTGAATAGGTTAGATGAAACTTGATTTAAATTCATACTATGAATGAATGATGGTGGGAATTATGAGTGGCATTATAATATAACCAATCATTAGGTTAGGTTTAAAACTCCTTATAATTTTAATCTTGTGTTTCTCATATTTTGAAGGAAATTTTGTTTGCACGCAAGGAAGGTTGATCCTAAGAAAATTGTATTTATGCTAGGAAGGTCAGGTACTATTTATGACAAACTCATGAGTTATCTACATATGATGATGATAACTACTTCACACCTTAAATATTAAAATAGTCATGATAATTTAGTATGAATCATAACTAGAGAGTAGAATGTCTCCTATGTGATCATGCTTCATAATTAGGTTTAGTCTATCTAATTTGAGAATGACTATGCTAGATCAAATATATTATAATATATCGATAAGAAATCCATAGTTTTTGCTATGAATAAATGAAACGTATCCATTAAGATATTACCTCATGATCCTTATCTTACCTCTTTGGTGATTTTCCTTCTTTACTAGATTCAAAGGAACTTTTATCAAAGTGATATTGTGTATAATAAGATTATGATCCTTTAATCCTTCTATGTTTATAGGATTAATAATTTAAATTATAGGTTATTATTTACTACATTAAATTTTATATCCATATTTTTTTTGGTAGGTAAAAGGTGAGGGTTTTGAAAGGATCCGACAACCTTGTACATAGAGCTCCAAAAGGAGTCAACCAATCACCAAAACTTACAATATTCAAAATATAACAAAAGCGGGCTCAATAGAAAAGATATTGGAAGAAAAATAACCAAACTTACATTCCAATCCAATGGCAACACAACAATTTGAACACAAAATCAAAATCAAAATTATCCTCATCCCACTTAGCGGGGGACCAACCAACCGACCAACAATGCCATCAAATCCTGACAAGCAGGACTCAGGGTATCAATGATTCATCTCTGATGTATAAAAAACTTAGGACCCTTGCGCTTCCATATAAATAAAAAATGTTCTTCCCTAAGAACACTACTAGGACCTGAGCACATAAGAAGGATTTAAACTTTGGATCAGTCGCTTAACCAACTCAACAAAAACTAGTCATAAAAAATGGAGATCTATAATATTTTACCCCAACAACAATAAAACCCCTCATCTCAAAAATATGTGAATACTAAAAGCCCATAGATCCTGTTGGATTTCAACCATCTTCTGAACTCTAGAGAATATATCATACCAAACATCCATCCTAGAATAAAAATAGGGGCCATGAAGTAAGGTTTTGTAAAAGACCCAAAACATTAGAATTTTTGGGTTCAAACCCCACAAACAACTGATGAAAAATACCCTCCACCCTTGTGGGTTCTATTGTGGAGTTTCCACAACCACCCTAAAATTCTTGGGGACTCACTTGTCATATTTTGATATGAAAGGTTTTTGGTTTTCTTTGGTTTGTAAGAATAGGGATGTTTGATCATTTTGTTTTAATGCTTTTAATTGAGTTGGTTATTTGATATTTAATGATTAATTAATCTAGGCATTAATGCTTAGATTAATTAAAATCCATTTTCATGAATAAGAGTTCAATGTTTTTCATATTATCTAAGGTGATGGAATGTGTTTAATAAAGCAAGTCCTGACCTAAAACAAAAAGAGGATACAAAAGGTACAAAGAAATTGAGATAGAAGCCAATATGCTATTATCTACCAAATATAATTGCATTAACTATATTATGTACATAATAGTAATATTTTTAAGACTATGTTATAAGGTTCTAAAATGTTATCATTATAATAATATTATTATGATTATATTATAATGTTATTATTATAATAATATTATTATATTGTATATAATAATATTATTATAATGTACTTTATAAAAGATGTGATAATAATATTTACGATAAGGTAAAGTTTAACGTTGTTTCATTTGATTGCAGATAAGGCGATGGTGGCTATTAGAAAACATTCGAAGACATGAGTGGCTAGTTCAAGAATGTTCAACGCTATGGTAGCAAAGCTTCACGGAGCAACACCAACAAAGAAGATGCGGTCCAAGATGGTGTTAGGGTTTTAGAAGAACAGCATGAAAGGCACCGAAGTTGTCAGTGAAATGGCCGAGAGGCAAAGGCATACCATCGAACAAGGAAGGAAGAAGCATTATTATGGCAACCTGTGATGCTAATTGATGGAGTCAAAGGCCGGCCTAGAAGAGCATGGAAGGTTTTAGTGTTGCATCTGTTTCATTATGCTATGACAATGTGAGTGTGAGAGTAGGGAGTTGAACAGTGCCATGGCTATGTAGGTTTGGTAGCACCACGATGTCAATGACAACATTGATGGCTACGTAGGTTTAGCAATGCCATGACGATGATGGCAGCACTATGGCTGCGTAGTCTTTGTAGCACCATGGTTGCATAGGTTTGGCAGTGCCACGACATCGATGGTAGTGTTATGGCTGCGTTGTCTTTGCAGCACCATGGTTGTGTAGGTTGGACAGTGCCACAGCGACGATGGTAGTGCTATGGGTGTGTAGCCTTAGCAACATCATGGCTATGTTATTGGCAGTGCTATGGTTGTGTAAGTTGGACAGTGTCATGGCTGTGTAGGCAGTGTGATGGTTTTGTTTGATTATGTGGAAACAAAAGTGCCCAATATGGGGGAATGCCATCCTAGTCCTTGGGCACATTATTATGTCTTAGGAGAAATACTATCAGGTCTCGGCCTCAAAAAGTGACAGTGAAAGTTTCACTAAATAATATTAACCTATATTATTTTAGTTAATGTGAATGTGGTTTGATCACGTTCAATGTTTTAAAGGAGGGCTAAAATTGTAGGTTTTATAAGGTATATTTAATGCTTTTATCATTCTTTTGATGGATGTAAAGGGGTATTCTTGGGTAGAATGCTTATAAGAGAAAGGGGAGATATAAGGAGTCATGCAGGGTTATGTTTTTGTTGTTAGTTTTTTTAAAAATAAATAATTTTTAGAAGGGTTATGTTTATTAGATCATAGAAAATGATGATGGATTATTTTCTTATATCCATTCATTATTTTGGTTGTGATATAAGATGAAGCGAAAGGACTTCTAAGCATTATTTATACCTTGCTATCCTACCTTTTTCAAGGAGGGCTAGAAATGATGTAACATTCTAAGAAAGCAGTAAAGAAAGAACATTTTTTACATTTTGAGAGGGTAGCAAACTTATGTGAGCAAAATCAAAAGGAGGGTTTTTATCATAAAACTAACGTTTTTAGTGTCTTATCATTTCTGCATTTTAGTGACTTCTAGCCATTGTCTTATGCCATGAAATGGGTTGCAATAGATGAAGGTCAATATTATGCAGTTTATTTATGTTTCCTTTGAGTCTCACACTTGATTTAATGGTATTGTGCTTATGTTGCAGGTCCATTGTTTTAGGTTGTTTTATGATTACCTCATAACTTGGGATTTTGCAGGCAGGAGCTTGCTAAACTAATTCAGAATTTGACTTTTTCAGCTAACCAAATTTACATGTTTATTTCATTTACTGTTCTCAAAGTTTATTTTATTTCAATCATTCAAGCATTCCATTTTGGTCCATCTAGAATTTTAGTTTCTTTTATTTCCATTATGGTCCTTTTCCAGAATTTCTGCTAATTTCCTATTAGTTTCATTTTTTATAGTCCATTTCCAGAATTGTTAAGCTTTCAAGTTATTTTCATTTTGGTCATTTTCTAGAACTTTTGCACCTCCAAGTTTCATTAATCTAAAGCTTTCAGATAAAACACATGGTTTAGGAGGGCTACTAACCTACTATTTCACAGTAAACTAAGATAAGAAATGAAAGCTAACTTTGCTAATATTGCCTTTGCTAATATTGCTAACATGCTAACTTCTACTAACCACTATTAGTGTAGTGACATAAACATAAGGAAGATATAATGAACCCAACTATCTAAAATTTACTTCATATTAAAGGCACGGGAATTAAAATGAGTTGGACAATTCCATATTTTGTCATTTGAAACCTTTCAAATTAAGATAAAATAATCTACTAATAGGGATTCAAGGTAGCACCAATTTAAAAAATACCTAAAAAGAACTACTTTTATTTTTAGTTAGATATTTCAAATCACTAAAAAATTTTTAGAACTAGTAAAGGCCCCTTGTTTATGGTCACATGCATTATTGAATTATTTTTGGCACTATTGTAATATTTTAGATATTTTACCAGAACCTTGGAGAAGTTGAATTTTTGTCATTTGGTTTCTTTTCAAGAGAGAGTTTTCTATTCAATACTCTGCATGTGGTGGTATTTTACAATTGGGCAAAATATACACTCAACAGGTTCTAATCATACTAGTATACATAAGAATAGAAGACCCAATAATGAAGGAACCCAACAACAAAAAAATAGCCAAACACTACCCCTAGATTGAAAAAACTCTTGTCCATTGCCCAACCAAAATAATAAGAGCATTTTGGAAAAATCTCGACCAAGGGAATCTATTACTAACATCAGGTCACTACGATACATAAAAAACATTCACCACTACCTATCCAGTTACACAATAGTGGATTGGAAAAACTAGAATAGGGGACTCTGGCACCACCATAGAGTCCTCACCAGGCATAAGAAAAACTTTACCACTAGCAATTATCAGACCAACGATCAGATCAATGGACATAAATCTCTCTTGCAAAGATTCCAAGAGATCCAAACATGGTCCTGCCCCTGTGAGTTCCCCTTCCATTGGTCCCTCTACCATTCCACTCTGCACCCAAAATCCCTAAGGGTCAAATATTCCCAACCTAGAATACAATCTAAATCTTGCTATATTCATCTGTACTGGTTGGGCTCCTCCAGTTTATATCCATATTTAAAACTTTCACATTGTCTAAATAAACTTGTTATATAGGCTTTCAAATATTTTATTTTGACTATCACATTTTGACCTTTAATGCTTTAACCTTTGGTTATTGATTATCTATGATTCTATGATTATATCAAAAGAGAATAATTATGTTTTTATATTATACATTTTAGTAGAGCCATTCTTATTTTTAAAGGAATGTTTTCCAAGCTCAATGTTTCCAAAATTAGTTATAAAACTTACCATTACTATACCTTCTCAATTTCTAAAAGTAGATTTCAAATATAGAAGAAAACAATATTAAAAAAAAAAATGAATTATGTTTTATTATATTGTGTTGAATTTTATTAGAAGTTCTAATTGAATAGAATATTTGGCTAAACCTATGGCTATAATAAGTCACATTTGTGTAGAACCCTATTTAACTTGAAATTTATATCTCCGCTCATCTATAGTTGAGCTTCTAAATACAAATTTTGAATCTTTAAGCTTCTCATTTTTGAAATTGGGATTTTGAGCCTCTAGACCTCATAAATTTTACTTTAAATACATAATATGTTTAAATATAATTTTTTTATCCAGGATAAGTTCCAATCCACATGTTTAAAATTGGTTAGTGTCCATTCCTAACACATATAAACCCTTTAGCTTTACACATGTGCAATAGTATAGATATATTTTAAATGGTATTATATCACCCTATGTTTGAACATGAAATTTCCTAGTTAGAGTATAGAAGCTAATCCTTATATATAGTCAACATTGATTAAAAAATAAATAGAATAAGCACTATATGTGGATCGACTATAATTAAGTAATTTAGAATTTACTAAATGAGTAATTTAATATGAATAATATATCCATTAGAACAAACTTTTCTTAAACAAGTTTGTATTTTCTTTGATGAAGTTTGTGTAAAGTAAGTTTGGCTTCAAACACAACGGTTGTATCCAATACCCATGTTTTAGATATTGGTACATTCAAATTGAAAAATATGTTCAAATTTTAAAGAAAAATGTACCTTTCAGTAGATATAACTTCAAACATTAATAGTTTAGATGCTTTTGGATACCTATGTATAGAACTTCATAGATTCCTAAACAATAATGTTACAAGAAATCATATACCTCATAAGAATAAACCTTAACTATTGAATCTTTCATCCTAGACCTAACAAACCTCACAATTATTTAGATCTTATTTCAAACACATAAATATTATCTCTAGAGAACTTAGGACTCACTTGATTATGTAACTTGTAATATCTTGTTGTCTAGAAAATATGTATCCCTAGGAACACAATAAAAGTATTGAATATAAAAAAGTATAGAAGATATTGTTAGACCTATTAAGTCTCCTTTTTTATACCAAAGGTTAGATTTTTAGGATCTTTCTAAATCTAAACCTTTCCCTATTAGTAGTGTGATTATTTATCAAACTATTTAGAAAAAAAAATTAGTATCTATATTATATCCTGTTATATCTAATAATGCATGATATTATTTACTTCAGCTTTGATGATGATGTAACGCACATGCAAACCTGGTTAAGCTATAAAATATCACTATAAAAAATATATATATATAAGATGTATTTTTTTACTTAGAAAGGGGTATTATAAATAGTTTTAGGATTGTGCACTATCTTAGAAATAAATTCTTCCATAGAATTTTTAAATCATTATTTTCTCTAGTGTCAAAAGTGTTTTCTTTTAAAAGTAATTCTGGAGTGATGTGGTATTCTGGAGTGGTACCTTCTAATGGTGAAGAGGAAGAGGCGGTGGAGATCATTATGGAGGATCCATTTTGGATAGGTAAGTCCTCAACCTGTGGTGTTTTCCCTTAGTGGGATCCTGGGGTCTCTTGTCGAGGGTTTGCTAATTTTTGTGTTGAGAAGAGCTCTCTATCCTATGCCAGTGCGGTTTCGGGAGCTCATGTTGAGGGAGAGTTCCCTCCTTGTTTGGTGGATGGTAACTCCCTCAAAATCCATGTTTCGGATGCTACTGTGGACATATTTCTTAAGAATGGGACTTGGGATTTGATTGGCAAGTTGGCTGGGGGGCACCTTGAGTTAGACTCTTTGAAATGATGGGCCCTTTCTAAATGGAGGCCGAAGGGCTCCTTGGACTTAGCGTTGCTCCCTTGGAAATTTTTCCTCATAAGGCTTTCATGTGAGGAGGATTCGAGGAGAATTCTTTAAGGTGGCCCTTGGGTTTTTGGGAGGCGAGGCATTTTTATGAGAAGATAGAGTCATGATTTCAATACTGCCACTCAAAGAGTTAATATTGTCCTGATTTGGGTTCGTCTTCCTGAGTTTTTGACTCACATGTGGCATGAAAGTGTTTTTCATTGAGTTTCTGAAGTGATCAGGGATTTTTTTGCTTTCGATAAAATATCTTTATCTCATTCTCGTCGCTAGTTCATTCGGATGTGCTTATTGGTTGACATTGAGAAATCTCTCCCTACTTCTGTGGAATTGGTATCTCTAGTTGTGACTGTAATTTAGTTTGTTGTTCATGAAAATAAACCCCAGGCTTGTCAACATTGTGGTATGGATGGCCATCACCAGAACTTATGCCCAAAGAAACGTAAAGCTGATCTTTCCAATTCTGGTAATGCGGATAAGTCTGGTCCTTTACCCTCTGATGTATCTTTTTTGGAAAAGTAGAATGTATGGCAAACCCTGGAAAAAAAGAATAGAATCTAGAAAAAGAAGACTCCTTATGCTTTTCAAGGTTCGAAAGGAAAGAAGATTGTGTCTTCTGGCCCTATTGTTGGCGGTCCTGGTGTCGCTTCTCTTAATGAGAATTGTCACTCTCCTCCTCCCAAGTCCCTCTCCTATGGGGGAAATTTAGAGGTTATTTTGGTGGGGAAGGATAGTCCTCTCTCGAATTCATTTTTGGGTTTGGAATGTCTCGAGGCGGAAGAAGCTCCTATTCAAAAAACTCCTTTGAAGGTGGCCTCTCCTGTTGTTTCAAAGTCCTCTCCAGTTGGAAGTTTTTTGGAGATGGTTGGGTCTCCTAAGATTGTCATTGAAAAGGGCTCTTCGGGCCCTAAAACTATAAGTCTTCGTAAAATACCAGTGGATGTCGGCTTTCCCAAGAAGGTTGGTAGACCTCCTTCTAAGTCCGGCAGGAAGAGGTCCACTGATGTGGCATTGGAAGATGGTGGTCAAGTCCGTCTTATTGTTGAAGGTGATATTGGAGAGAAACAACTCAGATTGGATGGGTTTATTTCCCCACAAGCTAGGGGAATTGGCAAGAAACTTTCTTTTTAATTGGTCATGAAGATATGCTCATGGAATATTAGGGGACTCAATAGTGCCTCTAAAAAGCATCTTCTTACGTCTTTACGTAAGGAGAAACTTCCTGATATTTTATGTATTCAAGAGTCAAAACTTGAGGCTTCGGATTGGGATGTTACCCATAAGTTAATTTGGAAAGATGCGGGTTTTATGGCTTCTGAGGCTATTGGCTCTGCTGGTGGTCTCCTTTTCTTTTGGGATGCATCCAAGTTTGAGGGCCATGTTATTTCGTCATCCAGTAGAATTATTAATATTCTTTCTTGGAGTAAATCCTCTCGCAGATGTTGGGTGATGTCAAACATCTACGCGCCTAACTCTTTTTTTGATAGACACAGATTTTGGTCCCTTCTTTTGGATATGAGGGCTACTTTTCAGCACGAGTCTTGGCTAGTGGTGGGAAATTTCAATTCTCCTATTTTTACTTCTGAAAAGTGAGGTGGTAATGTCGTGGATGAGAGAAGCATGTCGGATTTCCATGATTTCATCAATCAATTTGTTCTTCGTGACATTGACCTCTCGAGAGTCAAGTTTACTTGGAGTAATCGGAGGATAGGTAATGGCCTTATTTTGAGTAGATTGGACAAAATGTTAGCTTCACATTCTTCTATGGAATTATTCGGGGATGCCTCTTTACATGCTCTTCCTCGCATTGGATCGGATCATAATCCTTTGTGGCTTGTTATTCCTAAGGGGCTTCCTTTTCTTCCCCGTTCGTTCTGATTCGAAGTTATGTGGTGTTCCCACCCTAATTTCGAAGCTAGAGTTTTGAGTGGTGGTAAGTTCCTGCTCCTGGTGCTGGTATACACAAATTGCTATTTAAGCTAAGAAGGATTAGAGATAACCTCAAGTTGTGGAACAAATTCTCTTTTCAAAATTTGTTTTAGGAAAAAGAAAGGCTAAAGTCTCTCATGTCTTCCATTGAATCCAAGATTGAAAGTCATGATCTCTCTGAAGATTTACTTTCTAAGGAAATATCTGTTCTTTGCACTTTCCATGACATTCAGGCTAAAGAAGAACTCTTTTGGAAGCATAAGTCCAGGGAGTTGTGGCTCAAGGAAGGTGATAGGAATACGTGTTTTTTCATTTTTCTACCCTTCGATGGTGGTAGTTCTACTGATATCTTAGAAATCATGCAAGAAGTGGTGGATTTCTTCAGTTCGTTGTTGTGCTCCTTGCCTCCCCGTGACTAGGTGGTAGAGGTTAAAATGCTGGAGGCTATTCCCTATTTGGTTACGGGTGAAATTAATGATTCTCTTATTACCCCGCTTACGGATGATGAGATTCTTTCTACCACCAAGTCTTTGGGCCTGTTAAAGGATCCTGGTCTAGATGGTTTCCCACCCATTTTTTTCCAAAAATATTGGCATATCTGTGGGAAGGATGTTTGTGAAGCCATTAGGCATATCCAAACCTCGAGGACTTTCCCAAGGGCGTTGAATTCTACATTTCTAGCTTTGATTCCCAAGAAGGATTCTTCGTCTTTGTTCAATGACTTCAGACCAATAAGTTTGTGTAATACAGTTTATAAAATTTTCTCCAAGATTATGATTAATAGGTTAAAACCCATTTTGTCTTCCATTATTGACGAAACTCAAAGCGGTTTTGTTCCAGGAAGATAAATTTTGGACGGGACGATTGTTATCCATGAGCTTCTTCATTCGGCTTAGAAAAGCGGACGGGCAGTTTTTTTCCTTAAATTGGATGTTAATAATGCTTATGACAGGGTTTCTTGGCCCTTTTATTCTTTGTCCTTAGAAATTTTAGCTTCTGTGATGCTTGGGTTAGTCTAATGGAGGCTGCTATTTCTTCAGCTTGGTTCTCAATTTTGATAAATAGATCCTCGGCCAGTTTTTTCAACTCGTTGAGAGGCTTGCGCCAGGGTGATCCGATCTCCCATTTCTCTTTATTATTATGGCAAAGGCCCTCAGGTGCACAATTAAGGTGTGGGGTTCAAAGTTTGGTGCCAGTTTGGCTATGCAGATCCCCCTATTTTGCATCAATAGTTTGCTGATGACACAATGATTTCCTATTTGGCATCAATTTTCCATGCTAGAGATATTAAAAGAATTTTAGATTGTTACGGGAGAGCCTCTGGTCAGCTGATTAACTTCCTTAGAAGCAGCATTTTCTTCACTAATGCTCCTAAGATTCGTCAGCATAGGATTGCATCCTTATTGGGATGTTGGATTGTTTCTCTCCAAATCACGTATTTGGGTCTTCCTTTGTTCTATGGGCATTTGAAAAATGAGTTTTGGACTCCGATTGTGGAGAGGATTCAACAGAAACTTTCTTCGAATAAGGGCACTCTTTTAAGTCAGGCTAGTAAAGTTACTCTCATCCAAAGTACTCTTCAAAGCATTCTGATTTATTTTTTGTCCATTTTCAATGTTCCTGCTAAAGTGGCGGTAAAATTTGATAGTATTTGTAAGGATTTCTTATGGGTGGGCCTGAAGCTAAAAGGTAAGATCCATATTTGTTCCTGGGAACAAGTTTGTCTAAGGAAAAAATATGGAGGTCTTAACTTGAAGAATTTCGCGCTCATGAATAGGGCCTTGGTTGCTAAACAAGCTTGGAGAGTCGATTCCGGGGTGGATAGTCTTTGGTGTCACATTTTGGCTGTCAAATACCAATTCATAAATTTTTTATCCGATCCTCTCCCCTCAGATGGTTCTGCCTTCTGGAAAAGCATCATAAAATATAGGGACTTCATTAAATTTAACAGTTCCTGGGTGGTTGGAAATGGCAGATTAGTTTTATTCTAGGATGATCAGTGGCTTAGGGATCATCCCTTGGTGGAGGATCAATGTTACGGTGATTTATGTGTGCTCTCTAAGGAAGCCGGTTTTATCAAAGTGGAGGATTTCATTATTTTCCAAGACAATCAAAGGACCTGGTTGCTGGCCTCGCCATTTATTCGAACTATTCAGGATCACAGGGACTGGAGTTCTATTCTGGTGGAAATTCACCATTATGTGCTTTGTAGAGAGGAAAGGGGGGATAGGTTGGTTTAGAACAGTGATAGTGAGGTCAGCTTTACAGTGAGATCTGCTTACTCTATTTTATGCCCTCAAGAAAATGATGCTTGGCCCTAGGATAAAATTTGGGTGAAGAATCTGACGCCTAAAATCAACATCTTTTATTGGCTGGCTATCCAAAATAAAATTCTAACGATTGACAATCTTCTTAAGCGGGGATTCAATTTGGTCAATCGCTATTTTTTGTGTAAGTAGAGATGGGAATCTGTTTCTCATTTTCTTCTCATATGCAGGGTGTTTCAGAAAAATTTATATTTTTGTCTTCAGCAAATTGGGTTATCTTGGGTGCACCCAAATTCCATTATTGATATGTTCAATCAGTGGTCATCTCCTTTTCGGTCGCCTCATATGAAATACTTCTGGAGATTCCTATTGCCTCATATTTTATGGGGAGTGTGGAAGGAATAAAATGCTCGAGTTTTCAAAAATAAAGAGGGTGACCTGACTCATATTTGCTATAGAATTCTTTGGAAGGTTGGTGAAAACGTTGTTGCCGCTCTCAAGGAGACCCTCCCTTCTATTACAAAGGATCATCCTGACTATTTTGTGGATTTAAAATTGGGCTTTTGTCCAGATCTGAAACCTCCCCCGGTGCCCAATATTCGCAAATCTGTTAAGTGGTCCCCACCTCCTCTTGGGTGGCTAAAACTGAATTTCAACGGTGCATCGAAGGGAAATCCTGGCAAAGCCGGTGTGGGTGGTTTAATTAGAGATCATCTTGGTGATATCGTTCTGGCCTTTTCTAAAGATCTAGGTTTTCAATCTTCCCACTTTGCTGAGTGTAGAGCTATCTATAGGGGTATTTTCTTATTAAAGGATTTTGGAGGGCGCAGGGTCATAATTGAAGGTGATTCGTTGAAAACAATGAATTTGCTGAAAGGTTCGTGTTGTTCGTGTTGGCATTTTTCTATTCTCATTGACGAATCCAAGGCCCACCTTTCTTCGTTCGATGATTTCTCTATTAGCCACGTGTATAGGGAAGGAAACATGACGGTCGATGTTTTGGCTAATTTAGCTATTGGAAGTCAGGGGTTTAAGATTTGGTACTCAGACATTTCAACATAGTTGATCAGACTGGTTAATGATGATAAGCCATCAAGTTGATTACCTTAGAATTGGGACTCTAATGATGTTTCAGCGTTTGTTGAGAATGTCGGTTGATAAGCTCGAAGACATGGTTAGTGGGCAACTGTTGTCTTGTTTAATGGCCTATCTTCTCTTGGCGATTTTCAAATTTCAAATTCAAATTTTAAACAAGTGTTTTAGGATGGGGAGTTTGGTGGCCTCATTTAATTCTACTTTTATGGGGGAGAGCTTCGATTCAAATTTTAAATCTTGTCCCATTCTATATTCTACTAAGATTTGGTGGTTGGCCTTAGACATCGTGATGATCACTTCCATTTATGATGTTAGATGGCAGGCGTGGTGCAGTTCACTGAAGGGTCCCATTTGGAGGGGCTTTTTTAAATTCTAGTTCTCCTTTGCTCCACTATTTGTTCTTTGGGGATTGGAGTTCTCTGGGAGTCATGCTGATGGCGGTTGCTCAGTGTACTTGGTGGGATTTTAGTCCTTTTTGCGTCAGGGGAAGCTTTGATTTTAGTACGTTTCTTCAGATTGCCCATGTCAGATGGTTTTATGGGCCCTTTTTTTTTAGACTTCTGATTAAGCATTTTCATTCTTTTGGACTGGAAGATCTGACTTCTGGAACGTTCGGGCGTATGGTTTCAAGGTTTTGTGATCATCACCCCCTTTTTGAAATGGGTGCCTCGTGGTCTGTGCTATTTGATGGTTTATTCCTAAGCACGGTTGTTGGTGGTCTTCCCAAGTTTGGATGGAGGTGGTGGTTGGGAACTTCCCTTCTCAGATTTTTAATTAATTTCTTTTCTCTGTCCCTCTTTTATCCCTTGGATATAGATAAGTTGAAACTTACCCTTGATTTGATGGAGAATGTTTCAAGTCTGGCGGCTAATGTTACTCAAGGTGTTCAAATGTTAGGGTAGAACCTTCTCAGTTCTCCTTTCTTTGTCTCCTTTTGGTCTGGCTTCCGCCCTTGTTCTGGTTTACCTTTGGTTTCTTCCAGGTTTGTTTTGGGGTTTTCTCCCATTTGATCTTCCTTGTAGTGGTTGTGGGATCCCGTTAAAACCCTCTGTTTTTAATAGTACCAAAAAAAAAAGTGTTTTCTTTCCTAAGACTCCTCATCCCTCATTCTCTATGCTTTAATTTGGTTTATCCTCACTGCTATCATGTTCTCTTGAGGAATACCACTTATAGCCATGGGTTGAGATGAGGAAATGGTGCCACAACCATGTCCTAATACCAAGTGTGAATCTTGTATGTTAGAACATAGTTTATATTTTACATGAAAGGAATCCATATTGCCCCATTGAAGCCCACATAAAAAGCCTTATCTCTAAAATTCACCAATGTCATTTTATGTGTTGCTTGAATTTCCATCTTTGATTGAAAACCCATGTTAATTCTTGCAAAGCTCAATTCTCTCCAATCTTCCCACATACCACCAACAATGATCAAATTTTGAATTTGTTATTTTATGTCTTTTTTATCTAAGAATCTCATATTTTCCATATTATAATTTTTAAAAGCTATATTTTTTAATTATATGTAAAAGTGCCATCAAGTTGTCATTTTAATTGATTATGTATAAATATTTGAAAAGGAACCATCATATTACATAATAATTGTGTTAAGCATATTATGTCTCAATATCCAAATCTAAATATTTAATTTAAAAATTTACATTTTTAAGTATTTGATTTCATATGATTTAATAAATCATTAATAATTTATTTAAGAAAAAATATATTTTATGTTTAACTATTTACTATAAAATAAAATGTGTAAAACTTAAATAATAAAAAAGTGCTATCACTTTAAAAATATATATAATAATTAAAAAAAAAACAGTGGAAAAAAAATCACAACCAAGAAACAACAACTAAATCAAAATTATTAAATAAAATTATAAATAACGGATCAATTAGAACAATGAAGCCTAAAGGATTTATATGCAAACGTCCATGAAAAAGATTCCCAAAGACCAAAGAATACCCGTATGCTGCTTAAAACGAATTAAGAGCCAAAGACAGCTACATAATTTTTTAAAATAATAGTATTAATAATAATGTGCATTCTATTTAGATCGAAGAACTGTGAGTGTCTGCATCAATATGACGCATTACATAACCCTAATGTCATCCACGCTATATATTGTGTATTGCTCCCTATTGGAAGATCCTTGACGTCTAGACATTACTCAAACACACGCCTAATCTTTTAGGATTGAAATATGAGGAACAAAATAGGTCAATATATGAATTTTCTAAGATATCCGTGCATGGAATTCTTCCGTGGACAATGATGAAAATCTTGCGTTTGCCTTCTCTGACTAACTCTTAACAGTTATCTTGTTTGTCCTCCATGCCTCCATGCAACTGCAGAGAATAAAAGAAGTCAGCGCCACAGAATACATATCCTTTCTTCTTTCATATTCCATTCAGTGGCACATGTGATGCTTTTATTCAGCCCTCTCTCACCACAAAGAAAAGTATGGGCTTTGCTTTCACGGCTTGTTCTAGTGAATAAAAATAAATAAAATGATCATATATTAGGTCGAAAATTAGAAATTTGATTGAATGTAAGTAAAATTTGTTATCTGGTCAACTATACCTTACGTAGCTTCATGGATTACTGTACTCACTTGATAAATAGCTAACGCCAGCATCTAAGATTATTTAACACATTTGATATAAAGCATTACACAATATAATATTTATATATTTATATATTACATAGTTTTAAACGGTTAAATATTTTTAAATTATTTTAAAAATTATAAAAGTGAAAACTTAAATTAGTTTTTAATGTTTATATTATTGTAGGTTATATGTTGTGTATGCAACATGTATTATTCAACCAAATTGTAATTACAAATGGAATGAACTGTTCATGTAGTTTAAATTCTATATTTTGATTGAAATTGGCATAAGTTATTTTCATTGAATGCATGAATAGATTAGATGAAACTTGGTTTAAATTTATACTATGATGGAAATTGTGAGTGGCATTAGAATTTGATCAAATTCATGAAGTATGGTTGTATGACCATAGCTATTTTATACCTTGAAGATTGAAATGGTTATAATAATTTAATATGAATCATAACTAGAGAGTAGAGAGTAGAATATCACCTACCTAATCATGCTTCATAACTTAGTTGAATCTATCTAACTTCAAAATGACTATGTTAAATCAAATACATTATGGAATATAGATAGGAACTCCACAATTTTTTAGGTGTGAATAAATGAAACAAAACAAATCCTGAAGGATATTATCTCATAACCTCTATCTTTCTTCTTTGCTGATTTTTCCTTTATTAGATGATACTTTTATCAAAGTTACATAAATGATCTTATTTATAATAAAGTTGTAGTCCCTTGATCCTTCTATATTTAAAACATTAATGATTTTAATTAGATGTTTTTATTTACTCCATTAAAATTTATATTCATATTTGGAACTTTGGCAACCTTCGAATATTTTTTTTTTTTAATTAATTATATGGAATTGAGACGAGTCCCATTCATATTACATTATCACTACATAGTGGTATTATAATAAATATTGGATATAATCCATTTATCATTTGGAAATATTTGAACTTTCGCTAATACAACTTGACATTTGAATAAAATTTGTATATAAGTTTTCAAATATTTTAATTTCACTTTTACCTTTAGCCTTTGGTCATCGATTCTTTATATGATTCTATGATTCTCTCAAAAGGTAATAATTCTCTATTTAGGATATTATTTTGAGAAGTGGTACTTATAGTTTTTTTTATATTGAACATCGTTTACAAATATTTACAAATATCAGCGCTCGTTCGAGCAAACACAAGAGGAATTGACCTCACAACCACATGAATAATAATAACTAGGCAACTGCCATTACACCAAATACTTTCCAATCTCAAAGTTTCCATAAATAGTTATAAAACTTACCATTATTATACCTTGTCAATTCTTAAAAGTAGTTTTCAATTACACAAGAAAATAAGAGAAGTAAATGATAATATTGAATTATGCTTTTATTATTTTATATTGAATGTTATTAGAGGTTCTAGTTAAATAGAATATCAAGAAAAGTCTATGGCTAGAATAAGCCACATTTGTGTAGAAACCCTTGTGTTAGTGAGACTTTAGAATTTTGAATTCCAAACTTTATATCTTAAATCATTTATATATCAGCTTCTATATTCAAAATTTAAATCTTTGAGCTTTTAATTTTTGAAATTGGGATTATTAGCTTTGAAAATTTGAGTCTCTAGACTTCATATTTTTACTTTAAATCCATAATATTTTTATATATGAGTTTTTCTTATTGGGATAGGTTTCAATGTACATGTTTAAAATTGGGTAGTGTCCATTCCTAACATATATTAACCCTTTAAATTTTGCATGTGTAATAGTATAGATATATTTTGAATTATATTATGTCACCTTAAGTTTGAACATGAAAATCCTTAGATAGAGTAAAAAATTTAATCCTTATTTATAGTCAACATTGGTTGACCAAAGGGAATTAGTATAATCATTATAAGTAGATGATCTAAAATTAAGTAATTTAACTTTTAAAAAAATGATTTCTTCCTTATGAAGAATAGGTCCATAGCAAATCTCACTTTAAACAAGTTTATCTTTTTTTAATGAACTTTTTGTAAAGTACATTTGACTTCAAATTTAACACAATAATTATTTTAGACATTGGTGTATTCAAAATAAACCTTCCCATAAGCATGTTTAAATTTGAAGGAATAGTTTATATTTTAGTAGGTTTGACATCACCTACACAATCATTAATAGTTTAGGTGTTTTTGGATACCCATATATTAAACTTGGTTAGATTCTATACATTGTTGTTATAAGAAATTATAAACCTTCTGAGAATAAACCTTAACTATTGAAACCTTCAACTTTGACCTAATAAACATTACTATTACATCCTATTTCAACCATGCAAATATTATCTATAGAGAACTTGTCCTCACTTGAGAAACTAACTTGTAGTATTTTGTTGTATAGCAAATTTGGATCTCTAGGAACACAAAATAGGTTTTTAATATAGGAAATTTTACAATATATTGTTACATGTATTGAGTCTCTTTTGCTTATACCAAATGTGGAATTTTTAGGATTGTTCTATATCTTAACCTTTCCCCACAAATAGTGTAATTGTTGAATGACCTCTTCATAAAATAAAGTTAGTAACTACATAATATCCATTTCTACCTAATAATGTATGATACTATTTACTTAAGCATGCTTGATGATGTAACCCACATGCAAACCTAGTTAAACTGTGAAATATCACTATAATAAACAAGAAATATAACATATGTTTTCTACCACCACATATTAATCATAGGTGTGAACCTTGGGTATCAAAACATAGTTTGTTTTATGCTTAAAAAGAATCCATGTGAACCCAATAAATCCAAATTGGCCTCCTAAAGACTCATCTCAAAAGCCTTATCTCTAAAAATCACCAATGTTCTTCTTCATGTGCCACTTGAATTTCTAAGTTTGATTCAAAATGGAGGTTAATTCTTTTAAAAATAAATCCTCTCCAATATTTCCACATACCACCAACAATAATAAAATTTTAGATTTGTTATTTTATGTCTTTATTGTCTCATAGTCTCATATTTTCTATAGTATAATTTTGTTCACTGTTGAAAGTGACTTGATCTTATTGAAAAAAGAAGAGTACAGCATTCACAAAATAATGGGTGATATAGAAGCAAACCCTAAAAACCCTAGGATTTTCCTAGCTAATGGGAGGATCAAATAGGATTAGGGTTTGTGGGAATTGAATCCCACCCAAAACCACCACTGCCCTAAAATGAAATGTGGCTTGTGATTTGAGGCAAAGTGGTAGCCAAGTAGAATGATGACCCCCAATGGTAATACTATGGCATAAAGCATAATACTTTAGTGGTACACTACTCCTATGGGTAAGGACTATGAGCAATCATCATCTCGAGTGTTTTTCATGTTTTGCTTCAGATTAAAGAACAATGTTGCTCTTGAGGTTCAACATCTACTAACTATGTCGGATCATTGGACGGGTCCCATATTATAATTTTCAAAAACCATATTTTTAAAATATACATTTTTTAATTATGAATAGATATGTCATCAACTTATCATTTTAAATTGGTTATATGTTGCTCATATAGATTTTAAAAGATCCCATCATACTACATAAAAATTACATTAAGCATATTATATGTCAACATTAATCTAAATATTCATATTAAAATTTTTTATTTTTAATAATTTTATCTCATATCATTTAATAAATCATTAATAATTTATTTAACAAAAAAATACTTAATTATTAATTTTATACTATAAAATAAATAAATAAAAACAACATTTTTTTAATTTTTTTTGTTTTTATATAAAAAATGCAATCATTATATTACATTAAAAAAGAAATATATTACACTAATTTAAAAAAAAAAAAAAAAATAATCATATGCTAAAGTCAATGGTAAAGAGAACCTAAACAAAAATTATTAAACAAAATTAAACTGTAAACTATTCATACACCAAGAACTATAAAACCAAAAGGATTTATATCAAACGTCCATTGAAAAGAATCCCAAAGATTTAAATATATACATTACAAAGCATACACATACGCTAAAACAAATTAAGAGCCAAAAACAACTACATAATGTTTTAAAATAATAATAACAATGTGCATTCTATTTATATCTGATGACCGTGTCTGCATCAATATGACGCATTAAATAACCCTAACCTCATCCACGCTATATGTTGTGTATTTCTTCCCTATTGGAAGATCCGTCTAATCTTTTACCACAGAAATATGACGAACAAAATAGGTCAACATATGAATTCGTTCAGATGTCCGTACGTGGAATTCTTCCACGAACAATGATGAAATCTTGCCTTTGCCTTTGCCTTCTCTGCCTAACTCTTAACGGTCATCTCCTTTGTCCTCCATGCAACTGTAAAGAATAAAAGAAATCGGTACCACAGAATACATATTCTTTCTTCACTCTTACCACAAAGAAAAAGTATGGGCTTTGCTTTCAAGATTAACCCATAGATAATAGATAGATACAGCTTTTACTCAACATTTTAATAATTCATAGATAATAGATAGATACAGCCAGCGTCGTAGAATACTCTCCGTGATTCACTCACACTACTAGATTATATGATATAAGCGTTTCGAGGTTGAGATATTGCAAGGGCTTAAACCTGTGCTGAGATTTGCACAGCTTTGAATTTTTTGCACCAATGGGAATCGTCTTCCGATCTCATAATAATAACATTAACGTACAGGTCAATTTTTGATGACATATTTTTCTTAGTGTAGTCCCTACAACAAATAATCTCTCAAACCACAGTCCTGACGTGAACTCGACGTAAGAATTTCTCTGCCCTTTTGAATTTAGAACTCTAGTCATGTTCGACTTACACCGACGCGTGATACTTTCCAAATAATAATTGCCGGCTGAATTCATAAAGAATTAAGTCATGCTGTAATTCATGCTGTACTGTCTTAAGTCCAATTTTTCATGTACCATTGCTGGCTGAATTCATAAAGAATTAATTGAAAGCAACCTCCACAGATCATCACGCAAAGAGATAAACAATTTGGGTCTCTTTTAATAAATGGAGTCACCGTCCTCGTTGACATTCGGCAGACATCAATTCATTCTCTGGGAAATTTAGAGCACGGTGGCCATATTCAAATAGTTATATAATCATATTTAGTGTGATATCTTTGAGTGGATTCAGCAGAGTCCACCCCGGTGACAGGACATTCATGAGATTCGTGGGATGTGCTCAGGGAAACGTGAAGTACTTTATGATTATCATTCACCATTTCGAATTGTCTATTCAAAATCTCAACGTCCAATATTGACAAAAATCCTTATCAATTTCATATATATATAGTACCAGTTATAATATGATCTCCTCCTTCCTCTCCACGCCGCTCCTCCACCACCAACCTGATTACTTTTATGAAGTCAAATGTTGGTAGATGTATGTCTGCAGGACACACCTAATGTTGACTTTTTATTGTGGTAACCTAAGTTTTAATTATAGGAGATTTTCCTTATGTCTTTTATGGTTTTAGTTGTGCTATTAATTATATTTAATATTATTTTAAAAAATTAATAAATGTTAATCAAAACTTTTATTTTTTTGTATTTATAAAATATTCATAAATAACATTAAAAAAATATAAAAAATTAAATTTATTTAACAACACAAAATATCAAGTTTATAAACAATAAAATAAATAAATAAATCTAGGTACCTTTTTGGTGAGCAATGGAAAAACAGTGTAATACCTTTTTGGTGAGCAATGCAAAAACAGTGTAATAAACGATTTATGGTTTAGTGTTGTTCTTAATCGTTTTATATTGCTATAATAAGATTTCGTTCCACATGATAAAAATCATTGAATTGAAAGATTATTTATATTACTAATTATAGCTGCCGTAGTGATTATACTATTCTTGCACCACTACGTGTAATGTTTCGTATTTTTATGTAGATATAATAAATGTTTTTTTTTATATAATAATCGAAAATTACAGTCTTAGTTTTAGGAGATAGAACAATCATTTGGGTTTGATTTTTATGAAAATATTTATGTATTAAATTATTTATTAATAAGTTTAACTTCTATAAAAAAATTATAATAAAATAAATATATTAAATCTTAAAAAAATTTAAAACTAATCAAATCTTAAAAAATATACTAAAAATAAAAACCATTAAAATAACAATATAATTTTTAAAGTCTTTTCTAAGTAACGCTATGGCACCGACTGATTTATTCAAGTCAGCCATAGTGGTCCTTAAGAAAAAGCTCTTTTGCTTCGTTAAATATTTGATATTTAATTTGGAAGTAGTTTTTTTAGTTTTTATGATGGAATTTTGTTTTTCTTTCCATACTTCTTTTCCTTTTGGGATAAATATATCTTAATAAACATTTCTTATATTAATTAAATTATTATTTTTTTCTAAAACTACTGAGACACAAAAACCACTAACAATGTAGTTTTTAAAATACAAATCATAAATCCTAACTTTCAACAAAGAAGCAATATTTTCGAAGTAATGCTATGGAACCGACTGATTTATTCAAGTCAGCCATAGTTGCCCTTATGAAAAAGCTCCTTTAGTTTTGCTTCCTTTAAATATTTCATTTTCAATTAAAAAAAAATGAAAAGTAATTATTAAATTATTTATTATTATTCATGTAAGATTATGATTTATTTTAATTAAATTATTATTTTTTATTTATAATATTAATTTTTAAATTATAGATTTTAAAGAGTTAAAAAGATATTATTTTATAATTAGTCTTACATTTCAAACTCTAATATTTTATTAACATAATTTTTTTTTTTAAATATATAAAATTTATTTTCATTAAAAAAATATAATTATTCTAAAAATATTAAATATATATATATATATATATATATATATATATATATATATATATATATATATATATATATATATTATCAAGCAACATTTTATTTTACTCTAAGCTAGTGAGTATTAAGATATAATACGACTTGAAATTACAATCATGGTTAACTTCTTGTTATTTTATAGGAAATTGATTTTTTCCATGTTAAAAGAAAGCATAGGAGATAAGCATGGTTAATTTGTATGTTGTTTTTATTGCAAATTACTTATATAAAAGTTTTAAAGAATTTTATTTGTTATTAGGTAATTATATTTTATATATTTTCCTTTTTATTAAATATATTATTTATTTGTATCAAATACTTGATATCATTTTCAAAATATTTCTTGATCTTTTGAAATAAAATGTGCAATCAAAATAAAATAAGCAATATTATGGGTATACTTTTAAAAAAAAAAAATCTATGAAAAATCTAACTTATCTTCTTGAAGGAATTTGATTTTTTAGAGTGTTTGAATAGTAAAATGTCGAGGAAAATTTAATGAATATTTAAAATATAAATATTAAAATAATAAGAAAAATTTAATAAATATTTCAAATATTTTAATATAACTTGAAAATTAACGAAGACCATTTTCATTCGCTTTTTGATTTTTTGGGTTTTTGGCTTAATTTATACGTTATCTATATATTTTCAAAAAATAATTTAAGTCCTAAATATTTCATCATATATCTATAAAAAAAATCTTGATATTTTACATATTCACAATATATATTTTGTGAACATTGATTTTGTTATTTTTTGTACTATTATCCATAAGCATTGTATTGTGTAATAAAATTGATCTTAGGGGGCTTCAAACATTTGATAGAAGTTTGAGACATAATTTTATTTTCTTTGAATAAGTATTAAGTAGTCAAACTTGTGGATCACACTCTTCTTGTACATATATTAACGCATATTTCATTTGAAATTCCATGGAATCTAAAACATGTTTAATAATTCCTTTAGTATATATTGAAAAAGAAAATATACTCAAATAAGAATTCTAAAATATATTTTAGTAAACCCTTTATTTATATATACAATAATAATATTTTTACCAAGACTAATTCACACATATATTCACAAGGCTTTAATTTAGTAGAATATTATAGTAATTCTTGGAAATAAATACATTAATTAAAAAAATATATAGTTTTTTAACTTTAAAATATACTCTATTTGCATATAATAACATTTGAGATAAGTTTTAGTTCAAATAAAACCTTTTACAAGTAGTTTTGGTTTGGTTTTCTTTAAATATCTAAAATGAATAATTAGATATACTTTTATTAATTATTTTCAAGTATCTCTTCTTAATTTATTTCATATGATGCACTAGAAATGTACAAGAATTCAATGATATAATTTATTTAATTTTCAAATATCCATCATATGCCCAACTAAAAGTAAGTTTAATATAACATTTCTCTCTATTAGATAAAATGATTATACTTCATTATCTTTATAATAAGTATCTATGGGTAAGAAGAAAACAACATATCTAACTTTACTTGTATGAATTATTTCACATTGAGGTGAATGCCAAACAAATACAAACTTCATGTCCTCCATCTAGTGAAACTTTTTAAGAATGGATGGTAATATTTTACTATCCAAATATACAAATGATAATACAATAATTATCTTTTAAAAGTAAATGGAAAATCAAGGGTTGAACTCTCTTTGATAACACTTATAAAGGGTACATCTAAAATTAGGATTTAGTAGTTTAGTTTTGATTAATTCTAGTACTTTGAAAGATTCCTTCTGCTAATAATATCAATTATTGATTTCATTTAAATCAATTATATTGGATGAACTTGAAAATTAAATATGAATTGGAGCTTGTACCAAAAACTTCAAAAAATAAATAATAACATATGAGTAACACTTGTTTATTAATATGAAAAGAGCCTTAAGATAAATAAGTCATGCAATCATTACCTTAAATAAAATCCATAATGAACATCTTCAATATTTGAATCAACATAAGGAAAACAAAAATTTTCACACTAGTGAAAATCATGCATTCATAATTTAATCATATTTGATTGGATAATGATAAATACTATGAAAATATACTTTAATAAATTATTTTTACCTTGGGTCAAAATGACTCAATTTTTTAGGGTACTAAATCTACATGTGTTTGGTATGATACCTATGAGAGTTATCTAGGGATATGATATTATGTTGTATATCATTGAGATGGATAATTTATATGGGCCATATAAAACCTATGGTTTGTTGTATTGGATATTGTAATGTAATAACAAGTTTATTAAGTGTTAAGAGTAAACTTAGATTAGGGTTATAATCTCAATGGGTGAAGAGTATATAATGAAGAGATGGGGAAATTGTATTAATCTATTTGAATTGATTACTTTCTTGTGTATGTATTTTCTCATGAAATAACTATCTCATCTTAGGAGATATTATGGAGTTATTTATCTAGTAAGAAGGATATTGTCATACCTTAGGGGTATTACTTATATTCATATCTCTAATGGATTATTAAGTTAATATAATAAAATAATATGGCAAATAAGGATGAAATGGATGACTCCATAAAAATTAACCATTAGGCTTGGAAATGTCTCCTAAATTGTAAAATATTTAGGTTTCATAAATAATATATTTTTCTAATGATGTATAAACCAAAATTTTCTTACATTAGTGGGTGGATACTCAATGGTATTTTATTTACAAATTTTGTAAACATATTTATAAATAATTGTTACATACTATCTTATATCACTCCTATACATCGTAATATGTAGAATCTTGACAAATAAGCATTTATATACCAAGGTGGGGTACCTCCTTCTTAACCCTAGTTTTCCTAAATATCATCTTAAATACGATTCTAATTTATATTTAGAATGGTGGTATATTTGAGAGTCTTATAGATTATTTTCTAGATTATAAATATTATTTGGCTATTTGACTACACTCATAACACAACAAATTTTCCATATGTAACATCAATAAAAGTATTTGGATTTCATAATGCTTGATGTAATATTATATGTATAATTAAAGCTAATTGTATTTTGTTTAATTGATTTAGAACCATATTTGGTCTTATAGGAAATAGAAAAACATAACTAAAACATAAGTTTTATCAACATTACAAAAATCCAACTTAAGTTGGCTATATGATTTGGATAAGAATGTATGTGTTACAAATAGTAATAAATATTTTCAAGTAGATTCACATAAAAATTGTTATGTTATTTTTCCCTTTCTATGTGAGCAAGCACATTTAAATTTTAATAGATTATTTTATAGCTATTGAAGGAAAAAAGAAAATATAAGGTGTATATATGCATTTTGTGTTAAAACATAAAATAAGGTTTGATACATTGATTGATTTTTATTTTTTAATAAACTAAAATATACTTACCTGCTAATAATGTTCTTTCGCTTGTACCAAACATCCCTAGCAGGTTACCCTTTGGTTAGGATTATTTTCCACAACATCCATATATGTGTGGACTTCATATAAAGAAGTTTTTTACCATGCATATTGAGTTTATAATTTGTATTAGTTGATAATTCATTTCTAATAAATTTGTGTTGATCTCATAATCTTTATTATGTTCAATTTACGATAAAATTAGAAAATTCAAACAAATCAATATAAAATTATTTTATAGTTTTCTATGTATGATATGTTACAAACCTAGAGTATCATTAAATGTTGTATATAATCCCTTCAAATATTATTTTCAATTCATATTCTCATAATTATTTTGATTTTTTTTTCATTTTATATTTAAGGGTCATACTTATTCCATACAATAGGAGAAGAAATTTTTTGTGTGGTACAAGTGTTTAAATAGTATCATTAAAAATAATTTAAGTTCTATTTCATTATCATAGGGATCCATGTTTCATGGTAAAACACCAATTTATGTAAATAAGGATTGAGAGATCGTCTACTACTATATTTTAAATATAGTATTTTTTTATATTACCACCAACTTAGAAATCATGTTTTTTAATGGTTTTTCTTCTTTTTCATACATATATATATATATATATATGTACCATACATACATACATACATATATATATAGACCAATTCTATGTCAATGTTTTTTATTATTTATTTATTGATAACAGTTTTTTTAAAAGGATCCAAAACTTTATAAATAGGTTGTAGAGAGGATCTCGTGAAGGTTAAAAAAAATAAGAAAACTTTATTACAATAACAACCCGCAAGCACAAAATATCAATGTTATTATATACTTTTATTTATCTTAATATAACAAGAACTAAATATCATTTGTATCTCGAAAAAGATAATATATAAGTGCCAATGTAACATAAATACAGTAGCACATTAAAATATACTCTTTTAGTTTACTTCCTAGTCTAAATGCGTATGCCCGTAGTCTTTGAAATACTTTTGCTAGTGCTTTAATTACTAAATTAAAACAATATTATAGAATATTATTTTTTTTTTTTGGTGGTGACCACAAGGGGTAAACAGACTGTGACCACGAGGGAACCATTACATAACATATCCGCAACATGTGAGGCGAGAGATTTGAACCTGGGCCTCTCAACAACTAGAGAGGTTTAACTACCCACTTGCTCTCCAACTCCTCTACATGGGCGGATAATATTATAGAATATTATTATTACTTCTATATTTAATTGGCATAATATAGAATATTATTATTACTTCTATATTATGCCAGTTAAATATAATAAAATGGTTATAAATACAATCATAGCTATCAATATTTATAATATATAATACAAATAAATAAAAGGACTCAAGTCAAAACAATAAAGAACAACTAAGGGAATAATCTACATCAACTTTTGGCAAAGTATGGATTGAAACCTAAACTACTTTAGCATTGATCCTATCATTTATTTTCCAAATCTGATCCTTTCGTGTACTAATGTAAATATATATAGTATACTAAATCATTACAATGTGAATAAGGGGTCAATTTATTATTTATCTAGAATAGCTTGAATATTACTCCTATTATTATTTTCCAATAAATGATTCTTATGTATAAAATACATAAAACTATTGAGTAAGAGAAGTAACAAAAACATGATAGATTTATGTCTAAATTACTTGTAATAAAATAGATGCATTGAACATTTTTTTCTCTTTATTCAATTTATATTCTTGAACCATTGTAAAGAGATTACCTTTACATAGGGTAAATTTTTAAATTTTGTAATTAATTCCAATCAAAATTTAAAGTGTACTTTCCCTCAAAATAAAAATTATAATTTTGAATTCCATGTAAATAAATATAGTTATTTAAATTATAGGATCTAGAGTGAGGAACCAATAGTAACTAATATCTAGGCCAATTAATTATGGTCCATTCACTAGTGTATTGTATTTTTGGATTCTATATTGGACAAAATTTAGAGATATCTAGATTCATGAATGCTAGCCTAACATAAGTCTAACCACTATGGGAAAAGGTAAAATAACCAAAATAATATTTAATATGATAACATGTATAGGGTCATCTCTATGAGATACAATATGCAAGGTAGAAATGCTATTAAAATTAAATATTTATGTAACCAATTATACTATCACCTTATTACAAGGTACATAACAAAGTATGGTATCATTTTTGACACATATATCTAAAGGGATCAATGTCTATTAGAATCCATATTTATCAATGTAATATAAGAGAAAATGATGCTTACATCAAGAAAAATACTATTTTAAGCACTAAGTTATAAAATAAATAGCAAAAGGAATAAATACAAATAGGTTATTTACAATCCCCAGAAGTAACACTTAAATATAAGAGGAATTTTATACAACACAAAGTTATAGTGATGATAGCCATCTACACAATCATATAAAAACTAAAGACTTACAAAAAAGTTCTATTGAATATTATATCCTCAATAATGGAGGGCACATATTACTTTTAACAATAATTTTATCTTAAAATATTTACATAGTATGGGAATATTAGTAGGATATATACTCCTCTAAGGGAGTTCTCATCAAGAGAGAGACCTTACATTATGCTTAAGCATGTATTTATAGAATTTAATCCAAGATTGCATATAACATAGGAGATGTAATATCTACTTAGAAATTTTGAAATTACTACACATTTTACAATATTTAACAATTTATACAAATCAATAAATTTTTGGTTCATTAAATTTTACTACCAAGATTTGACTTATTTGCATGCTCAACTTCTTGGATTTGGTATTTAGTCTTTTCCTCAAAGTAGTCATGTTATAAAAATGATTGTCACTATATATTATGACTATGTTTGATACCTTTTATATAATATTGGTTGCTTTGGGACTAGGATTTGTGAGACATTGACAAGTATTCAACATAAACATAGATGACCCTCTATAATTTTCTTCAAATATTATAAGTTCCATTAGTTTACTTTATTACTCTTTTTTGTTATGATAACTTTCATATTTTATCTTTGAACATGTTATATCTATTGATATCATACATATAACATGTTAGAAGGATGTTGTCATATGAATGGTTGAGTTGATTTTAACTCACAAGATATTTCAACTAACTCTTGTATTCCTTTAAAGATTTAGATTTACCTAAAAATATTTACCTCTTTAGAATGTATGATACTTGTTATCATGGATGACTTTACAACATGGATATATATCCCAAATATATAGCTTAGTTCATCATTAATCATATTAGAAACTTTAATCTTAGCTCAAATATGAAGATATTTTAAATATATAACTTGCTTAGTGATTAGAAAAAACTTTATTTGATGGTGGTATTTACATTATATTTATCTATATGAAAGTTTAAGATTGGATAATTGTGTTTTAATCTATCACTAAATACAATAATTACTATAAATTAAATTAAATAGATTCTTTGAAAGGTATTCACTTTAAGGGTTGGTATAGTTTTAAAATATATATTTTTGGTATTAATAATAAAATATGATTTCGAAAGGAGCCCCAAAACATTATACAACAAGTAAGACCAGAGGCCAATTAAAGCACAATATGACCTCCATAAGGGAGGCCCACCCAAAAATACAACAAGGAATTACAAAACAAGGCAAGCACCCCTCGAGGAAGGGGAATCGAGGGAGTTCACATCATCCCCATGAAGGTAATCCAAGGAGAAAAACCCAAAAAAATCACCCTAAATAATAGCAGGACAACACTGGGGGCCAAAAACTACCAACCCGAATAAATTTTATTGTTTGAAATTTGAAAGTCACAATAGGCTACAATGTTCGAAAAGCCTGAGCATAAGAAAGGGTGACATCACCAGGGGACCAGAAGGGACAATTAGGGAAGGTAGTAACATACTAAGGAGATAGCATAATAAAGGCCAGTACACACCATAAAGTGCTTGAACCTACAAGCACCAATCAGATCAACCATGTCTCCAAAAGGAACCAAAATCTAATAAGAGTTAAGGAGCTTCCTCCTTGATGAAAAGTACAATATCATTGAAAAAATACCACTGATAGATAGATAAGCCTTGAGAGTGAACTCCCAAGTTTTCTAAGAGATAAACCATTGAATTGCCTTCTCTAAAAACCTAGAATAACTCCACACTAGAAAAGGAATGAGCAAGCCAAGCTGCTTCATCAATTAAATTAGCTATTTTCCATCCTGTAAGGGAAAATCCATGAAGCATGCTGATGATGGATAGGGAATCCCATTCAATAATTGTGTTTCTAATTCCAAGGTTCTTAAGCTACTCTAAGCCAATTAAGGCCGCTCTAGCTTTAGCCGCCATGGAAGATTGGACTCCAAGGCAGTCCGTGTAAACCAGAATAATATCACCATTTTTGTCCCTTATTGCATTTCCCATGCCAGCTAAGCCAGAGTTTCCTTTATAGGCACCGTAAAAGTTAAGTTTAAACCACCCAATGGGTGGTAGAGACCAACAAACCTCACTCCTCGGGTCAAGAGTAGGAGGGGGGTGAGAAAATAGCATAAAACCAAATCGTTCTTCCAACAATTGCTCTCTTGGGAAGAACACCAAAATTAAATTTGAAGGATTCAAATTGCTGAGAGTTGAAGACACATTTTCTTACACCTTCCATAGAATCTTGAGGCTGATTTGGGTGATATTTTTTCTACTTCTTTTAATTCCCTTGAGTTCCTTTCCTTCCACACTTTCCAGAAAGATTATGGGAGGAGAAATTTCCAAAAGCATTTAAGTCAGAAAGAAATAAAGGATAACTTCTATTGGATGACATAGTCTATTAAGGAATTAGGATACACCCATGCAACATCCAACCAAGAGATAATGGAAACCATAATATTTTGTGCACTATGGCAACTGAGCAAAATATGAGTCATCTATTCTCAATCATTCTTGCATAAATAGAACCTATTGACCAGGTACATCCCCCTATTAAGAAAATTCTCAATGGAAAGGATTTTTTTTGCATAGCCAACCAACAAAAAATGTTAATCTTCATCATTAGATTTTTTAAACAAATTTGAATTGCAGGAAAAAAATCTTCCTCCACTGAGCTAAGAGTAACGTAGGAAGATTTAACCAAATAGAACCCATCCGGGTCCTCCGTCCACACCACTATATCATCTATTAAAATATTATGTACCATAATAAGCCTAAGCTCCACCAATAAAGCATACCATAATCTTAAATATGCATCGATGACCAGCTCTGGAAGGTAGGGAGACCAAAATCTATGTCCATCTTGGATAGTAATAAATTTTACCACCTTTTCAATCATGTGGGTTCTAGAATGAGTAACAAGGGAGGCATACCATGGATCATCCCCTAAGGGACTTTCCCTATCCCAAATTTCATCCCATAAGTTAACTTCCTCACCACTTCCAATAATCCAACTACAACAAGAGTTGAGGAACCTGTAATATTTTATGAGGCTGTTCCAGAAGGCCGACCCTCCATTGGGAAGGAAATCTACTAAAAACTAATCAAATCTATATTTAGACTTAAGGATATTACACCAAAGAATGTTAGAATTCGTAGCAAATTTCCACCCAAGTTTCGCCATAAGAGCTTTATTCATCACAACCATATTTTTGAGATTGATACCCCCTTGTCTCTTCCTCTTATAAATCTTCTCCCATGAGATAAGGTGGAATTTTCCTTTCAAATCAGGGCCCACCCATAGGAAGGATTTGCAGATGCTATCCAATTTGGTGGCCACCTTAGAGGGTAAATGAAAGAGATAAAAAATAGATGGGGATGCTCTACAAGGTGCTTTGGACCAGCACCACATTCCCCACTTGACTAAGTAACCCCCCTTTCCAAGATGCTAATTTGCATTGAACTCTTTCAACAACTGGGGTCTAAAACTCATCCTTAATGTGGCCAAAAAAATGCAAAGCTGCAAGTAAGTGGCCAAGAGAGAAGTGTGATAATTTAAAATGTTAACTATTCTCCTTTGTCGGGTCTCTAGAGTATTAACAAAATAAATAAAGCTTTTTTAAAATTTATCTGCTGCCCAGCAGCCTTCTCGTAGCTTTACCAAAATGGACTTCACATTCCTTGCATGGAACATCGAAACATCACAAGAGAGGAGGGTGTCATCAACAAACTGCTGGTGAGAGATCAATGGGCAGGGGAGATCTGGTATTAGATAAAAATCAAAGCTCCGATAGAAAATCAAATTACCAAGTGACTCCACCACGAGAATGAAAAGGAATGGGGATAGAGGGTAACCCTAGCACAGACCACGACATGACTAAAATAACCCTACTTTAGAGCCATTAACTAGGACAAAGAAGGTAAAATAAATGCAAGCCTCTATGAGCCCCACCCATATTTCACTAAAACCAAATTTCCTCAGGATGCGAAATAAAAATTGCCATGAGACCCTATCGTAAGCCTTGCTTACATCCAACTTGAGGAAGAATGTTGCCCGCCCATTCTTTTTAACTTGGTGGAAGAGTTCATCTACCATAATCACCTCATCTAAAAAAAATTTACCAAGGACAAAGGCACATTGGGCACTATCCACAAGAAGAGGTAGGATAACTTTCAACATGTTGGCTAAGGCTTTAGAAAGAATCTTATAGATAGTGTTGCACAAACTTATACACCAAAATTCATTGAAAGAGGAAACATTGTATTTATTTGGCACCAGGGCCAATAGCATCGAATTCACTGATTTAGGGATGACCATCAAAGCTTGAGAGTCTCGAACTGCCACACAAACGTTCAAGCCACAGATATGCCAATACTTATGGAAGAACCTTGGAGGGAAACCATCAGGACTAGGTGCCTTAAGAGGGCTCATAGACTTTAATGCAATAAAACTTTCTTCATCTAAAAAATGAGTAACTAGCCCCTCATTCATCTCCTCTGTTACCAGGCACGAGATTACCTCTAGCATGAAATATTCATCATCGATTGCCCTTGTCGAGGTCTAACACAAAAGGGAGGAGAAGAACTCTATATCCTTATCCCTTATTCATAAGATATCTAAAGTCGATATGCCATCACTAATCTTAATTTCCTTTATGCAATTGTGGCTCCTTCAACAAAGGGGTGGAGGTGTGAAAAAACTAAGAATTATGATCCCCTTCCTTAAACCAAATTTCTCAAGATATTTTTGCTTCTAGTGGGTCTCTTCTCTGTCTTGAATATTATGAAACTCTACAAGTAAATATTGCTCATACAAGAGAAGCTCCATAGAACTTCCCTACATTTCCAGTTTAGATTCAATATCTGAAAGCTACCCAAGAATCCTTTCTTTCTCTTTGAAAATATTACCAAATGAAAACTTATTCCAAGCCTTAATATTAGATATTATCCTTTTAAGCTTATTATACATTATTTCCATACCCACACCGTTAATCTCCTTCGACCACTAGTCCCATAAAGAGGTATCAAAACCAGGATGTGAGCACCACATCATTTCAAAAATAAATGGATGAGGAAAAAAAGGTTGACTGTTAGGGACCTCCAACCACAAAGGGTTATGGTCCGAACCAATCTGGAGAAGAGTGGATAAGATAGTCACACCAAAAATATGGAGATAGGAGCTGGACACAAAAACTCTATATAGAATAAAATTTACCCCCGCACTACTATTACTCCACGTGAACTTTGAGCTCTTTAAGTTTAAATCTCTTAAACCTGCAACATTAACAAAATTCATGAAATCATTTAGTATTCTGGCATCCACTTCATTGTCACATTGTCTTTCTAAAATAAAAATAGACGTGTTGAAATCCCCCAAAACCACCCATGCCTCATCCTAAAAGGAGGCTCTCATCTCGAGTAGAATATACCAAAATCTCCTTCTATTAGTAAGGAAATTCGATGCATAGATATTAGAGATGACCCACCTTTTGTGGGTTGTCTTACACTAGAAAATAATGTTTAATACCCTTGAAGAGGATGAAACCACATGACCATCAAACTTAGAAGATTTCCAAAAAAATAAAATACCATTGACAGAACTGAAAACCTCACTCGCAGCAAAGTCAAAGTGTTTCCAAACTACATTATGAACCAAATCCCATGAAGAAGCATCAATTTTGGACTCTTGGATGCACAAAAAATCAAGGGATTTTTATTTCCTAAGCAAATCCAATAAACACTTTTTGGAGGAGCTATTTAGCCCTCTCACATTCCACGAGCACAGCTTCATTGAGATCAAAAGGAGAGTTTCTTGCTCAACCCTTCGAAGAGCGAAGGTTTAAAGCTATCAATATTTAGATGCTTATATCCATTATCCTATTCAACAACAACCCTTGCTTGCCCACCATTGGCCAAAGCCTCCTCCATTTGTTTCTTTCTGTTTGCTAGGAGGCCTACCTAGATGTTTGTACAGGCCAAGGTCCAAAACCTTCTTACACTGACTTCTTGTCTTTGGGCCTGGGGAGCCCTTTGCAAAAATTACTTTAGGAGAGCCCATTGGGCTAACCAGACCACTTTAAGGTATTGAGAAGGAATCCTTTGGGGAAACGTAGACCGCCTTGGGATTAGGAACCACATTCTCCATTTTCATCTAGAGCCTTCGTGGCCTCCATTACGAGATAGTCAAATGAGTTAACCAGATGTAAATGTGACACTACCTTCTTAGGCTAGAGAATAACCTCCAAGAGAAGAGTGGGAGCATAAGCTTTTAGTGAGGGAGAGATAGCAGCAGGTATTACCGGATCAACTTGGTACCTTCTAATGGGATTTGACCCACTTGGAGACATCAACAGTTGTTCTTTAGAAGGCCTCAGAGCCTTCTTTCACCAAACTTTTTATTTCTTAATAACTGGTCCTAGGCCTGAAACAACCCCTTGAGAAGCTGTACCTTTAGAATCAATTACAGAGGGCTTCTGAGGCTAATACAAAGGATAAATTTTTTTAATATGACCGCTTTGATCACATTTCCCACAGGGGATAGGTTTGTTCTCATGGACCACTAGTTGAACCCAGCAATCCAAGTGGCAAACCAATTCATTCGACTTAGGGAGATCCTTCTCCAAATCCACCATTACACACATAAAAAAAATTGGCATAGAGAGAGAGAGAGAGAGATTCAAAGGAGACGAAGTATCCTAAAGTAGAAGCCACCACTTTTAACACATTCTCATGCCATAGGAAGGTTGGAAATTTTGGAAGATGCACCCAATGGGAATAATATTGACCTTTTGTGAGGCAATATTAAAATCAGAGCCTCAACAATGTAAGAGCAGGCCACACTTGCCAAAGAACCAAGGACTCCCATCAAGAATTTTTTGGGAATCAACTTCATAAGAGATCCAGATCAAGAATAAATTATGAGGAAGAGAAGCCAAGGCAAGGGAACCACTAGGATTTCACCATGATAGTACCTAATCCTTGAGGACTTCAAGTTTCGGTCTACCTCTTGAGAAATTTCCCACCAAGTCAAAATATCCCTTCTCCAAAAGAGAATCGGGAATACAAATTTGAAAGGACTCTACCTCCATGTAACAAGGCTCCAAATTGTCTCGAGATCCATGGCCTACAATAGCTTACACAAATGAAATCTTGGGCCCAAACTTAACCCCCTCCAAATTGCTTAATTTTCTTGGGACCCAATAAGAGGGTGAACATGAGTTTCTGAGAGGGCCAGACCCCAAAGGTGACCCCTCATCGGACTTGGTGGATGAAAAATCACATCCACCTTCACCATAATACCACATACCAAAAAAAACCACCCTCGATAGCCACCAAAGACACCAAACAAATGTCGCTAGCAAACGCTCCTCCAACTAGCCTGCAGACGACTCCTATCCTTATTCATTTGATCAAATTTTCATTCTCCCAAGCTTTGTGGAAATTCTCCTAAGTTGTGAAAACAATAATCTTAAACCACAATTTTAAAATAATTTAGTTTACTTATTGATATTTAATTTTGAGCATCCAATTTGCTCTTAAATATGTTATTTTAGATTTTCAATCAAATGTATTATCTTAGGCTTACACTTCAAAAGTTTTTGAATTCACTAATTACATGTTCAAATTTTGAGGTCACTCATTAGGTATTTATTCTTCATAACATTTTCAAGGTTGATAGTTATTACTAGAATTATGGATACAACATTTTTCTTGTGTAATTTTTCAAGTTGCTTTATTTTCATGTTGATAAAAAATAACTAAATTTTGGTCACCTTGTAGGGTCTCATGTCTATTATGACTAAGGAATCAAAATATATGATTTTATCCATTTGGATTATGGTTTCACCATTAAATAATGATAAATTTATATATATATATATATATATATATATATATATATATATATGAAAAATAGTGTACTTACAATTACAAAAGAATGAGATAATTATGTGTTCAATGTATCTTACTCTACAAAGATATCATATGTTAGTATATCTAGATATTCTAGGTATATATTTGAAGAATAAATTCTTAACATGAATTGACCTATTCATGAATCCTTACATCATAGCCATATAATAATTTCCTTATGATTCCTTTAGAACACCTTCTTATGGATTTCTCAAATGCTACAATATTCCACTATAAACCATCTAGATAAATTTTGTTAATGAGAATGGATTGTTTGGTAGATATAGCCTTTATTCCTTCAACATATAGTATAGTATCTTTATTTTTCTATTCAAGGGCTTCATAACCCTATTCCTATAATAAATTTTTATGTTGATCCTAAGGATTCAATAGACTAAAAATGATCACATCAAAGAGTTGACATTTATTTCTCTATTTAATTTATTGAGATATTACATCTAGTTAATGTAATCATGAATTACATATTTCTCTATTTTAATTTCCCTTATTTTAAAAATGATTTCATTTCTATCATTGATATCAACTTTAATTAGATCACATAAAATTATACTATAGTTCCCTAAAATTTCCACAAATTTGTACTATAGTTCCTCAATAATTTTTCCACAAAATTATACTATAGTTCCTTACAATTTGGTCCAAATATGCATTCAATTATTTCACCAATTGTTATCAAAATTTCCATCAAATTTTGATCCAAGAATGCATTTAATTGTTCCATAAATTGTTATCAAATTTTCCCTCAAAATTTGATCCATGGATGCATTTATTTGTTTCATGAATTGCTATCAAATTTTCCTCCCAAAATTTTATCTAAGAATGCACCGATTATTTCACAAAATGTTTCACAATTTGCTATCAAATTTTATTTAAAATTTGATCTAAGTTTTTATCCACTTATTCCACCAAAATATTATTTTCCAAAATTTTTTTGAGGTAAAACAACCAAGTTTTGATCCAATCAATCAATCTTTAAAGCATTCACCAAGAAGTAAGTCAACCTAAGTAAGTCAAATATCTATCATTAAAACCTCTACGTATAGATAAATTATGCCCTAATATTCATGACTAGGATCTGGTCTCCTTAGCTAGAATATCACCACAATGTATTCACTTTGATAGGGATGACCTTCCCTTTAAGTAAACCTCCACATGCTCCTATAGGAAGCATGTAGGAGATTAGACCACATGTGATGTAAATCCAGTTGCAAGAGGTTAGAAAAAATGTCTCCCATCACATAAAAATTGTGATAAATAAAAATAAACGGGTAAAACCCTCCATTTACATAAAAACTATGATAAATAAAAATAATTGGTAAAACCCTCTATTCATATAAAAACTGCAATACATTGAAATAAACCAATAAATATTTTCTTTTCTCATTCCTGGATTGACTTTTTTTTTTCCTTTTACAATTCAATACCAAGGGAATATATATCCCTAAAGAAAAACCCTAAATATTAAAGCCCTAAATCTTAAAGCCCTAAAATAAAAATAAAAATTACTATTTTTGGCAACTTTATTTTTCTGCAAAAAATTGCCTTTTTAAGTAATTAATAATTTTGATAAATTATTTCTTCATCCAAAATTACCATTTTTAGTAATTACCATTTTCGAAAAATTATTTTTTATCAAAAATTGCCTTTTTTAGTAATTACCATTTTAGGCAAATTATTTTTTCATAAAAAATTTCTATTTTTAGTAATAAAAAAATTATTTAAAAACTTCTTTAAAAAAAACCTCTAAAAGATAGGCTCCTGCATCATTCTCCTCTGGTTGAAAATAACTTTGCTCCTGTGAGTTCCTCTAATCAAACTCATGCAACTTTTCTACTATCAATCTCTTTTCCAATCATTCAAACCCTAGATCAAATCAATATGATGTTGTCAATAGGTTTTTTCTCTACCCTTATTCCTTATGCGGTAACAAGACCACTTTTACTCCATCCTTTCGAAATGTATAATTATTCCTTCCCCTATCCTGGGTAACCTTGTTGTCATATTGCCAAGGTCTCCCCAACAATAAGTGACATGCATGCATCGGAATTACATCACACCACACTTCGTCCTCGGGTATTCCCCATTGAAAAATTAACTAGACACCTCTTATATACAATTACCTCATTGCATTTCTTGAACCACGATATGCAATAGGGATATGGGTTCTTCTCACACTTTAAGTTAAGTTTCTCAACCATTTCATTTGAAACCATATTTGTCAATAATCATCTGGCATACCTTTCCTCCAGATGTGCACTGAGTTTGAAAGATATTTGTACGTAGCAAGGAACCACCACCATCACTTTCTTGTGCTTTCAAATTCCTTTGAATGATCATCATCCTGTTTATCATGAGATTTTACTCCATGTCTGCAGCAACTACTATCTTATTTTTCTCTACTACCTCAACTAGATTGACTCTAGCTTGCTCTCCTTGTTTTCTTTCTTATGTAGGATAGTGTGGACACTCAAAAGCTCTATGTCCTTCCTCACCACATCCATAACAAGTATATGGTCTTTGTGGGCCATCCCAATTTTGTCCTCCACCATAGCCTCTTCCTCTTTGAAATCCTCCATCTCTCTCATGGTTACTATGACCTTGCCCAGACTCTTATTTTTTTTTGTATTAGAAGATCCTCCTTTTAAGGGATTAAATCCACCATGCCCACTACCTAGAGGTTATTATGGTCCTTTTCTCACACCTATCCTCTTATGTTTCTCTTCTTCTTTTAATGCAAACTGATATGCATCTTCTACACTATGGATCCAAAGCATACTCAACTCATATTGTATGGTATAACCTAATCCATTCACATACCTTGTAGCCTTATGTTCTTTTGCTTCTTCAAGACCCACTCAAATTGATAACTTATAGAATTTTTTGGTGTAGTCTTCGATGCTATAATATTTTTTCTAAGTTTCTAAAGTCTACGAAACAATATTTAGGCAAAAATTTATCATTCATTTTTTTTCATTTTACACCAGACCCTAATATTTTCCTTTCCTTTTCTTTGCCTCTTCTTTTGTAGATGATCCCACCAAATAAATGCATGTCCTTTCAAATTTGTGCATGCAATATTAACTTTATTTTCCTTTGAAATCTCTTTCCACTCAAATAAATTTTCCATGTTATTCAACCAATCTATCAACTGCTCTAGTTTCAATCCTCCTGCATACTCAAGGACATAAATCTTTATCCCATATCTATTTACGTATAAGGCCCTAATTAGCCTGTCCTCAAAGCAATGTTCCTTTGGCTTTCCCTTCAGTTCTTCCTATACATGAACCTCTGATTTGTTATCTTCTCCCACAGTCCCATTATGTTGTATATCATTGAGATGGATAATTCATATGGGCCATATAAAACCTATGGTTTGTTGTATTGGATATTGTAATGTAATAACAAGTTTGTTAAGTGTTAAGAGTAAACTTAGATTAGGGTTATAATATCAATAGGTGAAGAGTATATAATGAAGATATGGGGAAATTGTATTAATCTATTTGAATTTATTACTTTCTTGTGTATGTATTTTCTCATGAAATAACTATCTCATCTTAGGAGATATTATAAAGTTATTTATCTAGTAATAAGGCTATTGTCATACATTAGGGGTATTACTTATATTCATATCTCTAATGGGTTATTATTTTATGTATGATTTACTTGAAATTTCTATATATTTATGGGAACATCCAAGTTAATATAATAAAATAATATGGCAAATAAGGAAGAAATTGATGACTCCATAAAAATTAACCATTAGGATTGGAAATGTCTCATAAATTGTAAAATATTTACGTTTCATAAATAATATATTTTTCTAATGATGTATAAACCAAAATTTTCTTACATGGGTGGATACTCAATGGAATTTTATTTACAAATTATGTAAACATATTTATAAATAATTTTTACATCTTATTTTATATCACTCCTATACATAATAATATGTAGAATCTTGACAAATAAGCATTTATATACCAAGGTGGGGTACCTCCTTCTTAGCCTTAGTTTTCCTAAATATGATCTCAAATACAATTCTAATGTATCTTTATAATGGTGGTATATTTGAGAGTCTTATAGATTATTTTCTAGATTATAAATATTATTTGGCTATTTGACTACACTCATAACACAAAAAAATTTCCATATGTAACATCAATAAAAGTATTTGGATTTCATAATGCTTGATGTAATATTATATGTATAATTAAAGCTAATTATATTCTGTATAATTGATTTAGAACCATATTTTGTCTTTAATAAAATAGAAAAACATAACTAAAACATAAGTTTTATCAACATTACAAAAATCAAACCTAAGTTGGTTATATGATTTGGATAAGAATGTATGTGTTAAAAATAGTAATACATATTTTCAAGTAGATTCACATAAAAATTGCTATGTTATTTTTTCCCTTTCTATGTGAGCAAGCACATTTAAATTTGAATAGAGTATTTTATAGCTATTGAAGGAAAAAAGAAAATATAAAGTGTATGTATGCATTTTGTGTTAAAACATAAAATAAGGTTTGATACATTGATTTATTTTTATTTTCTAATAAACTAAAATATACTTACCTGCTAATAATGTTCTTTTTCTTGTACCAAACATCCCTACAATGTTACCCTTTGGTTAGGATTATTTTACACAACATCCATATAAGTGTGTACTTCATATAAAGAATTTTTTTACCATGCATATTGAGTTTATAATTTGTATTAGTTGATCATTCATTTCTAATAAATTTGTGTTGACCTCCTAATATTCATTATGTTCAATTTATGATAAAATTAGAAAAATCAAACAAATTAATATAAAATTATTTTATAGTTTTCTATGTATGATATGTTACAAACCTAGAGTATCATTAAATGTTGTATATAATCCCTTCAAATGTTATTTTCAATTCATATTCTCAATAATTATTTTGATTTTTTTTCATTTTATATTTAAGGGTCATACTTCTTCCATATAATAGGAGAAGAATTTCTTTGTATGGTACAAGCATTTAAATAGTATCATTAAAAATAATTTAAGTTCTATTTTTTCATTATGATAGGATCTATGTTTCATGGTAAAACACCAATTTATGTAAATAAGGATTGAGAGTTCTCATTTTTTTTTTGTCTACTACTATATTTTACATATATTATTTTCTTATATTACCACCAACCTAGAAATCGTGTTTTTTAATGATTTTTCTTCTTGTTCATATATATATAGTATTAAACCAATTCTATGTCAATGGTTTTTTTATTTATTTATTGATGATAGGGGTTCTTTAAAGGGACCCAAAACCTTACAAATAGGTTGTAGAGAGGATCTCGTGAAGGTTCAAATCTCAACAGGACAATCCAAAAGTGGATCAGACGCAGAATCCATAACCCAAAAACAAGCAAAAAACCATATTACAATAACAACCCTCAAGCACAAAATATCAATGCTATTATGTACTTTTATTTATCTTAATATAACACTAACTAAATATCATTTGTATCTCAAAAAATATAATATATAAGTGCTAATGTAACATAAATATAGTAGCACATTAAAATATACTCTTTTAGTTTACTTCCTAGTCTAAATGCACATTAAAATATACTCTTTTTGTTTACTTCCTAGTCTAAATGCTTATGTTCGTAGTCTTTGAAATACTCTTGATAGTGCTTTAATTGCTAAATTAAAACAATATTATAGAATATTATTATTACTTCTATATTATGTCAGTTAAATATAATAAAATGGTTATAAATACAATCATAGCTATCAATGTTTATAATATATAATACAAATAAATAAAAGGACTCAAGTAAAAATAATAAAGAACAACTAAGGGAATAAACTACATCAACTTTTGGTAAAGTATGGATTGAAACCAAAACTACTTTAGCATTGATCATATCATTTATTTTCCAAATCTAATCCTTTGGTGTACAAATGTAAATATATCTAGTATACTAAGTAATTACAATGTGAATAATGGGTCAATTTATTTTTTATCTAGAATAGCTTGAATATTACTCCTATTATTATTTTCCAATATATGATTCTTATGTATAAAATACATAAAACTATTGAGTAAGAGAAGAAACAAAAATATGATAGATTTATCTCTAAATTACTTGTAATAAAATAGATGCATTGAACATTTTTTTTTCTTTATTCAATTTATATTCTTGAACCATTGTAAAAATATTACCTTTACATAGGGTAAATGTTTAAATTTTGTATTTAATTCCAATCAAAATTTAAAGTGTACTTTCCCTCAAACTAAAAATTATAATTTTGAATTCCATGAAAATAAATATAGTTATTTAAATTATAGGATCTCGAGTGAGAAACCAATAGTAACTAATATCTATGCCAATTAACTATGGTTCATTCACTAGTGTATTGGATTTTTGGATTCTATCTTGGATAAAATTTAGAGATATCTAGATTCATGAATGCTAGCCTAACATAAGTCTAACCACTATGGGAAAAGGTAAAATAACCAAAATAATGTTTAAGATGATAACATGTATAGGGTCATCTCTATGAGATACAATATGCAAGGTATAAATGCTTATAGTTGTACTAAAATTAAATATTTATGTAACCAATTATACTATCACCTTATTACAAGGCAAATAACAAAGGATGGTATCATTGTTGACACATATATCTAAAGGGATCGATGTCTATTAGAATATATATATCAATGTAACATAAGATAAGATGATGCTTACATCAAGAAAAATACTATATTAAGCACTAAGTTATACAATAAATAGCAAAAGGAATAAATACAAATAGGTGATTGACAATCCCCATAAGTAAAACTTAAATATAAGAAGAATTTTATACAACACAAAGTTATAGTGATGATAGCCATCTACACAATCATATAAAAAACTAAAGACTTACAAAAAATTTCTATTGAATATTATATCCTCAATAATGGAGGGCACATATTACTTTTAACAATAATTTTATCTTAAAATATTTACATATTATGGGTAGATTAGTGGGATATATACTCCTCTAAGGGAGTTATCATCAAGAGAGAGACCTTACATTATGCTTAAGCATGTATTTATAGAATTTAATCTAGGATTGCATGTAACATAGGAGATGTAATATCTACTTAGAAATTTTGAAATTACTACACATTTTACAATATTTAACAATTTATACAAGTCAAAAAATTCATGACAATCTAAATTTGATTTTTGGTTCATTAAATTTTACTACCAATATTTGACTTATTTGCATGCTGAAATTCTTGGATTTGGTATTTAGTATATTCCTCAAAGTATTCATGTTATAAAAATGATTTTCACTATATAACATGCTTATTTTTTATCCCTTTTATATAATATTGGTTGCTTTGGGACTAGGATTTGTGATAGATTGACAAGTATTCAACATAAACATAGATTACCCTCTATAATTTTCTTCAAATTTTATAATTTCCATTAGTTTACTTTATTCCTCTTTTTATTATGATAACTTTCATATTTTATCTTTGAACATGTTATATCTATTGATATAATATATATAACATGTTGTAAGGATGTTGCTTTATGAATGGTTGAGTTGATTTTAACTCACAATATATTTCAACTAACTCTTGTATTCCTTTAAATATTTAGATTTACCTCAAAATATCTACCTCTTTAGAATGTATGATACTTGTTATCATGGATGACTTTCCAATAGGGACATGTATCCCAAATATATAGATTATTTTATCATTAAACATATTAGAAACCATAATCTTAGCTAAAATATGAAGATATTTTAAATCTATAAATTGCTTAGTGATTAAAAAAAACTTTATTTGATGGTGGTATTTACATTATATTTATCTATAGGAAAGCTTAAGATTGGATAATTGTGTTTTAATCTATCACTAAATGCAATAATTACCACAAATTAAATTAAATAGATTCTTTGAAAGATATTCACTTTAAGGGTTGGTATAGTTTTAAAACATATATACTTTTGGTATTAATATTAAAAGAGGGTTTTGAAAGGATCCCCACAACATTATACAACAAGTAATATAGGAAGCCAATTAAAGCACAAAATGACCTCCATAAGGGAGTCCCATACAAAAGGATAGAAAGGAATTATAAATCAAGGCAAGCACCCCTCGAGGAAGGGAAATTGAGGGAGTTCACACCATCCCCACAAAGGCAAGCTAAGGAACAAAATCCAAACAACTCGGCCCTAAAGAATAGCAGGATAGCACGGGGACTAGAAACTACCAACCTGGATAAATTTTATTGTTTGAAATTTGAAAGTCACAATAGGATGCAAAGTTTGACAAGCCCGAGTATAAGAAAGGGCGACATCACTAGGGGACCAAAAGGGACAATCAGGGAAGGTAGGAATATACTCAGGAGATAGCATATTAAATGCAAATACACACCATAAAGTGCTTGAACCTACAAGCACCAACCAGATCACCCAGATCTCCAAAAGGAACCAACATTTAATAACAGTTAAGGAGCTTCCTCCCTGATGCAAAGTACAATATCATTGGAAAAATACCATTGCTAGATAGATAAGCCTTGAGAGTGAACTCTCAAATTTTCTAAGAGATCATCCATTGAATTACCTTCTATAAAAACCTAGAATAACTCCACGCTAGAAAAGGAATGAACAAGCCAAGTTGCTTCATCAATTAAATTAGCTATTTTCCATCCCAAATGGGAAACTCCACAAAGCATGTTGATGATGGATAGGGAATCCCATTCAATAATTATATTTTTTATGCCAAGGTTCTTAAGCTACTCCAAGCCAATGAAGGCCACTCTAGCTTTAGCCACCATGGAATATTGGACTCTAAGGTAGTCGGTGTAAGCCATAATAAGATCACCATTGTTATCCCTTATTACATTTCCCATGCCCGCTAAGCCAGGGTTTCCTTTAGAGGCACCATCAAAGTTAAGTTTGAATCACCCAATGGGTGGTAGATACCGATAAACCTCCCTCCTCGAGTCAGGATTATGAGGGGGGTGAGCAAACAGCACAAACACAAATCGTTCTTCCAACAATTTCTCGCTTGGGGAGAGCACCAAAATTAAATTTGAAGGATTCAAATTGCTGAGATTTGAAGACATATTTTCTGATACCTTCCACAGAATATTGAGGCTGATTTGGGTGATATTATTTTCTACTTCTTTGAATGCCCTTGAGTTGTTGGATATTTTGAGTCCCTAAGCTAAAAGTTGTCATTGATGTCAAAAGTACCTATGTAAGTAAGCACTATGATTTTTCTCCACAAAGAGCTTTATGAGAAGCAAAGGTTTTGATCAAATTTTATAGAAGGGATGCATGGCATTTTGCTCCAAAAGGAGCTTCAAGGGAAGCTTAGCAAAAGGTTTTCATGAAAACCAAGGAAGGCAAGAAAAGGTTTTATTTAAAATCAATGGATGGAAGATTTGAAATGGGTTTTTCTTAAAACCCAAGTTGGCTTTTCATTTCATCGAAAAATGTTCCTCGATGATGGAGAAATTTAATTTTAAATTTTTAGTTTAAATTTTAATTTATTTAAAATTTTAATTTTAATTTTAAAATTAAATAAAAGGTTTTTCCCTCCTTTCTTATTGGCACCACCGATGTCATGAGGGCAATGTTAAAAGGACCAACGTATTCACATTGAAGGATGGCTTATATAAATAAGCCAAAGGTTTTCCATTTAATAAACCTAAGTAGTGTCGCATGATTTTCAAAAACCCAAAGTATTTCTGCATCCGAATATTGTGCAACAAATTTCATGGAGTGTGACATGGGCAGTCAAGTCATGGACATCAAAATTTGTGTGCCTTGTGAATAAAGTGCATGTAGTTTAAGGAAGAAAGTGCCCAAGGAACTCACATGGGTAGTGTTATTTCATGCGACTTAGCTACCACTTTGCAGCACGGTGGGCAGAGGTTCAAAATGCCAAGGTCCTTCGAGGGCTCCTTTGAGGTATGCACTTCGACTCCGATATTTATGAGGGTAAATATTTTAATTAAAATATTTTCTTTCTAAGGTTTGATTATGATTTTTGTGGGATATATAAGGTTGAGCAAGCTTTAATATTTTAATAAGGTTTGATATTTGATTAATGTGAGATATTGCCTAAGAAAGCTTTGTGATTATTTTTGAGTAAAAAAATATTGAAAGGAAGGTTATAAAATATTTGATTTATTTTATGGTATAAGTGGTTTTTGGAGTGACAAGGTTATGCAATGTTTTGATTTATTTTATTTTATGGTACAAGTGGTTTTAGGAGTGATAAGGAATTTGTACATTAATTCTTAAGAAGGTTTTCTAATTAAAAGCCTTGGTGAATATAATTGTGAAGTGAGTAATGTTGATTATTTTCTGATCTTCTAACTCTTGTGAAGATTGGAAAAATAATATTGTGATTGTGACAGATTTCCAAAGAGGCTTCTTCATATTCATCAAAGGTATGGGCACATTCTCCTATTGATTGATTATAGTGGTTAATTTCTGAAAATATCTTTGGAGTTAAAATGATTTATTGTGATTTCCTTTTCGAAAGTGATTGGTTTAATGCTTCAAGGATTTTTGGATTGAGAGTTGTGATTAAACCTTGTTTTATAAGAATTTTTGTTGGAGCCCATTGGTTGTGTAAAGAAATTGAACTTGAGTTAGAAGAGAACATGAGTATCATTTTTATGTGAGATTTGTTGTTGAGCATTGTTGAAAATATTTTGAGTTGGTTGATATATGCTTGGACTAGGGTTTGTGAGAAAGGGTTGTTCATTGAGGTGATTGGTTGAGTTGAGTTGATTGAGCCTAGTCAAGTGGATGCATGTGGTTGTTCAAGTTCCATAAAACAAACTATTCTATATTTTGGATTTGAGTTGAGATTGATATTTGAGTATAGAACATATTGAGTCTCTAACAATTCTCTTTATGCTTCTATGAGATTCATTTGAGTTGAGATTGGGATTTGAGTATAGAACATATTGAGTCTCTAACAATTATCTTTATGCTTCTATGAGATTCATTTGAGTTGAGATTAATATTTGAGTATAGAACATATTGAGTCTCTAAAAATTCTCTTTATGCTTCTATGAGATTGATTTGAGTTGAGATTGGGATTTGAGTATAAAACATATTGAGTCTCTAACAATTCTCTTTATGCTTCTATGAGATTGAGTTGAGATTTTTATTGAGCATTAAGTATAGAACATGTTGATTCTCTAAAAATTCTCTTTATGATTCTATGATATTGAACAAGTTCTATGTGACCTTGTTAAGCATATTTGAGACAAGTCTTTGAGAAGGCTTATGGACTATTTTTGAGTAAGCTTTTATGGAAGCTTACTATGCAGATTTGAGCAAGTCCTAGAGAGGACTTATTGAGCAGATTTGAGCAAGTCCTAGAGATGACTTATTGAGCATATTTGGACAAGTCCTAGAGAGGACTTATTAAGAAGATTTGAGTAGGTTCTGTGTGGACCTGTTGAGCATATTTGAGTAGGTTCTGTGTGGACCTATTGATCGTATTTGGATATGTTATGAGTGAGCTTGTTGAGAAAATTTGAGTAGATTCTGATTGGACCTATTGAGCAGATTTGAGAAGGTTCTTAGTGAACCTATTGAGATAGAGCTTTGGATGTGACAGAGTACAAAGGACAGAGTCTCAATGGATAGAGATCCAGTAGCCAGGACAATTGAAGACAGATCTAAGTGAGGATTCTTCAAGTGGAGAGAGATCCACCAGTTGGTATAGGAGAAAGACAAAGTCTTCTAGAATATTACTATCCAGATCAAAAGGGAAAGAGTTATCTTGTGGAAGAGATCCACGAAATTGAGATTAGGGGATGAGCATCTCCTTTGGACAAATGTCCATAAATATTGTACTTGGGAAACATTCTTAAAATATTATTTGAGAAATATTTAGAAGAAATATTTTTTTGTGGAGGTATCCCACATTGGGTGAACCACGTTAAAAATGATGTTTCTCATGTGTGCGATTTTTTGTTTGATGTTCATTGTTTTATTAATGCTAATGCTACTATTTGGGGAAGTTTTTTATGTTATACTATTCACCCCCCTATCAGTATAAGCACATGTTCTTCAATTGGTATCAGATTCAGTTCCTTCAAAATAAGTTTAATAGCTTGAAGTAAGATTCTACAAGAACACAAATGGTAAATAAAGGCAAGAGTAGAAGCATGAGACACAAGAAGAAAAGAACACCTATGGTCATGAAATAAAAGGAAGATGAGTTTAATATTATTGTGTTGTGAGGGTACATGGAAATAGATTCAATAGATGAATCAAGTAATGGAGAAATATCCAAACTGATAAATTTTTGTACCAGATGTGGGAACATAGGTCACCATGCAGCTTATTGTCCACAAGAGTTTCTTGTTTATGGTCAAATTGGCCATGATGCAAGATATTGTAATGGGTTTAGTAGCAGTGAATATGAATATGATATTCTCAAAAATGAAATCCTAGAGATTGGTTCAAGAAAGGATAACAGGGACAATCAAAACAAGTATGAAGAAGAAACTCTACTTTCAGTAATAGAAGAAAAAGAAGATGCTTTAGAAAAATGAAAAGGGGAATCCATTCTTAAGGATATTATTTAATTGAAAAGAGATAATTTATAATTGAAGGCTCAAATACAAGAATATGATAAATGTAAGACAAATATTCTATAGGATATCTCTAACTTGAGATATAAGGTTGAAAAAACAAGAAGAGTTGAAGAAGGTATGATTAAACAGTCAAAGACAAAAGAGATAGAATGTGAAAGGCTTATAATTACTCTTGAAGAATTAAAAGGGGAGAACTCTATATTAAGGGATCAATATCAAGATGAGAAAGAAAAATCAAGGTTTCTACAGGAACTCACTAACTTCAAAATCAAAGTTGAAGAGATAAGAAAAATTGAAGAAAGTATGGCTGAAAAATAACATTTGCACATCCAAGGAATAATAACATTAAGTGTTATAAATGCAATAATGATGGACACATAACAAGGTGGTGTAGAGCAAATATTCTAGAAATAGGCATGAACAAGAATATGAATGGAAACAAGAATATGAACAGAAACAATAAGATGAACAGGAATAGAGACTCAGAAAATAATAGAGACCCAGAAAAGAATAAGAATAGGAACAAGGATGAGAACTAGAATAGGAACATGGATGAGAACAAGAACATGAATAGGAACATAAGTGATGACAGGAGCAAGGATGATAACTTGGAAAGAAATAGTGAGAGGATTTAGAAAACCCACAAAATAAGAGAGAAATATAAAATCATAGATCTATGCTTTCAGGGAGTAGAAATACTCCCATGCCAGAATTAACCACCTCATGTGGACGTGGGGGAGGGGCTAAGCTAAGAGGCTCATTCTTAGCCCCAAGCCCCAAAGGTGACCCTTTGCCATTGATTTCAAAGGGGAGATATTTGTGTATTGGGAAGAGATTTTATATGAGGAGAGATTTGATATTTGAGAGAGCATTAAACCAAGGGGAGCAAATACCCAGGGGGAGAAGAAAATAAGGTCAGGTTTCAGTAAAATGAATATGGGTTGCCATCAATGACAAGGGGGAGATTGTTGGAAATTTTGAGTCCCTAAGCTAAAAGTTGTTATTGATGTCAAAATGACCTATGTAAGTAAGCACTATGATTTTGATACACAAAGAGCTTCATGAGAAGCAAAGGTTTTGATCAAAGGTTCTAGAAAGGATGCATGGCATTTGGTTCCAAAATGAGCTTCAAGGGAAGCTTAGCAAAAGGTTTTTATGAAAACCAAGGAAGGCAAAGAAAGGTTTTATTTAAAACTAATGGATGGTAGATTTGAAATGGGTTTTTCTTAAAACCCAAGTTGGCTTTTCATTTCATCGAAAAAGGTACTTCGGTGATGGAGAAATTTAATTTTAAAGGTTTAGTTTAAATTTTAATTTTAAAATTAAATAAAAGGTTTTTCCCTCCTTTCTTATTGGCGCTTCCGACATCATGAGGGCAATGTTAAAAGGACCTACGTATTCGTAATGAAGGATGGATTATATAAATAAGCCAAAGGTTTTCCATTTAATAAACTTAAGTAGTGTCGCATGATTTTTGAAAACCCAAATTATTTCTACATCTGAATATTGCACAATGAATTTTGTGGAGTGTGACGTGGGCATTCAAGTCATGGACGGTCAAAGTTTTGGCACCTTGTGAGGGAAGTGCACACAGTTTAAGGAAGAGAGTGTCCAAGGAAATCACATGGGCAGTGTTAGCTCACATGACTTAGCTACCGCTTGGCATCATGGTAGGTAGATGTTCGAAACACCAAGGCCCTTTGAGGGCTCCTTTGAGGTATGCACTCCGACTCTGATATTTGTGGGGTAAATATTTTAATTAAAATATTTGCTTTCTAAGGTTTGATTATGATTTTTGTGGGATATATAAGGTTGAGCAAGATTTAATATTTTAATAAGGTTTGATATTTTATTAATGTGAGATATTGCCTAAGAAAGCTTTGTGATTATTTTTGAGTAAAAAATTATTAAAAGGAATGATATAAAATATTTGATTTATTTTATGGTATAAGTGGTTTGTGGAGTGACAAGGTTATACAATGTTTTGATTTATTTTATTTTATGGTACAAGTGGTTTTAGGAGTGATAAGGAAGTTGTGCATTAATTCTTAAGAAGGTTTTCTAATTAAAAGCCTTGGTGAATATAATTGTGAAGTGGAGTAATGTTGATTATGTTATGATCTTCTAACCCTTGTGAAGATTGGCAAAATAATATTTTGATTGTGGAATATTTCCAAAGAGACTTCTTCATATTCATAAAAGGTATGGACACATTATCCTATTGATTGATTATGGTGGTTAATTTCTAAAAATATCTTTGGAGTGAAAAGGATTGATTGTGGTTTCCTTTTCAAAAGTGATTGGTTTAATGCTTCAAGGTTTTCTGGATTGAGAGTTGTGATTAAACCTTTTTTTATAAGCATTGTTGTTGGAGCCCATTGGTTGTGCAAAGAACTTGAACATGAGTTAGAAGAGAACATGAGTGTCATTGTTATGTGAGATTTGTTGTTGAGCATTGTTGGAAACATTTTGAGTTGTTTGATACATGCTTGGACTAGGGTTTGTGAGAAAGGATTGTTCATTGAGGTGATTGGTTGAGTTGAGTTGATTGATCCTAGTCAAGTGGATGCATGTGGTTGTTCAAGTTCCATAAAACAAACTATTCTATATTCTGGATTTGATTTGAGATTGATATTTGAGTATAGAACATATTGAGTCTCTAACAATTCTCTTTATGCTTCTATGAGATTCATTTGAGTTGAGATTGGGATTTTAGTATATAACATATTGAGTCTCTAACAATTCTCTTTATGCTTCTATGATATTGATTTTATTTGAGATTAATATTTGAGTATAGAACATGTTGAGTCTCTAACAATTCTCTTTATGCTTCTATGAGATTGATTTGAGTTGAGATTGGTATTTTAGTATAGGACATATTTAGTCTCTAACAATTATCTTTATGCTTCTATGATATTGAGTTGAGATACTGATTGAGCATTAAGTATAGAACATATTGAGTCTCTAACAATTGTCTTTATGATTCTATGAGTTGGACAAGTTTTGTGTGAGCTTGTTAAGCAGATTTTAGACAAGTCTTTGAGAAGGCTTGTGGACTATTTTTGAGTAATCTTTTGTGGAAGCTTACTTTGTAGATTTGAGCAAGTCCTAGAGAGGACTTATTGAGCAGATTTGAGCAAGTCCTAGAGAGTACTTATTGAGAAGATTCGAACAAGTTCTAGAGAAGACTTATTGAGCATATTTGAGCAGGTTATGTGTGGACCTGTTGAGCATATTTGGACAGGTTATGTGTGGACCTATTGAGCATATTTGAGCAGGTTTTGTGTGGACCTATTGAGCATATTTGGACAAGTTATGATTGAGCTTGTTGAGAAGATTTGAGAAAGTTCTGAGTGGACCTGTTGAGAAGATTTGAGAAGGTTCTGAGTGAACCTATTGAGAAAAATATTTGGAGGTGATAAAGTACAAACGACAGAGTCTCAGTGGATAAAGATCCAGCAACCAAGACAACTGAAGATAAATCTGAGTGAGGAGTCTTCAATTGGAGAGAGATCCACCAATCAGTGCAGCAGAGAGACAAAGTATTCTAGAAGATCACTAGCCAGAGCAGAAGGGGAAAGAGTTCTCTTGTGGAAGATATCCACGAACTTGATATTAGGGGATCAATATCTCCTTTGGACAGAGGTCCATAAACATTGTACTTGGGAAGGATTCTCAAAGGATTATTTGAGAAATATTTAGAAGAAATATTTTTCTGTGGAGGTAGCCCACATTGGGTGAACCACATTAAAAATGATGTCTCTCATGTGTGTGATGCTTTGTGTGATGTTCACTATTTTATTAAAGTTGATGCTACTATTTGGAAAAAAAATTATGTTATATTGTTCACCCCCCCTTCAGTATAAGCACATGTTATTCATGAGTTTCTTTCCTTCCACACTCCCCAAAAGGAGTGTGGGAGGAGAAATTTCCAAAAATATTTAAGCTAGGAAGAAATAAAGGGTGACTTCCATTGGATGACATAGTCTATTAAGGAATTAGGAAACACCCATGCAACATCCAACCAAGAGAGAATGGAATCTAGAATATTCTGTGCACTATGACAACTAAGAAAAATATGAGCCATCGATTTCCAATCATTCTTGCATAAATGGTACCTATTGACCAGGTACATCCCCCTCTTGAGAAGATTCTCAATTGAGAGGATTTTGTTTTGCACAACCAACCAATAGAAAATGTTAATCTTCAGCATTAGATTTTTTAACCAAATTTGATTTGTAGGAAAAAAGTCTTCCTCCACTGAGCTAAGAGTAATATAGGCAGATTTAACCAAATAGGACCCATCCGGGTCCCCCATCCACACCAATATATCATCTATTAAAATATTACGTACCATAATAAGCCTCATCTCCACCAATAAAGCATGCCATAATCTTACATCTGCATTGATGACCAACTCTCGAAGGAAGGGAGACCAAAATCTATGTCCATCTTGGGTAGTAATAACCTTTACCATATTTTCAATCATGTGGGTTCTAGAATGAGCAACAAGGGAGGCATAATGTGGATCATACCCTAATGGAATTTCCCTAGCCCAAATTTCATCCCAAAAATTAACCGCCTCACCACTTACAATAATCCAACTACAACAAGAGTTGAGGAACCTGCAAGATTTTATGAGGTTGTTCCATAAGGATCATCCATTGAGAAGGAAACCTGCTAAAAAATAATGAAAGCTATATTTAGCCTTAAGGATATTACACCAAAGAATGTTAGAATTCATAGCAAATTTCCACCCAATTTTTGCCATAAGAGCTTTGTTTATCACAGTCATATTTTTGATATTGAGACCCCCTTGTCTCTTCCTCTTACAAATATGCTCCCATGAGACAAGGTGGAATTTTCCTTTCAACTCAGGGCCCACCCATAGGAAGGATTAGTAGATGCTATCCAATTTGGTAGCCACCTTAGATGGTAAATGAAAGAGAGATAAAAAAATATATGGTGATGCTCTACAAGGTGCTTTGGACCAGTACCACATTCCCCACTTGACTAAGTAACCCCCCTTTCCAATATGCTAATTTGTGTTGGAATCTTTCAATAATTGGGGTCCAAGAATCATCCTTAATGTGGCCAAAAAAATGAGGAGCCGCAAGTAAGTGGCTGGGAGAGAAGAAGTGTGACAATTTAAAATGTTAACTAGTATCCTTTGTCAGGTCTCTTGAGTATTAACAAAATAAATGAAGCTTTTTTCAAAATATATCTACTACCCAATAGCCTTCTCGTAGCTTACCAAAACAGACTTCACATCCTTTGCATGGAACATCGACACCTCCCAAGAGAGGAGGGTGTCATCAGAAAACTATTGGTGAGAGATCAGTGGGCAGGGGAGAGCCGGTCTTAGACCAAAATCAAAGCTTCGATAGAAAATAAAATGACCAAGAAACTCCACCACGAGAATGAAAAGGGATGGGGATAGAGGGTCACCCTAGCACATACCACTGCATGACTGAAATATCCCTACTTGAGATCCATTAACCAAGATAGAGAAGAAGGCAAAATAAATGCAAACCTCTATGAGCCCCACCCATCTTTCACTAAAACAAAATTTCCTCAGGATGTGGAATAAAAATTGCCATGATACCCTATCGTAAGCCTTGCTTACATCCAACTTGAGGAATAATGCTTCTCACCCACTCTTTTTAACTAAGTGGAGGAGTTCATCTACCACAATGGCCCCATCTAAAATTTGTTTGCCAAGGACAAAGGAACATTGGGCACTATCCATGAGAAGATATAGGATAACTTTCAACATGTTGGCTAAGGCTTTAGAAATAATCTTATAGATAGTGCTACATAAAATTATACACGAAAATTCATTGAAAGAGGAAACATTGTATTTTTTTGGCACCAGGGACAATAACATCAAATTTACTGATTTAGGGATGACCATCAAATCTTGAGATTTCGACCGCCACACAAACGTCCAAGCCGCAGATATACCAATACTTATGGAAGAACCTTAGAGGGAAGCCATCAGGACTAGGTTCCTTAAGAGGGTTCATAGACTTTAATTCATTAAAAATTTCTTCATCTAAAAAAGGAGGAACTAGCCCCTCATTCATCTCCTCCGTTACCAGGCACGATATTACCTCTAACATGAAATTATCATCATAGATTGCCCTTGCTGGGATCAAACACAAAATGGAGGAAAAGAACTCCAGACCCTCCTCCATTAGTCATAATATATCTGAAGTCAAGCTACCATCACTAATCTTAATTTTCTTTATGCAATTGTGGCTCCTTCGACGAAGGGTGGAGGTGTGAAAAATTTGAGAATTACGATCCCCTTCCTTAAGCTAGATTTCTTGAGATTTTTGCTTCTAGTGGGTCTCTTCTATGGCTTGAATATTATGAATATCTACAAGAAAATATCGCTCCTCCAAGATAAGCTCCATAGAACCTCCTTGCATTTCCAATTTAGATTCAATATCCGAAAGCTACCCACAAATCCTTTATTTCTCTTTTAAAATGTTACCAAATGAAAAATTATTCCAAACCTTAATATTGGACATTAACCTTTTAAGCTTATTATACAGTCTTTCCATACCCACACCGTTAACCTCCTTCGACCACCATTCCCACAAAGAGGTATCAAAACTAGTATGTGAGCACCACATCATTTCAAAACAAAATGAATGAGGAAAAAAAAGTTGACTATTAGGGACCTCTAACCACAAATGGTTATGGTCTGAACCAATTTGGAGAAGAGTGGATAATATAGTTGTACCAAAAATATGGATATAGGAGCTGGACACAAAAAATTTGTCTAATCTGTTGAGAATTAAATTTTTCTCCACACTACTATTACTCCACGTGAACTTCGAGTGCTTTAAGTCTAAATATCTTAAACCTACGACATTAACAAAATCCAGGAAATCATTTAGGATTCTAGCATCCACTTCATTTCCACCTTGTCTTTATGAAGAAAAAAGAGAGGTGTTGAAATCCCCAAAACCACCCATGCCTCATCTTGAAATGAGGCTCTCATCTCGAGTAGAATATACCAAAAACTCCTTCTATCAGTAGGGTAATTCGGTGCATAGATATTAGATATGACCCACCTTCTGTGGGTTGTCTTACACTAGAAAATAATGTTTAATGCCCTTGAAAAGGATGAAACTACATGACGATCAAACTTATAAGGGTCCCAAAAAAACAAAATACCATTGACAGAACTGAAAACCTCACTCGTAGCAAAGCCAGAGTTTTTCCAAACTACATTATGAACCAAACCCCATGAAGAAGCATAAATTTTAGACTATTGAATACATAAAAAATTAGGGGATTTTTCTTTCCTAATAAAATCCAACAAACGCTTTTTGGAGGAGCTATTTATCCCTCTCGCATTCCATGAGCACAACTTCATTGAGATAAAAAGGAGATTTTCTTGTTCAACCCTCCGGAGAGTGAATGTTTAAAGTTATAAAGCTTTAGATGCTTATCACCATTCTCCTCTTCAACAACAAGCCTTGCTTGCCCACCATTGGCCAAAACCTCATCCATTTGTTTCTTTTTGTCGACTTTTCTAGGGGGCCTACCTAGATGTTTGGATAGGCCAAGGTCCAAACCCTTCTTACACTGACTTCTTGTCTTTGGGCCCGGGGAGCCCTTTTCAAAAATTACTTTAGGAGAGCCCATTGGGCTACCCAAACCACTCGAAGGCATTGAGAAGGAATCCTTTTAGGAAATGCAGACCGCCTTGGGAGTAGAAACCACATTCTCCATTTTCATATCTAGAGCCTTTGTGACCTCCGTTACAAGAAAACAAAATTATTTAACCATAGGTAAATGCGACACTACATTCTTAGGCTAGATAATCACCTCTAGGATAGGAGTGGGAGCAGAAGCTTTTAATGAGAGGTAGATAGCAGCAGGTCTTACCGGATCAACTTGGTCCCTTCCAATGGGCTTTGACCCACTTGGAGACATCATCGGTTGCTCTTTAGAAGGGCTCAGAGCCTTATTTCACCAAACCTTCTATTTCTTAATAGCAGGTCCTGGGCCCAAAGCAGCCCCTTGAGAAGCTGGATGTTTAGAATCAATTGTAGAGGGCTTCTGAGGCCGAGACAAAGGATAATATTTTTGAATATGACCGCTTTGACCACATTTCCCATAGGGGATAGGTTTATTTGCATAGACCACTGGTTGAACCTAGTAATCTAAGTGGTAAACCAATTCATTCGACTTAGGGAGATCCTTCTCCAAATCCACCATTACACACATGAACAAATTGGTAGAGAGAGAGAGAGTCAAAGGAGATGAAGTCTCCTAAAGCAGAAGCTACCACTTTGAACATATTCTAATGCCAGAGGAAGGTTGGAAATTTTGGGAGATGCACCCAACGGGAACAAGATTGACCTTTTGTGAGGCAATATTAAAATCAGAGCCTCAACAACACAATAATAGGCCATACTTGCCAAAGAACTAGGGACTCCCATCGATAATTTTTTGGGAATCAGCTCCAGAGGAGAGCTAGATCAAGAAGAAATTATGAGGAAGGTAAGCCAAGGCAAGGGAACCACTAGGCTTTCACCACGATAGTACCTAATGCTTGAGGACCTCAAGGTTCGGTCTACCTCTTGAGAACTTTCCCACCAAGTCAAAATATCCCTTCTCTAGAAGAGAATTCATGACAGAATCAGGAATACAAATTCAAAAGGACTCTGCCTCCACGTAATATGGATCCAAATTGTCTTGAGCTCCATGGCCTACAACAACTTACGCAAATGAAATCTTGGGCCCAAACTTAACCCTCTCCAAATTGCTTAATTTTCTTGGGACCCAAGAAGAGGTCGAACCTGAGTTGTCGATAGGGCCAAACCCCAAAGGTGACCCCTCATCATACTTTGTGGATGAAAAATCATAGCCACCTTTGCCTTCTTACCACATACCAAAAACAATCACCCTCGAAAGCCACCAAAGACACCAAATGAATGTCGCTAGCAAACGCTCCTCCAACCAGCCTGCATACGACTCCTATCCTTATTCATTTGATCAAATTTTCATTCTCCCAAGATTTGTGGAAATTCTCCTAAGTTGTGAAAACAATAATCTTAAATCACAATTTTAAAATAATTTATTTTACTTATTGATATTTAATTTTGAGCATCCAATTTTCTTTTAAATATGTTATGTTAGAGTTTCAAGAAAATGTATTATATTAAGCTTACACTACAAAAGTATTTGAATTCACTAATTACATGTTCAAATTTTGAGGTCACTCATTAGGTATTTATTATTCATAACATTTTCAAGGTTGATAGTTATTACTAGAATTATGGATACAACATTTTTCTTGTGTAATTTTTCAAGTTGCTTTATTTTCATGTTGATAAAAAATAACTAAATTTTGGTCACCTTGTAGGGTCTCATGTCTATTATGACTAAGGAATCAAAATCTATGATTTTATCCATTTGTATTATGGTTTCACCATTAAAGAATGATATATATATATATATATATATATATATATATATATATATATATATATATATATATATATATATATATATATGTGTGTGTGTGTGTGTGTGTGTGTGTGTGTGAAAAAGAGTGTAATTACAATTACAAGAGAATGAGATAATTATGTGTTCAATGTATCTTACTCTGCAAAGAATCATATGTTAGTATATCTAGATATTCTAGGGATATATTTAAATAATACATTCTTAACATGAATTGACCTATTCATGAATCCTTACATCATAGCCATATAATAATTTCCTTATGCTTCCTTTAGACCACCTTCTTACGGATTTCTCAAATGCTACAATCTTCTACTATAAACCATCTAGATAAGTTATGTTATTGAGAATGGATTGTTTGGTAGATATATCTTGTATTCCTTCAACATATAGTGTAGTATCTTTATTGTTCTATTCAAGGGCTTCATAACCCTATTCCTATAATAAATTTTTATGTTGATCCTAAGGATTCAATAGACCAAAAATGATCACATGAAGGAGTTGACATTTATTTCTCTAATTACTTTATTGAGATCTTCCATCTAGTTAATGTAATCATCAATTAAATATTTCTCTATTATAATTTCCCTTATTTTAAAAATGATTCCTTTTCTATCATTGATGTCAAGTTTAATTAGATCACATAAAATTAAATATAGGTCCATAAAATTTTCGCAAATTTGTACTATAGTTCCTCAATAATTTTTCCACAAAATTATACTATAGCTTCCTAGAATTTGGTCAAAATATGTATTCAATTATTTCACCGATTGGTATCAAAATTTTCTCCAAATTTTGATCCAAGAATGCAATTAATTATTTTAAAAATTATTGTCGAATTTTCTCTCAAAATTTGATCCATGGATGCATTTATTTGTTTCATGAATTGCTATCAAATTTTCCTAAGAATGAACTGATTATTTCATAATTTACTATCAAAATTTCCTTAAAATTTGATCTAAGTTTGTATCCAATTATTCCACCAAAATATTATTTGCCAAAATTTTGTTGAGGTCAAACAACCAGGTTTTGATCCAACCAATCAATCTTTAAAGCCTTCACCAGGAAGTAAGTCAAACTAAGTAAGTCAAATATCTATCATTCAAACCTCTACGACTAGATAAATTATGCCCTAATATTCATGACTAGGCTCTGGCCTCCTTAGCTAGAATGATCACGACAATGTAGTCACTTTTCTAGGGATGACCTCCCCTTTAAGTAAACCTCCACATGCTCCTATAGGAAGCATTTAGGAGAATATACCACATGTGATGTAAATCCAGTTGCAAGAGGTTAGAACAAATGCCTCCCATCACATAAAAATTATGATAAATAAAAATAAACTGGTAAAACCCTCCATTTACATAAAAACTATGATAAATAGAAATAATTGGTAAAGCTCTCTATTCATATAAAAATTGCAATACATAGAAATAAACCAATAAATATTTTATTTTCTCATTCGTGGATTGACTTATTTTTTTCCTTTTACAATGCAATACCAAGGGAATATATATCCCTAAAGAAACCCTAAAGCAAAACCATAAAGCTTAAAGCCCTAAAAATAAAAATAAAAATTACTATTTTTGGCAACTTGTTTTTTCTGCCAAAAATTGCCTTTTTAAGTAATTACTATTTTCGGAAAATTATTTTTCATCAAAAATTACCATTTTTAGTAATTACCATTTTCGGAAAATTATTTTTTCATCAAAAATTTCCATTTTTAGTAATAAAAAAATTATTTAAAAACTTCTTTAAAAAAACCTCTAAAAGATAGGCTCTTGCATCATTCTCCTTTGGTTGAAAAGAAATTTTCTGATGTGAGTTCCTGTAATCAAACTCATGCAACTTTTCTACTATAAATCTCTTTTCCAATCTTTCAAACCCTAGATCAAATCAATATGATGTTGCCAATGGGTTTTTTCTTTACCCTTCTTCCTTATGCAATAACAAGACCACTTTTACTCCATCCTTTCAAAGTGTATAAGTATTCCTTCCCCTATCATGGGTAACCTTGTTGTCATATTGCCAAGGTCTCCCCAACAATAAGTGATATTCATGCATCGGAATTACATCACACCACACTTCATCCTTGTAGGTATTCCCAATTGAAAACTTAACTAGACACCTCTTATCTACAATTACCTCATTGCCTTTCTTGAACCACGATATGCAATAGGGATATGGGTTCTTCTCACACTTTAAGTTAATTTTCTCAACCATTTCATTTGAAACCATATTTTCACAACTACCATTGTCAATAATCATCTGGCATACCTCTCCTCCAGATGTGCACTAAGTTTAAAAGATATTTTTATGCAGCTAGGAATCACCACCATCAATTTCTTGTGCTTTCAACTTCCTTGGAATGATCATCATCCTCTTTATCATGAGATTTTACTCCATGTCTACAGCAACTACTATCTCAGTTTGCTCTACTACCTCAACTAGATTAACTTCAGCTTGCTCTCCTTGGTTTCTTTCTTATGTAGGATAGTGCGGACACTCAAAAGCTCTATGCCCTTACTCACCACATCCATAAAAAGTATATGGTATTTGTGGGTCATCAAAGTTTTTTCCTCCACCATATCCTCTTCCTCTTTGGAATCCTCCATCTGTCTCATTGTTACTATGACCTTGCCCAGACTCTTATTTTTTTCTATATTAAAATATCCTCCTTTTAAGGGATTAAATCCACCATGCCCACTACCTAGAGGTGATGATGGTCCTTTCCTCACTCCTCTCCTCTTATGTTTCTCTTATGCTTTTAATGCAAACTGATATGCATCTTCTACACTATGGATCCAAAGCATACTCAACTCATCTTGTATGGCATAACTTAATCCATTCACATACCTTGCAGCCTTATGTTCTTTTTCTTCTTCAAGCCCCACTCAAATTGATAACTTATAGAATTTTTTGGTGTAGTCCTCGATGTTTTGATCCTTTTTTCTAAGGTTCTAAAGTCTATGAAACAATGTTTGGGCATAATATTTAGGCAAAAATTTATCCTTCAATTTTTTTTCATTTTACACTAGACCCTAATATTTTCCTTTCCTTTTCTTTACCTCTCCTTTTGTAGATGATCCCACCAAATCAATGCATGCCCTTTCAAATTTGTGCATGCAAGCTTCAATTTATTTTCCTTTGAAAGCTCTTTCCACTCAAAGAACTTCTCCATGTTATTAAACCAATCTATCAACTCCTCTTGTTTCAACCCTCCTGCATACTCAAAGACATAAATATTTATCCCATATCTATTTACTTATAAGACCCTAATTATCCTATCCTCAAAGAAATGCTCCTTTGGCTTTCCCTTCAGTTCTTCCTCTACATGAACCTTTGATTTGTTATATTCTCCCACAATGCCATTATCATAATCTAGATTTGCAAAATCTGTTGGATGTCTTTCCCTTATACGGGACATCATTCTAGTGAACTGAGCAACTTGTACCTACAACTCATGCATAAACCTATTAATCTGGGCATAACATCCTCTTCCTCTCTTCATGCTAATATATTTTGTGTTATTCAAAATAGAAAAATAATAATAGTAGAATAAATATAATCGATAAGATTACCTTCTCTTCCCTAGTAAGATCCAACTTGCTATGATACCAAATGATGTAAATCCAGTTGTAAGAGGTTAGAACAAATGCCTTCCATCACATAAAAATTATGATAAATAAAAATAAACCGGTAAAACCCTCCATTTACATAAAAACTATGATAAATAAAAATAACCGATAAAACCCTCCATTCATATGAAAACTACAATATATGGAAATAAACCAATAAATGTTTTCTTTTCTCATTCCTGGATTTACTTCTCTTTTTTTTCTTTTACAATTCAATACCAAGGGAATATATATCCCTAAAGAAACCCTAAATCAAAACCCTAAATCTTAAAGCCTTAAAAATAAAAATAAAAAATTACAATTTTGGCAACTTGCTTTTTCTGCCAAAATTGCTTTTTTAAGTATTTACTATTTTGGCAAATTATTTTTCCATCAAAAATTATCATTTTTAGTAATTACCATTTTCGAGAAATTATTTTCATCAAAAATTGCCTTTTTTAGTAATTACCATTTTTGGCAAATTATTTTTCATCAAAAATTTTCATTTTTAGTAATAAAAAAATTATTTAAAAACTTCTTTAAAAAAACCCTCTAAAATATAGGCTCTTGCATCAACATGATTTTCCAAAAATGTAGTTTTAATTGACTTAGCACACCCAAATATCTGATGCAATCCAAATAACATGCAACCACATGGTGAAATCTAAGCAAAGGTTAACACCTAATTAAGGGTCTTCATGCAGGGTTAAAACCTCTTACCGCTCGACCATATCCCATGTGGAAAAATGTTGATGGAAGGTAATGAAGCCTTCCTCCTAAGCGAGGCTGAGTGCAATCCAATGAACTTTGGTTGCTCAAGGACTGACACTCAAAGGTTTTAGACTCATGGTGAGAAATTGAGTGAATGTCTCTTCGTTTTGTAGCCACTGTCAGGTCCAGCGATCCTTAATTGCCTCTTTGTACCCACTGTCAGGTCCAACAGCTAGAAAGTGCGGGCCATTGATGCTATTAGAGACCGAGGCACAAATTAAAAATATAAAAGCAATTTCTAGGTTTTGACTTTTCATTATTCTAGCTGTCAATTGCACCTTTTGAGCTCTAAGGTGAGAGAAATTGATTGTGACTTGGGACACTGCTGAAACTAGACACCATGGCTGAGTAGGGCAAGGCTTCAACAAGCGAAGGAGCTAATGACTCATGGGTATCTCTCAAACCCTAGATCTTTATTTGTTTTATTTGGTAAAATGAACCTCACTAAGTAATAGGTAAATGAACCACACTAAACCCATTAGCAACAAACCGAACCAATCAATAGGTCTAGGTTAGGGTTATTTTTAGTGAGTCTGGGCTAGTTTTAGGATTTTTTCAATTTTTTTGCTTTTTGGAACGAGGGGGGACACCGTTGGCGTGTCGCCTTATGGCCACTGACGCTCAAAGCGGCCCCTAAATGGCCAAAAAGAGGTCATTATCACCATTAGTGGCCAGCTTGAATTCCAACAGTTAATTTTTTTACCATTGGCAGCTAACTACTATCAGTTTCAGTCGTCGTTGCATGGCATATCTTGGCACGAATGGCTATGCGACCTTAGGTTTATTTTTTATTTTTTTGAACTTTTAAGGTATTTAAATAATTTGTTTTCAATTTTGAAGTGCAGAATTTTATTTTTTGAATGTTTTAGGTGCATTTAGTCATTATTTTCATAGCCTTAAGCTTATCTTAGCTAAATTTTGCACTTTTTTATTTTATTCATCCTTTTAGCTTGTAAGTGAATTTAATTTAGGTATTTATTTTGCACTCTTAGATTTTTTCTATGCAAGCTCAGGACCCTAAATTGTTCATGGATATTCTGCCCGATATGGATTACATGAATTGGTATTGGTTTGATGCTTGCGGGTTCCAATACGTTACTAGGATTTCAACAATAATGTTGGATCAGGACTACCTTACTACCTTAGCACATAGGTGGGACTCTAGGACTAACATCTTCCATATCCCTACGGGTGAGATGACTATCACACTATAGTATGTCTACAGGATCTTCTGGATCCCTTTTGATGGAGTCCCCATTGTTTCTTCCCCTAATGATGCCAAATATGTAATATTTTCTAGGGTCTTTGGAGAACATGCAACTATTGCATTCTCTGATACCCAGTTTGGTGGGATTTCCATGGCTTGGTGTTACTATGAGGATGTCTTTTCTTGGAGACATGTTGTTTTGTTGATGGTTATATGTAACAAGCTTTTACCTAACTACTCTAGAGTGAGGTTCCCATAGAACCTCTTGGTGATGGTTCAATACTTTATTGATAGTGTGGAGCCTATGATCATGGCTTGGGGAAGCATACTATTGGTTTAGTGCTATGATGAGTTCTACATGATCCATCGATGGGGATAAGATAGCATTTCTTACAACCTACTCCTATAGATCTAGGGATGGGAGTATATCAGGGTGGACCACCTAGGATGATTACCTATTGATATTACTGATATAGCAGATGTGGCTTAGTGCTATAGATATAGATGGCCTCGAGAGCATGAGGAGTGCAAGAGTTAGTGCTACAAAAGAGATTCTCCCACTACACAACATCTTTGATTGGATTTTAGGCTAAGGACATCATCTAGAGGTCCTATCATGATTTCCCCACCTAGGTAGATGAAGATAGGTTTACAACTAGGACTAGGTTATCGACCGTAAGGATGGCATCAGGGAGTTCTTCCACTATTCTCGTATGCTCTGACAATATTGTTACAGCAGGATGTACCCCTAGAGCCTGTTTTGTATAGGCAAATCACTATAGAGAGGGATATTTTGTTACCTTGAGTTATAGTAGTTGTAGAGGATGATGATCCTCCAACATTGGATGTTGGTATTGCAGATGGTGAGGTCACAAAGGCATATACCCAATGGTGTATCACACATATATGGGATGGTAGCTACAGCTTAGGTCAGGATCGATATGAGGTAGTTGTAGGGGAGGATCCTGATGGACATCGAGTGTAAGCCTAGACAAAGGACTAGGGGTAAGCCACCGAGTAGTAGGTGGCTGAGGAGAATATTTCTCATGAGGAGGAGTTATCTCTAGAGAAGTAGGAGTTCCTTCTTCGAGCTTAGCTACACCACATGGAGGTTGAGCTTCAATCAGCTCATATATAGATCTTGTATAGGGACTCTACCATTATTGGTCTATAGACACAGGTTTCAATTTTTTATAAGGAGAGGATCACTCTCCAGACACAGATAGACTTGACACAGATCTAGATAGATGAGCTTACAATCAAGAGGGATGCTGCCCAAGGATAGATTGTGCCTACTATACCAACCCCTCGGGGACCTAGTGGGATAGATGCAGATGCAAAGATCAGACATCTACATGGACTCCTGTTAGAGTAATTATATTAGCATACATGATAAAATGCTTACATCCTTGCATTAGAGCATGAGGTAAGGCTTTAGGGCGGTTGTCTACCAGATAGGCCTATAGCATAAGGGTCACACAAGAGTGGATGGAGCACATCAAGGCAGTCATCAGTATGGCTGAGTCACAGGACTAGGACTCATATAAAGTAGATCGCAAGGACTAGATCTCGCTACACTCATAGGGACAAAGCCGAGGATGGAGGTGAGGCTAGAGGTGGAGGTGCAGGCTGATGACTTTGATTGTACTAGTTTTATTTTTGAGTGTAAGGTCAGATGACCTACACAGTTGTAGCCTACGGGTAATTTTGTACCCTTATGTACTTATTTGACACACATATATATATGATATCATTTTTGAGACTCATTATGTGTACTTATATGTTTTTGTTTTTATGTTTATGTGATGCAGTATGATGATTTTATGCTACATGATGTGATGTATTGATATGCATTTAGCTAGATGATAGATGTATGCTTTAGATGATGTGATCTATATGTGTGGATGCATTATGATGATGGATGCATATATGGATGCACTGCCTAGTCTTAAATGCATGTTTAATTTGATTCTATTGTATGCATCTAACTTATGTTGTTATGATATGGTGAATGCAATATGTGTAATGCACTATGATGATGATCTAATGTAAATGAACATGTATTCTTTAATCACTTAAAACATAAGGAATGCATGTGATATGAGTTTTACAATCTATTGGACGACACAACATAATGTAAATCAATCATGAATAAATAATCTCTTATAATAAGAATTAATCATTTACACCTTCAAATGTAATATGATATGATGTGATATGTATGTGCTTTCTTTATAAGCTTCTGTAAATTAAAAGAAATGTAAAAATTAGTCAGTGGTTGTCTAAATTCATTGTTGATATTTATCCGGTATCTGTTCTATTCATGCACTCTTTTTAATGAAAAAAACCTCCTAAAAAAAGTTGATGATTTGATTTATGACACGATTTGTTGCTATGAAAGGATTTTTGAGGTTTTCCATGAGACTCAAACACCCTAGTTACTTTATCAAAAGTTATGTACTCACCATACACGAATCCTAAAATATAAGGTTTTTGTTATGAAGACCTAGATACTCATTATCCTTGTGTGTGCAAATGAATATATTAGATAAAACATAAGTATACCATTTATGTATTTGGGATCCTCAAATGTTCATCCTGATCCTAAGTTGGACTCAGTTGGATTAGACCACTAGGTGATACAGGACACCTAAAGCTAGCCCTATTTACAAATTGCTTAGAGCTTACCCTAATGCCATATGGGATTCATGTAACCCATTATTGTATTAGGGATAACTCAATGGCTTGTGGAGATAGACCATTCTAGGGATTCAAGCTCTTCACCCCCTTCTTTTCTTCACATTTATTTGGGATACTTACTTATGCTTTTGTGATGAAAATCACTATTTATTTTTGGAAATTTTTTGTTTTCTTTTGTTTTGAGCAAGAGATTTATGTAGTGATGATAATCACTGTTTCTTTTTCTTTTGAATTTTATTTTGTTTTAGGATTTTTGCTTGTTTTGATGAAAGCAAAGGGATTTCTTTGGGTAGGGTGGAGCTTGTCATTTTTCCAATGATCAAAATTCTAGACCATGTACATCACAAGGTGGGCAAGTAGAAACCTTTCACTTAGGATGCCTAGTACCACTTTGTAGTGTTCATATTTTCCTTGTTTCAACTAGGATTTTAGTGTTTTGATTAGTGATAAGATTCTGAAATATACTAGGTGCTACCACGACTAGACCTTACCTTCTACTAGTGAAGATATCTTTCTAAAAAATCTAATAAAACCACTAGGTATGTTTGAGTGACCTAAAAACCCTAGTATATCCTTTATAGCAACAAGAGGGGTTGTGTTGAAAAACATAGTTACATATATGGATAATGAATGGTGATGGATTTTGATGATGCATGACTAAGGTACAAATGTGGTGTCATTTGTAAAATTATAAACACAACCTATCTAATGTAAGTGCAATGGATGGTGAAGAACACAAGCTTATATTGAGAGGAGGGGATGAACAGTATAGCACCCACTTTTTACTTTCTTTCAAACCAATATCAATTAATGTCCTTAATTGCAATAACCAAATATAGCAATGTGCATTAATAACTCATATAGCAATAGTAAGCAAGAGCACAAGTCACCACACACAATTTGAGACACAAGATTTAACGTGGTTCCCCCAATGTGGGGTACTCCACAAGATAATATCCTTATAATATTTCACACAAAAATAAGGATCCTTATCCAATACAATGATTACTTTGATCTGCTCAAAGCTAGGCAATACACTGATCTGCTCATGTAGGCAATCCATTGATCTGCTCAAATAGGCAACACACTGATCTTCTTAGGTAGGCAATCCACTGATCTACTTAGCTAGGCAACACATTGATCTGCTCAGGTAGGCAATCCATTGATCTTCTCATCTAGGCAACACACTGATCTGCTCAGGTAGGCAATCCACTGATCTGCTCAGCTAGGAAACACACTGATCTACTCAAGTAGGCAATCTACTGATCTGCTCAACTAGGCAACACACTGATCTACTCAGGTAGGCAATCCACTGATCTGCTCATCTAGGCACTCCACTGATCTTCTCAACAAGCTCACACAGAACTTGTCCAAATCTACTCAACAAGCTCACACAAAACTTGTCCAAATCTGCTCAACAAGTTCACACAAAACTTGTCCAAATCTGCTCAAAAAGCTCACACAAAACTTGTCCAAATATGCTCAACAAGCTCACACATAACTTGTCCAAATATTCTCAACAAGCTCACATAGAACTTGTCCAAATTTGCTCAACAAGCTCACACAAAACTTGTCCAAATCTGCTCAACAAGCTCACACATAACTTGTCCAAATTTGTTCCAAAATTTGTCCACAAATCTATCCAAAAATCTATCCCAAAGCCTTCTCAAAGGCTCAACCAATCATGCTCAAGTAGCATTCAAATCTCATCCACAAATATTATGAAGGCAAGGCTCAAATATGAACTCAACAATGAATGGCAATACACTCTTCAAAGGATGACAACTATGATCCACAATGATCTCAACTCAAATCAATCTCATAGAAGCATAAAGAGAATTGTTAGAGACTCAATATGTTCTATACTCAAATCCAATATCTTTCTCAACTCAAAGCAATCTCATAGAAGCATAAGGAGAATTGTTAGAGACTCAATATGTTCTAATCTCAATTTCTTTCTCAACTTCAACTCAACTCAAATCAGAATATAGAATAGTTTCTTTTATGGAACTTGAACAATCACTTCTCACAATCACTTGACTAGGCACAATCAACTCAACTCAACCATTCATCTCAAGGGATAACTCTTTCTCACAAAACCCTAGTCCATGTATGTATCAACAAACTCAAATGTTTCCAACAATGCTCAACCATAAATCTCACATAACAATGATACTCATGTTCTTCTCAAGTTCAAGTTCTTTGCATAACCAATGGGCTTCAAAAACAATGCTAATAAAACATTCTTCACATAACAATGATACTCATGTTCTTTTCAAGTTCTTTGCATAACCAATGGGCTTCAACAACTATGCTTATAAAACAAGGTTTAACCACAACTCTCAAACTAGAAAACCTTGAAGCATTCAACCAACCACTTTCGAAAAGGAAACCACAATCAATCCTTTTCTCTCCAATGATATTTCAGAAATCAACCACCATAAACAAACAATAGGAGAATGTGCCCATACCTTTTATGAATATGAAGAAACCCCTTTGGAAATCTGCCACACTCAACACACTTTGAAAAAGAACAAAACAACCTTCACTTTGAACCCCTTTAAAAAACAGAAATATCTCTTTACATACACCTTATTTATCCATCTAATCAAGTTAATCAAATAGCCCTCGAAATAAGATTTCCAACGATATATAATATGGTATACTTCTAAAAGAGGAAAACACCATAAATTTCTCTTTTTTTAAAAGTGCATTTCAACCCTTATATCTTGCCTTCCAAGTAAATAAAAATTTAATCAAACATTATTCCCTTAGCATCACCTTATTCCTCCAACATTAGGCAATAATAAAACATATTCAATAAAATATTTACTTTCCTCTTAGAGGGAATCGAACCCTCGTCACTGCCCACTCAACACCACAACCACGATGCCAAAGACCACGTGAGCTATCTACTCACATAGGACAGAGAGCAAAAATGCTCCCTATATTTCGTTGCCCTTGCTCATGCCAAAAATGTGTGCCAAATGCTCTTCTTCCACACTCTACAAAAATTGAACCCGGTGGGAATCGAACGCATGCCCTGTCGCAACCAAAAACTCCACGCTTCCCAAGCTCACCATTGGACCACACTGTCACATCGAAGGATTTCGGGGCTTCCACTTTTTGTTCTCTTCGTTCGATGCTTAGAATTTTGAATCGAAAGCCTTTGCATATATATATGCAACCTTCCTTTAATTTCACATACATCGGCACCTTTAATTATTAATTTCCTTTTGATGGTGCATGGTTTTTATGACGTCGACGATGACTTTAATTTTAATTTTAAATAATTAAAATTTAAACTAAATATTTAAAATTAAATATCTCCATCACCGAGGCACCTTTTTCGATGAAACGAAAAGCCAACCTGGGTTTTAAGAAAAACCCATTTCAAATCTGCCATCCATGGTTTTAAATAAAACCTTTTATTTTGCCTACCTTGGTTTTCACAAAAACCTTGTATATATCCATGCTTTCCAAAATATCATAAATTCTTATTTATGAAATACTTTGGCCACCAAAACTCAATGTGATCCATGTGACATCAATGATCCATGTGACATCAATGACAACATAAAATACCTCAAATTTCCAAAAATATCCCCATTTTTCATTTATGGCAACACCTCTAATGCAAATCACCATAGTCACTGCAAAAACCATTTATGAGAATCAAAGCTGCTCCCCCTGACTCAATACTCTCTTTGGAGGCTGCTCCCCCTAACTCAAATCTCTTTTGGGTTCTCCCCCTTACTCAAATCTCTCCCCCTTTGACATCAATGGCAAAAGGGACACCTATGGGGCTAAAAGATATGACTCTTAAGCTTAGCCCCCTTACCACCTTCTCTCTTGAGGTGATTAATTTTGGGGTGGGAGTACTTTTACTCCCATATTACATTGTTTCTTTCCTCTATCAACTTCCTTCCATGTTTTTCTTGATATCCTTCTCTTGATGAATTACTTGATCTTCTTGTCTAGAACCTGTTTGACCTTCTTGCCTTGAACCTATTTGACCTTCTTGCCTTGAACCTGTTTGGAATTGAGTCCTACACCATTTTGCAATATGTCCAAAGTTATTGCAATTAAAACACTTGATATTGTAGCCTTTGGATGGTGCCCATATCCTGAATCTTTTCTTGAAATAATTTCCATATCCATTCCTTTCTTGAACCCTGTATTGTGAAGCTCTGTTTTCATGACCATTATGACCATGACTTCTGAATTGTGTAGCTCTAAAACCAAAACCATTTTGCTCATTTTATTTGCACTGAGAATATCTATGACCAATCCTATTGCATAAGAAGCAATGTCCCTAAAAACCATACCTTCTTCCTTTGAAGTTTCTTCTAGAAAAATCAAACTTCTTTGATCCATGGACCCTGCAGTGTATAGCCCTGTGTCCAAATCCATTACAAGAAAAACAATGTCCTTGAAAAGCCCTTTGTTCATGCCTTAGTTCCTCATACCTTTCTTGACAATTTTCCTCATGATCATTTTCAACTTGTGCATTGCATCCTTGAACCTTCTTTGTAGTATCTAAATCCTTTTCCTTAATTTCTTCCTTGCTTTCCTCTTCAAGAATTTCTTTTCCTTTTGAACTTGATTCACCTATCTCAAAACAAGATCCAAATTGAATATTTGGAGCCATAGGAACTTTGGAACTTTCTTCATAAAACTTAGGTGCTTCCTTGCTTTCATATTTTAGAACTTCCTTTCCTTTTGAGTGTGATTCCCCAAACCTAAAATATGAGACCTTTGGTGCTTTGGAATATTCCTCTTCTTTCTCTTCATTTGTGTCAAGTAGCAAATTGGCATCCATCTTTATTGTCTCTGAAATACATGTTTCCTTCTTAGTGAAAATATATTGACCTTTTGAGTCATGTGATGGATCAAACTTCTCATGTATGGAACATCTCAATTCTTTTATATTCTCCTTAACCTCTTGTAGTTGCTCATGGATATTATTGAAGTCTTCCTTTAGATCAGCTGAGACATATGTCTTTCTTACAATATTCTCTTGTATAACTTCTTCTGCTTGGAGTGAATGTTCTTCTTCTACTTCTTTTATCCCATAGAAAAACCCTTCTTCATCTTCACTGTCACTAAGATCATTATAATCTTCTATAGCAAACAAAATCTCAAGTTTTATTTGACCATGCATGTTTCCTTGATGTGTCATCTCATCTTCACTATCATTGAATCCATTGCAATATCCTGATCTGTGATCTCTTTGACCACACACAAAGCATTGTTCTCTTTCACCTTCTATTCCTAGGAATAGATGTTCTTCCTTTTCATCATCTGACTTGTCTCTATCACTGTGATCTGAGCTATCACTTGCTTCTACAATGTAGTAAGATTTATTTACCTTACAAATTTTTTCTTCTTCTCATACCTATTTTTCTTGTATCTATCATCTTTGTCATGCTTATGCTTTCCATATTCTTTTCTTTTGTGAACCTATTTTTCATCATCATTGTTTTATTCATGTAGACACTTGTGTGCATAGTGACCAAGATCACCACACTTTTAGCATCTGACTTTCCTCATATCCTTGAAATTTCTTGAGTCCTTATTCATTTTGATGAAGTTAGCTTCCTCATCATTAACTAGATCTCTATATATCTTTGGAACCTTCCCTTTCTCTTTCTCTGAAGCCTTGAATGCAATCTCTTTTATTGGAACTTGATGCTTACTCACCCTCATATCATAAGTTGTGAGAGTTCCTTGTAGTTCTTCCATTGTTAGCTTGTTGATATCCATTGTTTCTTCTATTTCTGAAACCTTTGCATCATACTTCATGGGAAGTGATCTCAAAACATTTTGAGTAACTTATTATTCTTTCATCTCAAATCCTAGGCCTCTCATGGTGTTAGTAATCTCATCAACTCGAAGTAAAAACTTTGCAATATCTTCAGAATCTTCCATTTTCAATTCCTCAAATATTTTTCTATGAGTTTGTAGTTTTGAAAACTTTACCTTGGAATCTCCTTCATAAGTATTCCACAACTTGGTCCACATTTCATTAGATGAATTACATACCATGACCTTTGCAAAATCTATCTCACGTAGCCCACTCAAAATATAATTTATTGCCCTTGCATTGATCTCAACCAATTTCCTGATAGTCTTATCTACCTCGGGATCACCTTCAACCTTATACTCTTTTTCAACCATCTGCCATACCTCATATCCCTGTGATATCAAGTAGTTCTTCATTCTCATGCTCCAGAAAGCATAATTGTTATCGTCAAATAATGGTGCCTTATTTGTAGATGATCCATTCTATGAAGCCATCTGTGTTCTTGTAGAATCTGCCCTCAAGTTGTTAGCCTTTTTGAAGGAACCCGCTCTGATACCAATTGAAGAACACAAGCTTATACTGAGAGGGGGGGTGAATAGTATAGCGCCCACTTTTTACTTTCTTTCAAACCAATATCAATTAATGTCCTTAATTGCAATAACCAAATATAGCAATGTGCATTAATAACTCAGATAGCAATAGTAAGCAAGAGCACAAGTCACCACACACAATTGAGACACAATATTTAACGTGGTTCCCCCAATGTGGGGTACTCCACAAGATAATATCCTTATAATATTTCACAGAGAAATAAGGATCCTTATCCAATACAATGATTACTTTGATCTACTCAAAGCTAGGTAATACACTGATTTGCTCAGGTAGGCAATCCACTGATCTTCTTAGGTAGGCAACACATTGATCTACTTAGGTAGGCAATCCACTGATCTACTTAGCTAGGCAACACACTGATATCCTCAGGTAGGCAATCCACTAATCTGCTCAGCTAGACAACACATTGATCTGCTCAGGTAGGCAATCCACTAATCTGCTTAGCTAGGAAACACACTGATTTGCTCAGGTAGGCAATCCACTGATCTACTTAGCTAGGCAACACACTGATCTACTCAGGTAGGCAATCCACTAATCTGCTTAGCTAGGCACTCCACTGATCTACTCAACAAGCTCACACAAAACTTGTCCAAATATGCTCAACAAGCTCACATAGAACTTGTCCAAATCTGCTCAACAAGTTCACACAAAACTTGTCCAAATATTCTCAACAAGCTCACATAGAACTTGTCCAAATTTGCTCAACAAGCTCACACAAAACTTGTCCAAATCTTCTCAACAAGCTCACACAGAACTTGTCCAAATCTACTCAACAAGCTCACACAAAACTTGTCCAAATATTCTCAACATGCTCACATAGAACTTGTCAAAATCTATCATAAAAATTGCCACAAAGCTATCCAGAAATCTATCCCAAAAACCTTCTCAAAGGCTCAACCAATCATGCTCAAGTAGCATTCAAATCTCATCCACAAATACATGAAGGCAAGGCTCAAAGATGAACTCAACAATGAATGGCAATACACTCTTCAAATAATGACAACTATTATGATCCACAATGATCTCAACTCAAATCAATCTCATAGAAGCATAAAGAGAATTGTTAGAGACTCAATATGTTCTATACTCAAATCCAATATCTTTCTCAACTCAAAGCAATCTCATAGAAGCATAAGGAGAATTTTTAGAGACTCAATATGTTCTAATCTCAATTTATTTCTCAACTTCAACTCAACTCAAATCAGAATATAGAATAGTTTCTTTTATGGAACTTGAACAATCACTTCTCACAATCACTTGACTAGGCACAATCAACTCAACTCAACCATTCATCTCAAGGGACAACTCTTTCTCACAAAACCCTAGTCCATGTATGTATCAACAAACTCAAATGTTTCCAACAATGCTCAACCATAAATCTCACATAACAATGATACTCATGTTCTTCTCAAGTTCAAGTTCTTTGCATAACCAATGGGCTTCAACAACAATGCTAATAAAATATTCTTCACATAACAATGATACTCATGTTCTTTTTTCAAGTTCTTTGCATAACCAATGGGCTTCAACAACTATGCTTATAAAACAAGGTTTAACCACAACTCTCAAACTAGAAAACCTTGAAGCATTCAACCAACCACTTTCAAAAAGGAAACCACAATCAATCCTTTTCTCTCCAATGATATTTTAGAAATCAACCACCATAAAAAAACAATAGGAGAATGTTCCCATACCTTTTATGAAGATGAAGAAACCCCTTTGGAAATCTGCCACACTCAACACACTTTAAAAAAGAACAAAACAACCTTCACTTTGAACCCCTTTACAAAAATAGAAATATCTCTTTACATACACCTTATTTCTCCATCTAATCAAGTTAATCAAATAGCCCTCGAAATAAGATTTCCAACGATATATAATATGGTATACTTCTAAAAGAGGAAAACACCAAAATTTTCTCTTTTTCTAAAAGTGCATTTCAACCCTTATATCTTGCCTTCCAAGTAAATAAAAATTTAATCAAACATTATTCCCTTAGCATCACCTTATTCCTCCAACATTAGGCAATAATAAAAATATATTCAATAAAACATTTACTTGCCTCTTAGAGGGAATCGAACCCTCATCACTACCCACTCAACACCACAACCACGATGCCAAAGACCACGTGAGCTATCTGCTCACATAGGACAGAGAGCAAAAATGCTCCCTATATTTCGCTGCCCTTGCTCATGCCAAAAACGTGCACCAAATGCTCTTCTTCCACACTCTATGAAAATTAAACCCGGTGGGAATCGAACGCATGCCCTATCGCAACCAAAAACTCCACGCTTCCCAAGCTCACCTTTGGACCACACTGTCACATCGAAGGATTTTGGGGCTTCCGCTTTTTGTTCTCTTCGTTCGATGCTTAGACTTTTGAATCGAAAGCCTTTGCATATATATATGCAACCTTCCTTTAATTTCACATACGTCGAAACCTTTAATTATTAATTTCCTTTTGATGGTGCATGGTTTTTATGATGTCGACGATGACTTTAATTTTAATTTTAAAATTTAAATTTAAATTTTAAATAATTAAAATTTAAACTAAATATTTAAAATTAAATATCTCCATCACCGGGGCACCTTTTTCGATGAAATGAAAAGCCAACCTGGGTTTTAAGAAAAACCCATTTCAAATCTGCTATCCATGGTTTTAAATAAAACCTTTTATTTTGCCTACCTTGGTTTTCACAAAAACCCTGTATATATCCATGCTTTCCAAAATATCATAAATTCTTATTTATGAAATACTTTGGCCACCAAAACTCAATGTGATCCATGTGACATCAATGACAACATAAAATACCTCAAATTTCCAATAGATGGAAGTGCGTATATGTAATGCAACTATATGGATGCAAATGCCAAATGCAAATGTTTTTGTATTTTTAATTTTTTCATTGTTTTTGAGTTTTGATTAATCTGAATGTTTTTTTAACCTTTTTATTTTAAATTGTTTTTGTGATTTTGATTTTTTTTCTTGATCAAATGGCTTTAATATGCCTTTGGGGCTTTTTGTGCAGTGACCAAAGGTGCAATGCTACCTCTGGAACCTTTTGTTTTTGACAAAAGGGCTTTAAAATACCTTTGGAACCTTTTGTGTTTTGACCAAAGGGCTTTAAGATGTCTTTGGAGCCTTTTGTGATTTGACCAAAAGTATATGTTGCCTTTGGATTCTTTTGTGATTTGACCAAAGGGCTTTAAGATGCCTTTTGAGCCTTTTTTTTTGAAGTTTTCTATTGTTTTTGAAATTTTGAAATTTTTTGAATGTTTATGATATTTTGTTGGTTTATTTAAATGTTTTGGTGTTTTGTTGTGCTTGTGTGTGAAATACCCTTAGGTGAATAATGTTGAGAGTATTTGGTTCCTCAAATCCTTCTAGCGATGTTAGGTGATATGCCCCAGGTCCATTCTTCTCAAAGATGATATAGGGACCTATCCAATTGACCATAAATTTATCTCACAGATGTGGTGACAGATTTGAGTTTTGTTGGTTTTTCTTAAGCACAATATCCCCAACCTTAAAGTATATTAGGTGGACTTTATTGTTATAATCTTTTGTTAGATGATCCTAGTATATGTGAAGATGCTCAAGAGCATTGATGTGATGTTCATCCAAAAGGGTTAACTGATCCAGGTGAGCTTACCGTGTAGTGTCATCATTGATGAACTCTTTCAATGTGATGCACAATGTTGGAATTTCAAACTCTAAGGGTATAATTCCCTCAATGCCATATACAAGTGAAAATAGTTTTTCCCTAGTGGGTGTTTGTATGCTAGTCTTGTAAGCCCATAATGCAAGAGGTGTTGAGCAAGGTGCAGCGATAGTATTATCATTGTTGTCAACACACTCATATGGATAGGTTGATGCAGTGGACAGTTGTTTAGATATTTTTTGGATTATGTACAATGATGTTCAATGCTTATGAGTATGTTTTTGATGTTCGGGTGAATTTGTTACAGGTTGTTCGTGCAAATTTGCAAAAGTTGAAAAAATCATCAAGAAGTTGTCAAAAATTTGCAAAAATTGTCATGGGTGCAGTTGGATAGGATGGATCAGTTTAGAACATGCCAAAATGTTATGAAATAGTCCAGAACATTGTTGGATGTGTCAGCATAGTGTTTGGATTGATCGGTGACATTTTCAGTATCTTGGCGGATGATTTGGCAAGTGGTTGTACAGGACAAAAAATGGAAGTTTTGTCAGAATAACTACGAGAAAACCAAGAAGAATTTGATAGTGAAATTTTAACTGGAGGTGGTCGTTATCTTCAAGAACATTTATTCCAAATTTCCACAAAAATAGAGAAATGAGGTGAATGTTACAAGCGTTGCAAGACTGTCACAAAAATGCTCTTTTTGGAAAAAGTGTGTCAGTAGTAGTTTTTGTGGAGGTGGTACAGGTGAATCGTAAGGATTTATACAACAATATTCGGATTGGATATAGTCAATATTGCAGATATTCTACATTTCAAATTTTAGAGAAAACAAAGTTATGAGGTGAGAGTTATGATTGTTGCAAAAACGATACAGGTCACTTTTATGTCAATTTGTTCCACTTGTGCAAAATCCTTCAGTTGGTCGTTTCGACCTTGTAGAGTCACCAGAGTTTCGGTTTCAGTGTTGTTACACCTTAAAGGCATCAAATAGAGCATATTTAATTTTTGGTTTGAGGTGTCACATGGCTCTGAAGTAAGAGAACGAGTAAGGTGTCAATTCTTTGCATGTGACGTGTTTGACGAAATGCCTTCTCAAAATAAAAAAAAGAAGTTATATTGTTTTAAGAAGCTTCATTAAAGAAAATATTTTTAAAAATTGAAAAGGGAAAAAGAATGCAAGTGTGTGCTTTTTAAGTGACAAGGGATTTTATTGAAAAGGGGGGACTTTATTTTGTGAAGAGAGAAGTGTGTGTGGAGAAAAATAAAGAGTGAAAATCCGTGATTTTTGGAGAGTGGTGAAAAATGTCACTTCAGTATTTTGGGCATAACTTTCTCATATGATATCCATTTTGGCTGAAATTATGAGAGGATTTCACAGACAAAGTGTTGCACAATACCTAAAAATTGTTTAGCAATTAGTAGAACGAGATAAGAGAATAATTAATTTTTTTTGTGAGAATAGAAGATTCAAATTTTGAGTAATGCAGAGAGAGGGATGTTATACTGGGTGAAATAGAAAGTTTTAGATTTTGAGCTTACAGACCATAGAGGGTTATGGTTTTAGTGAATACATTCATATATGTCATTTTATTATCAATATAAAAATCAAGTGGGTGCTTGGTAGAGGGGTTGGTGCTCCTTTCTTTTGGTGTAGATAAATCAGGGGTTGGTGCTCCTTTTTGTTGGTGTAGATAAATCAGGGGTTGGTGCTCCTTCTAGTGGGTGCTAGTAAATTAATTGTAAAGTTGGTGCTTTGCAAATGTTGGATTTATATGGGATTCCAAATAATCATTTTTGAATATGTAACCAAATCGGTGAACCTCGGTACATCTTGTGTTGTGTGATGTTCTCTTTTTATACTTGCTTTATTTGGTTTTATGTTTTCATTATTTTGGCTTTGAGTGTTGAAGAACTATATTGATTCAACCCCCCTCTTAGTGTCATTGTGAGACTAACAATTGGTATTAGAGTGAGGTTCCTGAATAGGCTTAACCGACTAGGGTGATCTTGAAAGTGACACAATGACAGGTGGTGAAGGCTTCTCATCAAACAAAGCACCATTGTTTGACGAAACTAATTATGTATTTTGGAGACTCATGATGTAGACATATCTTTATGCTTTGGGATACGACATTTGGGATTCAATAGATAGTGGATACACAATACTCACTACTTCTCCAACCGATGTTGTCGGTAAGAAACTGTTTGAGAATGACTCAAAAGAAAAAAATTATATCATGTGTGGATTAGTGGACATCCAACTGGTAAATATTATGGGTTGTAAAATGGCAAAGGAAATATGGGACAAATTGAAGAGCATTCATGAGGGAGAGGTTAAGATCAAGGAGGCCAAGTTACAAACACATCGATCTCAGTTCAAAGTATTAAATATGAATGATGATGAGAATATAGAGGCATATATGCTGAGAGTTAATGATGTCATTAATGCGATTAGAGGACTCGGCAAGGAAATAAAATATTCTATCATCATGAAAAAGGTATTAAGATTCCTTATCCAAAGATTTGATTCTAAAGTTTTAGCTATAGAAGAATCTAAATATCTAAATTATTTTAGTATGGATGAGATGCATGGTTCTTTGACTGCATATGACATGAGAATACGAAAATCTAAACCCATAGACAGAGAAGCTGCTTTTAAAGCCCACAAAAATATGAAAACAAAACAAGAATCTAAGGAAGAAGAGACATCATATTAAATGGAAGTAAACTTTATTCGAAAACTAAAAAGGGGAAAAGGAAAATACAGAGGAAATTTATCATTTAAATGTTTCAAATGTGGAGGCGTTGGGCATTTTGCAGCTAAATTTCCACGTAATGAGAAGAATAGAAGTTATGAAGGATCGCACGAAGAAATAAGTGACTAGAAGAAAAAAACAAATTTCAAAAAAGACAACTTCAAGAAGAAAATTTTCATCTCCAAGAATATCAGTTCATCAGAAGATAGCTCCAGTGAGGATTCTAAAAAGGAAATAGGTGAAGCTCTTTTTATGGCACTCAAAGAAGAAAAACCAGAAAAAGAACAGGAATGTGATGAAGAAGAAATTAATGTAGAAGTGAATTTGGAAGAGGAACTAATTACAGCTCTAGATGAATTGAAGATAGAAAGAAAAAAGAATAAGAAAATTTCAAGATAGCTTGAGGATGCAAATGAAATCATAACAAATTTGAAAGTACAGATAAGAATCCATGAAAATATCTAAATATCTTAAAGTGCAAATAACCATGAAAATAGATTATTGCAGCAAGATAGAAGAAGAGATTGTTGGTTTAAGAATGCAGCTAAAAGAGATGAATCAGAAAATTAGTTGTTATCACAAAGTGAATAAAGTTCTATGAAGCTAGATAAGATCATAAATAACCAAAATACTACAGGCATAAAATTTTATTTTGGTTTTGATGAAGGAGAATCGTCAAATGGATCAAATGCCATAAATGAAGAATTCACAAAGAATGAAGAGAAGAAACAGGTTGATAAAGGAAAAATGAATCATGCAAAGGAAAGCAATAATGCAAGGCATGAAAGAAGAATTGACAATGATGGCTTCACCAATGTCACACATCAAAGAAGAAGAAGATTTATGGCTCCTATGACAACATGGCAAATACCACCACCTAGGTTCAATCATCTCTTTTCTGGTTACTATTTTAAATGCAATAGTTATGGACATAAGATCTCAGATTGTAAGTATAATGTAGGACCAAGGAATTTTACCAATAGAAATTATTTTTCACCTTTGATGGATTATGAAGTAGAATGTTATAACTATCATAATTTTGGGCATATTGCAAGAAATTGTCAAAGTACATTTGCATCAAATCAATTTCAGGAAAGAAAATTTCAGCCAAATGGAATAAGATAAAATAGAAAATCTCTCAAAAAACATGCACAAGCTACTGAAAAAGAAAATCCAAAATAAGAGACCAAAATTGTAATCAAATCTGAGTGGAAAGAAAAAGAGCGACCTAAGGAAGAAAAGGAATCCTTGATCGTACAGATGACATTTAAAGTTCAGAATAAATCTGCACCATGGATACTTGATAGTGGATGCTCCAGTCATATGACAGGTGACAAACAAAAATTTGAGAAGTTGCAGCAATATGAAGGTGGTTTAGTAAAGTTTAGAAACAATGATGGAGCTAAGATAGTTGGCAGAGGTTCAGTTAAGATTAGTGATAGAAAAATTAGGTCAAAATAAGTCTTGTTTGTGGTTGGTTTGAAGCATAACTTGTTGAGCGTAAGTCATATTTGTGATAGAGTTCATGAAGTGATCTTTAAGAAGCACGGTTGTGAAGTCAGAAAGGTAAACAATGGGAAGTTGATAACAACTAGATCAAGGACATCTGGAAACCTATACACTCTCTCAGATACTTTAGAAGGAGCTTGCTTTATTGGATAAGAAGAAGAGAATTGGTTATGGCACAATAGGCTCGGTCATATTAGTTTTGATAATCTAGTAAAAATTAGGTCAAAGCAAGCAGTGAGAGATATTCCCACCATTGGAAAACCATCAAATAGCATTTGTGCTTCATGTAAAAATGGGAATCAAACTAGAGTCTCATTTAAAACAAAAGAGTACTACACAAGCAAACATTTGGAACTAGTACATACTAATTTATGAGGACCCATTAGAATGCAAAGCATAAACGGTAACAATTATTTCATGTTGTGTATAGATGACTATTCCAGGATGACATGGGTACTATTTTTGAAGCATAAATCATAAGCTTTTGAGATGTTCAAGGTTTTCAAAAACCAAGTTGAGAATCAAACAGGAAAAATGATTAAATGTTTAAGGTCAGACAGAGGAGGAGAGTTCATTTCAAAGGATTTCACAAAGTATTGTGAAAAATATGGCATTAGGAGATAATTTTCAGTAGCCAGGACACCTCAGCAGAATGGTGTGGTAGAAAGAAAGAATAGGAAAGTGCAGAAAATGGCACAGACTATGTTGACTGAGAGCAAAGTAGTGTTGGAATATTTTCAACATTGCCTCCTTAGTCTTAAGTATTAAGTCCTAGTATTTAGTTTTAGTTTAATGTTTTGATTTACATATTTCTAGTTAAATCTGATCAACATACGTTGAGGTTTTGGCTTGGTTGGTCAATGTTTGACCATAGTCCAAGATTAGAATGTTTTTAGGATAAGAGTTATCTTTAAGTTAGTTTGTTGTAATAAGTTTGAGAGGATTTCTCTCAACCACTATGTCTATTTTTAGTTCTTTTAAGGACTATAAAACTATGTAATGCATTGTTGATCAATAGAACAATTTCACCATTATTTATCATTTGGTATCAAAGCAAGTTTTCTCATATGGATCAAAACCTGTGGAGAGTGGTGTGAAGAGATCTGAAGCACACACTTTGTCAGAGAAACTCAAGTGGCTAGCACTCAACAGATTTGCAAGGAAGAGCTCGAGTAAATCATTAATATCTCATGAATCTTGAGTTATTTGATTATGAAATTTTGATGGTTGTTAGGTAATTGTATCAAGAGGATGCAATAAAAAATTTAGGTTATTTGGAGCTAATTTGCTAATTTTATTAACATTCTTAGTTTTTCACTAAAATGGTTGTATAAGGTGGAATACATGGTATTTTCTTCTCAAATTTTGGGAGACATATTATTTTGATAAAATAATAATTCAAACAAAATTTTAGGTCATTTGGATTTGTATTGATTGATTTGTGTGAATATTTATTTTTTCTTCAAAAATCCGAGATTTGAGATTGTGATAAAAAAGAGAAAAAGTAAATGATCACATATTTTTCACATTTTTTATTTTTCTTCCAAAATTTAGAGGGTTTTTATATTATTGTCTTAGGAATACAAATTTTAATTTTCATAAATTTTGGAGTTGTATGGATTGATATATGTTAAAACATTGAGGTTGTCTCAAAAACCCTCTAAGATCTAGAAAGGGCAAAAGTAAATTGATCACATATTTCTCATTTGTGAATTTGGATCTAAAATTTAGTGGATTCTCAGATAAGTATATCAGAATTCTACAGGAAAAATTTTAGTTTATTTCAATCATTATTGGCCAATTTATGATAAATTGGGTGCTTGAGACTTTGGTAAATAAAAGGAAGCCATGTATGCAGACTTGGTTGTACCAAAATTTGATGGATATAATTATGATATTTGGAGCATAATTATGAAGACCTTATTGAAGGATCAAGACTTATGGTATATAGTTCAATAAGGCTATGAGGAACCCACTTGGAGCAAGCTACAATGCGAGGAGAGAAAAGAGAAGAAGGAGCAGCAATATGCAAATCGCTTAGCTCTTATGTATTTGAGGAGAGGAATGGAAAATAATGTTTTTCCTCTCATAGCCAATTGTAGATCAGCTAAAATGGCATGGAAAGTGTTGAAGTATGCTTATGGGTTTGATGAGGACACCCATAAAGCCATGTGTGACAATCATGAATATTATTTAAGCAAGGAGGAGCCTTGCTTCCTTGAAGAAGTTTCTGAATTAGATCCTTTTGAAGGAGTTTTTTAAGAGTCTTTTAAAGACTCATACGAAGCCATGATTTTTAATGGAGAATTCTTTCTTGCAGAGGAAGGCCTGTATGTAGAAAACCAACAAGATGAAGAATGCTTCATGGAGGAAGCATATGTTGCTGAATTTTGTGATGAAAAGATAAGAAGAGGTGTGTATTCCTCAAGAGGACGAGGAGGAAGAAGAGGATTTGCTATTGATAGAAGGCAAAGTGATAAAAATATCTCATGGAGGAGATAAATGAAGAGTGTATTATGGAGAATGCATCTACAATTCTCATGAAGGATAATAAAGAAGATGATGATGGAGAAGCAATGTTCATGGATGATCATTGTCTTGAAGACCATTCACTTGGAATGGATGTATGCTCTTTTGATAGAGCAAATGAAGATATCCTATAAGGAGAAGATAAAAATGTTAGATTTCCTCTAAAGGGGGAGAAGAATGTGACAAATGAGATAGAAACAGAAAATAAAAATGAGATTGCTGATTTTCTTGTTGTAATGGCAAAGAAAACATCACTCATGGATGAATATCACTCACTTGGAGTGACTACATTGCAGAAAGAGAGTTGTCTTGAAAAGGCAACTATGTATGATTGCTTGAATGAATGGTGTTTCAACACACCAACATGGATTGAAAAAAGGAGGAGAACTATTAGTGAAGAGTTGATGGTTGATCTTGAAGCAACATACCCTAAAGGAGAACTGCTACAAAATAACTTTATGGGAAGCACCAAATCTACTCATACTAAAGGTAATGTTTTTATGATTAATGATTTGTTTTTTGTGAGCAGGAATGAAAAGAAAGGTGATTGTCTCATTGAGACAACTTTGATGAAGAGTCTTCTTGGAGAGAATACAGTGATGGAAAACTTCAGTTACATGGATCAAAATGATGTGTTAAAAATTCCTTGGGAGAAGGATTCTTGTAAAGTCATTATTTTGAGAGAATATTTGTGTGAGGAGCAACTTTATGTTGCATATGTAGTTGGTCATTATATGGCCATATTTATTGTGATATTTTGTGTGGAAATATGTGAAATATTTTTATGGTATAATCATCTATGTGAGATGATTAATTGTAAATACTCATGTGGAGTATTGTTTAGTGTTGAAAATGTGAAAGAAGATCAAAATGTGAGAGCATGGTTTAAAGACCATAATGATAAATATGTAAGAGAGTGGTTTCCAAAAACCACAAGAGGAGATACTTTTGTTGAAAGGGGATCTAATCAACAAAAGAAGGAACTCAAAAATTTACAAGAAATTCCACATGAAGAGTGGAAGGAGTGCCACCATAAGTATTTTGTAAATTCTGATTTCTTGATTCAATATTGGAGGAAACGTAAGAGAAATATTTTCTTCTAATTTTGTGATACTTAAAGAACTCTTGCATGAGTGTCTTTAGCATCAAGGGGGAGAATATTGGAATATTCTCAACATTGCCTCCTTAGTCCTAAGTATTAAGTCCTAGTATTTAGTTTTAGTTTAATGTTTTGATTTACATATTTCTAGTTAAATCTGATTAACATACGTTGAGGTTTTGGCTTGGTTGGTCAATGTTTGACTATAGTCCAAGATTAGAATGTTGTTAGGATAAGAGCTATATTTAATTTAGTTTGTTGTAATAAGTTTGAGAGGATTTCTCTCAACCACCGTGTCTATTTTTAGTTCTTTCAAGGACTATAAAACTATGTAATGCATTGTTGATCAATAGAACAATTTCACCATTGTTTCTCAAGTAGCAGACAGATTTTGGAAAGAGGTAGTCCATATTGCGGTATATATCCAAAATAGGTGCATGTTGAGGATGCATGAAAGCAAAACTCCTTATGAGTTGTGGTTTGGTAAAACGGCAACATCAAGATATTTTAAAGTTTTTTGCAGCAAGTGTTACATCAAAAGAACTGAATAAAACCTTGGTAAGTTTGAAGATAGAGCGGATGAAGGTATTTTTCTTGGATATTCATCAAAAAGCAAAGCTTACAAATGCTACAACAAGAGGCTAAGGAAAATTGTGGATAGTGCTGATGTTAAATTTGATGAAGAAAGGGAACGAGTAATTAGCTATGAAGAGAACTACCCAATTTATGAAGAGGTCATTGAAGGAGATGAGGAAAAGGAAAAGGAAAAGAAAAAAAAATTGACTCAAAGGATTCAAACAGTGATTCAGAAGTGGAAGAAAACAAGAAATTCAAAATAGGCAGCTGGCAGAAATATCATCCTAGAGAGAAAATAATTGGAGACCCCACAGTTGGTGTTCAGACAAGAGGAATATTAGGAAGTAACTACTCTTTATTATCCAACATTGAGCCCAAAAATGTTGCTAATGCAAGCAAAGATGAAATTTGGGTAAAGGAAATAAATGAAGAATTAGATCAGATCAACAAAAACAAGACTTGGGAGTTAGTACCAAGACCCACAAATAAAAATGTAAGTGGTACTAAATGGGTCTTTTGGAACAAATTGAATGAATATGGACAGGTAGTCAAGAAAAAATCAAGACTGGTATGCAAAGGCTATGCACAAGTTGAAGGTATTGACTTTGAGGAAACCTTTGAACATGTGGCTAGACTAGAGGCAATTATAATATTTTTGGCTTTAGTAGTTTACAAGAATTTCAAATTTTATCAAATGGATGTGAAATCAGCATTTTTGAATGGGAAACTTGAAGAAAAGGTTTATATTGAGCAGCCAGATGGTTTCCAGCTTGGTGATGATCCCAAATTGGTTTGCAAGTTGAAGAAAGCATTATATGGCTTAAAACAGGCACCCCGAGCATGGTATGCAAGGCTAGACAATTATCTTACTCAACAAGGGTTCAAGAAAGGTATGGTGGATAGTAATTTATATGTCAAAACAAAAAATGGTCATCATATTGTTCTTATTGTATACGTAGATGATATCATATTTGGCAGCAACAAATATGAGTTGTGTAAATATTTAACAAATAAGATGCAGAAAGAATTTGAAATGTCAATGATTGGTGAACTTTCATATTTCCTTGGATTGCAAGTTAATCAAAAGGAGGACATATTTATTTCTCAAATTAAATATGTGAAAGAGATGCTAAAAAATTTCACAATGGAGGATTGTAAGCCAATTAGCACTCCCATGACGACAGGTTGCAAGTTGAGCAAGGACAAAAAATCTCCACATGTTGATCAAACTATGTATAGATCTATTATTGGGAGCTTACTGTACTTAACAGCTACCAGACTAGAAATTTTATAGGCAGTATGCATGGTAGCATGATTTCAGGCTAGTCCCAAGGAGACTCATGTGACAACAGTGAAGAGGATTCTTCAGTACCTCAAGGATACTATGGAGTAGGGGTTATGGTATTTGAAAGGTAAGGACTTTGTTGGCAATTTTGGGTACCTTGGGTACATTGCCTTTGCTCAAGTGTAGATGTTGTCATTGATGTCAAGAAGTTCTTGAAGCAATTTGTTTTTATGTCAAGGAATTTGTTTTGTTGAAGGATATTCAGAGCATGATCAGTGAGTTTCCAAGAAGTTCTTAGTAGCCCATTTGCAAAATATCAAGAAAAATACAAGTAAGAAAAAGTATGCAGCCGGCTAGAAAAACTATCATGATTTTGTGACATGTTTTAGGAGAGAGAAAGTGCTGGCAAAACTGTCGTGATTTCGTGACATGTTTGAGGAGAGAGAAAGTGTTGGCAAAACTATCATGATTTTGTGACATGTTTGAGGAGAGAGAAAGTTCTGGCAAAACTGTCATGATTTCGCGACATGTTGGTAGAGAAGGAGAGCAAGATGGAAAGTGTCACGATTTTGTGACATGTCGCATTTTCACGACTCGAAAAGTGCAGGAAGGCAAAGAAGGAAAAGTGTCATGATTTCGCGACACATTTCCAGGAAAGTTGTACGGACGAAAAGGTGTCGCGATTTCACGACATAATGCAGAAAAGAGAGTCCGCAGTGTGAACTGTCATGATTTCGCGACAAGTTAGAAGAGAGAGAAAGTTACATGAAAAGTGTCACGATTTCGTGACATGCTGCAAAAGACTAAGTGAGGACTATCATGATTTCATGACATGCTACAAAAGACTAAGTGAGGACTGTCACGATTTCGTGACATGCTAAAAATCTTGAAGAGAGAATTGTCGCGATTTCGTGACACGCAGCAAAGAGGAAGAGTCTAAAATGAGAAGCGTCACGATTTCGCGATAGGCTACAAAGAAGTTGTATGGATGCAGAAAGTGTCACGATTTCACGATAGGTTGAGATGGCAGCTTGCAGTTGGAGAAAGTGTCACGATTTCATGACAGAAACAGTTAGCAAGTCTTCAACAGAAGAAGCGTCGTGATTTCACAATGAATTGAAGAAGGAAGAGCTCGAAGGCGAAAGCATCACGATTTTGTGACATGTTCCATTTTCGCTAGTGCAAGAAAAGAAGAAGGCCATGAATTCATAAGGGTCACAATTTGAGTGGATTTCATGACAAGAGAGAAGAAGGCCATGAAGTCATAAGGGTCATGATTTTACGATAGAGTTGGAGATGACATCAATAGAAGTAGATGTGTCACGATTTCATGACAAAAGAAGAGAAGAAGGCAATGAAGACTAAAGTGTCATGATTTCATGACAGGAGTGAAGATGATGTCAGCAAAATACAGAAGTGTCACGATTTCACGACAAGGACGTAGTCAAGGCAGACAAAGGCAAAAAGTGTCATGATTTCATGACAATAGGCAAAAGAAGGTGTACGGCAGGAAAAGGTGTCGCGATATCATGACATGTTGTAGTTTCACAAGAAAAGCTATAGAACCAGAGGCGGTTGAAGGACAGAGTTAACCTTGAGCCGACAGAGTTAAATCTAGGCCAATGCAACGTAGGGTTTTGCAACCGACGTAGTTTGAGGGTTACAACCGACTAAGTTTGAGAGTTTTGATCATGAAATTTATTCTATAAAAGGAGGGTTGTTTGAATAGATTCAAAAAAATTGATCGAAGTGTGCATTCGAAGTGCGACTTTCACAGAAGCAGAGTGCGGGGAGAAGTTCGATCGTCGAGGAGCAAAGTGTGCAAAGACAATGCTGCTGTGTTTGCATAGAGGTGCATAAGTGGATGTTTGATCGAGTGTTGTAATTGCACAGAGGTGCAAATTTTGAGGACATTAGTGCCAGACCGAAGGACTGTGTTTGGTGCAGATAAGAGGACCAGCTTTGGAGGTGAAAGAGTTGAGGACAGAGGTCTCCAGCCAGAGCAAGGAAGATAGGTGTCTTCTGTGGATAGAGTTCCACTTGCTAAGGGTAGCAGAGGTAGAGGTCTTCTAGAGGATCACCAGTTAGAGCAGAGCTAGGGGAAGGTATCTCCTTTGGGTTGGTGCCCATAAACTTTGTAATCGAGAAAGGTTTCCCAGAATTTGAGGTGATAAAATTTAGTGAGAAATTTTATCCGTGGAGTAGCCCGCGTTGGGTGAACCACGTAAATTGTTGTGTCTCTTTTGTGGATGGTGTTTTTGTGCATTGCTTTGATTACTGCTATTGATACTATTTTTCTTTACACTGCATAATATTGAACTACAAGTTGAATCGAAGGAAAAAGTAGAAAGTGGTCTTATACTGTTCACCCCCCCTCTCAGTATAAGCTTGTGTTCTTCAATTGGTATCAGAGTGGGTTCCTTCGGAAAGGTTTAACAGCTTGAAGGAAAAGCTAGCAAAGAACACAATGGATTATTCAAGTGGCAATGCAGCACCCATCCTTGATGGATCAGATTTCGGTCTGTGGAGTGCAAGAATGAAGGTTTATCTAATGGCACTTGGTAATGAGGTTTGGGAAGTGATTGAAGATGGGTACACTATTCCTAAAAATGGTCCTTATACTAAAGAAGATAGGCTCCTACATCATAGCAATTCAAAAGCAATGAATGCAATCTTGAAGGGTTTACAGAAGGCAGATCTTACCAAGGTGATTCACTGCAAGACAGCTAGTGAAATGTGGAAACAGTTGCAGGTGGTTCATACAGGTGATGTAAATGTCCGAAAGGCCAAGTTGAGACACTTCAAAGGTATGTTTGAACAACTCAAGATGAATGATGATGAAAAAATTAGTGACTACATGCTTCGTATGGATGAGGTTGTTAACTCCATGAAAGACTTAGGTCTTGAGCTTGCTGAAAATGATGTGTGTGATAAGATTTTAAGATCTCTTCCTAATAGATTTAGTGAAAATATTTTTGCTATTGAGGAAGCTAAAGATTTAGATAAGTTGAAAAAGGATGAGCTCCATAGTATTCTTGCAGCATTTGAGTTGAGAACTCAAGTGAAAGTTGATGTCAAGAAAGAGGCAGCTTTCAAAGCTACCAAGAAATCCAAAGGTAAACAGATTCAAGAAAGTGATGAGTCTTCTAGTGATGAAGAGGCATATTACAGCAAGAAAGGCAAGTTCTCTAGAAAACACAAAAGCAAGAAAAATATAAGATGTTTCAACTGTGGAAAGTTTGGTCATTATGCTATTGACTGTACTATTTCCAAGAATGAAAGTGATGAAGATATACAGGATTCTAAGAGCAAGGATTTTGAAAAGCACAAGCATCACAAGAAGAGCAAAGATGAGTACAACAATCATGGAAAGAGGCATTCTCACAAGCACAAGAAGAGCTTCTACCTAGACAAAACAAGTAAGTGTTCTAGCGAGTGATAGTGAAAGTTCTTCTAGTGATGATGAAAATGAGATGCTATTTATTTCAAAAAAGGAGGAAGAATCGAAACATAAATTCATTATCATGAAATGTTTTAGATGTGGAAATTTTGGGCACCTTGAGGATGATTGCACAAATAATGAATTGGTTGCTAGTATGTATGAGGATGCTTCAGAAAATGATAAGGAAGATGCATGTATGGTTTTTGAAAAGGGTAGCACCTCTAGTGATAAGAAATCTAAAAAAGGCCTTGATGATTCAAAATGCAATCAAATAGAGGATCTTGAAAGTGAACTTACTAATGCTCTTAGTGTTTTGAAAAAGGAAAGAAAGAAGAATGCTAGACTCAAGGATAAGTTAGATGAATGTTGTATGGAAAGAGATGAACTTATAGAAAGTCTTGATGTCTCTATGGCTAAGACACAAGATCTCAAGAATGAGTTAGAATCTAAGGTGCTTGAGTATAGTGAATTAGAACAGAAAATGGCTTCTTTGAAAGAGGAAACTAAAGAGTACAAGGATAAGCTGTACAAATTTCAAGAAAGCTCCAAAAATGTTGAATCACTCATCAAAGGACAAAGAAAGACAACAGATAAAACAGGTCTTGGTTTTGTTAAACCACACAAGGAACAGTTTGGGGAATCCAGTAAGAGATTTCAAAGAGAAGAGAGTATCTCAGAGAAAGAGTCCGTGAGTGATAAATGCACAGAAATAGAAAACAAAATTTTGAATGCAAAGAAGAAGTTTTCGGGACCCAAAAGGTCGATTAAAAGAATATTTCACGGCAGATGTTTTGCGTGTCACAGGTTTGGTCACACGGCTGCACATTGCATGTCTCAAATGAAGAAGGTTAACAACAATTTCAGAAGTGCTAATTTCTTCCAAGGGTATTGCTACTCTTGTAATCAGTTTGGGCATAAGGCAATTGTCTGCAAGACTAATAACAGGTTCACGGTTAGTCAGAACAGATGGATTCAAAGAACAGATATGTCTAAAAGAAATTACAGTGTTACTTGTTATAAATGCAACAATGCAGGTCACACAGCTAGACAGTGCAGAGCTGAACTGCCAAGGTACAGGAACAGGAAAAGTGGTATGAACAGGTCCATGGATCAAGGCATGGATAAGAACAAGAATGAGAACAAGAACAAGAATAGTGACAAAAATAGGAATGCGGGCAAAAAGTTCAAGAAAAGGCCGGGCAAGGAAATTATAGACACTGATGATGATCAGTGCCTAATGGGAGTTGTACTCCCACCCCGAATTAATCACCTCATCAGGAGGTGGGGGAGGGACTAAGCTAAGAAGCTCATTCTTAGTCCCGAGCCCCAAAGGTGACCCTTTGCCATTGATGACAAAGGGGGAGAGATTTGAGTAAGGGGGAGAGATATGAGTAAGGGGGAGAGCTTCAATGTGAAGAGGAAAGCTTCAAGTCAGGGGGAGCAAAACTTCAAAAGGAGATTCTCAGTTGTTGGTTTCAGTTTTGGCTCCTAAGATGTGTTTCAGTAAAGGTTTGCCATCAATGACAAAGGGGGAGATTGTTGGCAATTTTGGGTACCTTGGGTACATTGCCTTTGCTCAAGTGTAGATGTTGTCATTGATGTCAAGAAGTTCTTGAAGCAATTTGTTTTGATGTCAAGGAATTTTTTTTGTTGAAGGATATTCAAAGTTTGATCAGTGAGTTTCCAGGAAGTTCTTAGTAGCCCATTTGCAAAAGATCAAGAAAAAGACAAGTAAGAAAAAGTATGCAGCCGGCTGGAAAAACCGTCATGATTTCGCAACATGTTTCAGGAGAGAGAAAGTGTGGCAAAATTGTCGCGATTTCATGACATGTTTGAGGAGAGAGAAAGTGCTGGCAAAACTGTCGTGATTTCGCGACATGTTTGAGGAGAGAGAAAGTTCTGGAAAAACTGTCACGATTTCGTGACATGTTGGTAGAGAAGGAGAGCAAGATGGAAAGTGTCACGATTTCACGACATGTCGCATTTTCGCGACTCATAAAGTGTAGGAAGGCAAAGAAGGAAAAGTGTCATGATTTCGTGACACATTTCCAAGAAAGTTGTATGGACGAAAATGTGTCATGATTTCACGACATAATGCAGAAAAGAGAGTCCGCAGTGTGAACTATCACGATTTCGTGACAAATTAGAAGAGAGAGAAAGTTACATGAAAAGTGTCATGATTTCGCGACATGCTGCAAAAGACTAAGTGAGGACTATCGTGATTTTGCGACATGCTACAAAAGACTAAGTGAGAACTTTCATGATTTCATGACATGCTGAAAAGCTCGAAGAGAGAACTGTAGTGATTTCATGACATGCAACAAAGAAGAAGAGTCTAAAATGAGAAGCGTCGCGATTTCGCGATAGGCTACAAAGAAGTTGTATGGATGCAGAAAGTGTCATGATTTCGTGATAGGTTGAGATGGCAGCTTGCAGTTGGAGAAAGTGTCACGATTTCACGACAGAAATAGTTAGCAAGTCTTCAACAGAAGAAGCGTCGCGATTTCATGACGAATTCAAGAAGGAAGAGCTCGAAGGCGAAAGCATCATGATTTCGTGACATGTTCCATTTTTGCTAGTGCAAGCAAAGAAGAAGGCCATGAAGTCATAAGGGTCACGATTTTGTGACAGAGTTGGAGATGACATCAGCAGAAGCAGATGTGTCATGATTTCCCACGAAAAGCTAGTAGAAGAAGGCCATGAAGACATAAAGTGTCACGATTTCGTGAGAGTTGGAAGATGACATAGCAAAGGATGTGTCACGATTTCACGAGAAAAGTAGAGAAGTCAATGAAGACTAAAAGTGTCACGATTTCATGACAACAGGCAAAAGAAGGTGTACGACAGGCAAAGGTGTCACGATATCATGACATGTTGTAGTTTCACAAGAGAAGCTATAGAACCAGAGGCGGTTGAAGGACAGAGTTAACCTTGAGCCGACAGAGTTAAATCTAGGCCAATGCAGCGTAGGGTTTGGCAGCCAACGTAGTTTGAGGGTTACAACCGACTAAGTTTGAGAGTTTTGATCTTGAAATTTATTCTATAAAAGGAGGGTTGTTTGAAGAGATTGCAAAACGTAATTGATCGAAGTGTGCATTCGAAGTGCGACTTTCACAGAATCAGAGTGCGGGGAGAAGTTCGATCGTCGAGGAGCAAAGTGTGCGAAGACAATGTTGTTGTGTTTGCACAGAGGTGCATAAGTGGATGTTTGATCGAGTGCTGTGATTGCACAAAGGTGCAATTTTGAGGACATTTGTGCTGGACCGAAGGACTGTGTTTGGTGCAGATAAGAGGACCAGCTTTGGAGGTGAAAGAGTTGAGGACGAGAGGTCTCCGGCCGGAGCGGGGAAGACAGGTGTCTTCCGTGGATAGAGTTCCACTTGCTAAGGGTAGTAGAGGCGAGAGGTCTTCTAGAGGATCACCGGTTAGAGCAGAGCTAGGGGAATGGTATCTCCTTTGGGTTGGTGCCCATAAACTTTGTAATCGAGAAAATGTTTCCCAAAATTTGAGTTGATAAAATTTAGAGAGAAATTTTATCCGTGGAGTAGCCTGCATTGGGTGAACCACGTAAATTGTTGTGTCTCTTTTGTGGATGGTGTTTTTGTGCATTTCTTTGATTCTTGCTATTGATACTATTTTTCTTTACATTGCATAATATTGAATTGCAAGTTGAATCAAAGGAAAAAGTAGAAAGTGGTCTTATACTGTTCACCCCCCCTCTCAGTATAAGCTTGTGTTCTTCAATTGGTATCAGAGTGGGTTCCTTCGAAAAGGTTTAACAGCTTGAAGGAAAAGCTAGCAAAGAACACAATGGATTATTCAAGTGGCAATGCAGCACCTATTCTTGATGGATCAGATTTTGGTCTGTGGAGTGCAAGAATGAAGGTTTATCTAATGGCACTTGGTAATGAGGTATGGGAAGTGATTGAAGACGGGTACACTATTCCTGAAAATGGTCCTTATACTAAAGAAGATAGGCTCCTACATCACAGCAATTCAAAAGCAATGAATGCAATCTTGAAGGGTTTACAAAAGGCAGATCTTACCAAGGTGATTCATTGCAAGACAGCTAGTGAAATGTGGAAACAGTTGCAGGTGGTTCATACAGGTGATGTAAATGTCCGAAAGGCCAAGTTGAGACACTTCAAAGGTATTTTTGAACAACTCAAGATGAATGATGATGAAAAAATTAGTGACTACATGCTTCGTATGGATGAGGTTGTTAACTCCATGAAAGACTTAGGTCTTGAGCTTGCTGAAAATGATGTGTGTGATAAGATTTTAAGATCTCTTCCTAATAGATTTAGTGAAAATATTTTTGCTATTGAGGAAGCTAAAGATTTAGATAAGTTGAAAAAGGATGAGCTCCATAGTATTCTTGCAGCATTTGAGTTGAGAACTCAAGTGAAAGTTGATGTCAAGAAAGAGGCAGCTTTCAAAGCTACCAAGAAATCCAAAGGTAAACAGATTCAAGAAAGTGATGAGTCTTCTAGTGATGAAGAGGCATATTACAGCAAGAAAGGCAAGTTCTCTAGAAAACACAAAAGCAAGAAAAATATAAGATGTTTCAACTGTGGAAAGTTTGGTCATTACGCTACTGACTGTACTATTTCCAAGAATGAAAGTGATGAAGATATACAGGATTCTAAGAGCAAGGATTCTAAAAAGCACAAGCATCACAGGAAGAGCAAAGATGAGTACAACAATCATGGAAAGAGGCATTCTCACAAGCACAAGAAGAGCTTCTACCTAGACAAAACAAGTAAGTGTTCTAGCAGTGATAGTGAAAGTTCTTCTAGTGATGATGAAAATGAGATGCTATTTATTTCAAAAAAGGAGGAAGAACCGAAACATAAATTCATTATCATGAAATGTTTTAGATGTGGAAATTTTGGGCACCTTGAGGATGATTGCACAAATAATGAATTGGTTGCTAGTATGTATGAGGATGCTTCAAAAAATGATAAGGAAGATGCATGTATGGTTTTTGAAAAGGGTAGCACCTCTAGTGATAAGAAATCTGAAAAATGCCTTGATGATTCAAAATGCAATCAAATAGAGGATCTTGAAAGTGAACTTACTAATGCTCTTAGTGTTTTGAAAAAGGAAAGAAAGAAGAATGCTAGACTCAAGGATAAGTTAGATGAATGTTGTATGGAAAGAGATGAACTTATAGAAAGTCTTGACGTCTCTATGGCTAAGACACAAGAACTCAGGAATGAGTTAGAATCTAAGGTGCTTGAGTATAGTGAATTAGAAAAGAAAATGGCTTCTTTGAAAGAGGAAACTAAAGAGTACAAGGATAAGCTGTACATATTTCAAGAAAGCTCCAAAAAGGTTGAATCACTCATCAAAGGACAAAGAAAGACAACAGATAAAATAGGTCTTGGTTTTGTTAAACCACACAAGGAACAGTTTGGGGAATCCAGTAAGAGATTTCAAAGAGAAGAGAGTTCTGATGAAGAGAGTATCTCAGAGAAAGAGTCCGTGAGTGATAAATGCACAGAAATAGAAAACAGAATTCTGAATGCAAAGAAGAAGTTTTCGGGACCCAAAAGGTCGATTAAAAGAATATTTCATGGTAGATGTTTTGCGTGTCACAGGTTTGGTCACACGGCTGCACATTGCATGTCTCAAATGAAGAAGGTTAACAACAATTTCAGAAGTGCTAATTTCTTCCAAGGGTATTGCTACTCTTGTAATCAGTTTGGGCATAAGGCAATTTTTTGCAAGACTAATAATAGGTTCACGGTTAGTCAGAACAGATGGATTCAAAGAACAGATATGTCTAAAAGAAATTACAGTGTTACTTGTTATAAATGCAACAATGCAGGTCACATAGCTAGACAATGCAGAGCTGAACTACCAAGGTACAAGAACAGGAAAAGTGGTATGAACAGGTCCGTGGATCAAGGCATGGATAAGAACAAGAATGAGAACAAGAACAAGAACAGTGACAAAAATAGGAATGTGGGCAAAAAGTTCAAGAAAAGGCCGGGCAAGGAAATTATAGACACTGATGATGATCAGTGCCTAATGGGAGTTGTACTCCCACCCCAGAATTAATCACCTCATCGAGGAGGTGGGGGAGGGACTAAGCTAAGAAGCTCATTCTTAGTCCCGAGCCCCAAAGGTGACCCTTTGCCATTGATGACAAAGGGGGAGAGATTTGAGTAAGGGGGAGAGATATGAGTAAGGGGGAGAGCTTCAATGTGAAGAGGAAAGCTTCAAGTCAGGGGGAGCAAAACTTCAAAAGGAGATTCTCAGTTTTTGGCTCAGTTGGTTTTATTTTTGGCTCCTAAGATGTGTTTCAGTAAAGGTTTGCCATCAATGACAAAGGGGGAGATTGTTGGCAATTTTGGGTACCTTGGGTACATTGCCTTTGCTCAAGTGTAGATGTTGTCATTGATGTCAAGAAGTTCTTGAAGCAATTTGTTTTGATGTCAAGGAATTTTTTTTGTTGAAGGATATTCAGAGCATGATCAGTGAGTTTCCAGGAAGTTCTTAGTAGCCCATTTGCAAAAGATCAAGAAAAAGTCAAGTAAGAAAAAGTATGCAACCGGTTGGAAAAACTGTCATGATTTCGCAACATGTTTGAGGAGAGAGAAAGTGTTGGCAAAACTGTCACGATTTCGTGACATGTTTGAGGAGAGAGAAAGTGCTGGCAAAACTGTCATGATTTCGCGACATGTTTGAGGAGAGAGAAAGTTTTGGCAAAACTGTCACGATTTCGTGACATGTTGGCAGAGAAGGAGAGCAAGATGGAAAGTGTCACGATTTCGCGACATGTCGCATTTTCGCGACTCGAAAAGTGCAGGAAGGCAGAGAAGGAAAAGTGTCACGATTTCGTGACACATTGCCAAGAAAGTTGTATGGACGAAAAGGTGTCGCGATTTCATGACATAATGCAGAAAAGAGAGTCCGCAGTGTGAACTATCACGATTTCATGACAAGTTAGAAGAGAGAGAAAGTTACATGAAAAGTGTCACGATTTCGTGACATGCTGCAAAAGACTAAGTGAGGACTGTCATGATTTCGCGACATGCTGCAAAATACTAAGTGAGAACTGTCATGATTTCGTGACATGCTGAAAAGCTCGAAGAGAGAACTGTCGTGATTTTGCGACACGCAGCAAAGAGGAAGAGTCTAAAATGAGAAGCGTCATGATTTCGCGACAGGCTACAAAGAAGTTGTACGGATGCAGAAAGTGTCACGATTTCGTGATAGGTTGAGATGGCAGCTTTCAGTTGGAGAAAGTGTCACGATTTCATGACAGAAATAGTTAGCAAGTCTTCAACAGAAGAAGCGTCGTGATTTCACGACGAATTGAAGAAGGAAGAGCTCGAAGGTGAAAGCATCACGATTTTGCGACATGTTCCGTTTTTGCTAGTGCAAGCAGATAAGAAGGCCATGAAGTCATAAGGGTCATTATTTTGTGACAGAGTTGGATATGACATCAGCAGAAGCAAATGTGTCACGATTTCACGATAAAAGCAAAGAAGAAGGCCATGAAGTCATAAGGGTCACAATTTCAAGACAGAGTTGGAGATGACGTCAGCAAAAGTAGATGTGTCGCGATTTCATGACAAAAGTAGAGAAGAAGGCAATGAAGACTAAAGTGTCACGATTTCACGACAGGAGTGAAGATGATGTCAGCAAAAGACATAAGTGTCACGATGTCACGACAAGGACGTAGTCAAGGCAGACAAAGGCAAAAAGTGTCACGATTTCGTGACAACAAGCAAAAGAAGGTGTACGGCAGGAAAAGGTGTCACGATATCATGACATGTTGTAGTTTCATAGGAAAAGCTACAGAACCAGAGGCGGTTGAAGGACAGAGTTAACCTTGAGCCGACAGAGTTAAATTTGGGCCGACGTAGCATAGGGTTTTGCAGCCGACATAGTTTGAGGGTTACAACCGACTAAGTTTGAGAGTTTTGATCATGAAATTTATTCTATAAAAGGAGGGTTGTTTGAAGAGATTCAAAAAAATTGATCGAAGTGTGCGTTTGAAGTGCGACTTTCACAGAAGCAGAGTGCGGGGAGAAGTTCGATCGTCGAGGAGTAGAGTGTGCGAAGACAGTGCTGCTGTGTTTGCACAGAGGTGCATAAGTGGATGTTTGATCAAGTGCTGTAATTCTGTAGAGGTGCAAATTTTGAGGACATTAGTGCCAGACCAAAGGACTGTGTTTGGTGCAGATAAGAGGACCAGCTTTGGAGGTGAAAGAGTTGAGGACAGAGGTCTCCAGCCAGAGCAAGGAAGACAGGTGTCTTCTGTGGATAGAGTTCCACTTGCTAAGGGCAGTAGAGGTAGAGGTCTTCTAGAGGATCACCAGCTAGAGCAGAGCTAGGGGAAGGTATCTCCTTTGGGTTGGTGCCCATAAACTTTGTAATCGGGAAAGGTTTCCCAGAATTTGAGGTGATAAAATTTAGTGAAAAATTTTATCCGTGGAGTAGCCTGCGTTGGGTGAACCACGTAAATTGTTGTGTATCATTTGTAAATGGTTTTTTTGTGCATTGCTTTGCTTACTGCTATTGATACTATTTTTCTTTACACTACATAATATTGAACTGCAAGTTGAATCGAAGGAAAAAGTAGAAAGCGGTCTTATACTATTCACCCCCCCTCTCAGTATAAGCTTGTGTTCTTCAAAATTCACCCTTATTGCGTATTCAAATGTAGATTGGTTAGGATGTGTAGATGATAGGAAGAGTACCAGTGGAGGTGCATTCTATGTGTAGATAGGTTGGTCGCATGGCATAGTAAGAAATAGGAGTCAGTATCCTTATCCACAATAGAGGCAGAATACATTGTAGCGATAACGTGTAGTACATAGGTGTTATGGATGAAATAAACTCTGAAGGATCTTGGTATTAATTTTAGTGAGCCAATTTTAGTTAAGTGTGATAAAACTAGTGCCATTAATATCTCAAAGAATATGGTTATGCATTTTCACACAAAACATATTGCTATTCGGTATCATTTTTGAAGGAGAAAGTTGTGGAAGGTGAGGTTAAGTTGGATTTTGTTCCAAAAATAGTGCAAGTAGCGGATATCTTCACCAAACCATTGCCCAAGGAAGTCTTTGAGCACCTTCACAAGAAATTGGGAGTGGTCACACTTCCCAATAATTTACTAGCTATTGGGGCCACATTCTTAGGGGGAGCATTTATGTATTTTTTAATCTTTTTGCTCATGTTTGTGATTTTTGCTAAGTGTAATAATTTTTGCCTGAGAATGTTGTGAATGGAATCAGAGGGATTTTGCAACATCCCTTTGCTATTTTTTTCAAATGGGGATAATATTTACAGGAAATTGTGCGTGTGTTGCCAACAATTCCAAAGGGGGAGATTGTTGAGCAAGGTGCAGTGATAGTATTGTCATTGTTGTCAACACACTCATATGGATAGGTTGATGTAGTGGATAGTTGTTCAGATTTTTTTTTAAGTATGTACAATGATGTTCAATTCTTATGAGGATGTTTTTGATGTTCGGGTGAAGTTGTTATAGGTTTTTCATGCAAATTTACAAAAGTTGAAAAAATCATCACGAAGTTGTCAAAAAATTGCAAAAGTCATCATGGGCGTAGTTGGATAGGATGGATCAATTTGAAACATGCCAGCATGTTATGAAATAGTCTAGAATAGTTTTGGAGATGTCAACATAGTTTTTGGATTGATCGGTGACATTTTCGGTATCTTGGCGGATGATTTGGCAAGTGGTTGTATAGGCCAAAAAATGCAGTTTTGTTAGAAGCACTGCGAGCAAACCGAGAAGAATTTGATAGCAAAATTCAAACTGGAGGTGGTCATTATCTTCAAGAACATGTATTCTAAATTTCCACAAATGGATAAAGTAGGTGAATGTTACAAGCATTTCAATACTATCACAAAAAATACTCTTTTTGGAAAAAGTGTGTCAGCAGCAGTTTTCGTGGAGGTGGTATAGGTAAACCGTAAGGATTTATGCAACAATATTCATCTTGAATGTAGTAAGCATTGCAAAAATTCTACTTTTCAAATTTTAGATAAAACAGAGTTACGAGGTGAGAGTTATGATTGTTGCAAAAACGATACAGGTCACTTTTATGTCAATTTGTTCCACTTGTGCAAAATCCTTCAGTTGGTCGTTTCGACCTTGCAGAGTCGCCAAAGTTTTGGTTTCAGTGTTGTTACACCTTCAAGGCATAAAATAGAGCATATTTCATTTTTTTTTTGAGGTGTCACGTGGCTCCGAAGTAAGAGAACGAGTAAGGTGTCAATTCTTTGCATGTGACGTGTTTGACGAAATGCCTTCTCAAAATAAAAAAAAAAGGAAGTTATATTGTTTTAAGAAGCTTCATTAAAGAAAATATTTTTAAAAATTGAAAAGGGAAAAATAATGCAAGTGTGTGCTTTTTAAGTGACAAGGGATTTTATTTATAATGGGGGACTTTATTTTGTGAAGATAGAAGCGTGTGTGGAGAAAAATAAAGAGTGAAAATCCATGATTTTTGGAGAGTGGTGAAAAATTTCACTTTAGTATTTTGGGTATAAATTTATCATATGATATCCATTTTTGTTGAAATTTTTATAGGAGTTCGCAGACAATGTGCTACACAATACCCAGAAAGTATTTAGTAATTGGCAAAACGAGCTAAGAGAACAATCAATTTTTTTGTGTGAGAAGAGAAGATTCAAATTTTGAGTAATGCAGAGAGAGGGATGTTATACTGGGTGAAATAGAAAGTTTTAGATTTTGAGCTTACAGACCATAGAGGGTTCTAGTTTCAGTTAAGACATTCATATATGTCATTTTATTATCAATATCAAAATAAAGTGGGTTCTTGGTAGAGGGGTTGGTGCTCCTTTTTGTTGGTGCAGATAAATCAGGGGTTGGTGCTCCTTTCTGTTGGTGCAGATAAATAAGGGGTTGTGCTCCTTCTAGTGGGTGCTGGTAAATTGATTGTAAAGTTGGTACTTTGCAAAGGTTGAATTTGGATAGGAGTAAAAATAGTCATTTTCATAGATGTAGCCAAATCGGTGAACCTCGATACATCTTGTGTTGTGTGATGTTCTCTTGTTATACTTGCTTTATTTAGTTTTATGTTTTCATTGTTTTGGCTTTGAGTGCTGAAGATTTAAGTTTTAAAGAGCTACACTGATTGACCCCCCTTTCTCAGTGTTATTGTGAGACTAACAAGGGGCAACTACAAATGCCAATCCTTATAATTTTCTTTCATCATATTATTTAAGATGGCTACTATTGTCTTATTTGAGGGTTCTACTTACCTGTTTGCCTATAGATAGTATGGTGTCACAAAATTGTGTTGAATTTTGTATTTGATTGTTAAAGCTCACACATTTTTGTTTTTGAATGAAGGAACATTATCCAAGATTATCTTGAATGGGACACCAAAATGATAGATGATATTGTGAAGTATGAACTTCGTCATTTGTGTTCCTATTGTCAATGTTAAGGGGACTGCTTCCATCCATTTGGTGAAGTACTCAGTGATCGTTAAGATAAATGTGTGTCGATCTGAGGATGGGGGAGAGATATTTCTAATTAGATTGAAACCCCATTGAGAAAATGGCCAAGCCACCTGAATGGGTTGTAAGGCCTAAGATTGTAGGTGTGTCATATTTACATGATGTTGATAGTTAACATATTTCCTGAAATACTCGTAGCTATCCTTCTCCATGGTGGACCAGTAATAACCCATTCGAAGGATGCACTTGACAATGGTCATGCTTCTGAAGTGGCCACTACATGTACCATCATGAGCTTGAAAAATCACCCAATATGATTCTTGGGGCTCTAAGTAATGAAGTAGGACTCCATCATAGCTTTGATGATTCAATATACCTCCTAGTAAGACATACATTATCGCTTTCTATTTAAATGCTTGTGTTTTGGTATGCGACAGTCTCTGTGGGAAAATTCCAAGTCTCAGGAAATCTTGTAACTATGATAGCCACTCCTGAAAAGCTACAACCTCGATAGATAAGATGACTTGTTCCTCATACGATTTGATGTGTACAAATGTATATTGAGAAACAACCTTATGGCGAATGATGGCACCATTCTTCATAGGACCCTACGAGATATAGGACCCCCAAGGTACCTTTTGTAATAAGTATTTGGCTTTATAGAACCATTCATGATCTGGTTCTATACAAATCATGTTGACTAATTCTTTGTTATCAAAAGCCTCATAATGGATCATTGAGTGCGAGAGCATTTTCACATGAATGGTAGTGAAATAAGTAGATGGATCTTGAGAGATCAAGTATCCCAAATATGCCATGCTGTCTATCAATCTATTTGACAAATGAGGTATTGCCTCAATTTCGTACCATTCTAGTTAGGCTAGATAGGTGTCAAAAAGCTCCTTGTAATATTTTAGGATTTGATACATACATTTAAATAGTCCCTTGACTTGGTTGACTATGAGGATGGAGTCATCAAAGATATTTAGCCTTTTGATCTTCATAGCGATGGTTGTTTGGAGACCCAATATTAGGGCCTCATATTCAATGTTGTTATTTGTGCAAGGGAATTCTAACTTAAATGACAAGGGCATTGGAGCACCTTATGGTGTGAAAAAAACAATCCTTGCTCACTCTTCGAACCATCAAAGAATAAAGTCATGTCAGCCTCGTTTTTAGGTTCTTCGAGTTTGGGTGCTTTTGATAATGTGAAGATGAAATCATTGGGAAGTTCTATGGTGAGGGGCTTACTATTCTGAAGAGGCACCTCAGCCATATAATAATATACGACTTGTCCCTTTATGGACTTTTGGCTTATGAATTCCAAATAAAATTCTATAAATAGCATGATCCACTTTGTAGTACGTGTATTATGATCCACTTTTCTCATCATATACTACAAAGGATTTTTTTTTTGATATTACATATATCGTATGGATCAACATGTAGTTGTGCAATTTCTTGGTTGCAAAGAATAATGCTAGACACAACTTTTCTATGTATGTGTATCCTATCTCATAGCTCACCAAGGTGCAACTGATGTAATATATTGCTTGTTCTTTATCTTGCATGTTCTTTTGAGCCAACATGGTCCCTAAAGCAAAATCTGTATCAGATATATATAACAAAAATGGCATGTCCATCCTTGGTGGAGCTAGTACTAGTGGCATTGCCAGGTAATTATTGATTTTAGCAAAGGCTTCTTGACATTCTTCATCCCACTGGAATGGGACCTCCTTATGTAGCATTTGATTCATGGATTGACATTTATCTGATAGTTGTTCAATGAATCACTTTATAAATGCTACTTTACCCTGTAAGCTTCTTAGCTCTTTGATGTTAGTAGGTGAGGCCATTTCTAGGATAGCCTTTAACTTTTCTAGGTCTACTTTGATGCCTCATTTAGAAATGATGAATCCCAAGAGTTTTCCAAAAATTAAACCAAATACGGATTTCTTGGAATTCAACTTGACAATATGCTCAATAAGACGATCAAAGACCTTTATGAGGATCTTAAAGTGCTCTTCACGCAAAAATGACTTGGCCAGTAAGTCATCGATATAGTATTATAATATCTTGTGCATGTATTCATGGATAATGTATGTCATAGCTCATTGATATGTGGCACCAACATTTTTAAGACCAAATGATATTACTTTGTAGCAAAATATTCTCCATGGAGTGGTGAATGTGGTTTTGTGCTAGTATTTGGGATTAATATGAATCTTATTGTAACCAAAAAAACCATCCATTAGGGATAGCATCTCATGACCTACAATTGCATCTATAAGAGCATCTATGTTAGGCAAGGGGAATGAATCCTTTGGTTTTGCCTTAATGAGATCCTTGAAATCCATGCAAATGCGGGTTCTTCCATCAGGTTTTCCTATGGGTACCATGTTTGATACCCATTTTGGATAGTCTATGGGAATAAGAAAGACTACATCTAATAGTTTCTACAACTTGCTCTTTATCATAAAAATGATGATTGGATGCATCTTTCTAAGATTTTTCTTGACTAGTTTCTTTGTGGGGTCTAGTGAAAGGTTGTGGACAACCAATTTTAGATATAGCCTCAACATATCATTTTAGGTCCAAGCAAAGACACTTGGTCTCTCTTTCAATAGAGGAATAATGATATCATGTTCTTTTGGAGATAAAATTTCTTCAAAATTGAATTTCCTTGTATTATAAGGGTCATTTCTAATGTCCACTTCGAAATTCTCCTCTATTTCCATATATGACCCCTCATCAAGCTAGTGAGAAGTGGGGATTAAATGGATGTCATCTGTTGGGTTTAAGGGTTCCACTAAATCATGGTCAAAACTAGCATGATAGACATCATCTGCATAGCTTGGTGGAAAATGGAATAGTTGTAGCATCTCTTCATTAGGGAAGAAATATTTAGGCTCTAGGGGTGAATCAACGTGATCCCAATCAATTGTATCTAAGTTAAGACACATTGGTTTGGAATGATATACTAGGTTGTGAAGTGGAGTGGTCAAATCAATGGAGATCATGTTGATGGATGGGATGAAATCTTGAGGACCATGTGGGTGAAATTCTTCATTGAAAATTTGCCTTCCATACCCAAGATGTGGCTCTGGGGGTATGGTAATCTCAGGATCTAGTCTATGAATAGATGATATGATGGGATTGTTAGGCTAAAACAACTCTCTAAATGTTTACAGATCTGGGAATACCATACAATAGATGACGTCTGGATCTTCTGGTCTTCTCAGGAAGTGAATGTCAGGATCTATGGTGTGAAGTATCACCTCTCTCTTAACAAGCAAATTGACTTGACGTAAGTGAGGGGTGCCAAGATAGGCCATATCGGTCTCATCCTCAAAGTATTCATTACTTATGAAGAAATCCTCATTTATTCCTACTAGAATTGGATGATGACTTACCTTTTGATGCCTAAGATAGGCCATCTTAGTCTCATCTTCATATTCATCATTGCTTATGAGGAAACCATTAGAATTTATGGTTGGCCATATGATTTTGTGTGCATGGCTTAGGAAGGCCATCTCAATTGGGTCCTTTGACTCATAGCCACTCTCGTACAAAATGTATCCACTCTCTGCATGGCTAGACTAAGTGAGGTTTTATAGATATTGAGGCCCATGATGAGCCAAGCTAGTTTTATATTCATCCTAACTCGATACATACTCATTTTCCTCTCACTCATATCCATGTATTGGCTCATTCTCTCATAGGATGATTCTTGATGGGTGTGCTTCAAGAGAGGAATCAGGGTGATACTCATTGGGTGGTTTGATATTGACCATAGACACCCATCTATAACCCAAGTAGTTTCTTATAGGGGTTGATAGGGATTCCATTCAATATCTTCCTTGAACCCCAAGCTTAGTCTATCTAGAGATTCTACAAAAGAATCATCATGGCTCTATATTTGATACCCTAGACCCCACCTATCATTAGGCAGTTGATACTATGACTGGAATAGAAACTGAGACCCTTGCTCATATAGACCTAAGCCATAGCTATGCCAATGACACTGATCAAATTACCTTAGAGAAAACTCAATATTTGATAAGTAATGAACATCCATGGTGAATGGCTCATGCTCATCCTATTCGATATCAGAAGTAGTATGGGCACAGTCTAAACTAGCATAGATGAAGTTGATTTGGTTAGGGGGAACCCATAACAGAACTACTATCCCTAATAGTAAATTTGGGACTCTTGGCCATCCCATATCTTCCATAGACTCAATAATAGGCATAAAAGTCACGTTCTACACAAGATATTCACCTAACCCTGTGTCGGCTAAGTGAACTGTCATCTGTGGTGTGGATGACATTGTTGATGAGGTAGGTGAGGTAAGTTTAGGTACCTCCTTGGATATGTCCTAGGAATATTCCTCATCCATGGGATTTAGAATTTCCATAGCTGCTATAGTTGGAAGTTCTTTAGGTCCTTTCTCCACTAGGGGTGCTTTCAGCTTTTGAGTATCTTTTGCTTTATATATTGAAGGCTTCTTAGAAGCGTGAGTAGTTTTATCTGTAGGAGGTGGTATCGATGTGGATGGGTCACCTCACACTGATTTACTCTTATTTTTTGGCTACATGGTTATGGATGAAGGCCTTATGTACAATTGCATCGACAGAAGGATAAAATCCTCTAGCAAGTTGACCTGATGTATGTATTTAAACAACTCTTCATTGTATGAAAACACATGAACTTATCCATCATGCACATACTTGATGCATTGCTGCAATATTGATGGAATGCACCACATGTTCCTTATCCAGGGATTCCCTAGGAGGATTTTGTACTACATTCCACCCTCTAATATGTGATATATCATAGGGATGGTCTTTTTATCTACCTAAATAGGTAGAACAGTTGTACCCACTATGGAGCACAATGCATCATTAAAATCCCTCAATGTGTAGGAGATTAGGAAAATGTTAGATGTAGGGATATTCAGGTTCCCTATAGCCTTTATTATGATAATATTGATTTGTGAGCTTGTGTCAATTAGAACCCACTTGAAGGGTATGCCATTGATTGATGAAATGATATGCAAAGGTGGGTCTGCTATGGTAGTAGGCACTACATTGATTTTGTGATCATATAAATGGATCACAAGCTCTTAGCACTTCTACACTTGTCCCACAAAGTGTGTGAACACATCTGGGTTCTGGGATGGATCTTGATTGATCTCAATATCTCCATAAAAGTCTCTCTATGCCTAGGAGACTATTTTATGAGCTCATAAATTGATAACTTGGTCGAAATTGTTTGTAGATTTTGTTCCAATATACTCTAAATAGTTACCATAGGTTGCACTAGAGGACTTGGAGGATTTTTTTACACCTATCTCTATCGAGGTGCATTCAGGATATGGATAGGAGCTACTGGAGGCTCTGGTTGACCGTATCACCAACTCCTAGTTGCCACATTGACTATCTCAACCATTCTGATGTATCTGTGAGTGGGTGGTTCGACTCAGACCCAGTTGACTTGGGAACTCTAATATTTATGGGCCTCATGATTTGGTAATGGGTTTCTAAATTTACCCAGGCCTCTATTATCAGGTACTAATGGGTTGTCAATTTTTAGCTCACCCTTATCAATCATTTTTTGGACAACATTCTTGATTTCAGTACATGTTTCAATGTCATGCCCCTATATTCTATGATATGGATAGTATTGATCTTCCCTATGTCCCTTGGGATTGGGACGATTAGGGTCAAGAATTTATGCATCAAGAAATATTATTCTTTGTGCCTCGCTTAACTGATTAAATATTGATTGCATCAATTCATATAGCGGTATGAAATAGTGAGGCAGTCGAAGCTCCTTCTTCCAACCTTGGTTGTTCTTTGGGTTGTAATTAACCGGCAGGGGGTGAGCCTAATAGTTTTGTGGTTTTTGGCCATTGCCTCCCTTTGGCATGCTTAAAATAACCTGGTTGACTTGAGCAAGCTTGGCCTACTTCTATCGATTATTGTTGCAGTTGGCATTATTCCACTCCTCATTTTTTTAGAGCTTGAGGTATCCTTCGTCAACCTTTATGTCCTCTATAAGCTTAACTTGAGCCAAGGCTTTGTTGAATTATTCATATTGTTGTATTTACAATAGCAATGAGATGTGTTTAGCATAGCTCTTGGTGAAAATTTGGGTGATATCTTCAGTGGGAACAGAGAATGGTAGTTTCACCATTATCTTCCTCCATATATTCCCATAGTCCATAACTGGCTCATCTTCATATTGTTTTAATTTTTCCAGATCGTACAAGTTCACCTTATTCTTAACACCGAAGGAGAAGCATTCAAGAAAAGCATTCACCAATTTCTCAAAGCTAATGATGTTGTACTTGGGAAGTTGATTAAACCATTGAGTTATTGTGCTCGATAATATCATGATGAATGTTCTTAGAATTAGGGCATCATTTTGCTCAAGCTGGAAGCATACGTTCATGAAATTTGTAACGTGTTCTTGTGTGTCTTCCTCTTCTTTGAACTTGTCTAGCCTAGGCATCTCAAAGTAGCTAGGGTATGGAAGACTCAGTACTTAGGGGCACAGAGGTTGGTTGTGTATTTTTATCAAAGTTGGATTTTGCCCAACCTTATCCTGCTTCTTGAGATATTTGACTCTCTGAATGAGTATTTGGTATACCTTCAAGGAAAAAATCTTCTGTTCCTAAAGGGTCACCCATGGTGGTAAGGGAGGTAATCATGTGTTTGCCTGATTTGGGCATATGTATTCATCTCCCATGACCACAAATGGAGGTTCAATATATGTTTATTCCTAATATTCCATCCCTACTTGTTCCTCATTAAGTTGTGTCTGTTCAAGATCCAGACATTGTTTATAGTTTAAGGTATGGTGGTGCATCTCTCATGCTGAGAATTGGCACATCTATCATGTTGGTATTCCTCACAACCTATGTGCAAGTCAGCCTGAGCCAGCCTGTCGGCTTACTCTTCATGGTCAGTCCTTTCTTCTCTCAAGCATTGCTCATGTAGGCATAGGCACCATTTCCTTCATGCTTCTTTCTCAAGAGTTTCTAAATGCTCTCGCTTAACACGTAACACTTCTTCTAACCTACATATGCAGTCAGAATAACCTACCACTGAAGTTTCATGCCTCTCTAACTTTGTTCAGGGAGTTCTAATGGATATGCCTCTTGGATAGGCTCCTGCTATATTCTTACCCTTGTCTATCAAGGTGAATTTCTCTATGCACTATGATCTATATTGTGTAGCCCCATGGTTAGAGGTAGTGTATGTGCTACAGGGCCACTTTGAATATTCCTCTGGTTCATTGGTGTACCTAGTAGTTATAATATGTGAACTTCCTAAAGCATAATACGTGTTAGCAATGCTTCTTGAAGCTAGTATCAAGGGAACTTGATCCAACTCAAGTTGTCTAGTCCTCCATGGTTGATCCTATGGAGTACCATTAGCACCGATGAGACCATAATCTAGGGCTATCCTCCCCTATGTATGGAGGCTATAGGATGCCCTAGGTCTTGTTGGAACAAAATATGCCTTTGGTTAATTATATTACACCTTAGACCTTGCCAACATTGAATATACGAACTTATATTGGGAATGTCCATCTAATCTCTAGAGTAGGCTGGTTCCTTTTTTATTTATTTAGAGAAAAGAGAACATAAATAATGGAAATTCTTGTAAAGGAAAATATAGCCGAGGCTAGAAACTTTTCTCACGGTGCAGTTTAGACAACAATCAGGATAAAACATACTATTACTATTACAATCTTTATTTTACACCTTCATGTAGAAATCATAACTCTCTAAGTGTGATTTAGAATTTTTCATATAACACATATAAGCATGCTTAATCTTAACTTCAGCAATATAATTCATGCATGTACAGTCCAGATTTAGAACAAATACAGTCTAGAATTCAATAATGTAAATAGAAGTCAAGAACTAGATACATACACTTGCACACAAAAAATTAGAATCCAGAAGAAGAGTAGCTTTATTTTCTTGTATCCAGAATAATATACATCAATATTGTAAATGTCCAAGAGTCGACCTCCTTTTTCAAAATGTGTCTACCACTATATATACCCAAAATGGGTATCTTTTACAACTAGTACATCTTGGATTCCAAATCAATTACAAGAAATTAACTACAATTTCTAATAATAAGCAAAAGATCTTCTGCAAATTGGAATCTAACAGATCTGATACTTCTCCTTTATCTGACACCCTCAGAGATCAAAAATTTGGTGTAAGGGCATGTTTTAGTTTCTAAGAATATATCTTGTTAGGAACAACTGCCATATTTTGAAATCACGATGTCTTCAAACACTCTACTTCATCTGCCTCCTCCTTCAGCGAAAACAAAACATGTCACAAAATCGTGACACTTTATCCTTGTAAGTTTTTTCTCTCTCTTTCTCTTGGCGAAAAACTGACATGTCAAAAAATCATGACATTCTCTTCTCTTCTACTCTTTTTCCACTTCTCGGCCATGAAAATGCAACATGTTGTGAAATCGTGACATCTTCCTTGTCTTGGACTTGTCTTCTTGATTTATCAGTGAAAATGCAACATGTCGTGAAATTGCGACACTTTCATCTGCTTGACTTTCTTACGTTGTATTGCTACAAAAATTAGACATATCTTGAAATCGTGACATCATATTTCCTTAGCTCATTTTCCCTTTCTGTTGCCATTCAAAAATTGACTGCGTTGAGCTTTTCAAAATGGCCGCCTATTGAAAAATATTTGTTTTCTTCTAGAGGTAGTCTTTTTAGACTAACATTCTTGGCACCTTCCGGAGAATTTTTTTTCTATCAAAAAATTAGAATCCAGACCCTTCATCCATTGGGAAACAGACTCAAAAATACAAAATAAGAAATTACAAAAAGCAAAGAGTAAGGAAAAATGCACTTCTAATGAGTAAGAATTACCTTATCAAAAACTCTTGTTATAGATTAGAGACTTATTACTAAAATACATTAAATAATTTAGAAGGGGAATCTAAAAACTTGTCTTAATTATAGGTACTAGTCCCAGCTTCTGTCAGCTACTTTTGGCCAGTATGCTTTGATTTTTTGATTTTGTCCACTACAACTACCACTTAATAGATTTTGCAAATATGTTTCCAATATCCATCACCCAGGTCTAAGGAATCAATGAATATATGGTAGATATACTGAATCTCTTCCACTCTATCATAAGAAATCATTTTTTGCCTAAATATCAATTCTTGCAAACAATTTTTAACCTGTGTGAGCTTCTAAACCATCTCCATTACTTGTGTATCTTCTATGGGCTCACTCCAGCTTTCTATTTTAGATTCATCTTCAATAAAATTTTTCAAGGATGAGGAGAGTGCACTTTCATTAAGGACTTTTGAGTTATCATCCCAGAGATATGGGAGTCCATTTTGGATAGCCAAATCCAAATTATTTAGTAACCCTTTTGCTTTGGTGTCTAGCTCCTGCAAGAGTTTATTCCCTTGGGTCACTAATTTAAACTTTCTAAAGAAGTTCTTGGTTGCAATATTGGCTTGAGACCAAGATTCACTTTGTACCTTTGTTGCTATACTCTAGAATCTTCTCAGATAATATCTAGATTTTGGTAGTAGCATCTTCTCTTGTTTGCAAAAAAATAACTGCAACTTTGAACTCTTCACCCACTACTTCAATCGCTTCCTTGACTTTAGCTAGGTATAACAATAAAGGTCATGCTTTCAAGCCTAATATAAATAAATATTTCAACAATTATTTCCTCATCTCTCTTACCTTTTCTTTTGAAAATCCAGATGGAGCATTCTGTTGATCTGTTAATTATTGCTGGAGCTCCTGAATCTGGAGATTCAAGGCTTGAATCTATGTATCTACCTATCCTAATTTTTCTTTATATTTGGTTGCCTCATTCGTAGCAATACTAAACTTATCCTCCCACTTTTTACCTCCAACTTTAAATCTTTTTCTATCTATCTTTTTTCTTGCAAAACTGATTATAAATATTTCCTCTTTTCATTTTCTTTCAAAAATTTCTCGAAGTAATGTCCCCCTTGTAGATATATAGTTCCTAGATGTGCTTGGACTTTTACCCATTCATATTGCATAGGAAACTGAGGAATATCTTCATTGATTTCTTCTGCATGGTAATCTTCAACAGTCATTTCACCCTTAGATTTCTTTGTTACCGGGGTTAAATTTACTTTCTTCCTTTGCATGGTAGCAGGATCCAGAGAAATAATTTCACGAACACTGGCAAGCATCTTTGGATCTTCAGCAGAGTGAGAAGTCCACCGGTATAAAGCGTTCTTACTAACCTTTTTCAAATTTTCTATCTTTGATAGATTTGGATGATTCTTGTCAACTTGGAAGGATGTAGCTTCAATTGTTGGAATGCCAATGTTGGGAAAGAAAGGGATGGGGACCAATGCAGTGTTGACATCAAGTTGAGAATGGGAAGATGTTTCCTTTTCTAGGAAAGCAAACTATTTTTGAGAGGAGAATTATATCTTTCTTCATATTAGAAAAGGAGGGAGAGTAAAAATAGGAATGAGTAGAAGAAAAATAAGGAGATAAGAAAAGAGACATGCCTGGTCTCATTTGAAGTTGTTGTTGATCCCTTTCCTCTTCTTCAATCTCATCATTATTATTTGATAATTCTTCATCTTGAATTCCACCATCATCATGTATCTCAGTATTCTCATTCTGCTTACTTTCGTTATCACTTTCATCAAGATTAATTATTTGTATATTTTGGGGAAATTCCCCATGTTGTTCTTTCTCACCTTCCCCAACCTCTTGCTTCACTAGCACTTCTTTTACAATATTTGGATTCTGGCTCTCTTGAGCCAGATTTGGTAAACCGTTTGTGTCTTCCATCTGAGAAATTTCTTGCTCAGCATCCTGAGCATCAGTATTATTACCTTCCTCATTCACTTTATCCCTTTCAGAATCCTCAACTATATTATCTTGAACATCTTGAACATTTTGTTCACTAAGAGAAGTTTGAGTAACATTCTTGTATTTCTTCTATCTATTAGCCAGGGCTTTTAATATTTTCATCCTCTCAGCTACATGTTCTTTATCAGATTCTAAAGTTGAGTCGAAGGGAGGAACAAACTTCACAAATTTAGAAGTATAATATTTTTTACTTGAAGCATCAGCTCCAAGTGCCAGACGTCTTTCCCTCAACTCTACTTATATGGGCTCAGTAATTCCTTACCCTCATTTTCCCAGGCATTTTCCTTCATACCCCATTTTTAGCATAATCTGAGAAGCCTTTCCATAGGTCTTCCCCTAACCTTGGGTAAAAAATTCTTCTATTGACCACTTCTTAGAATTTTTGGGCTTTGTTTGAACCAGGGATAACTTATGCTCAACTACTATTTGTTTTCCCTTACCCTTATCAGTTTCTTGCCTCTGTGGTGCTTCAGGGATGGTTCTGCTACTTCCTCCAACTCTAGGAGGTATTCTTACAGGAAAAACCCCTTCACAAGATGCATGATGTAAATTATATTGAATATTAAATTCATTATCATTTTTCAATGGGTACCTTGAAGAAATCATATCTGTTTGTACCCTCATCAGCCATCATTCGTGAATCTTCGCGATTGTCCAGTCAACCCCCCTCTTCTGTATCCTACTAATCCTCTCATTCATTAACTAACTTTTTGTATTTTTTAGGGGATCATAATTCACTACTTGCTCATAGAAATCATGCCAAGGTGGCAGAGGTTCCATTATCTCAATGTGCCATTCCAAGGCATCATCTTCACTATTATTTATGTTTTCCTCTATATCTGGCCTGACTATAGCATGATATTTTTTCATTTCAATTTTATTCAGAATAACTTTTTTTCATCAAATCTATCCAAGGGATCATACTTCCACCTCTGTGGAATTTCAATAAGCCCCAATTCTCTTAAATATTGAGCAATCTATTCATTATGACCCCTTTTTGTTACAATTATCCCTTCGAAACTGAATGGCATGTTATAGGTGCTAGTCTTCCCGATACCAGAGCCAAATTTTACATTTATTTGTTCAGTTTTTTGAACATACTCTAATGCAAATAGTCTGTCTGTAACATAATGAGGGAGTAAAAATGATTTCTGAGTGAAACCATACAATATAATACAAACCCCTTGGGTGAGGATAAACCAATCACCCTCTTCAGCATATTTAGTTTGCAAAAAAAAATTTGCCTTAGGGGTTAATATCCTAATATTCCCATACATTATTTTTAGAGCAGGACCTAAGAATTCCTTGTTTAAATCATAAAAGGATTCTATTTTATACAACACATTTATCCATTCACAAACAGGCAAAACCTTACCCTGTTCATCCTTGTCTCTCACTAAGATAAAAGCTAATTCTTTAGATATGAAAAAGAATAACAACCATATTAAGTATGACAAGAATAAAAAAGAGAATTGAGACTATTTCTTAAGCGTTGCTAACCCTTTGTGAATCTCTGAACATAAGAAACATGGCCAGTCAAAGAATATTGGATTCACGCTTTTGATCATGATAGAAGAATCATAATTTTTGGGGTTAGACATGCATTCAGCCAAGGTAATTTGCCATTTTTGGACTTTTTCGTCAGTCTTGAGGCCTGCTATCATAGCTAAAATAGAATATAGCTCTGGATTTTTGAACTATATGATATTAATAGGAGGCTCAGGTGGGTTTTCCCCTGCAAGTAATTCTTTCAGTTGGGAAACCAAAAAATTCTTTATCTTCTCATAAGGGCCAAAGTATATAGCTTGGTATTCAGGGTCAAAGGCTTTTGGCTTAAATGCAAGAACATGACTTGCAACGAAAGTAGAAATAAAAGCATCTTTTATTAAAGTAATAAAACTCTCCCATTACAATCTGTTACATTCTTCCCTTTTTCGTCATAAAAATTAGCAATTGACCTCACTAACTCGGGGCAAGGATGCATAGGAACATATACATACCAGTATAGAAAGGAATGGAAGACAAAAGTGGAAAGAGAATATGTTGAGACTCTGATAGCTACCCGATCTGCTATGTTGCTTATGATTTTTCCTAGGTCCTTCCAGGTTACAATTGTATCACTTATCCTTGCATATTTGTCAATAAATATATTACTCATCTCCTCTCTTTTTCTCACCACTAAAGTCATCGGAGGCGATGTAGATGTTGCTTCCTGCTTCTTTCCATTTCTAGTAACCATGCAAAAATAACAGGCGACTAATATTCTAAAAGTTTTCCTAAAAATTGCTTCGAAATCTCTTTTTGTCAAGAAAACTAAAAATTTTGAGTATCACAGTAGGGGTTTTCTCTCTTCTCTCTGCAGGAGCTGGAAATAGAAAGTGAAAGTATGAAACTTCACTTAGGTGAAAATTTAGCTTTATTTTTTCACGTCGTTTGGGAAAAACGTGTGATAAATTGCATTAATTGTGGTTGGTGGAAGCGATTCTCTTGGGATTTCTTCAAATTTTGTTTCTGCCACCTTTCCTAGAATGTTTTTTCTTGAAATGCTAACCAGCCAATTAATCTCATGTAGGAAATAGCAATAAATCCTGGTGAACTCTGTGCTACCTGACCGATCAATCATTTCCTCTCATTTATTCCTCGGCACGTGGCTACTCAAGAAATTTCTTAGGCGGTCATTTTTTAGAAGCTTTTTGCAAGGAGGAAAATAACGCTTCTCGAGGGGTTCTTTTAATAATTTTTTCCCGTCAACTTTTTAGGACCACGTGGTGATTTTGAATTTGAAATTTCAAAATGATGAAAAAGAACCTTTCTCTCTTCCTTCTACTATGTTGTTGAACTATGATTGGTTACAACAAAAACTTTTACTAAACCGCAAATTAAAAACTATTTACAATTTTTATAATGCCTCTACTATACTATACATATAGCTCCAACTTGTATTTTACTTGAAATATAACTTCAGGTGAAACACATTCACCATGATAGGAAGGATACAGCCATGCTGATATTTTAGTTGGAAATAATTGAACTATTTTTCTGAAATGATTTCAAATGGTCCTTCCCAGAAAGCATCAAACTTATCATGGTTTCCTGGCTTAGCTTTCTTCACATTCCACTTCAAAACTTGGTCTCCAACTTTGAATTTTAAAACCACCCTGTTGTATTAATCATGTGTTTCTGGTGGTGGTCGTAAGATTTTTCCCTGGACTCTTCTAATTACAAAAGTTGCATCAATCGGGCATCCATCGACTAACCTTCCTCTTCGTCTATTTGATTCAGTAGTTTCAATGCTGGTATCTCCATATGAATAGGCAAAACAACTTTTTTACCATAAACTAGAGCATATGGAGATGCATTAATGGACTTCTTTATTGATATTCTATCAGCCCACAAATCTTGGTTAAGTAATGAATGCCAGTATCTCTTGTTATCTTCTAGCATCCTTTTCATAATCCTGAGTATATTCTTATTGGTAGACTCAGGTAAACCATTACCTTATGGATAATAGTTAGATGTTTTCAAATATATTCCATAACTGCTAGTAAACTTAATCATTTTAGCTCCAGTGAAAGAAGATCCATTATCTGTGATCAATGAGTCGGGTATGCTGAATCTAGTAATTAGACTTTCTACAAACTCTATCATGACTTCTGAGTTAGCTTTCTTTGTAGGAACTGCTTCTCCCCATTTCATGAAGTAATCTATGGTAGTGAGTATATATTTGCGGTCTGTTGATGAGTTTTGTTTGATTATTCCCACAAAATATAACCCCCACTACTGGAAAGGTTCTTTGACTTGTATAGACTTCAAAGGCATAGGAGAATTTCTATTTCTTCCTACATACCTCTGACACTATTCACATTTCTGAGTCACTTTATATGTATCTAAAAAAATGGAAGGCCAATAACAACCAGCTCTGAGAATATTCAAAGTTGTTGTTCTACCTGAATAATGCCCACCCAAGAGGCCTCCATGAAATTCTTCTAATACTTTCTGTTTCTTATCATCACCTATACATTTCAGTAGTATACCATCAATATTTATTCTATACAACCCCTTTTTTCGAAGGGTATACTTCAGTGCTTGCATTATAAACCTCCTTCTTTGGGAAGCATTCATATTTTTAGGGCATATCCCAGTCTGAAAATACCTCACCAAATCATTAATCCAATCAGTACCTTCTCTAACTTGATCTTGTTCGGTATTCACCATTATCTCTTGACTTTCGACATACCCAGTTGCCGCTTGTCTGGCCAAATCTTGGCATAGAGATCTACCTCTGACTATCTTGGTTGGATGTATCTCTACATCGTATTCCTGTATATGAGTTATCCATCCTGCTCTTTTTTTTCCAAGCTCTCCTTGTATTATAAAATTTCTAACATTTGGGTGAGTTACATAAACAATGGTGCGACTTTGGGATAGGAAATGCTTCAATTTATTCAATGATCTCATGATAGCATACACCTATTTCTCGATAAAACTATCTCTCTTTGTGCATGTTCATGGTAGAACTTAAAAAGGCTATGGTTTTTTCCTCATTATCTACTCCCTTCTGAGGAAGAACCGCAACATAGTTGTCTTGCTCTCCAATAGCATATAAAATGAAACTTCGAGAGTAGTCAGGGTTGACTAAAATGGGAGCTCGAGCTATGGCCTCCAATATTTTATTAAAGGCATATTTCCTTGAATCTGTCCATTTGAAAGGTGCATCCTTTTTTAACAATTCAGTCATTGGTTTAACAGTTTGAGCAAAATCTATGATGAAATTTCGAACAAAATTTATTTGCCCAAAGAAAGATTGTAATCCTTTCTTATTTACTGGTAGTGAAAGTTCCAAGAGTGCTTTTACTCTGTCAGGATCAATGGATAATCCAACTTTAGAGATAACATGACTGAGCAATATACCTTATTCTATAGCAAATATGGATTTCTTTGGGTTTAAAGATATCCTAAATTCTCTACATTTTTCAAATATTTGTTGTATATGGGTGGCATGATCTCGCTTATCATGATAAATATGGTCATGTCATCTAGATATATGACGATGATTTTATTTGCAAGCTCACCAAATGCCACGTCCATAGCTCTTTGGAAAGTTGCTCCAAAATTTGATAACCCAAAAGGCATTCTTTCGTAGGAAAACGTTCCCCATTTAGTAGTTAATGCAGTTTTATACTGATCTTCATTTTTCATCCAGACCTGGTTATAGCTAGAAAAACCATCTAATAGAGAAAACCTCTATGCTCCTGCCACTGTATGAAGGATTGGGTAAATTTGAGGTAAAGGATAATGATACTTAAGTGAAGCTTTGTTCAAATTTTAGAAATATACACACAATCTGATTTCTCCATTCTTTTTCCTAATTGGGACCATATTCGCCATCTAGGTAGAATGTTTAATGGGATATGCTATTTTAGCTTGTAAGAGTTTCAATAACTCTTGTTTCATTAAGGCTTCAATTTTTGGATTTACAATCCTTTGTCTTTGCCTGAAGGGTTTAGCTCCTTCTTCCAATTCGATGGTGTGTTGGATCACTTCTTTCCTATATACTTTCAAATCACTATACGTCCAAGCTATAATATCTGGATACTTTTTACACAATTCTTTAACTTGATTAAATTCTTCCACTGTACAACTCGTACCTACCTTGATCATTTTTTCCAATTCTAATTCCACCTCTTTATATCGATGTTTGTCAATTTTAATCATTTGACCTATTGCTCTATCATTGTTGTCGAAGAGACCTCAAGGGTGATCAGTCCCTTGGGAATGTGATTGTTTTTTAATTGGATTAAGCTTTCTTTATCTTCATCTTGTAATTCTCTATCACTGGAGTAGTTCATTTCATGGACTAGAAAATCCAGTATTTGTTCATCACTCTTGAACACTTGCCAGAAGATATCTTTGGCAGGCACAGAAGGCCTATATATGTCTCACTATTTTGGATTTTTGGATGACATTACTGATTGTACAGAAGTTAGATACCACGGATGCCAACGAGTCTGCATGAGTATTACTTTCTCTTGGGATTGACTTTATGTTCAGAGCTTCAAAAATTTTCAAGAGATCCAACACTTTATTTTTGTAAGCTCTTCAATAATTTTGTTTACAAATACATTTTCCAGTGACCTGTTTCATAATAAGATCTGAATATCCATAAACCAGTATTTGTTTTACACCTAATTTTTTGGCCTTTTTGAGTCCTAAACACAATGCTTCATACTTGACCGCGTTATTGGAGTAACTCCATGTCAATATGTATGAAAAAACTTTTTATTTTCTTGTAGGAGAAATTAAAACTATCCCAACACCTTCTCCATTTTTGCATCTAGATCCATAAAAGTAAAGTTTCCAAATCTGGCTAGTGGAAGTGTTTTCTTTAGGTATAGGGATAGATAGTTTTTTCGGTTTCTCAATAGAGTATCTCCCTATCTCTATTTCCACCATGGCATTAATTTTTTTTAAATAAAATTGATCTTTGGATTGGAGTTCCTCCAAGGTTTCCTCCATTAAATCTATATCTCCTATATCTTCGGTCATCATACTCACAATACTGGTTTCTTCCATTCTTGCAACATTAAAAGTAGATGGCTTTTCATTAAAAATATTGACCCTCTTAATTTTGAAAGGTAGTTATAAATGTGAATAATATAGGGATAAATAACCTCCCACTTTTGTTGTAAATTCTCTAGATAGACACATACCAAAGTATGGTTCCAGATCTACGACCACCACTTCTTGTATAACAACTATTTGGGGCATCCTGTGGAGTTGTATGGGGATATCTTTGATTAATCCTATGGTTTTCACCAGAGTACCATCTAATTGCAACACTCCTGGTTGAATTCTGGTGAACTCCATTCCCATGATGTCACATACTGCCTTAGGCATAACTGTAGTAGCTACTCATGAGTCGATCATACAGTTATGTACTACTGATGGGGAGCCAATTCAACCACAAATAAAATGACGCAATTTTATTTGAAAGACGCAGTGTTATTAATTTCGAAGCAGGGAGCTTTTACAATAAAATACCATGAAAATAAATACACAGTGCTTTAAATGCAAAATACAGCCGCAGCCTTCCTTTCTCCCCCAGCCTCTCGAATCCTTCAAAGAAATCCTTTTTATCCTCTATGTTTCGTGCTGCACCGCCGTTCATAACCGCCTTAACGGTTTCTGGAACGGTCATATGGAACGGCCTTAACGGCCTTTGAAACTGCCGCTTGGAACGGCCTTCACGATCTCAGGCACTGCCACTCGGAACTGCCACTTGGAACTGCCACCTGGAACTGCCACTTGGAACGCCACCTGGAACTGCCACTTTGGCTTTGTCTGCTAAGGTGTCGCGATATCGCGACCTTTCTTTGCGTTTTGGCTTTGGCTGCCAAGGTGTCGCGATATCGCGACACTTCTTTGTGTTTTGGCTTTGCCGGCCAAGGTGTCGCGATATCGCGACACTTCTTTGTGTTTTGGCTTTGCCGGCCAAGGTGTCGCGATATCGCGACACTTCTTTGAGTTTTGGCTTTGCCGGCCAAGGTGTCGCGATATCGCGACACTTCTTTGAGTTTTGGCTTTGCCGGCCAAGGTGTCGCGATATCGCGACACTTCTTTGAGCTTTGGCTTTGGCGGCCAAAGTGTCGCGATATCGCGACACTTCTTTGAGCTTTGGCTTTGGCGGCCAAAGTGTCGCGATATCGCGACAACTTTGGTGTCGCGATATCGCGACCAATGTTACACTTAGTCGATTTTGCAAATTGTGAACTTTCGACCATGAGTTGCATTTGCCATGGTGCTTCGAAATACGTCGCGATATCGCGACGACATTTGCGTCGCGATATCGCGACCATTAGTTGCTTTGGCCACGGTGCTCGAAATACGTCGCGATATCGCGACGACATTTGCTCGCGATATCGCGACCATTAGTTGCTTTGGCCACGGTGCTCGAAATACGTCGCGATATCGCGACGACATTTGCGTCGCGATATCGCGACCATTAGTTGCTTTGGCCACGGTGCTCGAAATACGTCGCGATATCGCGACGATATTTGCGTCGCGATATCGCGACCAATTTTATACTTGGTCATTTTTTGCAATTTTTGAACTTTTTCAACTTTGAACTTTTTTTTGGTGATGCAAGATTGCTGCGCTGCCCGAGATGCTCCTGCATCAGACACCCGGGGTAGATGTTTAGAAGTGATCCTCACTTCTGGATGGTCAGAGGAAAACCCAAACGATCAACCTCTGATTTGGACAACCACGTGGCATCTTCGACAGGTCTGTTCTTCCACTTGACCAAATACTCCGAATATTGCTTGTTTCGGGTACTTCTGCCTGCACGAGTGTCGAGTATGTCTTCAATTTCTTCTGTGTCTGGAGTGGATGCAGGAATGTTCCACAGATCCGGACTGGGTGGTTCACTACAACTTCCTGCATGATATTCAACCAAGTCTGAAATATTAAAGATAGGTGAAATATTCAGCTCACTTGGGAGATCAACTTCATAGGCATTGCTTGAATCTCGTTTGCCTATGATCCGGCATGGTCCAAACTTCTTCATCTTCAACTTATTGTAAGTTTTTCTAGGAAAACGTTCCTTACGCAAGTGAACCATGACTTCATCCCCTACTTGGAATTCTTTGAAACGCCGCTTCTGATCTTCTCTGGCTTTGTAAGTAGCATTCATTTGACTGATATGTTGCTGTACCTCTTCATGTAAAGTCTTCATGTGTGTTGCAAAGTCTTCAGCTTCAGCACTGCACTTGTCTGCTTTATCCATCGGTCTCAACTCAGAAGCGTTTCTAGGGTTGTACCCATGCACAATCTGGAATGGTGATTTACCAGTACTGCGATTGACAGAATTGTTGTAAGCAAACTCTGCCTGGGGTAAAATCAGATCCCATCCCTTCGGTTTATCTCCTACCAAACATCGTAGAAGATTACCCAAACTTCTGTTGACTACCTCGGTCTGTCCATCAGTCTGCGGATGGTACGCAGAACTGAATTTCAAGTCTGTTTTCAGCTTCTTCCATAGAGTTCTCCAGAAATAACCCACAAATTTGGTATCTCTGTCCGAAACAATGCTTTGGGGTAGACCATGAAGTCGGACTACCTCCTTGAAGAACAAGCCGGCAATGTGAACCGCATCACTTGTCTTCTGACATGGAATAAAATGGGCCATTTTCGAAAACCCGTCAACAACAACAAAAATGGCATCATTTCCACGTTGTGTTCTTGGCGGACCAAGAACAAAATCCATGCTGATATCTTCCCAAGGTCTTCCTGGTACAGGCAATGGCTGGTACATTCCTGTATTCTGGTCGACTCCTTTTGCCATCTGGCACACTCTGAAACCCTGCACAAATCTGGTCACATCTGGCTGCAACTGTGGCCAATGGTAATTCTCACTAACAAGAGCAATGGTCTTATCACGGCCAAAATGCCCTGCTAGTCCTCCACTATGCTTCTCTTTGATCAAATTTTCCCTCATGGAACTTCGGGGAATGCACAACTGATTCTGCCGAAACAACATCCCATCTTGGATCATGAAATCTAACCACTTAGTGCGATCCACGGTAGTAGGAGACACACATGCGGTCCATGCCTCTCGCAAAATCTGGATCTGTTGGGTATAAACTCTTGAGTTCATCAAACCCAACAACCTCGCACTCTCATTTCCATCAACAAATTATGCCTTCTACTCAAGGCATCTGCAACTCTATTAGATTTGCCACTTCTATGCTTTAGTACAAAGGTATAACTCTGCAGGAATTCAACCCACTTCAAATGTCGTTGGTTAAGTTTACCTTGACTATTGATATACTCGCAAAGCTTGATGGTCAGTATATAAAACAAACTCTTTGGTTAGCAAATAATGTCTCCATTTCTTAAGAGCCTGAATTATAGCATAGAATTCTTGATCATAAACAGAGTATTTCTTTCTAGCATCATTCAATTTTTCACTAAAATATGCAACAGGTTTACCTTCTTGACTCAACACAGCTCCAATGGCACTGCCACTGGCATCACAGTCAACCTGAAACACTTTATTAAAATCTGGAAGTGCCAGAATGGGCTGTTCTGTCACTTTCTTCTTCAATATATTCATGTTGGTATCTGCTTTGGCAGTCCACTTAAATTCTCTCTTATCCCCTCTCATAGTTTCTGTTAGGGGTGCACAAATACTGCTAAAGTCTCTAATAAACTTTCTATAGAAACTTGCAAGACCGTGAAATGATCTTACCTCTGTCACATTCCTTGGAGCAGGCCATTCAAGGATAGCCTTCACTTTCTCAGGATCCATTTTCAGACCCTCCTCTGAGATGACAAATCCCAGGTATATCAACTCTTTCTGTACAAAACTGCACTTCTGTATATTTATCAATAACTGCTCCTCACGCAGTTTTTCAAAAACTGTCCGAACATGCAACAAATGTTCATCCAATGTTGTACTAAAAATCAGAATATCATCTAGATACACTATCACGAACTTTTCCAGGAAGTCACGTAATACTTCATTCATCAACCTCATAAATGTACTGGGTGCATTAGTCAGTCCAAACGGCATAACTAACCACTCATACAAACCCTCTCTGGTTTTAAAGGTTGTCTTCCATTCATCACCCTCTCGAACACGTATCTGATGATATCCGCTCTTCAAATCAATCTTAGTGAAGTATTTAGCTCCACTCAAGCAATCCATTATATCGTCCATTCTGGGTAATGGAAAGCGATATTTAATAGTAATTTTATTAATGGCTCGGGAATCAGTGCACATTCGCCATTCGCCATTCTTCTTTGGTGCAAGTACTGCTGGCACTGCACAAGGGCTCAAACTTGCTCGAATCAAACCCTTCCTCAACAATTCCTGAACTTGTCGGTTCAATTCTTCATTCTCAACAGGAGACATTCTATGAGCTGCCTTGTTGGGTAAGCTAGATCCTGGCATTAAGTCAATCTGATGACTAATCTTCCTCATTGGTGGCAAACCCTCAGGCACATTGTCTGATATAATATCAGGAAATTCTGCTAACAGATGTTCAACTTCTGCTGGAATGTTAGTAGTATCTTCTCTTTTTACATGAGGAATTAATGCATAACACATTGAATCCCTCTTTATACCATCCAAAAATTTTTTGCCATCTACTAAACAAATTCTAGCATTATTGCATACCTTTTCCTCAACCTCCTTTAATGGCTTCAGTTTGTGGCGTACTCCATATTTTGTCAGGGAATAGGTATTTGCATGTCCATCATGCGCTGCACGTCTATCAAATTGCCATGGTCTTCCAAGCAACAAATGGCAAGCATCCATCGGCAAAATATCACACAGGACCTCATCCTGGTATCTTCCAATTTTGAACTTGACCAAGCATTGTTCACTGACCAATGCTCTATGATCCTTCTGCAACCATGCAATCCGGTATGGATGCGGGTGCTATTTTCTTTCTAGCTTTAATTTAGCTACCATTTCCTCAGAAACCAAATTATCTGTACTACCATTATCAATAATAATATTACAGATTTTACCTGAACATTTACACCTTGTGCGAAATAGGCTTTTCCGTTGATCTGGTTCCTTCTCTTCATTCAACAAAGTTCTTCTTGTGATCATCACTTCTCCGTGCTCTGCTTCTTCAGAGTGCTCGGATTCAACACCATCCTCAGCAACTGCAGCTCTGGCATTTCCTTCAGGCCTTCTATTTGGTGCTTCTTGGTGTTTGGGACACTCATACGATCGATGCCCTTCTTCTCCGCAATTAAAATAGGTTCCACGGAATCTGCCTCTGCCATATCCGCGTCCACCTCTTCCTCTGCCCCTTTGATAATCATTGTTCTGATTACGGGGTCGGTAAGCATTCTCCTCCTTCTGTTCCTGGCGATTGCTGGTTTCACCATTCTATTTTTGATCATCATATTTAATTCCACTGGTTCTTCCACCAGTTCTTCCACCACGACCTCTTCCTCTTTGCTTGTTGTCAAATCTGCGATTCAGTTTCTCTTCTACTTTCAGAGCAAACTGATAAGCATCTTCAATGTTGTTCATTCGAACCAGACTCAATTCCTCTTGCACGCTGGTTCTCAACCCATTAATGTAACGGGCTACTCTTTCCTTAGTTGCTTCCGTATGACCGGTTCTAATAGAAATTTTAAAAAATTCCTCGGTATACTCTTTAACAGTTTTGCTGGACTGTCGCAAACTCTGCATTTTTCGCAGTAGATCTAATTCGTAATCTGCTGGAATAAATTGCCGTTTCAATTTTTCCACCATTCGATCCCATCTGGAGATCTTTTCTTTGCCTCTCCGGTTTCTTTCCAACTGCACTCCTTTCCACCATATGCCAGCATGTCCTTTTAATTTTGTTCTGGCAAATTTTATTCGATTAGGATCTTCAACGTCCTCATAATCGAAATATTCTTCCATGTCATTAATCCAGTCGATTAATTCTTCTGGATTTAAATTTCCAGCATACGTAGAAACGTCAATTTTTGGTCTTTTTCCAATCTGCGAAATGGCTTTTATCATTCGCGACTCTGCGGCACTCATTTCTTCTTCTTTCGCTTCAGACGGGTCTTCAACTCCGTCATCATCGCTGCGATCTTCTCCTCTTGGCTCTATTCCCCTGCGCAATTCTTCCTGCAATGCCAACACTTGTCTCTGCAATGCACGAAAATCCCCTTCAGGAACCACGTTCCTTCCAGCACCACGATTTCTACGCGGCGGCATTCTGTCTCACAATTTCTCAGAAACCCGTAACCCCGATCCTGGTGTGAGCTGCCTCCCGTTCGGCGCTCTGCTCAACACTCTCAGAATCTTACGGCTCTGATACCACTTGATGGGGAGCCAATTCAACCACAAATAAAATGACGCAATTTTATTTGAAAGACGCAGTGTTATTAATTTCGAAGCAGGGAGCTTTTACAATAAAATACCATGAAAATAAATACACAGTGCTTTAAATGCAAAATACAGCCGCAACCTTCCTTTCTCCCCCAGCCTCTCGAATCCTTCAAAGAAATCCTTTTTATCCTCTATGTTTCGTGCTGCACCGCCGTTCATAACCGCCTTAACGGTTTTTGGAACGGTCATATGGAACGGCCTTAACGGCCTTTGAAACTGCCGCTTGGAACGGCCTTCACGATCTCAGGCACTGCCACTCGAAACTGCCACTTGGAACTACCACCTGGAACTGCCACTTGGAACGCCACCTGGAACTGCCACTTTGGCTTTGTCTGCTAAGGTGTCGCGATATCGCGACCTTTCTTTGCGTTTTGGCTTTGGCTGCCAAGGTGTCGCGATATCGCGACACTTCTTTGTGTTTTGGCTTTGCCGGCCAAGGTGTCGCGATATCGCGACACTTCTTTGTTTTGCTTTGTTTTGGCTTTGCCGGCCAAGGTGTCGCGATATCGCGACACTTCTTTGAGTTTTGGCTTTGCCGGCCAAGGTGTCGCGATATCGCGACACTTCTTTGAGCTTTGGCTTTGGCGGCCAAAGTGTCGCGATATCGCGACACTTCTTTGAGCTTTGGCTTTGGCGGCCAAAGTGTCGCGATATCGCGACAACTTTGGTGTCGCGATATCGCGACCAATGTTACACTTAGTCGATTTTGCAAATTGTGAACTTTCGACCATGAGTTGCATTTGCCATGGTGCTTCGGAATACGTCGCGATATCGCGACGACATTTGCGTCGCGATATCGCGACCATTAGTTGCTTTGGCCACGGTGCTCGAAATACGTCGCGATATCGCGACGACATTTGCGTCGCGATATCGCGACCATTAGTTGCTTTGGCCACGGTGCTCGAAATACGTCGCGATATCGCGACGACATTTTCCTCCCCCTCCATATTTGCGTCGCGATATCGCGACCAATTTTATACTTGGTCATTTTTTGCAATTTTTGAACTTTTTCAACTTTGAACTTTTTTGGTGATGCAAGATTGCTGCGCTGCCCGAGATGCTCCTGCATCAACTACCCACCCTTCCATATGAAGAGATAAATAGAAATGAGGCGGTCTATTTTTTCCTGTGATAGAAGTAGCATTAGCTTGTATAGAATTTGTAAAAGAGGGGATTTTGCTCTTACAATTCATCATCTTTAAATATTCTTAATGGAGATCGATCTGCCCTGGGAACTGTAAAGCATCATACATGCTAGCTTTTGAGGGATTCTTTTTTATATCCTCAATGATATTGAATGAAGGTGTCTCAACACTTTTATCCTTTTATTTGGTGGATGGATCATATTTATTATTATAACCCTGAGTTGCTTTTGTTCTTTACCTTTTTGTTAACGAAGGGAATCTAAGTTTCTCTCTTTCTTGATATTGAGTTTTGCTCTCTTTTCTTGGAGAAAACTCTCTTCTTGGTGCTAGAACAGAACTCTGAGGAGGATTAGAGAGTCCCTTTTCACTTGACTGATCCTTCTGAGGCATAGCTCTAGGAGCTGGAGGGAAACTTAACGACTGAAGTTCTTGGGGATCAACTTGTATAGGTTTCTTTCCCGACCTTGTTAGGATTGCGACGTGTTCTACAGATGTTATTGCCAAATTGTGATCAACTTCTATGATCATGTTTACATGACCTTTCATTGTTTTTTTTCCCTCTCATTTCCTAGACTTTGTACATGATGCTGGTGAAACATACATGAATCTTCTCCATGAGGTTCGTTACATTTGGAACACCAATAATCTGAGTTAGAGGGTTCTCCATTATCTCTTGTCTCATTAGCATAAATGATATTTTTTTCTTTCCTGTCCTCTGCTACTTGTTGAAGCCCCATCTCTGGTTATCTAGGGAAATATCCTTGGCTAGAAACTTCACTCAGCTTCTCTCTTTTTCATGGATGACATATCATTTGCCAAATTTTTCATCGTGTCTATTATGGTTGTCATCTGATTCTCCTGAGGGATTGCTTGGAGAGGTATATCAGGAAATGCAGGAAGGGGAGGAGTAGGAGGTAATTCTGGTAGATTCTAAGGCAACTGAATGACTGGAATGACTGGTTGCTCATTCCATTTTAGGGGAGGTGTTGAAATATTTAATCTTGGAGCTTGGGGAATATCTAGAAAAATTGGCAGTGGAGCCTTTGGAGGATATTTCCTAGTAGTAATAAGATCAGCTTCTCCTTTAGCTGCTTCTAAATAAATAGTAGGTAAAATTAAAACACATTATTGTCGAATAATTATACTAAGATCTGAATCAAAATCTCTTAGATAATAATATATTTTTTGCTCTATGGTAGGTTTTAATCCAGCAGGTACTCTATCCCAAGTACGTGTGAACCTAATGTTAAAATTCGTAATCTCTTCCTGTGGATGTATCCTGACAATTTTAAATTGATTGAGTAATGAGAAAGTATTTGCATGTACATTGAATTCATCAACCAAAAAACAAACAAGAATCACCTGAGAAGTGATAGATCCTAGATGAAGTGCTCTATACCAATGGAGCATTTTTCCTTTTAAAGATATGACCAGTAACTTGACCATCACATCTTCCAGGGTGATATTATAAACTACTACTAATAACAAAATATCTAGGAAATGTTCATCTACCATTTTACCTGTCCCATCATATGATGGAAAAGCTTTCAAGGTTGCCTGGGGAACTTTATTCTGGGCTACCAAGTTTAGCGGGCCAGTTTGATTCCATAAAAGATGAGCTGGGATGGGAGGAGCAGCCATGATGGCTATTGTATTTGTTGTTACTATAGATCTATTTTAGGATATTCCAATAGTAGGTACAAGGGAGCTTCTACTCCAAAAATATAATTCATGCATGTACAATCCATATTTAGAACAGATACAGTCTAGAATTCAATAATGTAAATAGAAGTCAAGAACTAGATACATACACTTGCACACAGAAAATTAGAAGCCAAAAGAAGAGTATCTTTATTTGCTTATATCCATAATAATGTACATCAATCTTGTAAACGTCCAAGAGCCGACCTCATTTTTCAAAATGTGTTTACCACTATATATACCCAAAATGGGTATCTTTTACAACTAGTACATATTGGATTCCAAATCAATTACAAGAAATTAACTATAGTTTCTAATAATAAGCAAAATATCTTTTGCAAATTGGATTCTAATAGATCTGATACTTCTCATTTATATGACACCCCTAGAGATCAAAAATTTAGTGTAAGGACATGTTTTAGTTGCTAAGAATATATCTTGTTAGGAACAACTGTCATGTCGTGAAATCACGACATATTCAAATGCTCTACTTCATCTGCCTCCTGCTTCAGTGAAAACAAAACATGTAAAATCGTGACACTTTAGCCTTTTAAGTTTTGTTTTTCTCTTTCTCCTGGCAAAAAACTGATGTCACGAAATCGTGACATTCTCTTCTCTTCTACTCTTTTTCCACTTCTTGACCACAAAAATGCAACATGTTGTGAAATCATGACAGAATTTAGGCATGTCACAAAATCATGACATCTTCATTATCTTGGACTTGTCTTCTTGATTTATTAGCGAAAATGCAACATGTCGCAAAATCATGAAACTTTCATCTGCTTGAATTTCTTGCATTGTTTTGCCATGAAAATTAGACATGTCTCGAAATCGTGATATCGTATTTCCTTATCTAATTTTCCCTTTCGGTTTCCCTTCAAAAATAGACTGCATTGAGCTTTCCAAAATGGTCCCCTATTGCAAAATATTTACTATCTTCTAGAGGTAGTCTTTCTAGACTAACAGGTTTATGACTTGGCATAGCCCTAATGTCTTTCCCCTCAGTGGGCATATATGTCCTAAGTGTATCATGTGAAGTTTGGGGCTTTATAGCCCCTGCATGCCTATGTGATGATGGAGTCCTTGATTCCTCCTCATGTTTGTGTGATGATGGAGGTCTTGAGGTCTTTGCATGTCTATGTATTTATGGAGATCTTGAGGCCTCTACATTTCTATTTATTGATGGAGGCATTGAGGCATATGCATTTTTGTGTGATGAGGGAGGCCTTGAAGCCTCCTCATGTCTGTGTGATGAGGGAGGCCTTGAAGCCTCCTCATGTCTATGTTATGAGGGAGACCTTGAAGCCTCCTCATATTTATGTGATGAGTGAGGCCTTGAAGCCTCCTCATATCTATCTCAAGAGGAACCAGGATATGGCTCTCTCGCTGGGGTTTATCGAGGAGTACCCCCAAGGGTTGAGTTTTTGCCCAAAAGACTTGTTGAACTTCATCCAGCAATACTGTGGGTGGGTGGCTCAATTCCATTGTGATGGTGAGTTTGTGAAGCATTAGTTTCTACCTCGGTATTGGAATGAGGATGGTTACTCCATGTGTATACCATAATGAATTGTGAATTATCTTCTTATGTCAATTTCAAATCACATAAGCATGGCAAATAAATATTTATCTCATTTAATGATTAATGTGTGTTCCCTAACCTATTTTATGTGTTTTGATGTATTCTATATAAATAATACCTTGTATTATGTGTTTTGCATTTTGTTGGATGGTATTCTTGTGTTGAAATGGATTTCTCTTGTATACTCATAGCTTTACAACCTAGTGATGAAATCCAGGCTGTGTAATCCAACCTATAATGTGTGGTAATAAAGTCCATACATGATCATGGAGCATAGGTCCTCCTATTCCTCACCTACTTCACCTGAAGCCAGTGTTATACCTCTTTGAAGAGAGATACGTGCCAATTTTCCACAGGTTATGATGGATCTTGGAGCCGGTATTGGCCAATAATAATAGGTACATGGGATTTGAGGCAATATGTGGAGATGAAAACCACCTTAATTATATCTACCAATGGTTGTTCATGACCTTTAACTCACTATAATTAAAGTGATATGTCGTGTGTGGGGTTCTTTTTAAATTTTTATAATGGAAATCTATGCAACAAAGAGCATTCATGATCATTTTCCTACATGCCTAAAAAAAACATTTGATTTTAGAAAATGCATCTCTAACTAATCTAAATGACTTTGATGTAATTCTTACTTTATGATATAATGGCCTCTAGCTATGCCATATGCAAGCAATCTTAAACACACAAAATCCTAGAACACTGGAGATTAGGGTAGACCTTGAAAACAAAGGCTCGTTGTTCCTAGAAACACCTTGAGGAAAGCTAAAAAAACTCTAAGAAGCTTCAAATACATTTTTTCTTCCATATTTTCTTATATTTCCTTAATAAAAATGTAATTTAAGTTTCAATTTTATGAAAATAAGTTGCAAATAAAGAAAGAAAAAAAATCAAGGAATGCTACCAACCTCAAATCCTCATCTAATGATGAAAAGGCTACCCCCTACTACACTTCGCTGCTAGATGCTATTGACCAGAGCGGCTATTGATGGTTGCTAACTGCAATAGTGGTCATGCTCTATTGGTTGCTATCAACCAGAGTGGCTAAACCTACATATAAAAAATGGACGCAAACATCATTAAATCGATAGAAAATAAAAACCTGATGGGTTTCCCACCATGATCACCATTTGTACAACCCCGAGAAGCATGCACCACTTACACTAATTTTTATACTGTATCAAAAAATAGGAACACAAAGCAATATGCATGACATAACATGGAAATGACAAAATAAATAAATATCTTTTATAATAATTTTCTTTGGCAAGTCCTGGTTACATATCAATCCCCCTAAGGGATACCTAGTTTTGATACAACAAGATACAAGTGGAATAACAATGCCAAATAATTATGTCCCATCGCAAGGGGGTGGTGCACTTTTGTAGGCCTCTTAATCTCACACACAAACTTGTATGAGGGCTTATAGATACCTCGTCCTTTTTCTCTTCTTGGAGGGATCTTATGCATTTGATGCCTTGAATTGGTCTTGTAAATCTATAACTTACGTGCATAGAAACCACATAACACTATTAGTAGCACAGGTAGAATATTTGAAAGAGGCTATTATTAGCAGATCTAACAAAAATAATATATGATAATGATAACATTAAAATCCAAGTACAAACTAAACAATAAATGCATAGGAAAACTTAGAAATATAGTGTAAATGCATTAATAAAATCAGATCTAAGCCAAAAATAATTAATAAATCAAAGAAATAATTATATCTAAGCTAGAACTAGGAAACTAATGTCTAAAAACCCTAGGCTATGCCTATGGGCCACTATCAATGACATCGACCATGAAATAAAGCTCTTCTCCTCATGAAACAAGGGTTGTAGCACTATATTCCTTGCTCTAATTGATGTTCAAGGGTCACCTATTGTGTCTGATACACTTATGGGTAGTGAAGAATGAATGGATCTAAAAGTATGTGTGTAGACGTAGCTCAATTGAATAGTGCTTTACTACTCCTCAAAGGGACGTGAATTCACTCTCTAAAGTTCCAGGGCTATGTTGCACAAAATTTTGATATTCGTAGATCATTTGCTTTTCTTGGGAGTGTCCATATGTATACCTCCATGTTTTAGATATGGATATGGATATTGGATTCCAGGAGAAGCCAAAATACAAATGACATGCAACTGAATGTCCTGGGGAGAAAGCATCAATCACAAATTTGCATTGAAGGGGCAATTAGGAGGAACTCTAAGAGTTCCTCACCAAAATTTGCCTACAAGCAATGCAAGGTGTAGTTATACTACGTGATCTAGTCTCGTATTCATGGCTATACTATGCATGGTGCTAGCTATTATTTAGAGTAGCAACTAGGTGTGGTCGCTCTCAACTTTAATTGCCTGGTGTGGCGGTCACTCTGCTTGAGATTAGCTAAGCCTAGATGGGCTAGAACTCCCCTTTTTGAGTGGTTAGGACCACTACTAGCTCTTGGAAAGGTCCAAGATGATTCATATGGTCTTCGAGTGTGGCCATATGGGTAGTCTCCTATAATATACACCCTAATTTGACAAATAGATTGCACACAGGTCTGATTTGTTTTATTTTAGTTTGCTTTCTGATCTATTTTTTCTTATTTCTGAGGGTTTAATGTTGGTTTTGCTCGTGTTTCATATTGAGGGTTTATAAAGATAAATGGACTTAAAATAGATTGTAAAAACACAACAATCAAATAATACTGATAGAAACTGATTTTTTATTTATTTTGACCTAAAATCAACAAATTACAAAATTTGTCCATGGATCTGGGTGTGCTCGGATGATAAGTTGAAATAATGAATAACTGATATCTTCACCGTCTAGTGTCTGAATCACGTGTCATATGATTCTAACTGCTCCTAGAGGCTAGTCACACCTTTTCCAATTAATAAACTATAGGTTGAAACCCCCAATAATTTTGGCACACTCCTAATGTACTTGTAAGGCCTGATCTAAAAATCATTGAAACCCTTCAGATATGTGAAATATGACTCCTCCCCAGGTGGAATATGGCCAAAATACAAAGACCCAGATGCTTCTTTTCTCGACCCAAAAAAATTCAATTTTTGACAAACCCTTGTCTGCCTCGTGAATGATTCGATGAACTCTCTGATGTGAAAGCTTCAATACCAATAAGCTAGAGGTGATCTCTCACACCCGAAACTAAAAAATTCTTGTGGAGATAAATCCCAACAAGCCCTATGATCTTCTGGTGAAAATCCCTATGAAAAGCTCCACAAAAATAATATCTTCAATATCCAAAATGAGACCCAACTCCAAAATATAAAGGTGCAATTAGGGTTGGGTGCCCTAATTAGGGTTGCACATGCTTATTTTTTTTATTTTTAATATCTTTAATTTATGTCCCTTTACATTATAAATAGGGCCATGTTCCCCCCTTTGGCCTAGGCATACCACTTTAAGTTGTTTTTTAAAAGTTATAACTTAACATTATAACATTATATTATAAAGTGGCCCCTTTCACATCCATAAAGTGATTTCATAATATAAAGTCATTAAATAATAAATCACTTTAATGGAATATAAATTTACTCATTAAAATTCTAGACATCGGCTCCTCAAATAAACAATCCGTGAATGGTTCTAGATACCCATTTCACTGACGAATAATATTGTGCTGAAGTCATCATTCGAAACCCTAAAAACGAACATTGTTAAAAATAGCAAGTCTAGTCAAATGATCTCCAAATAAGCCCAAATGATTGATAAACATGAGCTCTCTATAAGCTGATGAAGATAATAACCTCTCCATATGTCTCCCCAAAAACTGACTTAACCTACAGGAGATCCTGTATAGGCTAATATCTTCGATACACTAACTGCATAGAAGAGGGGACATTATAGTTCATCCTTCCCAAATATTGCTTATCCTCAAGAAATACCCAAACATAACCCAGTTAGTGGTTTGCATCCTAGATGAGGCCGCATAGAATATCTAGATCCCATAACAACCTCAGAAAGTACCCATCGAACTGACATTGCACCACACTACTCCTCTAACAAGATGGAATTATAGAAGTTCCTACTGCAATAGCTTGATGTAATCTCTCTTGAGTTTAGCACCAACATGTCTGACTAAAATGGATCAAAATATTCATACTACAACATAACCAAAATATCAACATCATGTGCCATTGCCAAATCAACACTAGGAGTGCCTTCATAACCATCACCTACCCAGCTCAGCTCAGTAGAAGTGACTTGGATGATCCCATGCCACCCAATCAATTGCAAAAGATCAAAACCCTCGAGGAATATGTCGTCCATCATCAAAATCAGCCAAGTTGGGTGTAAACTAATATGTATGAAATTTGAAGAATCATTCACATCCCACTCCTACAACTCAATAAGAAACTTAGCCTCATATATTGAACTAGTATGCCCATAAAGTCTAAGGTCTAGCCCAGGTGACATATCTGGCACAAGTGACTCAATCCAAACCACTCTTACACTCCAACTGATCATAATAGAACTGAGCCACTGAGAAAACATTATGCTCAATATAGAAGTAGGATACTTAGTGAATCTCATCAGATAATGCCAACCCAAATGGTGATCAATCTTTGCTATACAATTGGAAGGGTTAGAGATAGCAAGGGTAGAATTGTAACTGGCCACCTGAAAAATGTATCGGCCATAAAAAATTGAATAATACATAGTGATAATTTGACTCCTTGAGTCAAATAGGACATCCCATGAGTACCAATGCTCCCCAAACATCAACAAGTCCACCAGTCTCCAAGCTAGGCTCAGTACCTCTCTCCAATTCACTTGTATAAGAAAAAAATTATAAATATCATGGTTTCCCAAGGAGTGAATGACAACATACCACTCCAATCCGTAATTAACTCTCACCCAAAACATGGTCCTACCATAATCCTAAAAGCTCATAGATACAAGCATACGATCCTTGGTGAGTGAACTCAACTCCAAAGTGGCCCTATCACCCTAAAATTGCACCTGAACACAAATGGTCTGAATTTCAACTAGATAGAAGTTAGGAATGCATGTCCATATAACACACGACCACTCTACCTCAGACTCTATTGAGCCACACAATGTCTCCTCTCTCTACGATGTATCCATAAGGCCAAACTCATAGTCATCATGTTTAATATGAGGGTAGCATGAGTCTCTAGGCCCCAAAAAAGAGTCCTCATGGATTTCCTCAATGCCCTCCACCAACTGCTAAAGATCTATGCATCTCACCTCTACTACCTACCCCCTATCTATGGCTACCTCTGAAGAATGATTCTCAGCTTGGAACTGTGAATAGTGAGCCAAACTGAGATCCAAACATAGTCTATCCACCTCGTCCTCTTTCTCATAGAAATCATTCAAGGTGACATCTGTAGCTTTGATAGTTGTATCCCTATCATGTATTACCTGTAATTATGCTAAATTGATTTCCTCAAGTGTACCTTTGATGTGTTTCAAATCAATGAGAGAAACCACTTGTTCATATTGGTTCCTAGGGGTCTTATGAATGATGTCCTCGAGCATCCTCTTAGTGTCATTAGTGGTGGACAACACATGCACTTCGTCTTTAGAAGACACTGTGAGTTGGTTCTTCCAATTATTATCCAAATTGTCATGGTCATAAATATTATGCTGAATACTACTACAATTCAGATAAAAATCAGAACTAACCTCATGAATTTCAGTAGTGTCATCTAAGCTTTTCCAAGCTTCATGTGCCTCCCTGTGTCCATCCTCATCAAACTCATCATTCACACAATCTGAATATGAACTACAATCATCATTAGACCCTTCATCATCAAGTATTATTGGTTATCCTTATGAGGTAAACCATCATGATAATTTCATCTCTTATTAGCAACAAACTCAACTATGTTTTGATTGGAAAAATCAAGTATAGGCTCATCATAAAAGGCTGCTATGAAACCTGTAACATCACCATAACCAAGATGTGATGGGTGAATGTCAGATGGTGCTGATTTGGTATCCTCATGAAGTACAATCTCATCATCTATATGTGCAGCCCTGTCTATTGGATCAACCTATGAATTTTCCACACCTACCTCATGTGAATTTTTTTATTCTGACTCTTCTTCTTCCCAAAAATCCTCACTGTCTAAGTAGACTCTCAACTTTTTCTTACACATTCTTACAATAATGTCAACCAATCTATGTGATGCAAAATAATAAACCTTATCCTGCCTCCAAACAACTAATAACAAGGTTAACAAAGGCTACGAAATGGAGTCATATTCATCAATGATTAAGGACATGATGTCCTCCATGTCACAACAAATGAACTCGACATGTTCCTCATCAATAGAAGATATGAAATAATAACACATATGGAAGATATCACTATCACAACCCAAGTCAATCAGTAGTTTACTTGAACGAATATTGGCCATCAACTCCAAATTCTTTACCTTCTTACCAAAAAATGGGCTTATGATATCACTCAATCCTTAGAAGCTGTCAACAATCGTATGCATAATTTCCTTCATTTTTGTATTCTCATATGGTGCCTCTAGAGCTGTGATCCATGTGAGTTAAATTAAACAGCAAGTAACAATGATTATTATATTGTCATCTGAATGTGTCATCAATTTATCCTAGCTCAAGGTATCCAGTGTAGGAAGTACGGTAACCTACCACTCCACTGAAGGTTGTTGTTCCACCATGGCCAAAAATTTCTCTATTTCATTTAGGATGACAATAGCATCATCATCTGATGGTAATAACAATTTATTTTTTTATGTACAAACCATAGTTTCCTATGCCCTTCTTTTTTGTCACTGACTAGAGCCATAGTTCAATACCCGAATAGGATGGCAGGGCTGAACTTGAGATCTAATACCACTATAATGTACACCTTGATCTAGCAAATAGATTGCACACTGGTTTGATTTTTTTTATTTTAGTTTGCTTTATGATTTAATTTTTCTTATTTCTGAGGGTTTAATGCTAGTTTTTCTCGTGTTTCATATTTAGGGTTTATAAAGATAAATGGACTAAAAATAGAATGTAAAAACACAACAGTAAAATAATACTAATAGAAACTGATTTTTTATTTATTATGACCTAAAATAAGCAAATTACAAAATTTGTCCCGGATGATAAGTTGAAACAATTAATCACTGATATATTCATCGTCTAGTGTCCGAATCATGTGTCATATGATGTTAACCACTCTTGGAGACTAGGCACACCTTTTCCAATTAATAAACTATAGGTTGAAACCCCCAACAATTTTGTCATGCTCCTAATGCATTTGTATGACCTGATCTACAAATCATGGAAACCCTTTAGATATGTGAAATCTGACTCCTGTCCAGTTGGAATATGGCCAAAATACGAAGACCCAGATGCTCTATTTCTCGACCCAAAAAACTTCAATTTTTGGCAAACCCTTGTCTACCCTGTGAATGCTCAGATGAACTCTCTTATGCAAAATATTCAATCCTGATCAACTATAGGTGATCTCTCACACCCGAAACTAAAAAATTCCTACTGATATAGCTCCCAAAAAGCCCTATGATCTTCTGGTGAAAATCCCTGTGAAAAGATCCACAAAAAACAATATCTTCTATATCCAAAATGAGACCCAAATCCAAAATATAAAGGTGCGGTTAGGGTTTGGGTGCCATAATTAGGGTTGCACATACTTATTTTTTTATTTTTAATATATTTAGTTTATGTCCCTTTACATCATAAAGAGGGCCACGTCCCCCCCCCTTGGCCTAGGCATACCACTTTAAGTTGTTTTTTTAAGTTATAACTTATTGTTATAACATTATATTATAAAGTGGCCCCTTTCACATCCATAAAGTGATTTCATAATATAAATTCATTAAATAATAAATCACTTTAATCGAATATAACTTCACTCATTAAAATACTGGACCTTTTCTCCTCAAAGCAACAATTCGTGAATGGTTCCAGATACCCATTTCATCAAAGAATAATATTGTGCTGAAGTCTTCATCTGAAACCCTAAAAATGTACATTGCTAAAAATAGCAAGTCTACTAAAATTATCTCCAAATAATCCCAAACGACCAGTAAACATGAGCTCTATGTAAGCTGATGAAGATAATAACCTCTCCAAATGGCTCCCCAACAACTGACTTAGCCTACGGGAGCTCGTGTACAGGCTAATATCCTCGATACACTAATTGCCTAGAAGAGGGGACATTACATCTCCTAAACATGACACATTTTAGGTGTCTACATATACCACTCTTACAACTATAATAAATTAGTGAGATTACATTTCACTCCCTTCAAGGTAGTTTCTAGAGTAGAAAATTTAGTATTTCACCCTCTGTAACCTATATTTGTGTTTAGGATTTTGTAGTAAGAAAAGAGTAAGGTCTATGCTTATTATCATCGATATTTCATGATGGTTTCTAGCACTTATTTGTAGGGTTTAACATAAAAAATTTACATCACCATATAATCTAAACCTACCAAGGGATAAGCATCAACTTGTGACCTAATTCCTATCCACATATGATGCAAAGAACTAAGCTTAAAAATGGTAATCAATATAGATAGAAGTAAGTTTATTATAAGGTGGTTTAATAAGGATTTTTAGTAGAAAAATCATGTCCAAATTGGGTATGAGTATAACCACTAAGATGTTACTCTTTCACTAATAGGTTTCATGGTCTAAAGATTGATTAAGGTGAAGTGAATTCAGAAACCCATAAGCTCAAATCAAATGATAAAAATATTATAATTTTTTAATCATAAGACCAAAGCAAAGGATATAAATGATCATTACTTTAATTCACAAAATCTAAAACCAATTCAAATTAGTGTCTATATCAAGCAATTAAAGGAGGGCTCAATGCCCATGAGATAAAAGGGAGGAATCTCACAAACAAGCATAAGTCAAATTTAATTCCAAATAAATAAGGTATCCTTTGACCTATTGCTACAGTAAGAGGAGGCTCTTTGAGCTTCTTCTTCCTAGTCTCTAATATTTCTCTTTGCTCCTCGGTGTTCCACTCCCCCCTCTAGTTATATACTGTTGAGATGTTAACCCTTCAATAGTCATGCTAGGAAGAGACAAAATGAAGGATCTAAGAGTAGAATAAATCACCCATATGAAGACTAAAATGCTCACCCTTGGTTCAATTTGTCTTCTTCTAGGACCTAGCTCAATTTTTTCTTCTAGAAGTTCCCTCACCTAGTTTCCTTTTTATTTATTTTTGTCGTTTTGTAACAACAAAATGATTAAATAATTACCATATAGGTATTAAATAAAATTAGGTTAATTTAATGTCAATTATTAATTTTATCCATTAACATTGACATTCTCCTTTTTTTTGATGAATCTTTTGTAGGAATTTATCTCTATCAAGCATCTCAATTTTTGTGGTTAATTTACCCACCATCCTTGAGAGTACCTATTCCTACAAATCAATGATACATCAATAGTACCACATTCAAAACATCAACTATTTTTAACTACTCATTATATTTGCAACTACAAAACATGATTAAACATACAAAATCTATATCAACGATGAGACCTACCAAGGGAGGGCTTTTACATACTTCCCCCTTGGACAAAATATAGTCCTCTGTGTTTTCCTACAAAACAAAGCATACATGAGTAAGAACACAATTTTACATAATCTCCACTTTCCCTAGGTGTTACTTGTTTAATAGAGTGGTCTCTTAGGACTCTTCTTTGTTCTATCATTTGTATCATAGAGACTTTTTAAACATACATAGAATTATCATCATGTTTTGTTCCCATAGAGATGATATGAAATCATATTTCATAAAATATTAGATAAAATAAGCCTAATTGCAACTAGGTTTATCAAACACTCTCATATAGGAGTTTCAACCTATGAATTAATATCCCTTATCATGATTTAACCTCATATAAATAGGTGTCATCAAATATAAAAATATAATTTCATAACTCTAACTTGAATATACCCATGTATTTATTGAAGTCATCTTTGGCAAACCTATTAGTCCTCACCAGTGCATCATTCTTGATGTCCCTTAGTATACATATTTACTGAACCTATTGACTATTATGTAAGAGACACATATGCCAAGTGATGTCCTCAAAAGATTCTAAGGTACACCACTTAAGAATCACAAAATATGGAGGTTTCACTTAGCTCTTCCACTCTGATTCACCAATGATTTCAATAGTGGGAGGAAAATCCTTAAACATAAGTAGTCCCCAAGCATTTGCTTTTTCATTGTAAAATTTATTGGTAAAAGCAATGGTCATACTTACTCTATGTAAGGTGTCATTCCAATAATATTATCATCCACTGATAAAATCAATGACTACACTTACTCCATGTAAGGTATCATTCCAAGAAAAATTCAATCAATTTTAAGAGAGAATCTCATACTCCTTTCAAGAATAGATTTCCTATCTATCCATCCTTTAAAGAATTTTTAACTAAGAATAGAAGTTTCATCTCTATTCCTTATAATTAAGATTTTTTGAAACTTAACTAAGAACATAATTTCCATATTTTATCATTTTCCATTAAGTTTGATATATTCACATAGATGTATCCCAAATTTCATCTCCTTTCATTCTAAGACATACCACAACTGAGAACTAGTGTTGTAGTCAACTGTTTCATCTTCCTATTTGAGGGAAGTTGTGGTAGGCAACACTCAAATCTTCTTGGTGTCCCCATATCATCTTACCAATTTTCATGAATGTAAGACCTTTTTGACTATAGCGTAGGGTTCTCCTTTTTTTCATCAAAAGGGAACATTATTTCCCTATTAATACATAAGTATGTCTATGTAAGATCTTGGAGTATTTTCCTTGGGCCTATGCTCCTTCACAATGAGTCATATAGAACTTAGTGCTTAATTACCATCTAATTAAGGCTATTAAATAGCTTGGCCTCCTTGATCCTAAGGTGCCAACACAAACTTGTGATAATAATCCATACCTCCATGGTAGGATAATTAGTCCAATATTTCCTAATTTTTTGAACCCTCTAAGCTACACCACCCATAATATCACAAGAAAAATTAAGTGTTACCTACCGTAATACCCCTCAAGAAGATTTGAGTGTTGCCTACCACAACTTCCCTCAAATAGGAAGACATGAGTGTTGCTTTCTGCAACTTCCCTCAAGTATTGGGATTATATAGTCCAAATATTAATGAATTTTAAACCTATTCTTAGTATGATAAACAATTTTCCAAAAGGTATATTCATGCTTAAATAAACTATTAATAACACCATAATAAAAGTTAAGCATTGTATAAACATTCCTTTATATTGCACATATATTAAAAAAATACATTTTTATAGGATACATAATAAAAGTCTAATGAATACACAACATACTTCCTTATAGAACATAAATGGTTGATTTTCAATTATACATTAAGACAAGCCTCATTGCTGATGTCTCTCAGTCTGTTCACCACTCTATGTTAGATATAATTCTCTTAGAGAAACTATTTAAATTTTGCCTTATGACCTTGCTCATATTGCTTGTGTTGTACTCTTATGCTCATGTTGTGTTATAGCATTAGGATTTTATGGAGTGATCAAACCATGGCTCACTAATGCATCAAGATATGAAGTCAAGTATGCAAGTCTATACTCATCTCTTGCTTATCATAGTTGTGAATTCTCGGCAATTATGGTTGTTGTTGCTTCCCTACTACTTCTTTGTGCTATATCCCATCAAATTCTATCTTGCTTTACCCTAGAAATTTCCCTTTCCAACTCCTGTTACACACCAAACCTAGCCGTCGGCTAGGTATTCCAGGAGTAAAACATTTCATATATATAGTAGATAGATTATTCAAAATTAAATCATCGTGTTTTATTTTTTATTCTCTGCATTTCGCTATTGCCTTCACGGCGGGGACGTGCCCTCCCTGAGTGGCGAACTATTTCCATTTGATTTAATTTATTTACTGTTGTGGTTTTCATATTGCTTCGTCATATTGCATTTGAGGAATTTGATCAGAATTAAATATAACGAATGAAGTTAAATCGTTTCATGTGGTATCAGTTTCCTTAAAAAGATCCTGAAGAATTCTTCGTACCTTCTGCTGGACTCGTTGTTATCATTCGGCCTCAACACAGTCGTGAGGAGCAGCTAAAACTACTTCAAAACTCCATCCACCGGTAGCAGCATTTTGCTTCAAACATATTCTACCGGGCAGCAACATTTTATTCTTTCGAAGCGTTCATCCAGGGAACAGCAAACGTGGGGTATAACTTACGAATCTGCGAGAGATTTCACTGAGCCAAGCACGGTTTCCACACAGCTGGGATTCATAAAAGAACTTTTTGTAGCTACGAATGTTACCTCTTCGATCGGGAGCCAAAGAAATGAGCAGAATCATGGTAGAATAGAGCGCGCACAGTCGTTTCTTCTCACGCCATCCGTCGGCCAATCGGAGCACACGAAACGGAATTATTAAGGTGCATAAACTAAGGTACAAATTTTTTTTTTTGTTTTGCCAGGACAAATATTCCACATTCGACGTGGTTCGGGCAAATTACGATTTATAACGCGGTAGGGGCAAATAGTAAGGTGTGACTTCGGTCACAGGGCCAGAGTCTCCTCCCGCACAGGTTAGCTTAGGTTGTCTTCGTCCGCGTGTTCGCTTTCTGTTGGTCCAAGGTTGTCCTTGTTGTCGTCCTTCGTGTCACCAGTTATCAGTTGCTTTGTGTCGTGTCCGCGTGTCGAGTGGTCATCCTCACGGTGTTGTCCCTTGTCGCAAATCACAATTGTTCCCAGTCATCCTGTCTTGTCAGTTGTGTCAGTCGTCGTTCGGGGTCCTGTCTTGTCAGTTGGTGTCAGTCGCAGTGAGGTGTTTTCCGTGTCAGTCGCCGTTCGGGGTCCTGTCTTGTCAGTTGTGTAAGTCGCCGTTCGGGGTCCTGTCTTGTCAGTTTGTGTCAGTCGTAGTGTGGTGTTTTCCGCGTCGCGTGTCTATTGGTCTAGCCTTCGGATGCTCGTCCTATCAGTTCAGTTCCGCATCCAGTCCCTTAGTCCAGTTCGTGTGTCAAGTGTCCAAAAAGTGGTCAAGAAAATTGCTGAAAGTTGTCACTAAAAGTTGTCAAAAGCTGTCACTAAAAGTTGTCAGAAGTTGTCACTAAAAGCTGTCAAAAGTTGCTGTCAAGGAGGAGCCCAAATTCAAATCCGCGTCGCAGTTGGAGTGACAGTTGAAGCGGAATCCAAATTTTTGCTAAATTCAACCAACTTTTTGCAGCCGTCAAAGCTCAAAAGCTCCTAAGCAGGTTATGCTAACAAGTGCATGAGCAAAAGGTGGACCAAAGGATCTGACGGTCGACTATCAAGTTCGAAAATGACCAATAACAACGCACGAAGACCTCATCGAAGCCCAGGTACAAAAAATTCTCCTTCTCCTTTCAAAATTGGCAGTTATAATCCACATCATCCACTAGTAGACCCTATGGCTACTAACCCTCCCCCAACTCACGAAAACATCACACAAGGAGACTCAAGTAACTCGGCCATTTCCAACGATGAATCTCTTCGACTCTTAATAGATGGTATGCGCGAAATTAGTATCAACCTAAAAACCCTAGTGCGAGCACAAAACCAGCTTAATCCCAATACTAATCCCCAAAATCACTCCCATGCCCAAAGGAATGAAGAAAATGACGATCAAGATGACGATTGGGAACAACAAAGAGGCAATTCGGATAATTACAGGGATCGCTATCATAGACAGCGGTATAACCAAGATCAAGAAAGGGATATGGGTTATCACCAACCGAGAGGCCCTAATAATTTTCCACGCATTGATATGCCCACTTTTGAGGGTCATGATCCTCGTGGTTGGATAGCCAAAATGGAAGGCATTCTCGACTTATACCAAATTAAGGAATTTGATAAAGTCCCTTTCGCTGCATCAAAATTAGGCACTGAGGCCTACCAATGGTTCGTATGGCTTAAGCGAGAGAAAGGAGCTACTATTAACTGGAAAAAATTCACTACCTCTTTTTTAGAAAGATTTGATGAAGGAGCTACATCGTCATACACAGTAAGACCGTTATCTCTTAAACAAGAAGGATCGGTTAGCGAATTCGTTTCGGAGTTCACCAGTTTACTACCATATACTTTAGACCTCAGTCCCGACACAGTGGTAGGAGCTTTTCGCAATGGATTGAAAGAAAATATTAGGGTGGAGGTAGACATTCAAAATCCAACCTCGCTGAACGATTGTATAAGAATAGCTAAGCTGGTCGAGAAGAGAAATCAGTTGTATGCACGACGTGAAACTTATAGTCGTCCTTCGTATCGCAACAATTCCTTTCGTAGAAATGATCAACCATCAAGATACTTTTGCTATAAATGTCGCACTCATCACCCCAGGGAACAAGCATGTGCCCAAAAACAAAACTTTCATATTGAAGGCGATCAATATGAAGGAGAAGAGGAAGAAACTTACCACCAAGAAGAACCTATGCAAGAAGAACTACCAAGTACTTTAGAAGAGAAGGAAGAGGATACAATGGCGATCTCCGTGCATGCCCTCATGGGGTTAACCGCCCACCATACCATCAAGGTACCAGGATTTCTCCGCCAGAAAAAGGTGAATGTGCTAATTGATTCTGGCAGTACCCACAATTTTATCGACATCAAAACAGCAAAAGCTTTGAATTTATTCATTAACTCTTCCAACAAAGACAAATTCCAGGTTCTAGTGGCCAACGGGGTGAACGCGCAATGTGTTGGTCGAACATCTCAAGTTTCCATAAAAATGGGAACTTATACCTGGTTTGGATCCCTTTTCGTCATGAATTTAGGGAACTCTGATGTCATTTTGGGAGTTGAATGGTTGGAAACATTAGACACGGTTAGCTTCAATTTCAAAAAATTATTTGTGGAATGGAAGGAAAACGGACGAGTCATTCGCTTACAAGGCATTACTACTCCTCCATCACAAATGGTGAGCTCTCATAGTATGGAGAAGATGTTAAAAAAGGGTGGATATGGATTTATAGCTCAAATTAATTGTTTGGAAAAACAATCTCGAGCAAATTCGGATATTACTGCTCCAGAGTTACGAGACATCATAACACAATACGAAGAGGTTTTCCAAGAACCTAAAGGATTACCACCTAAACGATCTCATGATCATGCCATCCATTTGATTCCAGGGAGTGTCCCACCTAACAATCGTCCTTACCGCTATCCTCAACCACAAAAGATAGAAATCGAACAGATCGTTCAGGATCTGCTAGATCATGGAGTCATTCGTCACAGCACTAGCCCTTATTCCTCACCTGTAGTTCTGGCTCGACGAAAAGATAACTCTTGGCGTATGTGTCCTGATTTTCGTTCTCTCAATAAACTCACTATCAAGGACAAATTTCCTATCCCTTGTCATAGATGACCTACTAGATGAGTTGCATGGTGCAAAATTTTTTACAAAATTAGACCTTCGCTCAGGATTTCACCAAATCCGTGTCAGAGAAGAAGACATTCCCAAAACTGCTTTTCGTACTCATGAAGGTCATTACGAATTTTTGGTCATGCCTTTTGGTCTCACCAATGCACCATCCACATTCCAAAGTCTCATGAACCAAGTGTTTCGTCCACTCCTCCGTAAGTTTGTGTTAGTTTTTTTTGATGATATTCTCATATACAGCAAAACATGGACGGACCATTTACATCATGTGGATAAAGCCCTTCACATTTTACACAGAGAAAAGCTATTTGTCAAACGTTCCAAATGTTCATTTGGTGTCCAAGAAGTCGAGTATCTTGGTCATATAGTTTCACACGAGGGTGTCAAAGTCGACCCCAATAAGATTAAGGCAATTCAAGAGTGGCCTTTACCTAAAACCATCAAGAAACTTCATGGTTTTTTGGGTCTCACGGGCTACTATCGCAAGTTTGTACGAAATTATGGTAAGATTGCAGCACCTCTCACAACACTCACAAAGAAGGATGCTTTTCGTTGGTCGGAAGAAGCCACTCAAGCCTTCGAAGCTCTTAAGAAGGCCATGTGTACAACTCCAGTATTAGCAACTCCCAATTTTCACAAACCATTTATTATCGAATGTGATGCATCAAGAACAGGAATTGGGGCTATATTAATGCAAGAAGGTCATCCGTTGGCATTTGAAAGTAAACAGCTCTCCGAGAAAAATTTGGGAAGATCAACATATGAAAAAGAAATGTTGGCTATTCTTCACGCAGTAGAAAAATGGAGACACTACCTAATCAGTAGCCGCTTCATTATAAAAACAGATCATAGTAGTCTCAAACATTTTCTTGAGCAAAGGTTTTCATATCCGAAACAAAATAAGTGGTTAACCAAACTATTGGGCTATGATTTTGTTATCGAATACAAGAAAGGGAAGGAAAATATAGCCGCCGATGCGCTGTCCAGGAAATATGAAGACGAAGTAGTCATTAACGCTATTTCAGGTCCTTGCTCCCAATGGGTGAATCAATTACAAGATGAATGGTTGTCCAATAGCGAAACTGCTCAGATACTTCAAGAGTTATCTATAGGGTCCTCTAAACACCCTTTGTTCTCTTATGAAGATAAAATCCTCCGGAAGAAGAACCGCATTTACATTCCACACAATTCAGAACTCAAATCAAAGATCCTCGATGAATCGCACGCTTCTCCATCAGCAGGACATTCAGGATTTTTGAAAACATATTTAAGGGTCAAACAATCATTTTGTTGGAAAGGATTAAAAGCAGAAGTCAAACAATGGGTAGCAGAATGCGAAGTTTGCCGATGCAATAAAGGAGAAACAGTCAAATCACCGGGGTTGTTACAACCATTACCCATCCCTCGAACGACGGTGGGAACATATATCCATGGATTTTATTGAAGGTCTTCCAAAGTCGGAAGGCGAGACAAGTAATCTTCGTAGTCGTAGACCGGTTGTCCAAATACGCTCACTTTCCGGCTTTACAACATCCATTTTCCGCAAGCAAGGTGGCAAAGGTATTTATGGATTCAATTTTCAAATTACATGGTATGCCAAAAAATATTGTAAGTGATAGAGACCCCATCTTCACTAGTAACTTTTGGCGGGAATTATTTCGACTTAGTGGTACCAAATTGAACATGTCCTCAACCTACCATCCACAGACAGATGGTCAAACAGAAGTAGTTAACAAATGTTTGGGTACGTACTTAAGATGTTTCGCTCAAGATAAACAATACCAATGGAGCCAGTGGTTAGCATTGGCCAGAATGGTGGTACAACACTTCTTACCATTACTCAATTAAGATGTCTCCATTTGAAGCATTGTATGGCACCAAGCCTCCAACCGTCGCAGATTACGTACAAGGATCATCCAAAGTAGCCAAAGTGGATGATTGGTTCCAACAAAGGCAGTCTACACTCACCATCCTCAAAGAGAATTTAGTCCAAGCACAAAATCGTATGAAACAACAACAAGACTTGCACCGATCAGAGAGAACTTTTAATATAGGTGATTGGGTTTTCCTAAGGTTGCAACCTTACAAACAATCATCGTTAAGGATAAAGTCCAGCCAAAAGTTGGCTCCACGATTCTATGGTCCTTACAAAATTGTGCGCCGCATTGGAGAAGTAGCCTATCAATTAGAGCTACCTACATCATCACGAATACACCCGGTATTTCATGTTTCATGTCTCAAAAAAGTAATTGGTCAGAAAGTGCAAAGTCAATCAGAATTACCAGTGCTCGATGAGGAAGGACGCATACATCTCCAACCCGAAGATATACTACAACACAGAATACGAAGACTGAGATCACGTCAGATTCAAGAATTTCTCATCAAATGGCAAGATTTACCAGAGGAGGATGCCACATGGGAACCTGAAAGTATTTTCCAGACATTTCCAGCTTTGAGGACAAAGCTTTCCGAGGAGGGGAGTCATGTTACACACCAAACCTAGCCGTCGGCTAGGTATTCCAGGAGTAAAACATTTCATATATATAGTAGATAGATTATTCAAAATTAAATCATCGTGTTTTATTTTTTATTCTCTGCATTTCGCTATTGCCTTCACGGCGGGGACGTGCCCTCCCTGAGTGGCGAACTATTTCCATTTGATTTAATTTATTTACTGCTGTGGTTTTCATATTGCTTCGTCATATTGCATTTGAGGAATTTGATCAGAATTAAATATAACGAACGAAGTTAAATCATTTCAACTCCAATATTGTCTTATATTGAGCCTAGATACCTTCTCACTCAATCTATTATGATTCCAACTATTAATAATTGCAACCTCAAAGACTCCACTTCATGTAGTCCATCCATCATGGAATGCCAACCATCACTTTCTTAACAGTTTTATGGACTTGCTTCTATCTCTAGACAATGATGTACATGTTTCCCAAGGAGCTCTTAAACTTCCCTTTCTATACCCTTAGGAACTCTTCTCTTCCAATGGCTTTTGCTATCTCTCTTACTACTTTACCACTTTCTTCCAAATCCTCTTCCTTTATACTTTTCTCTTTTTATCACTATTGGGTGGTCCACCATCTATCATATTCTAGGGTTGTACCAACATCATCCTCATCTGGTATCCATAGAACCTCATCTACCTCCAAGGATAATAATTTTATTTGTGGTGGTACTACTCCCTTCCTCCCTTTTCTCGTATAGATCATGGGGGGATATGGTATTCCTTGTCTAATATCAAACTATCACAATAATCGAGTACATTAAAAGTATTCATATTGCATGCGCACTCACCAAATAATCCACCTTAATTTTCATACATAGGCTAGATGCATTCCATATTTTGCCCATATTGGACCATTTTTCCATTGTTTCTAGATCACATTCTAGGGTTCCCAATTTTCCCATATAGAGTGATACCACTTTGAGTTATATTCACATAGTTTTCTCATCAAAAAATATTTCTCCTTCTACCACCTTAATGCATAAGGTACCTTTAGTCCCACCAAAATGCGTGCATCATAACTCAACCCTTATGATATTCTTACAACCACATGTTCCCAAGTCCATACTTGTAGTTTTATGTTACATCTAATTTCTAATCACTTTATCATTCACACCTCAAACAACTCTTTATATGTCTTGGCCAACAAGGCTGGAACCCATGCAAGCACAATTCTTTACTATGATTTGCACCACCACTAGCATATTCTAGAGGAATCATGCACCTAGTAAATTAGGAAAAATAATGTTTTATATGAGCACCATTATTATAGCCTATCTTTGTGTTAGTCTATCAAACATATAATATAGTTTATACATAGTATTACCTTTCTTAATATTCACATCTCTCCACATTGATCTGAATACTCTTTCAAAAATGTTTCCTTTATCTACTTCATCTATGGTGATCACTATACATCCCTCTACTAGTAACCGATATATTTAGTATACATATTCTAGAGTGATGGTCATCTCCCTAGTGGGAAACTAGAATGTCCCCCTATTAGGATCCCATATTTTGATTAAGGCTAATAGATAACATCTATCAAACTATACTTTCTCTAGATGTATTTCTCCCTCTAATCCTATTTCTCTCAATCACTGCTAGTCATCAGCATCCAACATACTCCTCACTTCCTGGAAGATTGCTCTAAATTTTGTGTGTGGTCTTACAAACTTCAAATTTTAGTGGTCTTATATCTTCTATCTCTACCCCATCTCCCTAGCTTTTTCTAACATTGCTAGATACCATTTTCTTCACTTATCAAAGGGTGTGCACTAATAGATCAAAAAGAAATAATAGAAGGATCAAGAAGCATACTACAAGGTTTTATATGAGTATAATTATTATAAATAGTGAAAACCCCAATACTAGCATAACTACGTTAGATGCCATGGGTAGTTTGATAGGTTGATTATTTTCTCAGTGTGGAGTAAAAATCCTTAAAAGAACTCATCTTATTTTATCAAACCTATGATGTTCCCAACCAACCACCGATTTATGACACATTGATCTTACTCAACCACATAATTGGTCATAACTCAATTATCTTGAGTCTACTCAATCATCCTCCATAGATCATGTTTCAATTGAATCTCAAGTCACTCATCACTAATCATGTATTAATTATTTAGGGACTCATTATACCTCTTCATACTTGAAACCCTATTATTTCTTCATGTATGTCTTGCTTTAATGATATCTTATCCCATTTGATATCTCATCAATGACTTTTTAATGACTCCATCAATCTATCATGTACAAATCTATTTATTCACCACATTATTGGTTGTCATTTTCAATTCCAATAATTATCATCCTATTGACAATGATGCTTACCTCGATCCATGCACTGCCCTAGTTTTACACCTATAATTTCTTGAAGCCTTATATAAAAATACTCTTAAATTAGAATTCATTTCAAAAATTTACCTTTCTAATTTGATATGTAAAAGGTCTTTGAGTAAAAAGGGTTAAAAAAATAGTAAATATATTTACATTAGGCACTTATGTATGGCTATTGATACCACATACATCATGTAGTGGTGTAATACCTTATTTGAATAGTGTATAACACACTATCAAACTTGACCACCACTCGGGTGGTTGAGTGTCATATTATTCTATGATGATGATGTTACTTGAGGGGGCGATAGTTGCTTTGTGATGTTTCAAATATGATGGTTTTCTATCATGGTTAAGGTTCACCTAGCATTCTTTTAACATGTCTAGGATGTTCAACTCCTTACTTTGGCCAAAGGTCATGTTTGTATTTAGAGACTGCTTAGTCTCTCTAAGAAAATAAATAATAATATAAAATATTATTTATCTCATATTCAAAATTCCTCAATTTACACCATTGAGGTCTAATTTTAGTTTTATTCTAGACAACTATCCTAGAATCTTAAAATGAACCTCATATTTTGAATATTTAAGATTTTGCCTTACCAACTATGATATTGCTATCATTTGTTTGACTAAATCTCAACTTTGATCGAGCAACCTTGTGCTCTTATACTAGCAACCTCTTGCTATATTGGGTCTTCTACTAGTATCCTTTTTCTAGCCTAGCTCTAATACCAACTGTAACAACCCCATCATTACTCAACTCAAAACACCCTAGAGTGGGTAATTTATTATATATATATATATATATATATATATATATATATATATATATATATATATATATATATATATATATGAGAGAGAGAGAGAGAGAGAGAGAGAGAGATAACCTTCTCATGGAAATGTAAATGTAATATCCATACTAATAAAGAAATAATTGCAAGATCACAAGGTAACATCCATACTAACACATCATATATCTTGGGAACCCTCATGGGGAATAAACCCAACCTCAAAAATATCTCCTCACATTTCATAAATTCATTTGTCTCAATTTACAATGATATAAAGGAATCCTAAATATCCCTTTTCCAAATCATCAATAATTATAATGATATAAGAATATCCCATAATTCCTATCATCAATACAAATGAATCACATAAGAATCTCATAATTATTATGTCCCAAATTATGAAATGATCATTGGTTTCATATAATAATGTTAATAAAGGAAACCTCATAGTTCCATCAAAATGAATATCACATTCATTCTTCAAGTTTAAAAGTTATTTTATCGTTCACTCTAATTTGGAGTGAAAGTTTTTTTTTTTGTATTGATAAAAAATGGGGGTTGAAGGTCCTCAACCCTTAACATAGATCTCAAAATATGTATAAGAAAAAAATAAGAGAAGTTCAGGCAAAAACAAGATAGCCCTATCTTAGTAAAACAAATAAACTTGGGCTAAACCTACTAATGGAGAAGCTAAAATAATATCCCTCCTACTATCCTTCTATTTGACATGGCTTATGCAATGCTCAATGCTTTACATAACTAATAAATAAACTATTTACAACAATATAATTAAGTGTGCTCAAATTCTTTGCTCTATCCTCTTTATCTGTTAGCTTCATTATAAATTATTATAATCTCTTCCAATTCCATGGGGGCGTATGACCAGACCTTGAAATTCTCATATCTAACTATCATATTCACCATTTTAGTGATAACTTTGTTTCATGAAAGTCTTCTATCATAGGATAAAATTCATATAATACAAGAAGAGACCTCATAATCCCTTCAAGAATGGATTCCACATCCATTATTTCTATAAAAATTTATTTTTCCACAAAATAAAATCTCTAATGTAATCATGCATTCATCATCAATGAAATTCTAAAGCAACCATGTATTTATCACCTTAATTTACAAAAAGAACCTTAAAATAGGAAACCCCATAATTTCCTCTACAATTTCTCTATGAAATTGTTCTATAGTTCCTCTACAATTTCTCCATGAAATTGTACCATAGTTCATCTATAATTTTTCCACAAAATTATACTATGGTTCCCTACAATTTTTCCACAAAATTGTACCATAGTTCATCTATAATTTTTCCACAAAATTATACTATGGTTCCCTACAATTTTTCCACAAAATTGTACCATAGTTCATCTATAATTTTTCCATAAAATTATACTATAGTTCCCTACAAATTTTCCACAAATTTATATTATAGTTCCTCAATAATTTTTTCCACAAAATTATACTATAGTTCCCTACAAATTTTTCACAAATTTGTACTATAGTTCCTCAATAATTTTTCCACAAAATTATACTATAGTTTCCTACAAATTTTCCATAAATTTGTACTATAGTTCCTCAATAATTTTTCCACAAAATTATACTATAGTTCCCTAAAAAATTTTCACAAATTTGTACTATAGTTCCTCAATAATTTTTTTCACAAAATTATACTATAGTTCCCTACAAATTTTCCATAAATTTGTACTGTAGTTTCTCAAATTACACTATAGTTGCCTATAAATTTTCCACAAATTTGTACTTTGGTTCCTCAATAATAAAATATGGAATCAATTATTTCACCGGTTGTTATAAAAATTTTACCCAAACTTTTATCCAAGAATGCATTAAATTTTTTCATAAATTGTTATCAAAATTTCCCCCAAAATTAGGTCTGAGGTGTAGACCAATTGGTTCGATGAAACCCCACAAGGGGGATGGACATCCAAGGTTTAAATATTAGGCCTTGTTATATTGGGCACTTATCTATATTCCAATGTGTTCTTAGAAATGTTAAAAGGTTCAACATGAATGCGGCTTAGTGGTTATATGTATGGATTGCATGGATTACCGTGGTAGCTACCGATTCCACTAGGTTAATAAAAAATTCCCCCAAAATTTTATCCATGGATTCATTTACTTTTCTCACGAATTGCTATCAAATTTTCCTCCCAAAAATTGATCTAAGAATGTATTAATTATTTCACAAAATGTTTCATAATTGTCTATCAAATTTTCCTTAAAATTTAATCTAAGGTTGTATCCAATTATTCCACCAAAATATGATTTGCAAAAAAAAATTTTAGGTCAAACAACCAAGTTTCAATCCAACCAATCAATATTTCAAGTCTCCACCAGGAAGCAAGTCAAATATATTCCAGTTAAATATTTGCACCTAGAAAATAGTGTCCTAATATCCATGACTAGCCTCTGCCCTCCTCGACTAGAATGACCACCATCGTGTGGTAACTTTACGAGGGTCAACTTCCCCTTTAAATAAACCTCCACATGCTTCTGTAGGAAGCATGTGGGACAATAGACCACATGATTATCCAGAAAGGGGGTTTTAATTGATTTAGCATGCTGAGATATCTGACATAATCCAAATAACATGCAACCACATGGTGAAAACTAAGCTAAGGTTAACACCTAATCAAGGGTCTCCATGTAGGGTTTAAATGGTACCACATGACCACCAAGTGTTCTAGTCTTTTACCACCACTTGGTGGTCAAATATCATAGGTAGGATTACTCCCTTTAAGTCCTCTTTCCACCCTAGCATATCCCCTATGGGATAATGCTTATGAAAGGTAATCAAGCCTTTTGCCTAAGAAAGGCTAACTGCAATCCAATGCACTTCAATCACTCAAGGGCCAACACTCAAAGATTTTAGAACACTCTTATAGCTATAATACATTAGTGATATTACATTTCACTTTGTTCAAGGTGGTTTATAAGGTGGAAAATTTAGTATTTTACCCTTTGTAACTTGGCTTTGCATTCAAGATTTTGTAGTAAGAAAAATTTAGATTCTATGCTTGCTATCATCAATAGTTTATGTTGTCTTCCAATGCTTATTTTTAGGGTTTAACATAAGAAAGTTACATGACCATATAATCTAAACCTGCAAAGGGATAAGCATCAAATTGTGATTTAATTTCTATCCTCTTGTGTTGTGAAGAACCAAGCCTGAAAATATCAATACATGTGGATAGAATTAATTTGATTACAATGTGGTTAAGGATTTTTAGTAATAAAATTATGTCCAAATTGGAAATGAGTATAACTACCAAGATATTACTCTTTCAATAATAGGTTTCATGGTCTAAAGCTTGACTAAGGTGAAGAAAATTGAGAAACACATAAGATCAAATCAAACAATCAAAATATTATAATTTTTTAATCATAAGCCCAAAGCAAAGGATTTAAATTAGAATTAATTTAATTCACATGGATTAAAACCAATTCAAATTAGTTTCTATATCACACAATTAAAGGAGGGCTCAATTCCCACAAGATAAAAGTGAGGAATATTACAAATAAGCATAAGTCAAATTTCATTCCAAACAAAATATTATCAAGCATAGCAATATAAAAGGGATCCTCCAGCCTATTTCTCCAGTAAGGTGAGTCTCTTTGACCTTCTTCTTCCTAGCCTCTAAGATATCTCCTTTCTCCTCCATGTTCCACTCCCCCCTTATAGTTATACATATATATATATATACCGTTGATATATTAACCCTTCAATAGTAATACCTTTGAGATGTTAACCCTTCAATAGTCATGCTATGAAGAGACAAAAGGAAGGATCTAAGAGTAGAATAAATAACCCATATGAAAACTAAATTTCCCATCCCTTGGTTAAATTTTTCTTCTTCTAGAACCTAGCTCAAATTTTCTTCTTCTAGCTCAATTTTTTTTCTTCTAGAACCTAGCTCAATTTTTATTCTTCTAGGAGTTCCCTCACATTTTTTTTTAATATATTTTTGTCATTTTCTAACAACAAAATGATTAAATAATTAAGAGCTAGGTATTAAAGATAATTAGGTTAATTTAATATCAATTATTAATTTTATCCATTAACATTGACATTCTCCCTTTAATTTATGAATCTTTTGAAAGAATTTATTTCTATCAAGCATCTTGATTTTGGTGGTTGACTTCCCTACCATATTTTAGAGTACCTATTCCCACAAATTAATGATACATCAACAATATCACATTCAAAAAATCAACTATTTTTAACTTCTAATTATATTTACAATTACAAAACATGATTAAACATACAAAATTTATATCAATTACGAGACCTACCAATGGAGGGTTGTGACATGTACACATAGACTCAACTTAAATTTGCACACACACTCACATGACACTTGTGTATTTCTTGCACATTACAACTTTACATGACACTTGTACATTTCCTGCACATACACACTTACATGAAAGGGAAATATTACTCACACTCCAAAATATGACTCCATCTTAATATATTATTTGTAAATTTACCTTGAGTGTTCCATGGGTGTACATTAGCACATACCAAATAATGTAATATACTCCAACACCCTCATGTATTATATTATTTGGTTATTGAATATTTTAGTCTTTACACATGATATTTATCCTGATATTCATTCTTCAAGTGTCATTACAATGTATATGATCTTCTACTTCAGCTCCATTAGATTATTCATCTTGGTTGGTTTTTACTTTGAGTTCATCGTCATCTGCATGTTCTTCAATCTTTGTAGCTTCAATATTATAGGTCTCTTGAACTCTCTCATTGTCATTATATTCTTTCCTAAGAATTTTTCCTTTTCCTTTGTCCTTAAATCGACAATGAGATCTACATTCTTTGTAAGACAAATCTGGATCATATTTGGTCCATCTTCCTTTTCTTTTTTTTGAATGTTTTATTTTCTTGTACTTTAGAGATTGTACACTTAAATCCATTTTTAGAAGATGCTTCAAAAATGAGTATTTAAAAAAATTAATCTAATGTGAATACTAATCCTCTTTTAAATATTCTACAATCCTTGTCCTTGTACCAAAATAAAATAGAATGAAATTTTCTTCCACAATATTTAAATGGATGAAGACTCCAATATTCTAATTTTTCATGACCAATTCTATTACAATAAATTCACCTTGAACTTATTTTAATTGTTTTATTCATCCTTCTTAGATCTTCAAGTTCATATGTCTTCTTGGTAAAACAACATAACCATTTATGTACAACCAAAGCTATTCTTTCCTTATTTTCCATGTAGATAAGTTGTAGATGATGAAGATCTTCAATATTTTTAGTAGATTTTGATTTTGTAATTAATGAACTACTAGAATAAGATTTTGTAGTAACAAGATCCAATTTTATATCCTCAAGAATATTTTGTGATCTTATTGTTCTCTTTTCTCTATCAAGATCATCTATCATTCTTTAAAAATAGTATTTTAATTTATTTTCTATATCTTCATTATTGAATGAATTTTTAATTTCTTCCACGATATGCAATCAATATTATGATTTATTTCCTTTGATATTGACAACCTTATATCTCCTAGGTTAAAAAGTAGTAATCATTATGTCTCCTTAGTTTTAAAAAATAAAGAATGAATTTAAAAAAAAATATTTTCCTAAATTTTGAGTTGAAATCTTTTTCTCTCCCAAATAACTAAATTTACAATTATTCAAAAAACTTTTAATTTCAAATTTCCTTTTATTTTAAAAAATATAAAACCAAATCAAACTAGAAAGCTTCAAAAATTAAATATCTTAGTTGAAAACCTTATTACCTCAACCTTAATATAAAATAAAATTTTTATCATATAAATATAACTTAAAAAATATTACTCTACCAATAAAACCTTATCACTACAAATGTTGGCTTATTAAAATGAATTGAAAAGTTCAATAACCCTAACCTTGTCTTGCACCTTGATTAATTTTATCAAACTAAAAAATTTTTAATTTTTCATGTAGCTAGATTAAATTCTATCAACCTAGATAGAATCTGATGGTAGCTCTGATACAACAAATGTATTTTTAAGCTTCAATACTACCATAAATCTCATAAGTTAAATATCATAGGATCGAATGTAATATAGCCCCACAAAGCAATAAGATCAAGATAATGATATGAGTTGATTAAAATATATACAATGAGATGAATTTAAAATATCATGAATCATACATGTACTAAGCATGTAGAACAACATACAATATTAATTGCTTAAAATATATGTAATATTTATTGCTCATATTTCTCTTACATATATGATGAAACTTGATGAGGCCAGGAATTGCCTCATCCATGAACACTTTTTGATACATTTTTGACTATTTGACTTACCCTTTTTACTATGATTTTTATGTTAATTATGGAAAAATGCATTATATAATGATGTTTGCAAATTCTGGAATGACAAAGTGCATATGCTCTGTTTTACTATTTTTACTGCAATTTCACCTGTTTTTCAGTTAATTAATCAGTAGTGTTATAGCAATTTAGAACTTGTTTGAATATCTGATGCTTGGTAATATGGTGTTCCTTTGGTTAAACTAATTCAAATGGAAAAGGGCGCCAAGAATTCGTCACTGTAGCTGACTGTGCAGGAAAACAGGCTGTAACTGTGACAGTTCCAGCCAGTTGTACATATACAGCAGGGCTTGGAATTAGTCACTCCAACACATGCCACCGATGCAGAAGGGTGTGAAAGGAGAGTGGAGAAGTCAACACGTTACTTCCTACGCGTTTGGACCACAGATCAGCAACAAATGGTCACCTGCCTGTTGTTCCGGAGCAGTGCAGGAATAAGCGACGCAGGAATAGGGAATAGCGCAGGAACAACTGAAGGTGGTCAAAAAGCGATAAAACGATGGAAGAAAGTATTGGAAATTGACCAGGAGGTTGTCCCAACTCATATTAACGTGATTTCCTCAACAGATGCAGCCCAACAATAATGAATGGATAAAGTTTGGACAAAGTAAAATCCTGTAGTCTAGGAAAATAGTTATGTAATTAGTTGTAAATCCCTGCAAAGCAGGAACCAAGCATATCAGTGTTATCTTATAAATAATAAAGCTCCCATATGGTCGAGCATATATATAGATATAGATAGACATATAGATAGATAGGCAATAGAGTACCAAAATTAGGATAGAGTAAAGTTTTCCTGTAGTAGAACAGTAATTTGCAGGTTTTTCCTGCATTATTGTAATGCATTTTTAGATTGAATAAAAAGGTGCAATCTTCAGTTTTCAATTGGCATGTTGAGGTTTATGAGTAACAGCTAGATCTTCTTAGCATAACTCCTCACCTTCTTCTGGTTCTGGAAGCAAGGGCCCACTTGTAGGCCAGAGGAAGGCAGTTTCTGACAGAATTTCTTGTTGAATTCTTGCTGCAGCAGGTTAGCAGAACTCTGCCAGTTTGCATTTCTTTAAGTAGTTTTCAATACAGTTTTCAGCAGTGGATAGCATTTTCTGAATTTACAGCAATTCCCAGATATTTTGTCATCTTGCAGTTTTACAGTCATTATTGATTCAATTTTGCATTACACAACAATTTCCAGATATCTTGTCATTTTGCAATATTGGCAGTTTTTGTTGATTCAGTTTTGCAGTAGTTAAAATTCTATTTTGATATTATCTAGTTGATTTACTTTCATGCAAGAGTGTGTGTGTTCTAAATTCTGCACTTTATTTTTCTGTCATTTCAATTTAGCAACATTTCATTTTCTGCAATTTTTAGATTCTGTCATTTCATTTCCTGCAATTCTGTTTCTGCAAAAGTAAATAGGAGTTCATTTCATTTCTTAGGAGTTAAAGGTCACAACAAAACCCCCAAATGCTAACTGATCCACCAATAAAACCTGTTCTTGAATAAACTGAACCTGCAACTGTAACACCTCCTATCGTATATAGCCTCTGGACACCGCCCTGGATTGACACACATAATGATTAAATGATGAATGATCAACGACCCTCATCATTTTTGGCATCGTTGTCGGGGAACAATTGGTGTTGTTAGGAAAAGTGACACAGGTCAAGAATTGTGTTACAATTTTTGAAATATTGTATTTCAGTTTATTTATTGAATAGGCATGAATGCATAGGCCAAGAGACGAAAGAGGGAGGTTTATCAGAACTAGTTCTGAACCACCAAGGCGTTCTTCATGATCAGATGAAGAATTGCCAGAAATACCTTCTTCACCAACTGAAGCTTTGGACAGATTAGAACAAGAACTTTTGGCAGCACTCTCTGCTAAACATTCCCTTAAGACTGAACCATCCACATCAAACTCAAAGAAAATAACTATGGCAGCAGCACCACCACCACTAGGTGGGTATCTTGATGATCCTCCTAGGACTTTTGAATATCCCATCCGGTTGGATCCAACTCTAGATGCTCCCATGAAAACTATTTCTCCATCCATATTGCCAATTTTTAGGGGAACTGTTTCAGAAGATCCTGATCAGTTTCTGTTTGAATTCAAAGTGTTATGTCAGACTTATGACTACATAAATGATAATCAAAAATTGAAATTGTTTCCTTCTACGCTTAAGGATGCTGCTCTCCGATGGTTTATGAGTAATCTTGAACCTAATTCAATCCATACTTGGGATGACATGGAGACTGCATTCTTACATAAATATCAGGATTACTGTCAAGTACGAAACAGAAAAGATGAGTTGTTTCGGATCAAGCAAGAAGAAGATGAGAGTTTAGAGGATTACCTTGATCGCTTTGCCTTTGTCCAAAAGAGATGTGGTCCTGTAGAACCTGATTTCTTAAAGCCTATCTTCTTAAGAGGATTGCAGGATGAATCTAGGGAAGTGTTAGATTTAATGGGAAAAGGAGACATAGATCAACTTGACCTTGAAGATATTGTGGAGTTATGTAGAAACTATTCCCGTACTCACCATCGAAGAAAGAAAAGGAATTCTGGCAATAATGACATAAAGGAGTTGATGGAGGAAATGGCTAATTTAAAAACTGATATCCTTGTTCAACTCAATTCTGCATTAGGTGAGAGAAACATAAAATCCAATTCTACACCACCTTTGGCAATTTATTGCCCGAGATGGAGGAATAAGCATGCCTTGCAGGATTGCCCTTTAAAAAAAACTTCTATTTGTGGAATTTGTTCCAAGGAACATTCAACGAGATAGATGTCCTTTGTTGCCTCATCTAAAATCTGTCTTAGGCACCCAAATAGAAGAACTTAATGCTATTGGGCAGAGATCCGGTGGTGGCTATACACAATATCCCAATGCTCCTCGGTTTCCAAATTGGGGACAATCTCCTTGGAATATGAACATGCCATGGGGACATGCAGAAGTCCTTGCACAACCTTGGAACCAACCTTGGACAGCTCCTCCATATTGGTCACATCTTGGATGGATGAACCCACCTTGGAATGCAACTCATCCACAGTGGACACAACAAGGACAAAGATGGGGACAACAATATCCACCATATCAAGGACAACAAAGGTATCAAGGGCAAGCTCAAAACTTGCTGCCAACTCCTAATCCAAATTTTTAGGGAAGAACACAACATCAACAAATGCAACCAGTGAAACAACCTCCACTCCCAGCTCAGCCTGTGACTAACCCAAATAATACCAGACAAACAACCCCTGTTTATGAGGTTGAGTCTGAAGACTCTGCTGCAGTTCATGTACTTGACTGTAGTAACATCCAGCTGCGTTCAGGGAAGGTTTTACTTGAACCCGTTCCACCCACCATTGAAGAAATAAGTGAGAAACAAGAACCTCCAAATCAGGAGACAGTGCAACAAAAACAAAAAGATGAAGTAACAGAAAAAATGCAGGAATCTTCTCCAGTAGCATTACCATACCCTGAAAGGTTTGATCACATTGATACTACCCCTGAATCAGAATTAGTGACAGAACTTAAAAATATGTCAATTTCTCTCCCTTTGTTGCAGGCAATAAGGGATGTGCCTTCACTCAAAAAAACTATTCAGGAGTTATGTATCAAGAAACCTGGTAAAAAGAAGGCCTTTCCTAAAACCGTTCAGGTAGAAGGCAAATTAGCTGATTTATTGTCCAGGAAACTAGTTCCTCCCAAATATAGTGACCCCGGTAGTCCAATAGTTACAATTACTATTGGATTAATGCAAATTCCTAATGTGCTAATTGATCTTGGAGCTGCAATTAATGTTATGACTAAGGACACAATGCAAAAATTGCAGCTCAAGAATCTCAGTCCTACTACCACAGTTTTGGAAATGGCAGATAGGTCAGTTGCTAAACTTGAAGGTATCCTAGAAGATGTAGCCATTGAAGTCTCTTCTTGGGAATATCCTGTAGACTTCTTAGTGTTGCAGCCTAGAAAATCAGTCAATGGATACCCTATCATTCTAGGACGACCTTGGTTGGCTACTGCAGCTGCTTTTATAGACTGTAGGTCAGGAGAAATGACCATTTCTAATGGTGTTGACCTAAAGAAAATTTATTTGTATCCACCTGCTCAACCTTCAACTAAATTTTTTGGACAAATTTGGTATCTTGAATCTGATGAAGAACAGGAAACCATTGCCACTTTGGCTACAGTTGTAGTAAAAGAACATATTGAGGAAATCACTACACCTGAGAGAGAAATATTCGAGAATGAAACTGTCCTAATTGAAACATTACAATCGGAAGGACTAACTGATGATCAAACTCTTGTTCATCGGTTGTTGTGGCAAGAGGAGGAACAAAATTCAGAACTTCTGTCATCCATGCCTAATCAGGAAAGATCATTCATTCTACCACATGGATGGCATCATCATCTCCTTAACACCTTCAAATGTCCTCTGATTCCACCAGGTATCATTTTTGAGATAGATTCTAGAGTATTTCATACTCTACAGCCACATCATTGTCCATTAAATGCATTAATCGGTAACTATGAAGCAGCTAGTTCTATCTATCCAGGGATCAAACAAATTGAAATCCAGCCAAGTAAATTTTTGAACATTAATAGTTGGCTAACTGAGGACCAGGAAGCCAAATTATTTGTTGTCTTACAAAGACATGTTCAGGATTTTGCATGGAATTATAAAGACATGATTGGCATTCATCCTGAGGTATGTACCCATAGGATATACACAGAAAACGTAAAACCAGTAAGGCAACCTCAGAGACGCTTGAATCCTGCTCTAAAGGAAATTGTGAAAGAGGAAATTGAAAAACTCTTAGATGTTGGATTTATTTATCCAATTTCAGATCAGTAAGTGGGTTTCACCACTGGTCATTGTTCCAAAGAAAAATGGTAAAATGAGAGTATGTGTGGATTATAGGGAGTTAAATAAGGCCACACATAAGGATCATTTCCCATTACCATTCATAGACCAAGTATTAGATACCCTTGCTGGAAAGAAATTTTTCTGTTTTCTTGATGGTTTCAGCGGGTATAACCAGATACAAGTTGCGCCAGAAGATCAGGAGAAGACTACCTTTACATGTCCTTGGGGAACCTTTGCTTACAGGGTCTTACCCTTTGGTTTATGTAATGCTCCAACAACATTTCGGAGAGTCTGTTTTAGCAATTTTTTCTGATTTAACCAATGAAAGTGTTGAAATTTATATGGATGATTTCACGGTGTTTGGAAATAGTTTTGAATATGCATTAGAACAGCTTGAAAAAGTGTTGATTCACTGTGAAACATACCACCTCTCTCTGAATCCTGAGAAATGCTTCTTAATGATGGAGGAAGGAATTGTCCTTGGACATCATATCTCTTCTTTTGGAATCAAAGTTGATCCTAAGAAGGTTGAAGTCATCAAAAACCTCCCTCCTCCACAAACTCAAACTGATGTACGCAGTTTCTTAGGGCACATTGGTTTTTATCGTAGATTCATTGCTAACTTTAGTACTATAGCAAATCCTATGTTTGCTCTACTCATGAAGGATTCTGAATTTGTTTGGTCTCCTGAATGTCAAACTTCTTTTGAAAACTTAAAGGAAAAATTAACTACTCCACCTGTATTAAGAGGTCCTAATTGGGAGTTACCTTTTCATATTCAAACTGATGCTTCCAATACTGCTATTGGAGCTGTGTTAGGACAGATTGAAAATGGGGAACATTATGCTATTTATTATATCAGTAAAAACTTGACAGGAGCTGAGAAAAACTACACTACCACTGAAAAAGAATTCTTGGCCGTAATCTATGCTATTAACAAATTCTGACACTATATCACGGGGTACCAAGTATTCATCCATACGGATCATACTGCAATCAAATATTTGATGAATAAACCATTGGTTAGTGCAAGAATTATTCGTTGGTTGATTCTGTTGCAGGAATTTGATGTTACCATAGTAAACAAGCTTGGGAAATCTAATGTAGTTGCAGATTTCTTGTCAAGAATACCAAATGCAGATACAAGGGAAGTTGTGGAGGATACTTTTCTAGATGAAAAGTTGTTTGCTGTCTCTGTACAATCTCCATGGTTTGCAGACATAGCTAATTACTTAGCTACAGGGAAGATTCCTCTTCACTTTACCCCCAAACAAAAGAAATAGTTAATCAAGCAAAGTGCTTCTTTCCAATGGATAGAGGGCTTACTGTTTAAGTGCAGTCCTGATCATGTTTTACGTAGGTGTATCCGCCAGGATGAAGTATATGATATCCTACGGGCATGCCATGATGAACCATCAGGAGGGCATTATTCAGTCAAAAGCACTATTCATAAAATCTTGGGAACCGGATATTATTGGCCATCTTTGCATAAAGATGTAAAGAGGTACATTAGACATTGTGATGCCTACCAGAGAATGGGAAAACCTACCTTTACTAATGAAATGCCATTACAACCTCAAATAGGAACAGAACCATTTGAAATATGGGGTTTAGATTTTGTAGGACCCATTAATCCTCCTTCCCAAGGCAAAGTGCATATCTTGGTATGTACTGATTATGTTACCAAATGGGTAGAAGCTCGTGCTTTTAAGCATGCTAGAGAAGAAAAAGTTGCTGATTTTCTGTATTCACAGATTTTTTTGCATTTTGGAGCCCCACAATCTATCACCACAGATCACGGACCCCAATTTACTTCCAAGGTTATTGAAGCCTTCACTCACCTCTATCAAGTCAAACACAGAAAATCCTCACCTTATCATCCACAAGCTAATGGCCAAGTTGAAGTAACCAATAGGGAATTAGAACGAATTCTGACCAAAACCATAGCAGTCCATAAAAGAAATTGGCTAGACAAATTACCAGAAGCTATTTGGGCTTATAATACCACTTGGAAATCTACCACTGGATTTACGCCCTATGAATTGGTCTATGGAAAGAAACCACTTTTGCCTATTGAGTTTGAATTACTAACTCTTCGAACTGCTTTGGAAGTAGGTATTGATCTATCACAGGCACAAGAAGAGCGTATTCTGCAACTTGATGCATTGGATGAACTATGCATGGATGCACTACATCAGACGGAGATAATCCAAGCACAGCGGAAGATGTGGCATGATAGTCACATAAAGCAACAAAAATTTTAGCAAGGTGACTGGGCCTTGTTGTTTGATTCACAATACAAGGATTTCCCTGGAAAGTTGCAGACCAGATGGCTTGGACCTTACCAAATTGAGGAAGTGTTTGACAATGGAGTTGTTCATCTTACACCTATTGATGACTCACAACGCAAGTTGGTGGTGAATGGACATCGTCTTCGTTTGTACCACAAACCATACAACAAGGCAGAATTTCTCAAACAAGTGGAAAGTTTGAATGTACACATTTGGGAAGAAAACACTTCTTCCATACTGAATTCAGCAGATTGACACAAGAATTTGATTTTGAAAAAAAAAAAAAAAAAAAACAAATAAAAAATTCAGGAAGTGAAAACCTCTTTGAGGCACTCCTGAGTTGGGTTTACATGAAAACCGGTTTTTCGGCATGTTTACCTAGTTGGTTTCACTATCATTGTTCGGTCTTGTCTCATGACCGTGGTTTCATCTATTTTCAGATTGCACCTACCTAAGTTCAAAGATTGATTAGCTGGAAATCTCAGCAAGAGCACCTCGAAATGTAGATAAAATGGTTATAACAGGTATGTGTCTTTTTCATTCTTTGAATAATGTAAATCATTAGTATATAGTGTAAATATCCTTGATTAATATAAAAGCATGTAAAAAGGGGGAATCAAAAATGAAAAGTCCTTGTCCATAATGCCTCTGCCTAATTCTGCTCTGAGAATGAAAAAAATAGAAGTGCGCTGGAATAAGGAAAGCGTAGGAATAACCTGTTATATTCCAAAGCGTAGGAATAATCCATAAAGGCAGGAATAAACTGTTTATATCCCAGAGCGCGTGAATGATTTAATAAGCGTAGGAATAAATATTGTATATTCTAGAGCAGAGAATGAAATTGATTAAGCGCAGGAATGAAATTATGTGTAAAAATTGGTTATGACACGTGGCCTACGGTGAGTTCATTGGTTTAAAAGGAAAAAGACAAGTCATCGACTCACGGTTGCATGTGACAGCTGGCGTCCAAACAAAAATGAGTGAAGGTACGGGTGATAACTTCACATGCATTGCCACATCATTATGCTACAAGTTTCGAAGCAGTTCTTGCTGCTATTATTCCTGCTACGATGATTGAAACCCTAAACCAGATGCACGCTCATACTTTCCACCAATTTATAGAAACTATAGAATAGAAGGCAGGAAATTATGCCATGGGGGGAAAGAAAATCAGAGCCAAACCTAAAAACATTAGTTACCTGGAAAGTGACCCTGCATCCCTGCAAATATTCGTTGATGGAGGATTTCTGCCATTCCTGCAAAAATTTGATGGCTATTCCGAGGGCTTGGCGGTAGAATTCGCACGCACCTTCCGCAACAATCGAGTGCACATTAATGGGATGACTATCCAGGTAACTCTCGAAATACTCAGCCAAGTCACTGAATTACCTCTTCAAGGCTTGCAGATTGTAAAAACTGGGCGAAATATTTTGAATAACCTAGTTAATCAGTTTACGAAAGAAGGGGATGGCGAAATTGAGTTTTTAATACATAGAAATGTTTGTAAGGGGGTCAAAAGACTTAGTTTGCCAGTCCCTTGGAATGAAGTTGCAATGTGGGTGATGAGGTATATCACTTGTGATGGCCAATTTCCTATTGTATCTGGCCCACACCTTCGTATCCTCAACCATCTGCGCCATGGAGCAGTTAAACCAGAATGTAGGGTTAATGTGCCCTTATACCTTTTTTAGGAGTTAAAGGCTATGGCCAGCAAATACCAAGTAGGGAAAGGAAGCCCTAAGCATCATGGGCTCATCAAATTGATTTGTCAGTATCACTTTAGGGGCAACCCTAGAAATTTTGACCGCTTCTTTGCCCCTTGGGCAGAAACAAATGACTCTAATCCTGCATCAGAGGAAGAGGAAGTAGAGGAAGAGGAAGTAGAGGAAGAAGAAGTAGAGGAAGAATCTATAGGAAACCCTAGACTAGAACCCTCTGAAATTAGAATTTCCCCCTCTCCAGATGGTCCCCCATCTTCAAGAACTCGAAAATAGTAAGCATCCACATCTGGTTCCCAGTTAAAGAGAAAAAGGGTAACATTTGCAGATACGGTACAATCCAACGGAGAAATGGGAAGTGCAAGTGAACATGCTCCGAAATCTGCTCCTAAAATAGTAGCAACATCTGCAGTTGCTCTAGAACATCCAAAACCTGCACCTGCTAAGAAGTATCCAGGGTCTACAGGGTTAAGAAGGTCTGCTAGACTTCAGAAAACTAAAACCCTACCAGAAGAACTAATAGATATCATAGACCCAAGTGAAGGAGAAACCAGAACAGAGGATGCACAGGAACCAAATATTGAAATAGAAATGATAGACATAGGTATACAGACCATGGAGCTGGATACAACTATGGATGAAACTTCAATAAGCCCTGTATGTCCATTAGTTGATTATTCTGACTCTGATTCTGAGGAGCCGCTAAAATTTGATTCTGAAATAGTTGAGGGTGATATGAATGTTTTAATGGATGCTGATTCTGAATAGTATTCTGAGTCTGAGTCTGAAGAGGAAATCGATATCCACACTCAATTGCATGCTGCAAAGAGTGTTGTTAAAACTCAGACCCAATGGATTGAGCAAGTTGAAGAGACCATAAAACAAAAGGATCAACAAATTGATCTGCTTCAGCAGAAAATTCAAGAGTTGCAAAACCAGTTGTCTCAACTGGAATATCAGTCTACAGAGGTACCAGAAGCATCACAGGATGAATGGGCCCAGATTCTCTTAGATTTAGCTGAACATTCTGAGGCAAACATAGCACCTACATAGAGATCACCTGACAGAGAAGAAGCAGGAATGGCAATATCTGATGATGAGAGTCCATCAAGAATTCTGTTGACAAATGATACTGCACTTTAGCAGGAAACACAGACACCTTCTGTAGAGGAACAAGAAGTTGCAGCACAAGATCAGGTATCCACACCCTCTCCTCTCATTGCTATTACAACAGAACAAGGGACACAAATAGATTTGCCTGTTGTAATACCAACTGTGGAAGTTGGTGTACAAGTGAATATAGTAGCACAAATGCAACCTATTGTAAGACCCCCAGACATAGTGCCTTTAACTAAGTACAATGAAGACCTGGCATATTGGATGACTCAGTGTCACCAGTTAGAGGGCAAGATTGCCACTTTAAACTCTGAAGCAGCCAAAGTAGCAGAGAAGGAAACAGAGGTGAATAGGTTAAAAACACAAGTGAAGGATGTATGCCAGATTGTAGAATATGCAATACAGTGCAGAAGACCACCTAGATTTTATAGCCTCCTACTCAAGGAGAGATACCTTCACTGGCAAATCATGAGACTTGCTTCTGAGCTGCCTCATCAGTTGAACACTCCTGAAGAATTCATAGAGGCATTTATGCAGAGTCCAACAGAGCAACAAAACCTGTTATGTGAGTTATTCTTGCATAATTTCTTTTTGCCCATAGAAAGTATGTTTCTGCCTCACATTTATATAGGTGATTTACAACTTAGAGCTTTCATGTCCACTCTACAAAATCAGATTTACTGGGACATAGAAAAGAAGTTCACCAAGGAATTGGAATCACAGGTTGTTTTGCTTATCAGACCTGCTCCCCTAAATCATAGATATTGTACAAATGATCATTATACCTTCATGAGGGATATCCAAATGAAACAACTCTATTTAGGGAACCTTCAAAAATGTATAATCCAGTTTCAGAATTTTTGTGCAGATTTCTTTGATGATGTTGTGGCAACTTGTAAAAATAGATGGGGTGAGTTATCTATCTCTCTCCAGAAAAGAGAGCCAATTTCTCCCACTAATTTGTTATGGTCAAGGAGAAGGGCAGAAGGCATTGTCCTAATTATATCAGAAATCAAGGAGCTTTGGATAGGTCTGAGGTATAGGATGCCCATAATTATTACTCCTGTTCCCTACTTCTTTGATACTGACCCACAACCTGATGAGCACTTCCAACAGTGGTTTCAGTCCATCAAGGCAGTCAGTGGATTCTATAAAATTGGTGGCGCATTACTCAAATTTCATGAAAGATGTCTAGACCTGGATCTGTGTGCTGTTGTCGCTGTACAAAATGCATGAGGACATGCATTACCATAAGTTGGGGGGAAATGATGAGGCCAGGAATTGCCTCATCCATGAACACTTTTTGATACATTTTTGACTATTTGACTTACCCTTTTTACTATGATTTTTATGTTAATTATGGAAAAATGCATTATATAATGATGTTTGCAAATTCTGGAATGACAAAGTGCATATGCTCTGTTTTACTATTTTTACTACAATTTCACCTATTTTTCAGTTAATTAATCAGTAGTGTTATAGCAATTTAGAACTTGTTTGAATATCTGATGCTTGGTAATATTGTGTTCCTTTGGTTAAACTAATTCAAATGGAAAAGGGCACCAAGAATTCGTCACTATAGCTGACTATGCAGGAAAATAGGCTATAACTGTGACAGTTCCAGCCAGCTGTACATATACAACAGGGCTTGGAATTAGTCACTCCAGCACATGCCACCGATGCAGAAGGGTGTGAAAGGAGAGTGGAGAAGTCAACACGTTACTTCCTACGCGTTTGGACCATAGATCAACAACAAATGGTCACCTGCCTGTTGTTCCGGAGCAGTGCAGGAATAAGCGGCGCAGGAATAGGGAATAGCGCAGGAACAACTGAAGGTGGTCAAAAAGTGATAAACCGATGGAAGAAAGTATTGGAAATTGACCAGGAGGTTGTCCCAACTCATATTAACGTGATTTCCTCAATAGATGCAGCCCAACAATAATGAATGGATAAAGTTTGGACAAAGTAAAATCCTGCAGTCTAGGAAAACAGTTATGTAATTAGTTGTAAATCCCTACAAAGCAGTAACCAAGCATATCAGTGTTATCTTATAAATAATAGAGCTCCCATATGGTCGAGCATATATATAGATATAGATAGACATATAGATAGATAGGCAAGAGAGTACCAAAATTAGCATAGAGTAAAGTTTTCCTGTAGCAGAACAGTAATTTGCAGGTTTTTCCTGCATTACTGTAATGCATTTTTAGATTGAATAAAAAGGTGCAATCTTCAGTTTTCAATTGGCATGTTGAGGTTTATGAGTAACAACTAGATCTTCTTAGCATAACTCCTCACCTTCTTCTGGTTCTGGAAGCAAGGGCCCACTTGCAAGCCAGAGGAAGGCAGTTTCTGACAAAATTTCTTGTTGAATTCTTGCTACAACAGGTTAGCAGAATTCTACGTTTGCATTTCTTTAAGTAGTTTTCAATACAATTTTCAGCAGTGGATAGCATTTTCTGAATTTACAACAATTCCCAGATATTTTGTCATTTTGCAGTTTTACAATCATTATTGATTCAATTTTGCATTACACAGCAATTTCCAGATATCTTGTCATTTTGCAATATTGGCAGTTTTTGTTGATTCAGTTTTGCAGTAGTTAAAATTCTATTTTGATATTATCTAGTTGATTTACTTTCATGCAAGAGTGTGTGTGTTCTAAATTCTGCACTTTACTTTTCTGTCATTTCAATTTAGCAACATTTCATTTTCTGCAATTTTTAGATTCTGTCATTTCATTTCCTGCAATTCTATTTCTGCAAAAGTAAATAGGAGTTCATTTCATTTCTTAGGAGTTAAAGGTCACAACAAAACCCCCAAATGCTAACCGATCCACCAATAAAACTTGTTCTTGGATAAACTGAACCTGCAACTGTAACACCTCCTATCGTATATAGCCTCTGGACACCGCCCTGGATTGACACACATAATGATTAAATGATGAATGATCAACGACCCTCATCAGAACTTGTAATGTGATCCTTTGACTTTGATCTCTCTCACTCCTTATTATCCAATTATACTTACTCTATGGAGTACTATATAGCCATATTAAATTACTCTTTGCATATTTGACTATTCTTTTCATATGCCAAGTCTTATGACTCTTGGTGTTTCTACTTGACACTTGCATATTTAATGAACACATGACTCTATATTGTATGCACGCCTAGACATGAATCTTGACATTCATTTTACACATTCTAATTTAATATACTTGTGCACATATTTATATTACATATTTGCACTCTTACATATAAGACATGTGCACATAGACTCAACATACATTTGCATACACACTCACATGAAACTTGTGCATTTCCTTCACATACATACTTACTTGAAAGGGAAATATTACTCACAATCCAAAATATGACTCAACCCTAATATATTATTTACACACGTACGATGAAGGTACTATGGGGGTACACTAGCATGTACCAAATAATATAATGTACTCTAACAATTGTAAAGGTGCTAAGATAATTTCTACATTTTTTAGTTTTAATATTAATTGGGTTTAATGGATGCTTTTGGTTTAGTAATATATGCCACCCCTTCACCTATCATTATATTTTTATTTTATTATTTGTGGTGGAATTTCTTGTAATATATGGTTATTATCACACTCACTTGCTCAAAAAATAAATTTGTCTCTTTTGTCATAACCTTTCTAAAATTAGTTAATATTTTTGAGTTTGTGCAATCCTTTGACTAAATTTCATCAATCAGTTTGTTAGTAATTTATGTATAGGATGTAATATAAAGATGTTTTTTATTTGGAGCCAATTGAGTTCTTAATCCATTTATCTTATTAATGGATAGAGATGTCATTAATTTCTTCACTACATGCTCATTGGTTTTCTCCTCCATTTTCCAATTGAGCCATTATAAAAACTAATGAGTTGATAATAAGTTTAAATAATGATAAATCCTAAGTAGATTATCCAAATTTTTTAATTGCACATTATAATTGAATATAATGGATTGAAGATATATATGTTCATACTAGTAATGGATTGGAGGTGAGCCTCATTAGTTCTTGTATTTAAATTAATGCATAGCTATGATATTTTGGTGGAATGGAATATGAAGTGAAAACAATATGAATTTTAGTGGTAGAAGTGGTATAACTAGATTAAATAGGAGGAATTAATTGAGAATATGAATGTTGTAGTAAATTCATATGGTGAAATGGGGAGGATAAATCAATGGTTTGAGTTGGATGATAGATTAAGGGAATCTTAATAATATTAGCTAATAATATTAGTACCTATGAGGGGATTCTATGAATTATTTGTATGTGATGAAGTAATTAATTTTGGCTACACATACTATATATTACTTCCTTTTAGTAGAGATAAGCTCCTTGGAATAACAAATATATTAATGTATTTGATTATCTTGTTCTCTAGCATATGATTAGTGTAATTTACTACCAATGGATATTTGTAGGATTTGCTTTTTTAGCAGAGTTAATAGCCATAGCCAACACTTTTATTAGAGGATCAATTGTAATTTTTTGAGATTCAAGACTTGAACCAATTATGACTACAGAGTTATATCCTACATTATAGACTAATGGACTAAGGATTATCTATAGTGGATTTCCATCCAACAAGTTATTTTGTATTCTATATTTTAAATTATCATAGAAAATAAACCAAACTACACCATGCTAAGTTGATTAAAATGTTGATCCACAACTATTTTAAGTATAATAAATTATTAATTGTATCCTAGGTAGTAGTTGTGAAAAATTGGTCATTGTTTTTCTCTCATATTATCTTAAGATGACATCCCTTTTAGTTTTGTTTTATTTTATGGTTGTTTTCATATCTACATTATTATATTTGAAATTTGAAATAAAAATTCAAATTTTTGATGCTTTTTAGCTAGAGTTTGATCATTATCAAAATCATCACCAGATGAGTTATAAATTATTTTGTTTAAAATTCATGATTAATGCATTCAAATTCAATGTTATATGGTCCTCAATCAACTAAAATACTTTTTAATATTATTTTACACCTAAATTTATGAAACATAAGATATTTTACCTGGTCTTTAATAATTATCATGTTAAAACTTGTTGATTTTCTTGTTTTCAATTCTATTCTCTCACTCATGTAGGATCATAGTTAACAATTTTGTAATAGATTAGAATCCAAGAAGGTGATAACAAGTGTTTCTACAACTATATATACAATTTTTATGCATTAGATATTATCCCTACATGAACCTCATATTATTAAAATTTTATAGTGATTCAAAATCAAGCCTTGGTTGACACAAAAGTTGTTGTAATGAGAAGTTTTGCAGGTCCGAAGTTTGAATTTTTGAAGAGTGAAAAACTAGTTGAGGATGATCCTAATGATGGTGGTGAGCCTAATGACCATTTTGTTGTAGTTTTTGAGTCCCATGAACTCCCTGACAATATCTATGATGATTTAGGTAATGCGGGGACCCATGTTTCTCTCAACAAGAGTTATGGAAGTGTGGGAAATATCGAGGTTGTCCCCATGGATGGCCCCAATGTGATCTAGCTTTCTTTATGAATAGGTTTTGGAGTGGATCCAAGACCACCCCCTAAAGTGAATCCCTAGTTCCAAAATGGAATGATCTCATCATCCCTAAAATATTTATGGTTAACTTCATCTCCATTGAATCCATGTCTCTCATTGGGAAATTCATTGGGGGCATACTGAACATGAAATCCATCCAAAAATGGGCTGCTACCAAATGGATCCCCTTGGGTAGCATGGAATGTATTGCCATTCCTATAGGATTATTTCAAATTTGGCTCAACATATTGGAGGATACCAGTTGTATTTTGATGGGTGGACCATGGTGTTTTTGTTGAAGAAGTTTATTTTAAGAAAATAGATGGATGACTTCGATCCTGAGATGCAAAGCATAAATTTTAACCCCATATATATTTTTCTTCCTAGACTCCCAAGATATTTTTGGTATGAAAAAATCTTTTGGGGGATTACTTGAACAATCACATAAATCATTGACATTGGTCCTACTACCAAAGCCAGAATTAGAATGGTTCACACTCATATTTGTGTTAGTTCTAACCTTGATTATGAGCTCCCTACTCATTTCAAACTCAACTATGACTCTTACTATAGATGTCAAGTGATGGAATATGAAAACAAACTGGATTTTTGTATTGAATGCCATACTCAAGGGCACTTAAGATCCTAGTGTTCATTTCTAAAACCTCCAAAAGAGATTCTATTGAAGGAGGTAGGTTGTACTAAGAAGTAAATGGACCAACCTAATATTGGTCTTACCCCCCTAAATAGAATCTAGCTTGATGCTAAACCTGCTCAGATATCCCTCATAGTCGGTAATTTTCCATCCGACTCGCTATCCATGGAAAAAAGTAAGAAAGTTCTAAACTAGACCCAAGCTATTGAGCAGGAGCATGTATGTTCTCTATTTGCCTTCTTCAATTGTTCTAGCATTCTTTATGAGTCTAGCAACCTTGAACCCTTTGACCATGATACAAATTCTAGGTTTGACTTCCCCTACCCTCAATTTATCCCCTCTTTTGTGACTAAATCCAGTCCTTCCTCCCCCATCACTCCTCCTCTAACTCCTCGTGGTGATAAAACTTCACCTTCCTCCCATCCTCATCATTCCAAACCTATTTTTTATAGCCATCCCAAGACCTCAAGCTTCTCCCAAACCCCTAAGACCATCTCAATTCATTCAACCTTTCATAGTCACCACAAGGCCTTAGGCTTTTCCAAGCCCTATTATCCCTTAGATATAGTAAGCCCCACCAAGGTCTCTTCACTTTCTAGCCCCTCTAAATTCTTGGTATTCCATAGCCCTACAAAACTTAAAGGTATTCAATCCCTTGATGCCATTAGTACCATTCACACTCATAGTTTCAAAAAAGCCCCCAATATTGTATGGAGTGATAAAAAAAGAGGATGTTCATCCATCAATGAACAAAGGAGAAAATAGGTTGATGATGATATTGTCAATGGAACTCAATCAACCATTTTCCCTTCTCTGTCCAAACATTTCAATTAAGAAATCAAAATAACCAAACCCTCACGTCAGGGCAAAGGGGGGAAAAAATATTCCACCAAGAATAAAAAATGAAAGTCCTCTCATGGAATGTGAGAGACCTTAATGGACCTACCAAGAAAAGGATTGTAGAAACCATGATAAAGGAAACCATATCCACCATATTCATTCTTTAGGAAACCAAATTGGAAGAAATCAATTCCAATAAGGTAGCAAAGTTTATTTGGAATATTGGTGAGTTCATTGCAAGCCTAACCCATGGATATTTAGGAGTTCTCATATGCTTTTGGGATATCATTAAAGTAGAGGGAAGACTTATGTCCCTCTTTGAAAGAATTATGAACATCCATTTCTATAGAAAATATGTCAATTACAACTGGGTACTATCCAACATCTATGCTCCCAATACCCCTCATGGGAGGAGCACACTATGGAACACTCTTAGTCCTATGAGAAACATCTTTTCAAACCAATCATGGATATTCATTGGGGACTTTAACTCCACCATTTATTCATATAATAAGAGTGGGGGTACATCCATATTACCCAGGATCTATGATGATTTAAATTATTTTGAGCACTCCAATGATCTTATGGATGTCCATATTATAGGTACCAAGTACACTTGGAGCAACAAAAGTATTAGAGCTATGCATATTCAATTGAGACTTGATAGGTTCTTTCTATCTAAGTAATTTGTCCTCTTGTTCAAGGATTCTACCTTTCACTCTATTCCCGAAGTTAGATCAAACCATAATCCTTTGATATTGGAAGCTATTAGCCAATCTCCAAAATTTAAAACCCCCTTCCAATTTTAAGCAATGTGGACCCGACATCCTGATCTCAAGGAGCATATTTTTGAATGGTGGTATCAACCCTTTGCAGGACATCCCATATCCCAAATTACCAATAAACTTTGGTTCATAAAAAACAACCTAAAATTTTAGAACAAGGAGGTCTTTGGCAAATTTTTTTAAAGCAAACAATCAATCAAAGATAGACTCCAAATAATTAAAAAAATAGCAAGGAAACCTTGATAGCAGTATCAGGTATCAAGAAAGGAATATTCCAGCTGACTATCACATCTTGACAAGGGAAGAGATATTATATAGGTAAAATTACAAGGCTATTTTTCTTAAATGTGGTGACTCGAATACAAATTTTTCATGCTGCTACTCTTAGGTAGTGTAACACCAATAGAATCAAGAAATTTCTCAAGAGGGATGGCACTATTACTTTTAATATCTAGGAGATCATGCATGAGGAGGTTAACCATTTCCAATCATTTTGGTCCACCCACAATCCCTACTCCAACTTGTCTCAAGAGTAATTTATCCATCCCATCCCTAACGTCATTCCCCTTGAGATGAGCCAATGCCTCCTACAAGATTTTTCCCTTAAAAAAATCAAATCTGCTCTCTTCTCTATGCAACATGGAAAAAACACCTAAACTTGATGGGTTTTGCCCTCACTTTTTCCAAAATTACTGGGACATCATTGGGAAGGATATCTACAAAGCCATACATGAGGTTCAAATATTGAAAGTCATCCCCAGGGATGTCAACTCAATCTTACTGAATCTAATCCCCAAACATATGATCTTTAGATCTCTATCTGATTTTTGCCCCATTATTCTATATAATGTGCTTTATAAAATAATTACCAAAGCTATTTCTACTAGAATTAAGTCCTCCATTTCATTATTGATCCCTATAAAGGTAGAACTATCCAAGGGAGAACAATCACTAATGGGGTTATCGCCATTTACGAATTGTTGCACTCTGTTTCTTGTAGTAAGAAGGTCGAGTTCCTCCCCAAACTCGACATGAATAAAACCTTTAATAGAGTCTCCTGGGATTTTTTATTTACTGTCTTGCTCAATTTTAGCTTTCAACCCAGTGGGTTGACCTTATCAAATTTTACTTAACCTAAACCTAGTTTTCCATTATTTTTAATGGGTTTGTTGCAGGTTACTTCAAAAGGGCTAGCAGAATTATATAGGGTGACCCATTATCTCCTTGTTTGTTCATCATCCTAGTCAAGTACCTAGGAAGGACCCTCAAAGCTACTCAATCTCATGGGGCCATCTCAAGAATCAAACTTGCTTCCCTCCTTGAACCACTGACCCACCAAAAATTCATTAATAATACCATATTGGTAACCCTTACCTCTATTGATGAAGCCAAAGTGATCAAGTCTATTTTCAACTTGTATGAGGATGTGACTGGGCAGATGGTGAACTATACTAGAAGTAAAATTTTCTTTATTAACACCAAATTTGAATAGTTCAGGTCCTCTAGTGCCTAATTGGAAAATTTCCATCTTTTTACCTTGGCCTCCCTCTCTTTTTTGGTAGCCCTTCAGATAGCATGTGGAACAATTTCCTTGATAGACTTCTCAAAAGCTTACAACTTGGAACGGATTCCTTCTTAGCCAAGTAGCCAAAGATACCTTGGTCCATGCTTGTCTCCAAATTATCTATGTTTACTTCTTGTCTATTTTTAAAGCCCTTGCAATTATTTTCTCCAAAATTGAACAAATCTAGAAGATATTTCTTTGGTCTAGGCTGGATAATACGAAGAAGTTTCATCTAGTTGATTGGGACAAATTTTACAACCCCAAATCACAAGGAAGCCATGAATTTAGAAGAGTTGACAAGATGAACCTTGCCCTCATATCTAAGCAAGCTTGGAAAATTTTCACCAATTCAAATGGGTTTCTATAATTAAGAGGAAGTATCTTCAAAACTATGAGTTTTTAGAAGAAGATATTCCCCCTTCTGGTTTAGCTTTGTGGAGCTTCGTCATTAAATATAAGGACATCATTAAAAATAGCATCATATATCAACTCAATAATAGGTAGATCATTGAATTTTGGTGGGATCCTTGGGTCTGCAATCACCCTCTCATTGATGACCCTTCCCTCACTGCCCTTAAACCCATCACTGACCACCTCTTTGGTAGTAAAGTCATCCACTTCATCACCTTATCCCTCAATAGACCCTCCTGGAAGCCCATACCATCTTCATTCCTTTCTACTAATCTTACCACTTTAAATTCCTTAGCCTCCATCCTCAATCCCTTCATCATATACACTTCCTTTGATTCATCTGACCTTCCTATTTTAAGAGATTACAATTATGGCCTCTTGTTTGTTAATTTCACTTACGTACTACAAGATCAACCTCTTGCATGTCCAATTCCTATCAAGTAAATTTGGTGTAAGCACCTTATCCCTAAAGTGAGCTTCTTCTCCTGGTTGGTGAATAAAAATAAAATCTTGATCTTGGACAATATTATGACCAAAGGTTTAATTCTACCCAATCACTATTACCTCTTTAAGGTCAAATGGGAGTCTTCATGTCACCTCTTTCTTGAGTGCCCATTATCTAACTCTGTACTTGGTATCATCCTTGGCACCTTCAAAATTTCTTGGGTGTACCAAACTTTGTGGTAGACCTTTTCACTCAATGGCCCAACCCCTTCAGAAATCCCAATATTAAATCTCTCTGTTATTTGTGCTTGCACCATTATCTATGATAAATTTGGATTGAGTGCAACAACTGTGCTTTCTATAATATGTCTAGAGACCATATTTTTGTTGGGTGAGAATTCTCTATTTTACCACCAAAAATGCTTCTTTGTACCCATGATATCAGTCCCCAAACCTTGGAATTGAGTCCTCCATAGCCTCTTCCCTCTATATTTTCATGGACCCCCTTAGAATTCCCACTCATACCAATAATAGATCCAATTCCAAGTGTATTCTCTTAAAAGGGTGGCTAAAGTTGAATTTTGATGGCTTCTCTAAATGAAAATCTAGTCTAGCTAGTGGTGAAGGTGTGGTTAGAAATTATGATGGCAAAATTATTCTTGCCTATGCTGAAAACCTTGGTACTATCACCAATCTTGTTTCTAGGGCTAAAGCTATTTTTTGTGGCCTTTCCATCTGAGTAACCTCAATTGCAAGCTCGTTGTTGAGGGATATTCCCTAAATATTATCAACTACATCAAAAATAATAGGAATTCTAATTGGAAAGTCAAAAATATCATCTCTAAGATAAAGAGACTCATTCACATCCACCCAAAGACCATAGTACAATGCATGTTCAAGGAAGCTAATAGGGCATATGATTCCCTCTCTAATTTGGGCCCTGTGCAAAAAACCATCAATGTTTGGTATGATGATTTTCCCAAAGTCCTTATCAATATGGTTGTTCAATATTGAATAAGAACTCATTGAAACCCACCTCCCCTCGCCTCCCACTAATCCTTTAACTCCTAGTCATCCCCAAATCTTCATCTCTACTGGTAGCCCCACCACATGGCATCCACCCTTTGCCTTGCCTGGCACCTCCTATGGCCAACTGGAACACCCCGTTAACCTCACCTATAATTTTCCCTTGTCCTATTCCACCCTTTTCCACATTACTTCCAATCAGGTGTACCCCTCCCTTCAAATTGATCCTATTCACTTCCCTAAAAAACCTCCCATCATTGATAACTTTCCTTTCATGTGTTTGAATTCCATATCTTACTTGATTTCCTCAATACAATCATCATTACTTTTCATGACCTATCTGATCGATTTGATTCTCTTGGTCTTCACCTATGAATTTTGTTTGGACAACCTGGTATAATTATCTATGCCATATCAATTTATTTCAACTGATTAGATTCTTAGGTGTATGGCATTAATATCTTGCTTGAGTTCCATGGTGTGATCAGTGGTGCCACCTTAGACACATTTGACAAATTTTCCACCTTTAGCATTGTTCATTCTTGAAATGATGTTTTTTCATGTGACACCATCACCAAGCATGTCCCCTAGGCTCCTTCCCAAGAAAAATTTGGATTTCAATGGTCGAAACATGACCCAAACAACATCATCCTCCAAAAATTGCAATGGTCTCTTACAAATATCCAACCACCTTCTTCAACATGTGAGATAAGAGTACTTTTATTCCCTATCGCTTATCAAGGCCAAACCACACCATTTCCCCCCACATATTTAGCCCTCACTTAAAGTCCTCCAACCTTCATCTCTATCCCTCCATGGCCCTGCTTGAGCTCTCCTCACTCCAGCTCAACCCCATTGTTGAGGATATCTTAAAGAGCCAAAAACAATTTACCCTTCTTGAATAAGTTTATTGGCAACAATGAATAAGTTTTATATGAAATTGTAAAAACTTGGAATGGAGACCAAGTTACCATTAGAGACCTCGACTTCCTAATTGACATTCGTATACTGGTTGAGGTTACATGATTTTTGATTCACGATAAAACCATCAGGTGCAACAAGCACACTATGATGATGAAGTACTATTTTGATAGATGTAAGGACCTTGTTGTGGTTGATGGAGGAATTGATAGAACTTCCCTCCTTGGTCCTTGATACCGAGTTATGGTTCCAATTTTCTAATACTTTACCATCGACAAAATCGTTGTCCCCCTCTACAATTTCCATCTGTCCTTCCTGAACCACATCAAGGGCATTAAAAAGATGAATACTCCAAACTACTTGTACTAGTACCTTAAGCTATCCATCACCAATTTCAAGAGTGAAAAATCCTCCCATCCCATCCATCAGGATCTACATCTTATCATGTATAAGAACACCCTTGATTTTTACTCCATGAAATTTATGATCTCTTCCTCCCCTACCCCTCCCAATTCCACACAAAGCCACATCTACCCCATTCCTCATAAACCCACCAATAGCAATAGTCATGAAACTCCTATCCACAATGTACCCAGTGATGATAACGACCCTAACTTTTTCTCCTCCACTACCCTAAAGCAAAACTATGGGTTTAAGCCCAAAGACAAATATTTGTATGGTGAGTTTGAGATTAAGTGCAAACCTGTCAAATGCTCTTCGTCCAATTTTTTATAGAATTCCAACTCTCTCTTTATCTATGCTTCCCCTTTCCTAAAGAAGTTGAAAACAGAGATACCATCCCCTAGGAAAGCTAGTGAGAAAATTCCCACTAATGAGAAAACTCCAGAAGGCACCAATCCTTCTACTGCTATTCTACGTAGCTCTATTCTTAGCCACATTTCTAGCATAGTGGCCACCTTGTTAGTGGTTTCCAAATATTCTAGGGCTGCATGGACACTCTTTAACCAAGTAGTGAATTTGTTGGATGATGTTCATGGCCACTTTAGGACTATATACAAGGAGGATGTTGATCCTCCTACTGTCAATGATAGAAATTAAGATGCATGTAGTATTCTAGTCTATGGGGTCTCAACTTTGGGCCCACTCCTATCCCTCCTTTTTGTTTCTCAGGATCCTCCCCACGGTATCTACCCATTTGGCTGTATTTTTCTTTGTAAGGTTGGTTTCCCTCATGGATCACCCTCATGTATTGTTCTTGGGTTTGAGGACATGTTGTATTTATCTACGATGTATTAAGGTTTTGGGGTTCCTTTCAAAATCCACTTGTAATTAAAGTCTTTTACCCATCAAAAATAAAATCAAGCCTTAGGGGACGATCATGTTAGAACTCAATGATTTGATGATTTTGTATTATAAAATGATACATATTTAAATACGTTGGATGAAAAGCTTCTAAATTATCCTATAAATATACATATCCTTAAATATAGATATACTTCTTATGATGGGTGGTTGTACCACTCTCAAATTCACATGGTCTATTATGTAATAATTTCTAACATGCCCCCTTTATTACATTATAGTCTTATATTTGATTCAAACTCTTGCTCTAGCTTGTGGCTCTCAGTTTGGATCATGGATTCAAAATATTTCTATAGGGTTTTTAATTTATGAAATATTCTAGGGTAATTTTGTAAATTAAGATAAATCCCCACATAATGTATACTACTTACTAATATAGGTAGGAGTATCAGGTTCCATGAATCATGCACTCCAAAAATATATTTATTACAAATATTTATTCAATATCTAATACTTATAAATTCAATGCATAAAATATATATTTTCTTGAATTAATTCATGTCAAGAATATATTTCATGTGCTACTATTAATCCTATTTCAACCATTGAATTGACTAGTCACCAATATTTTTTTTACATTACCATATCTTATGTGTTATCTTATATCCATTTCATGTTTTTATCACTATTTGATGTAGTAAAATAAATCAACTTCTACTTCTTCATTATCCTAATAATTTTATCTAAAGAAGACATTATTTGTGGAAAGTGATGTACTCACACTTTCTTTAGTGTGCTATCAAAATTTCAATTTTAAATGTCTAATGCATTGATTGATCATTATCTTTGATATATTATACTTCAAGTTCTTCTATGGATAGTCAAGAATCACTTTGGAAATGTACATTTTAAATATTAAGTGCTTGAATTATTTGTATTTGAATTTTCAAAATTTGATCATTCATCTTGTTTTCTTATGGCTTGGACTGACAAATTGATGCATTATTTTATGTATAACAATTTTGATAATTTGGATAGATCCAATTTTGTTGACCCATAATACGTTTGGTTTCTTTGAATTCATACCAAATAATAATTGTATTGACATAGCTATGCTTGTGGAATAAATACATGTTCTTCTTTTTATTCGTGATATATTTCCTTTCTTCTTTAACTTGGTTCACTTTGACTACATTATTTTGTTGTACCCTTTTCTAATTTATAATTTATTTTATCTGGTGATGGTATGTATTAGTATATGTTAATATCTCATGAAGTATATCCATTCATAAATTAATTATGCAAGCATTCCTTCACTATGTGATCACTTCTATGATAAATTTCACACACCTTTTATCTATGTAAAATATTCTTTCAGAATCATTTTTATGATTGATATCCTTGATAGTTATTTCTTTACTTGAAATGTTCTTGAGGTTTTATGCCTCCTCTGAATGGCTACTTTCCATTTTGATTTGTAAGTAGTGCTTTTTCTTATTATTGTCTTAAATGTTAGGCCTCTACTTTTTGAAGTAGGTTCACCATATTTTCATTTTTTGGTGTTTGTTCAATAACGTTTAATGTTGTCACAAATACATTGTATTGGAAAGTGAAAGATATTCAAATAACTAGAATTCATGTTTCAAAAAATACCTTTTCTACAAAATATTATAGTATGATCATAATTTAGTAATTCTCCTCATGAAAGATTCAAGTTTCTCTCCACTCTTTATCTTTAAGTTATGGAGCTGGCTTTGGAGAAATAGGATTTGATTCTTATTATTCTCTTAAAAAAATATTTGTAGTTTCTCCCATGCATCTTTAGCTATGTTTGAATCCCATATATAAGCATATATTTTATCTACTACTCCAAACATGATGATTAACCTCACCTTTTTATTTGCTTTGTTAATATTTGTCTAATCTTCATATTTTTTAGTAGGGCATTTAATGGTTCCATCCACAACATGCTATACTTATTCAAACTCAAGTTGTGTTATGATTTTAGTTTTCTAGACAACATAATTATTCCCACTTAAATGTTGAGAATTAGATAATAAGAACTTTCATGCACCACTAGCCATGTCAAACTTTCACAATAATTTGAATATTTTCATTCACTGAATCAGACTCAAAAAACATTTTTTGAAAAGTGTATATAATCCTATAGTCATAATTTAATTATACCTCAAATTTGTAAGAAATGATGTGCTCCACCAAGAAAAAAAAAATATAGGCGATGTTCTTTCTCTAGGATATATTCCTTGGAATATTTCAATATTTTTATTTTCTTTTAAAAAATATAACTCTTTACTTTTCACCTACAATTTAAATAAAATAATGTACAATAATTTTAATACTTTCTTTTACTCTACCACTAGGAATGTGGGACAGTTAAATGTTTTAACCTGGCTTTGTCCACATGTCAATTTATGATTTTTCTAGGTAAAAGTCTTAATTTTTGATAAAAACAAATTGGCATTCATCCTTATAATATTTCATAATATTCATAAAAAAAATTGATTTCTCATAAATCATCTAGACCTCCTTAGATTTGATCTGATGTGTTATTCATCCAAATATATATGTTTCTCATGGTATTCTTAGAGCATGTATTGGTTGTATGTATTCTACAAATACTATTTGGAAAATATATTTCTTCCATTAATTTCACTACAATTTTAGTTATTGTATTCATGGATGTTGGACATCCCTTACAATTATGGGTACCCATTTCTTTCATGAGAAAAAATTACTTCCTTTTAAATGCTCAAAATTTATCGTACACATCCTTGGGATCTACTACTCAGTTGATTATGGGCTTCATGATGGTTAGTCCTTTTGATTTAGTTGTAACTTATTTTATCCTAATCTTGACATTTATTTTCTAACTAACAAAATATGTTTGGCTATAGAATGCCTTATATTGATATCATGATTAGTTGAAACATCTTGTTATAAATAGTAATTATCTCCTATTGTTAGGTGTCTTTTCTATATTCTACAAATGGTTGAAAATAATTCGCATTCAAGAGTTGTCTTAAATGAATCCTCACTTTATGCCTTATATATGTGTCATCTATTTTATAATGGAATATTTATGGAGTATTTTTGTCTTATTTAACATTTGGACATTGAGTAACAATTTAAATGGAATTCCTTTATCTTATGCAAATTTATTTTTAGAAATTATATTATTGACAAACCTTGTGTATACTTTCCTTAGATAATTGTATATTTATGCTACTAAAACATCTAATTCTAATAGGCTTTAGTATATTTTGATATAATATTTGGTCATATTAGGGTAAAATATTTGACATTGATCTATGAGAATTAAATTTTGCTAATTTGGTGAGTTCTCTCCTTGCTCTATCATGTTAATAATATCTTTGAATATCTAGTAGTATGTTAATATTGAGTATAAATAATATTGCTAATTCGGTGAACTTTATCATGTTCACAATCATTTAAATATTTTTTACTCAAATTCCCTATTTTGATAATTATGAATATGTGTAGGAACATAATTAATTAGACTACAAATATGTATGCATAATCCTTCTCTTTGAGATATGGATCTTTTTTTTTAATACGTGGGGTATTTTCTTCCTACTTTGAAATTTGGTTCCTCTTCAAATATTTATATTTGAAATATTCCATGGGATTGCTCGATGGAGAAAATGGTTCTCTTTTCCTTGAGATTAACCTAATCAATTTTTATAGTGTTGTTTACCCTTGAAATATCTTTCAACAAAGGGTTTCTTGAGTTTCTCTAGATAAATCAAGAGAAGGATCTAAAGGAAATATGACTCTTCCTTCTACCTAGTATAATCCCACATGTTAGAACTCAATGCTTTGATGATCTTGAATTATAAGATGATACATATTTAAATATATTGGATTACAATTTTTTGGCTTAACAAACTTCTAGCATGTCTTACGCTACCCTTGTACTTTTGTACATGCATAGTCATTTTGATGTGTAGTTATACCACTCTCAAAGTCACATGGGGTGTTATGTAATAGTTCCTAATAGATTATACATGATGTTTATCAAAAGGGTCATCAGTATAATACTTCCACCTATTATTAACTAAATCAAGGCCTATATCAATCATAGCCTTATACATGCTTTGGAATAAATTATATTTATTTATCATAATAGATATGCATTATAAAGGAAGGAAGTAAACATTTCATTTCTCTCTTTGCATAAAAAATATAACATACAAAATCAATTTTCCTCAATTCATGGAAATAATAAGATTTCTTATATGTACAAGCAACAAAAATTCTTTTGTGGTAAAAATAATTTTTTTATGAATGAGTGAGAAGCTCCTATGTATCCCTCTTTAGGTCTACTACTCAAAGTACTAAATTGATGAGCCTTATTTGATAGCCTTGATAGTAGTACTACCATTTTTTATAGTGTAGGGAATAAGAAATATTCATGAGATGTATAATAAGAGGGTTGGGACATTAATAAAATTATTCCTTTAAGAATAAGCCTCTTCGATGCACTAATATAAGTACACATTGCAAGAACCATTTTTTTTTCTAATGAGATATCATCTAAACAAATAATAAGAAAAGTAACTTTTTTATTATTATATAGAATTTTGCTAGTTGCTTTTTGATGGATTCCATAATTAGTTCAACATATATAATTAAATTATTACTATAATGGGACCAATGTTTTATTGAATACAAAGTGTGAGTTGTATATCGTCCATAATATTTTCATCTAGAAATCCTAAAATAAATGATATGGTGAATAATTCTTGTTATATATGATATTCATACTAGTATATGAGGAGAATTATGAGAGTTTTTTATGTTGATTATTGTTTGAAATGCTCCAAACAATTTTTCTTGAATCATCATAGGTTTTATTTTCATAAAACGTTTTTTGTTATCCATGGTTGGTATATTGTTTTACAACCCATTGATAATTGGACATATAACATATGCCCAAAAATATATTTTGTATGCTTATTATACTCCCATTCTAGACTATTAGTATCCTATAATTTGCCTTGTAATATCTTGAACCATCTTAGATCAATATATGACATGGATGTATTTGATGAATCAAAATATACTTCAAACAACTATCCTATGTTATTTACTAATAAAAAACTGATCAATTTGGATGTTTGTAGGTTGGGATGCAAGAACCTTACACAAAAAAATAAAATTTACTAGATAATAAATATGTTTTCTACAAGTGACATTCTGTATATAAATTTCAATAGAAATATTAAAAATAAAATTTATGAGCTATAAAGTCTCATTAATTGAAAAATAATTATATTCTTCAATAAAATACCCTAAACTATTTTGGTAATCACTTCCTACTCAAACATATGATATTAGGTTATACATGTATACATTTGTCTAATCAATGCTCACTAGAATGCTTAGTATCCAAATTGGTAGCATTGGATCAAGTATGAATTTTAAATTTATTTGGGTTGCTTGACCACATTATCAATTTTTTTGGTATACACATTAGTTGAGACCATGTATCACTTATCTTTCCCAATAATTTTACATTCTCACTTTAACTAATAGATTTGATATTGATTTAGTAGGAATTGAGAGCATGTCCATGAATAACTTTTTTCTATTTTTTGATTGTTACTATTTTCATAACATCATCTCAAGGTATTTACCATTATCTAGGATATATTTAATATCTTCCACTACTTTATTCACTTAACTAAAACTAGAATTTTACACTATAATCTATCTATTAGGAACATAATTGAAACACCATCCATTGAATTAAAATGAAATTGAGAACTTTTTTTAGCCGTAAATTATTTTTCTTGGGTTGTGTTAAAATTTAGACGTATTTATGTGTATATTATTTTTCAATAGAAAATTTCCAACCAATAAAATATTAATGCTAGCTTTATGATTGATGATGCACTAAAATTTTCCAAATTTGATAGGATACCAAATGGTGTTATAGATATAAATGTTCAAAATTTTGAAAATTGAACAATCATCCTCTAATGAAAGGTTAATAATCCTACTATTTTTTAACTTAGGAGATAGTATCATGATAGGACTATGGAGCACTAACTATTATCGATTTTTAAGTGCTTTATGATTTATTTAAAACATCAATGCATCATTACTAAAATAACATCTTACAAAGTCAAAACCTCCTCATTTTCTTAGACTTGAGGCCTATAACTAAATTATATGTTTAGCTAACAAAATAAACATTTCCAAAATGATGTTCTAAAACCCCTTGAAAATAGGTATAATAAGTTAATATTTTTTATTGATCCCAATGTAATGTATTAAAATAGGGTATACAATTTATAAGTTATTATAGCGCATAGTCTTTACAAATTTATAACGTAGATTTACATATGTATATGTGAACATGACATGTCAAAATATTCTTCAATATTTGCTTATAGACATGATTTTTTCCTCTCCATTATTGATAATTTAGGGATCATAGATGATATCCCCTTTAAAGAATAAATATCAATTTTCTTTCTATTATAATTTGCTAGAAATAAATTATTTTTTATATTAGTTTTATTTTTCAATGAGTTTACACAAGTTTTTATGAGGGGTCCTAGTCCCCTCATATTAAATGGGGTTTGAACCTTGGACCTCTCAAAGAGAGGTCAAATTTCTTACCACTATAGTAATCTTGAAACTTTATTTTCTAGAGTATTTACTTGAGTATTCATATCAAATTTTAGCACAAATGGAGTTTTTATTTCTATTTTTATTATTAATATCCTATTTCATGGATTTACCATTGAAAATCATATTAGAATATTCAAAAACTACAACATACATGCTAAAATGAATTAAAATTTCAAAACTAGAAATGGAGGCATAAGAGACCTCAAATGTATATAATGCAAATATTGATAAAATCATGATATGATACCTAAAATATTTTTTATGATATATTATAGGGAAAATACATTCCTTTATTCCCCATTGTTCATTCTAAAAAATTACTATTACTTAATATATGGTAACTAAATTCAAGTCCAGTTGCATACACTTTGATCACCAATTCACTACTTGTGCAAATTATACCCTAGACAACCTCAAGATATAGTTAGATATATTAATAGTTGGATATATAAATAATAGTTTAGGATAAGAGTAACAGTTATGTAGGGAAGAAAGAAATTATTATTCATGATGATAAAATGTACATGGTGGTTTTTATGAAATATAGAACACAAAACAAAAATAACCATAATTGTGTCAGTAATAAAATATTAAGGAAAATTAATCATGTTAATGAGGACTAATAAAGGTATGAAATTAAAATATAGAAGGTACCTTAATTGACACAATTTTATGAGGACCCAAATCCAAGAATCACTCATAGAAAATAATTTTTAAATATATACGAATAATATGCTTATATTAACAATAATACAATACTAGGCATTATTCTTTGAAAGGAATACTAAAATATCTAGGTTGTTTCCCCAGATACTACAATGAATGTGAAGGACTAAATTTAATATAATCTATAAAGGGCAATATAGATATAATAGCTAATGATAAAAATAAATACCAATCTTCATAATTATTAAATAGAGTAATAATGTGATTATGTGGAAAGGAATCGAGAAATTATGAGACTAATAAAAATAAGTAAATATGTAGTAGAATAAAAATTATGGATAAACAAACTTAATAAATCTTCTCTCGTATAGTAATTTTAATGAGATTAGTTTTTATTGTTTGAGTATGTTCTCTTTTCACCACATATTGATGGAGGAATAGAGAGAATACATTGTTACTAGTATGTTCTATGGTATAACTATTTACACCTTTATATAAAAAAAAATTGTATGTAAAGTAAGACTTCATGTCAACATAAGCCCCTTTGTAGTCAAGACATGTCATTCATATCTATAGGGTTTGATTGTTTACATGTAGTTACTCATGGAAATTACTATGGCCCAAGGAGGAAATCTATGGAATGGGAATGTATATGCATACCAATTAGAGGGGTTATAGTCATGTTAAAGTTTCCCTAACCCATTTGCAAGGTTGCTTAGATATCTTAAAAGTGATGTTTGTGATGATATGAGATCATATATTGTTAGGATTCTATATTTCAATTGTATCTAACATAATGCTTGAGGTTAGTTGGATATGTCCTAATTTTTTTTCGCCAATAAAGAAAAATTACATTAATGTAAGGGTTTTGGAAGGGACACCAAAACCTTCATACATATGAATTGAAACTTGATTACATCAGGATTACCAACCAACACAGATAATTCTATCAAAATGATGATAAATCCAAATAACAAAAACCATATCATCTATAGAATATAAAGGATGATCCCATCCCAAGGGTTAATCCCATCCCAAGGTGGGACACCAAATTTGGGACATCACCATCAGTTTTCATCGGGGGTGGTGCGGACCTCCTCTCCATCCTTGAAGATAATACCGAGTTGCACGTGGATGGCACCAAGGTTATTTGCAACCTATTGAAGGGTGGGTGGCACCAAGGTTATTTGTAACCTACTAGAGGATGGTCCCTTGGGACTTCACAATTTTGGCAACCTCCTAGAGGACGGTCCCCTGGGACTTAAAATTTTTGGTAGCCATAGAGAGGGTGGCCACATAGTTGGCCAGGTGATTGAGAACCGTATTGTAGATAGCACTCTTATGTCCTAAATAAATTTATATTTAAATCTATGTGATAATTCTAGACATTACTTAAATGTTATCTAATGCTAGTGTTTATTTGGATCTTCGCTAGTAAACTACAACTCTTTTATAGGGTGTAGTAACCCCATCAGTTGCTTGATTTGGATGTTATTATGTGCCTATGTAAATCACATAATTTTATGGAGTTTAATTAGTTTTATCCATATAATCCCTTATAAGTAGTGTGAAAAAGGTAAAGGAAGTTCTTCATGGGAGGTTTCATACCATAAGACTTTTCCCTTTGTTGTTTGGCAAACACAAGAACCAATATAATACTTATAACAGATATTTAGATAGACAATGGAAACCTTGACTGTATGTTTTGTATCTATGGAATAAATATTTTAAATCTTGTAAATAAATTTATACCTATAATTGATTATCATAGAGCATGTATGATAATGTAATTATATTGCTATATTACACACTATAATGTTCCCATTATTGTGATGGAAATATAATGAGCTCATGATTATGAGGTGGATTTCCTAATTATACAATATGATTAATTTATATTGAGGAAGTTGACATTGGGGTGAATGGACTAAATTAAAATGATTCAGGGTAATCATATATGAATTGATATTTTTTGTGGTGTGAATTTATTTCATCTTTGATATAGTAGTAATGTGAAAAAAATACCTTTTTGGATGAGAAATTAATAATGTTATGCAATGATTGTTTTATAAATTTATAGTCTATTAGTTATACTAAAAATATAATTTGTTTATGAAAATCACATTTTTCTATTGCAAGCTATTGTGCATAGTTTTTAATAATGTTAAAGAGATCCAATAGTGTTCTTATATTGTCCATTTTTTGTATTATACATATAAGAAATTTTAAAATGTGTAATTAATCTATTGATATTAAATTAGGAAGAGAATTCTTGATAGATCAAATTGAAGTTTTTTTTATGGCAATATTGCATTTTTGAATGATTAGACTCATTTTTTATGTCAAATATTAAACTAATAGATCTATAGAAGTTAGAATTACTAAATAATCCTTATTTCTGATCCTGATTCCTTTGTGCCATCCTTTGTAATTTTTTGAATCCTGTTTCTTTGGTGCTTTCCTGAATTAGTTCCTTTTGGATTTTCTCAAGCCTGTCCTATTTTCCATCCTTGGACATCTTCCTTTTGATGTAATCAGGTTTTGGGATCCTTGATAAAATCCCACTTTTAATTTAACCTACCAAAAAAATTGGCATCTAGACCTATAGGCATTAGCATCATGAATCATAGAAATCCCACTTAAATATACCTACTATAATCATAAGCCTAAATCCTACTTATAATTTGATTATTCTATCACATAAACCATTTATTAAATTAAATTACACATAAAATCCTAAAATATATGTTATTATCTAATTTATATTACACAATTCCTATCCTTAATTCTATTATTTAAGACTAGGCTTACTTTCACAAATTTCCTTTTTACTATCTTGACCACTATTTATAATAGTGAGTGTAATTCATCTTATACCTTATATAATCTAAAATATTTATTTTTTACTATATAACCCGAAATTTCCTTTAGATTAGTACTTAGGGTAAACTAAATTTGGCATTTGTGAGACCTTTTACTTTTTAATCCTAATAACTATAAAGGGAAGGATTATGTCTAATTCAAATGCCTAATTTTTTTACATAACTTATGATCATAGATAAGTGGCTATGGATGGTGATCTTGATGCCATCGATAATTTCCTTTCCCTTGCATTTTTATATGAGCTCACATGCATAAAATTATGACCATTATATATGCAACCATTCTACAAATATTCTTTACTTCACATTATGTGGAGAGAAGACTAGTAAGTATGATCAATATACTTGCACTTATACTAAATAATATCACTATCATATGAGTGGATGATGTTGTCAAAGTATTAGTTGGGTATGATAGGACAACCAAGGGCTTTATTTATTCATAAAGTTCCATACCTTCACTTGTATTAAATAATTATCAATGCCTATGTGTATATGCTTGGTTGTACCTTGTACTTCCACCACAATTCCATATAATCTACTCATGTGTGAAGAGTTAATTTTAAGCCCAAACAACACTTAGGATGTTAACTAGCATGCTAGGTTGAGTTTGATATCATACTTATCCCTCAATAAATTATAAATACTACACCTTCAAGTTTAAAATATCCAACCCTCCAAACTACAGGTAAATTATTACCTACATCCATAAATTGGTTTATTCCAAGTCGTATAGCTATTTTACTAACACTAAGAGTCTAGCAAAGGGTATGCAATGACTCAGAATGAAACCATGAAAATCTCCAGATGAAATTCTTGTGGTAGATCCAATAGGCTAGAAGATTGAGGAGAAATATAGAAATATTGAGGATTGCTTTTGATATCTGGTATCTAGCATCATGGCTTTCAAAGGCATCAGAATTCAAAAGGTAATGATGTCATCATTAAAATATTAAATACTAGGCAAGACAAATAGAACACTAGATGTAAAATAAAACTAAGGTAACCTAACAAAAGAGCATCAAAAATAAAAAATAAAGAAACTTGAAATATAGTACTATGAGATATAGCTATTGAATTATTCATATGATAATATCATGAAAATAGAAAATAAAAAATGAAACCCAACAAGGATAAGTACAAAAATCTAACATGAAGAAAGGACAAAGGAAGTAATACATGGCCAAGATAAATCATACAACAATATAAAATACATTTTCATACCACTAAAATCTACACATATGATCTAAAATAACCCTAACAAGCAACATTATGTGTGCCAATTAGCCACATGGTATCATTATTTTTAGAATATTGAAGAAGAACAATTACAACACAGAAAAATTCATGAAAATTTCATTAACAAAGGTTTTTTTTTTTTTAGATTCAAAAATACAGCAGTTATCTCAAAATGGCCAATGACCCCCATTACAATGCATGAGCCGTGTCTTATATCGGACCCCCAATCCCTTTTCGACATCATTACATAGAATGCGAAGTTGCTTCTAACCGCCCACACGAATGTTCTATCGTCGCATGCAAAATGCTGCCAGGTGTCTCCAATCAGCAAGGCATGTAGTGGCGGAGTGTTCTACAGCCGCCTGTCCATCCACCCTCTGAATAATCATTCCTAGGAGTGCTTTGAAGACACCTGCATTGCTACCACGTGCCCTTCTGCAACGACCTCTACAGCTGCCTGTCTGAGTGGAGTCATGAACGGCCTGTCACTTTCTTTCCTTTAGGCCGTGAAAACGTGACATGTCACAAAATCGTGACATCCTGGCCCTCTGTACTCCCCTTCTGCCTTCAGGTCACAAAAATGTGACATGTCACGAAATCATGACGTCTCTGCCTTCAGCATTCATTTTTTGCCTTCGGGTCGTGAAACCGCGACAAGTCGTGAAATCACGATGTCTTTTTCCTTCGACGCCCATCCGCAAAATGTGTCACGAAATCGTGACAACTTGTCCTCTCGGCGCTCCTCCGCAAAATGTGTCGCAAAATCGTGACAACTTTTCCCCTCGACACTTAACTGCAAAATGTGTCGCAAAATCGTGACAACTTTTCCCCTTGGCACCTCTGCTCAAAAAGGTGTCACGAAATCATGATAGTTTCGGCCCTTGGCTCATTTTCTAAAAAAGTGTCACAAAATCATGACAGTTTCGGCCCTTAGCGCCTCCTTTCAAAAAGTGTCATGAAATCATGATAGTTTCGGCCCTTGGCTTCTTTTCTAAAAAAGTGTCACGAAATCATGACAGTTTCGGCCCTTGGTGCCTCCTTTCAAAAAGTGTCGTGAAATCATGACAGTTTCGGCCCTTGGCTTATTTTCTAAAAAAGTGTCGTGAAAACATGACAGTTTCGGCCCTTGGTGCCTCCTTTCAAAAAGTGTCATGAAATCATGACAGTTTCGGCCCTTGGCGCCTCCTTTCAAAAAGTGTCACGAAATCACGACAGTTTCGGCCCTTGGCTTCTTTTCTGAAAAAGTGTCGTGAAATCACGACAGTTTTGGCCCTTGGCGCCTCTTTTCAAAAAGTGTCATGAAATCATGATAGTTTCGGTACTTAGAGAAAAAGTATTTTTTTGGATGATGCAAGATCGCTCTTCCACCTCTAGATGCTCCTGCATCAGACACCTGGGGTGAATTGAGAAGTGACCTTCACTTCTATTTTGTCTGAGGTAGACCCAGGCGATCAACCTCTGCTTTCGACAACCAAGTCGCATCTTCGATGGGTCTGCCCTTCCACTTGATCAAATATTTAGAATATTGCTTATTCCTAGTGCTTCGGCCTTCATGCGTATCCAACACTTCTTCTATCTCGTCTGCAGCTGGGATGGCTGCTGGAATGCTCCACAAATCTGGACTGGGTGTCTCACTGCTACCTCCTTCATGGTACTCGACCAAATACGAAATGTTAAACACGGGTGAGATGTTAAGTTCACTTGACAACTCCACCTCGTATGCATTGCCCGAATCCCATTTTCCAATGATCCTGCATGGCCCAAACTTCTTCATCTTCAGCTTGTTATAGGTCTTGGCAGGAAACCTCTCTTTCCTTAGATGGACCATGACGGAATCCCCTACTTCAAACTCCTTAGCCCAGCGCTTCTGGCCTGCCCTGACATTATACTGAGTATTCATCTTAGCAATGTGCCTTGTCACCTCCTCATGCACTCCCTTCAGGTGTTTAGCAAAGTCTTCAGCCTCAGCACTACATTTTTCTCTTGTATCCATCCTTCTCAACTCTGAAGCATTTCTTGGGCTGCTCCCATAGATTATCTGGAATGGTGATTTATTGGTACTTCTATTGACAGAGCTATTGTAAGCGAATTCTACCTGCGGTAGAACTAAATCCCATCCCTTGGGCTTGTCTCCGACCAAGCATCTTAGTAGATTGCCCAAACTCCTATTTACCACCTTTGTTTGGCCATCTATTTGGGGGTGGTACGCAGAACTAAATTTTAAATACGTCTTCAGTTTCTTCCATAGAGTTCTCCAAAAATACCCTACAAACTTGTTATCCTTGTCCGACACAATGCTCCTTGGCAGCCCATGAAGGTGTACCACTTCCTTGAATAATAAACCAGCCACATGGACCGCATCGCTAGTCTTCTAGAAGGGAATGAAATGAGCCATTTTTGAAAACCTGTCCACTACCACAAATATGGAATCATGTCCCCTCTACATCTTGGGTAAACCAAGAACAAAATCCACGCTAATATCCTCCCATGGCCTTTCAGGTACAGGCAGTGGTTGATATAAACTAGTAGGCTACCTCACACCTTTTGCCATATGGCATATCCTACAACTTTGCATGAATTTTGCCACATCTTGTTGCAATTGCGGCCAGTAGTAGTTTTCACTAACAAGGGAGATGGTCTTGTCTTGACCAAAGTGTCCAGCTAAACCTCCACTGTGCTTCTCCTTGATGATATTATCCCTCATTGAGCTCCTCGCAATGCATAATTGGTTCCCCCTGAATAGAATTCCATCTTGAATCAGATAATTCAACCACTTAGTCCTGTCCAAAGTAACAGGCACTGTGTAGGCTTTCCAAGCTTCTACGAAATTGGGGTCTGCAAGGTATAAACCCTTGAGCTCAGCAAACCCAACAACCTCTACCTTCATCTCCATCAATAAAAATTGCCTCCTACTCAAGGCATCTGCAACTTTTTTGGATCTCCCGCTTCGGTGCTTCAGCACAAAGGTGTAGCTCTGCGGAACTCCACCCATTTTAGGTGCTTCTGATTTAATTTCCCTTGACTATTAATATACTGCAGTGCCTGATGATCAGTATACAAAACAAACTCCTTTGGCAACAAATAATGCCTCCATTTCTTTAGATCCTGAACTATGGCATAGAACTCCTGATCATACACCAAATACTTCTTCCTGGCATTGTTGAGCTTCTCACTAAAATAAGCAACAGGCTTACCCTCTTGGCTCAATACAGCCCCTATGGCACTGCCACTCGCATCACAGTCTACCTAAAACACTTTATTGAAGTCTGGAAGTGCTAATACAGGTTGCTCTGTGACCTTCTTCTTCAGCATAGCGAAGCTTTTGTCTGCTCTAGCTGTCCACTTGAATTCCTTCTTGTTCCCCCTCATTGTCTCCGTAAGGGATGCGCAAATACTGCTGAATTTTCTAATGAATTTTCTATAGAAACTGGCCAGACCATGAAACGATCTCACCTTAGTCACACTTCTTGGAGCAGGGCATTCTATGATAGCCCTCACCTTTTCGGGGTCCATTTTGAGACCATCTGCTAAGATAACAAATCCCAAGTATACTAACTCCATCTTCACAAAGTTGCACTTCTTCAGATTTATCAGCAACTGCTCCTCCCACAGTTTCTCAAAAACCCTCCTGATGTGCATTAGGTGTTCCTCTAGGGTTTTTCTAAAAATCAGGATATCATCCAAGTAGACAATAACAAATTTGCCTATAAATTCCTTCAGGACTTCATTCATTAACCGCATGAAGGTACTCGATGCATTGGTTAGCCCAAATGGCATGACCAACCACTCATACGACCCCTCTCTGGTTTTAAAGGTTGTCTTCCACTCATCCCCTTCTCTAATGCGGATCTGATGGTAACCACTTTTTAGGTCAATCTTCATGAAGTACTCAGCTCCACTCAAGCAGTCCATGATATCATCCATCCTGGGCAATGGGAATCTGTATTTAATAGTGATCTTGTTAATTGCCCGAGAGTCTGTGCACATCCTCCATTCCCCATCCTTCTTGGGTTGTAGCATTGTAGGTACTGCACATGGACTAAGACTCTCCCTAATCAACCCCTTCTTTAGCAAATCTTGAACCTTCCAGTTTAACTCCTCAGTTTCTACAGGTGTCATCCTGTGTGCGGCCTTATTCGGCAAGCTCGATCCAGGCACCTCAATTACCACATACCATTACAAAATATCATTAGAATGAGGTTCTCATGTTGTAAAGGGATCATTACATAATAATGTTATTATGGGTTTCTAACACATTTAGTATTATAATATTAAAATTATAACTTGCACATTAATGTAATATGAATATTGGAACTTGAATTGCATTCTTGATATTGCAATCCATGTATTATTTTTTTACAATACCTTCAACAATGAAGCAGAACAGTTACAACACAGAAAAATTCACAAAAATTTCATTAACAAAGGTTTTTTTTTTAAAGATTTAGAAATACAGCCGTTATCTCAAAATGGCCAACGACCTCCATTACAATGCATGAACCATGTCTTATATTGGACCCCAAATCCCTTTTTGACATCATTACAGAGAATGCGAAGTTGCTTCTAACCGCCCACACGAATGTTCTGTCATCGCCTACAAAATGCTGCCAGGTGTCTCCAATCAGCAAGTCATGTAGTGGCGAAGTGTTCTATAGCTGCATGTCCATACACCCTCTAAATCATCATTCCTAGGAGTGCTTCGAAGACAGCTGCCCTTCTGCAACAACCTCTGCAGCTGCCTGTCCGAGTGGAGTCGTGATCAGCCTGTCGCTTTCTTTCCTTCAGGCCGTGAAAACATGACATGTCATGAAATCGTGACATCTTGGCCCTCCGTACTCCCCTTCTGCCTTCGAGCCACAAAAATGTGACATGTCATGAAATCATGACGTCTCTGCCTTTAGCATGCATTTTTTGCCTTCAGTTCGCGAAACCACGACAGGTCACGAAATCACGTCTTTTTCCTTCGGTGCCCATCCGCAAAATGTGTTGTGAAATCGCAACAACTTGTCCTCCTGGCGCTCCTCCACAAAATGTGTCGTAAAATCATGACAACTTTTCCCCTCGGCACTTAACTGCAAAATGTGTCACGAAATCGTGACAACTTTTTCCCTTGGCACCTATGCTCAAAAAGGTGTTGCGAAATCATGACAGTTTTGGCCCTTGGCTCCTTTTCTAAAAAAGTGTCACGAAATCGTGACAGTTTCGGCCCTTGGCGCCTCATTTGAAAAAGTGTCACGAAATCATGACAGTTTCAGCCCTTGGCTTCTTTTCTGAAAAAGTGTCACGAAATCGTGACAGTTTCGGCCCTTGGCGCCTCCTTTCAAAAAGTGTCACGAAATCGCGACAGTTTTGGCCCTTGGCTTCTTTTCTGAAAAAGTGTCACGAAATCATGACAGTTTCGACCCTTGGCGCCTCCTTTCAAAAAGTGTCATGAAATAGCGATAGTTTCGGCCCTTGGCGCATCCTTTCAAAAAGTTTCGCGAAATCACGATAGTTTCGGCCCTTGGCTTCTTTTCTGAAAAAGTGTCGCAAAATCGTGACAATTTTGGCCCTTGGCACCTCCTTTCAAAAAGTGTCGCGAAATTGCGATAGTTTCAGTACTTAGAGAAAAATTATTTTTTTGGATGATGCAATATCGCTCTTCCACCTCCGGATGCTCCTGCATCAAATATCTCAATGGCCAAATCCTTCTCCATCACACATCTGCCCCTACTCTATTGGCTATGCATAATGGAAAGGAGTGGACCATCATCATATGGTTAGAATATAATGATGCAACACAAGCCAACCTCGTAATAAAATATGCATGACACATGTCAATAAGGCATGTCTAAACTAGTTAAGCACAAGTAAGTTGAATGCAACAACCACTTCTTGTGCCTATTCTAATAGGCCTGCAATATGCTTTATAGGTAATTATTCTTAGTTAAATAAATTAATTATAACCTATATATAATAGAATTAAATTCATTCTAATTATTGACTCTTTAGCATTTAAAATTGGTATAACTATATTTATTGAGTACATATTTTGAATGAACATTGGATTGCTATTTGGAGTTTTGATCAAGTCTTTTGCAAAACATGTATGTAGGTCTCACTGAGTAGCTAAGCATTTCTATTAAAACTATGAATTCATAATTCTACTATACTTATTCTACTTTTTGGATATCTCCTTGGATTTACTATTCTAGTTCTAGAATGATTTAACAATGCTTAGATTTTATCATAATTAATTTGTCTAAAGCAAAAGGAAAGTAAGCTAGTTTATTATAAGTTGAGATTGTGAGACTCTTCACACTATATTTCTTGATGTTGCTAAATTTATAACACTTTTTACTTAGCTTTCTAACCCTTTGTATTTCTTACATTAGTTTGCAACCCCCTACTGGTTATATTAGATATGCATACCTTCTCTAGAGGTTGAATCAATTGTTGCTATTTTAGAGGCATCCAATCTTGGCCAAGGTCTTGAGGATGTAACTCATCCATTTAGTTAGATTTTGGACAAAGAGTTTTTGGCACACATGGCGGGATATAATTTTAGAAATCATATTTCAATCACCTAGAGGACTCAATATTTTGGTGAATATTCTTGACCTCAGTTGTCGAGACTTTATGTTCACCTAGCAACTTTGTTAAAAAATTAGACTCCAAAGAAATTGACAACTCTATTGGTAAAATAAGGCTTATAATCAAATGGTTAAAATATCATAAAGCATAAATAATGCACTAACCACCAACCAGATGGCTCTATAATCACATAAACATAAGTCTTAGAGCTATGGGTGAGAAAATATTCCTAGTGTGGAATAATTCTAGGCCACTTAACCTTGTAGTTCTCCATGGAATTCCATAGGTTGCACTAAAGTTATTGCCCATTTATGATGGTAGTAAGAAAACTACCTATGAGTATTGTCAATATGTCTCATCCTTGGCAATCTTCTACAACATTATCATTTAAGGTGTTATGATAATACAAATTGCTCAATTCTTATGGGGTAAGGCATTGCAATAGATCTTTAAAAGATAAAAGATTTTGTAATTGGGCTGACCTGGTTGAACCATTAGTCTTTGTATTTTGATGACCTAATGGATATCTTTGCATTTCTATTGCAATTTTCCTATATTAAAATAAGTCCTCATGAAATTATCCTATATTTTAACATTGATATAAAAATATTATGGGATAGAATCCCTTGGGAAATTAAGCCATCACAAGCACAGGCCTATATCTACTATTTTTTAGATCTAAATCTAAACTTGGCCCTCCAAATCCAAAATTATCAAGAATTAATATTTCCATAGGTGTTTCAAATGGCTATGAAGGCTGAAAATATGTTGATATTAGAAGGAAAAATTCCTCCCAATATTGATAAGTTTGATTCTCCATTATCTTATCAAACAAATTTATAGAACCCTTTGACAGGACCATCATTACCTTAGCTAGTTACTCTGGTGGACACAATGCACTTAGTTAAATACTTGAATGACAAGATGCATATTATATTGAACCCAAAAATAACTCAAGAGATAAAATAGTATCCAACATCTTACCAATGAGCTTGAAAAATTTTAAAAATAGAAGGAAAAATCCTATCCATATTGTATCGAGGATTCAACACCTAACAAATATAACAATGAACTGAACTCTTCTTTAGGGATAAAGCATCAATCATAGGATGTTGTGGCCCTCACTATGAACCAATAATATTTTCTAACAATAGATAAGTACTCTGTAATTGATTTGATCAACCTAAATATTATATTGGATGAGGCAAAGTAGAATGAGGATGGATCAGGTGAAGATGAGCATGAAAGCAACTTAAATCTATACGGGGATTATGAGAAAAAGCTAGGTCCAAAGACATGTCATCCAAAATATTTATTCTGAAATTTCCAAAGAAGACAAGCTTATCAAAAATTATATTACCTAGTCATATTAAAATAACAATGAGAATATGTAGTTAAGGTCTATAGGAAGTTCAAGTAGAGAATAATAGAAATGGGGTATGATTCTAAAACGGATGCTCTAGAAGAAGGAAATTTGAAGGAAAATATTTTGGTTTCTATGAAAGTTGATTTGGTCAAAGTATCCCTAGAAATTTCAATGGAAGGCACCACAACTTCATTAAAATTTGAACCAGTATATGGGAAACCATCTGGGAGTGTGATGAATATTAATTCTCCTCTATGTTATTTTTCAATATGTTTGGAAGGATGGATATTACATAACTACTTAATAGATCATGAAGCTAAATTTGTTATCATACCAAAGGCAATCTGTGATGCTATGAGCATGAAATATACCAACATGGGACCTTAGGTTATCCAATTTAATAATATGTAAATCAAATCAATAGGGATAGCTAAAAAAGTACTAGTGATACTACAAAGAATGCCAAATTTAGCAATAATTTAGGATATTATGGTAGAAGAGGTACCCCCAAAATTTAGAATGGGTCTATCAAAATATTTTATCTGGTCACTTGACAGTAATTTTGACATCATATGGTCTGGTCACTCAATATTTAGATGCAAAATTTAAAAACTAAATAAATTTGGTATGACACTTTCCTACCATAATTTTGTGTATATAGGTTAGAAAGTAAAAAAACATTTTGCAGTAGTGGAATATAATAATAAAGGGGATGGTAAGAGAACTTCAAAATGTTGATTCTTGAGAACTAAGAATGATCAAGATAAATATTAATATGGTTGACAATATTAACCAAAATGATTGACTTCTTCATAGAAAAATCCTATATAAAGGTGCAGATCATTCGCATTCTTATCCCATTGCCAGGTAAAACTATCAGGAATTAGAAAGAGGAATGAAAAATTATAGGCTAAAATCATATTTTCTTAAGAATACATTGTATTTTTTCCTTTTACTTTCATTTAAGCCCTTGTCCTAGAGAAAATTAAACTCTAGGGCATGGGCCAAATGACAAGAAGACAAGAAAATGGAATTTTAGAAGATCCCAAAATGAAAGTAAAAAAAACTTCCTTTTCCTTAATAATGAATAATATGTCATCCCACTATAGTCATAAGTCTCCTCTATATGTGCATATTCTATCAACTAGCCTTGTTTTACCTCTCTAATATAGTAGTAAATTTATTTCATATACCATCATTCTTTCTCTTGTACCGAATGAACATTCTTAGTATCTCATGGCTAGAAAATTCCCACTTATACTTACACTTAACTCTATATCCTAATGGAAAAGCAAGCCCAAGTCATGCTTTTACAAATGACTATAGTCATGGTTGTGGTAGTGTCCAGAATGGATTATCTTACTATCCTTATGATGAAAATATGTGGCAAAAAGCATCATGATGATGTCACATAGAAAATTATTTTGTGTAGGCTAAATACATATGGCACTTGGTAGAAATTTTGGAATGGTAAAAATTATATTGAATTGAAACCTATCTGATATGACATAAATTTGATGAAAATAAGAACATATTGCATTAATGAAAATATTGTGGCACATGGACAACCCGATTCAAAAAATTAGTGCTAGCTCTAACAAACACAAGTTCAATTAAATAACTTGTTGTCACCAACTCTAGGAAATTGTTATAAAAGGAAGTTTAGGGCTACATAATTCATAAATTATTTTATGATTAGCCATGTAGAGTATCAAAGTAGCACCTAGCTCCATAGTGTCTTGCAAGTGTGAACAATATTATCTACATGCCTTCATGAGGAAAAATACAATGGAGGGATAATAATTCTAAGAGGCTTGCAATATTAACCTAAGGTAGATTGCACGAGCGAGCGTTCACATAAAGCTATAGATTTGGACCTAAAATAATATTTTATTACAGTGAAATATGCTCATAGAATTTTTTTTTTTGCAAGGGGTATCTGCATACAAGTATATTTGACACATTTCTTCTCTTTTCCCTCACTAATATTTCTCTCCTCTTACTTTATATTCTTTCTATATCTTTGTATCATTCACCTCCATAGTCATCTTCTCATCATGTCTACCTGAATATCTTGCCATAAAACTCTAGCATACATATACTTTGCTATCTTTGGCTTTCTTGATTCTTGTAGTTCCCTCCCCATTCAAAGTAACCTTCACCTTTTCAATCATCTTCCATCACACACCTTTCCCTTATATCAATTCACATCCCTTTTCTAAATTTTTTTATTTTTAATAGTTGTAAGCCTCACCTATTTCCATAACTCTTAACCTTGATAAAATTATCTTCTATATCTATTTTCTCTCAAAATTTGTATTCCCCCCATGCATAGTGCTAACTAGGTTCTCAAATTTTACAAGTAAAAATTCCCATAAGTTGTCAATAATGTAGGTTTTTTAATTACCTACATCCACAAGGTCATTTTTTCCAAGCCATAAAGTTATTTTACTAAAACTAACAGTCTATAAAAGAGCATGTAGTGACTCAAAATACAACCAAGAAAACCCCCAAATGAAATCATTATGGCCACTCCAATAGGTTGGAAGATTGCAGAGAAATACAAAAATATTTATGGTGTGCCGAGAAGTAGAATTGGGTAAAGAACGTAGCAAATTAGCAATCAAAAGTTTTTTGGATATTAAAAAGTGCTAAGGCATTGGATTTGGCATAACAAAGTAAAACAATGAAATTTGGCAAAGCAAGAAAGTTGGTCAGATAATGGAGAAGTTGATATCAATATAAGGACAATAAAAAAACTGGTAGACAATAGTCAACATAGAAGAAAAGGCAATATAATGAAGGTATACAAATGGATAATAATAGTGATGTTATCAAGGCAGCATAAAATATTGGACATAGTGTAAAGCAATGCCAAGAAATAAATATTCTAAGGTATTGCTTCTGGTATTTGGCATCCAACATCATGGCTTTCAAAGATGCAAAACTTTAGAAGGTGATGATGTCATCATCAAAAGCTTAAATACAATGAATTCATTAAAACTATGAATTCATAATTCTATTATAATTATTCTACTTTCTAGATTTCTCCTTGGATTTACTATTCTAGTTCTAAAATGATTTAACAATGCTTATATTTTATCATAATTAATTTGTCTAAAGCAAAAGGAATGTAAGCTAGTTTATTATAAGTTGATATTGGGAGACTCTTCGCACTATATTTCTTGATGTTGCTAAATCTGTACCATTTTATACTTAGATTTCTAACCCTTTGTATTTATTACATTAGTTTGCAACCCCCTATTGGTTAGATTAGCTAGGCATACCTTCTCTAGAGGTTGAATCATAGGTTGCCATTTCTGAGTAATCTACTCTTGGCCAAGGTCTTGAGGGTGTAACTCATCCACTTAGGTAGATTTTGGACTAAGAATTTTTTGGCACACATGGCGGGATATAATTTTAGAAATCCTATTTCAATCACCTAGAGGACTCAATATTTTGGTGAATAGTCTTGACCTCATTTTGGAGACTTTTTTTTCACCTAGCAACTTTGATGAAAAATTATAATCCAAAGAAATTGACAACTCTATTGGCAAAAAAAGGCTTATAATCAAATGGTTAAAATATCATAAAGCATAAATAATACACAAACCAACCAGATGGCTCTATAATCACATCAACGTAAGTCTTAGAGCTATGGGTGAGAAAATCTTCCTAGTGTGGAATAATCCTGGGCCACTTAACCTCGTAGTTCTCCATGAAATTTCTTAGGTTGCACTAAAGTTATTACCCATTTATGATGGTAGTGAGAAAACTACCTATGAGTATTGTCAATATGTCTCATACTTGGCCATATTCTACAAAATTATCATTGAAGGTGCTATGATAATATAAATTGCTCAATACTTATGGTGTAAGGCATTGCAATAGATATTTAAAAGATAAAAGTATTTGGACTTGGGATGACCTGGTTGAACCATTAATCTTGGTGTTTTGATGACCTAATGGATCTCTTTGCATTGCTCTTGCAATTTTCCTATATTAAAATAAGTCCTCATGAAACTATCCTATGTTTTAACATTGATATAAAAATATTATGGGATATAATCCCTTGGGAAATTAAGCCATCACAAGCATAGGCCTATATCTACTATTTTTGAGATGTAAATCTAAAATTGGCCCTCCAAATCCAACATTATAAAGAAAAAATATTTCCATAGCTGTTTCAAATGGTTATGAAGGCTGAAAATATGTTGATTTTAGTAGGAAAAATTCCTACCAATATTGATAAGTTTGATGCTCCATTATCTTATCAAACAAATTTATAGAACCCTTTGATAGGCCCATCATTACCTTAGATAGTTACTCTAGTGGACACAATGCACTTATTTCAATACTTGAATGACAATATTCATATTGTATTGAACCCCAAAACAACTCAAGAGATAAAATAGTATCCAACATCTTACCAATGAGCTTGCAAAATTTGAAAAATAGAAGGAAAACTTATATCCATATTGTCTCTAGGATTCAACACCTTACGAATATAACAATGAACTGAACTCATATTTAGGGATAAATCATCAATCATAGGATGTTGTGGCCCTCACTATGAACCAAGACTATTTTATAACAATAGAGAAGTACTCTGTAATTTATTTGGTCAACCTAAATATTATATTGGATGAGGCAAAGTAGAAGGAGGATGGATCATATGAAGATGAACATGAAAGCAACTTAAATCTACAAGGGAATTATGAGAAAAAGCTAGGTCCAAAGAAATGTCATCCAAAATATTTATTGTGACATTTCCAAAGAAGACAAGCTTATCAAAAATTATATTATGCAGTCATATGAAAAGATAAATGAGAAGATGTAGTAAAGGTCTATAATTAATTTAAGTAGAGAATACTAGAAATGGGGTATGATTCCAAAATGATGCTCTAGAAGAAGGAAATTTGAAGGAAAATATTTTGGTTTCTATGAAAGTTGATTTGGTCAAAGTATCCCTAGAAAGTTCAATGGAAGGCACCACAACTTCATTCAAATTTGAACCAGTATATGGGAAACCATCCTGGAGTATGATGAAGGTTAATTCTCCTCTATGTTATTTGTCAATATGTTTGGAAGGATGGATATTACATAACTACTTAATAGATCATGAAGCTGAATTTGTTATCATACCAAAGGAAATTTGTGATGCTATGAGCCTGAAATATACCAACATGGGACCTTAGGTTATCCAATTTAATAAGATATCAATAAAACCAATAGGGATAGCTAAAAATGTACTAGTGATACTACAAAGAATACCAAATTTAGCAATAATTTAGGATATTATGGTAGTAGAGGTGCCCCCAACATTTGGAATGGGTTGTAACACCCTAAAATTGACACAATTTAATTTACCCTAAGGTAATAATTTGAAAATCAACCGTAAAACCACCTTTTAACCCCCTATCTCATTTTTCGCACCAAATATAGAGGTAGTTATGGTAGTTGGACAATATCATCATCGATTTTATATTATCATCCCTAATTGGATGATATCATCTAGAACCGAACATCCAAACAATTTCATTCAAAAACCAAAATTTCATAATTGGAAACAGTTCCAACTCCCATTCCTAGCTTAGTAGAAGCATGTCTGCATCGTTGGAGGACGTTCCACTGGAGATATCCTAGATTGGGATGACTCCCAACCTCCTAAATCCCCTCTCAATCCTATTTAAACCTTGATTTATATTAAACCCACCCTTGTTGATCGATTTCCTGCAACCCAAGCTCCATACCCTATTAGAACATCTTGAAATTTGATTATTCGTATAAGCTTTTCCATATCCATTTGCAGGTTTTCATTTTACATCAATCAGAGGAAGCTTGGATCATCACAGGCGATCCTATTCAAATTAGATATGATCTCGTATCTATTGTAGATGATCCGATACCATTTAAGGAGATCTTGACTGTACTCCTCTTGGGGACAATCAAGATCTAATATTTGAATTTCCTAGTGATTCAATTAATCAATTTACATTAGTTTAGATATTTATTCTATATTGCATCTAGTGTTCACCTCATTCTTAATGATATTTTGTATTTAGGATCAATTCCACTTAAAACATAAGGGCATTTTGTTATTTCAAATTTTATCAGATTTTCTAGGATCAATTAAGCATTCAGTTAATGTTTTTATCCTTTTAAATAGTATTTTGCACTATATTTTCCTTTGTTTTGGCATCTATCTATTTTGTTGCATGTTTCTAAAGAAATCAATCAGGTGACTTCATATGATTTTAGATGATTTCATCTAATTTTGGATGAATCTACACAATTATAGACGAACCTACAAAATTATAGGTGATTCTGTCCAATTGCAAATGAATTTGTAGAATTAGAGATGATCTGGACTGTTTCAAAAAGCCAAACCTTCATCAGACATCTAGAACTGGGTAAGATATTTCATTTTCCTTTCAAGTATTGCATTTAGAGTTTATTTTTATTTTCTATCTACATATAAATCATAATTTACATATAAAATAGTTTAGCTTCATTATGGTCAACCTAGGTATTTGAGTGTTTTTAAACTAAAACGAACACATCCAATTCATTCCTAGCCTAGGCTCGGATTCTGCCCCAAAATGCTTCCTAGTGAACCCACCATCCATATATAAATCACCAAAGAGGGCACGATTCAAAGTGTCTCTATGTTTGAGGTGTAGACCTATCCTTTTCCTATCCCCCTTCCGGATATGGATCCATCTGCCTGAAGGTAAGGGTGCGAAAATTTTAGACCTACATTCTATGGTGAACTCGACATGAAACACATTAAAAATATTTTGAAAACAAAAAAAATTATAGAGAAATTAAAATTTTAGATCATTTGACTTATCAATCCATTAGATGGTAGATTACAATAGAAGACATGGTGTTTTGATTAATGTTGATATTCAACTAGCAACCATAGAAATTTCTACTCTAGTTAGAGGTTTAGATCTCAAGCACATTGGGATGAATTGGATAAAAGGTTAACCATTATTGAGTCCAGATCACCTGAACTTAGACAAATTAAGAGGTTTTATTTAGGTAGAATCTTGGATTTTGATAACTTATCCTTCTATCATGAACTTCAGAGAGCTTGCCATAGATGGCTAGCAGATAAATGAGCAATCATTTCCTCTAACATATACACCTTTGAAGATTATCTTGAAAATGTTGTGGTAGTACATAAATTTCTATCCCGTATAGAAGACCAAGAGGTTGTCTTGACTAATAGAAGAAGATTCAGCAGAGTTCCTAGGGCAGTCTTATACCGAGAATATTGTCACAAACTCTATTTTTATGTGTCTAATTCTGAAGTTGATCATATCACTGTAGCACATTTTATCCAATTTTTGAAATACAACTTTCAATTTAAAGAAGAGAATTACATGACACTTGATGAACTTGAACCCATCAATGATATTTATAAGTTATTTCTGGAGAGCTAGGTTATAATATTTATAATACTTATATTATAATATTTTGTATTTCTTGTTTTCCTTTAATTTCTGCAAATTAAAGTTATAAAAATCTAAAAAAAAAACATACATATATACATTATATTATATACATTATATTAATTAGGTATATATATATATATATATATAATATATACCTCCTTAAATTCCACCGCATATATATATATATATATATATATATATATATATATATATATATATATATATATATATATATATATATATATATATATATATATAAGAACATATATATTTGCAAAAATTCAAATCTACCATAATGCCTAAACTAAGGAGTGGTAAACAAATAGATGATGAGTGGGTGTAACCACCACCTACTCAAAATACCCCTCTTGAATAACAAGATCAAGAGGAAGGTGCTCATGACCACCATGATGGGAGTATTTCTAAATACTATGAGCAAGAAGAAATCAATAGAGAAGATAAAATTGGATCACCTAAGGTGACTCCAGAAGGAACTGTTAACTTTAAATCTATGGAAAACCTTCTAAAATTTGTAAAAACCGACATTATGGATTTTATTCTAGAAGTATTAGCAGATAAAGCTATAATTAGTGAAACATAGGCCACTTTAGAAAATGCATTTCAAATGCATACAAACCATATTTCATTCATATATCAAGAAAGTGACCAAGCAGGATCATCAAATGTAAATATGACATCCCTGATTCAAAAAATTCAACAACATTAGACAACCCAACATTCTAAAATGCCTGTCAATAAACCAAATAACAATCCTCCACATTAGATACCATCATTTACCACTTTATTCTCTCAAGCTATTAATAAAATTTTTTCAAAACAACAGAAACTTAAACCGAAACCAAATACCAACTATCAACATCAAAAGCTTCAACAAAACACTGTCCCACATCCACTTCATAACACCCTTCCTAGTAATGCATTGAATAATAGTAATTTGGCATAGAATCCTTATGTCACCCCTTCATACACTCAAAGAACCAATACCTTAATGCAACCGAATCAATATGGTGGAAAATCTAGTAATCTTGGAACCATAGTGAAACAATTAGTTTCCCACATGGACCAGATAGACCCCTACCATCCCTCATTAACTATTGAGATATGTATAGTCAATATTTGGATCCCATAGTGGTTGCCCAACCTTATCCTAAGCATTTTCCTATGCATGTTCTCCCTATATATAAAGGAATCGAATATCCCATAGAGCATATTCGTATGTTTATAATAGCATGTCATGATATATCTCTTGACGATTTGCTATTACTAAAGATGTTCCCAAAAATCTTTGGATGCATGGCATTAGAATGGTATTATCAATTGCCTACCAATTCTTTGAGAAATTTTGAAGAAATAGCTGAATCATTTGTCCACCAATTTAGTACCTACATAGACAGGCATGTGACAATTAAGGATTTGTACATCTTGAAATAGGGAAAATATGAATGCTTTACCGATTTACTAGCAATATGGAGACAAATGCTAGGGAAATTACACTTTGCATTACCCCATAGAGATATGTTGGACATTTTTATCAATAACTTGCATGAAAAATTGTACTGTGAGCTTTCAATTGCTACATTGACAACCTTCGATCAGGCTATAGAATTAGCACGAAGAGTTGAATATGCCCTCATTAGAAGAGGTCAATTTAAGAAGAAGGATTATGATAATGCATCTAAAAATAAATATAAGAATAAGCATGTTGTGGGTGATGGAGTCATCGACACTAGAAATACTGTGAATGTTAATGCTACGAAAATTATAGAGAAGTTTGTATTGAAGTCTCCTGATAGACCTCTAAGAGAATTTACTAGGTTAAATAAACCTTTATCCACTATCTTGCCACAATTATTAGAAAGAGGTCTAATACAATTACCTAATATTCGATAACCTGATACAACCATACCTGGATATAGAGCTGACCTACATTGTGATTTCCATAGAGGACTTGGACATTCAATAAATTCTTGCAAGAGATTAAAACATGAAATACAATACTTGATTGATAACAACGAAATTGAAGTAAAAAATTTCCAACCAAAACAAAATGCTCCAAAAAATGCTCAGAAAGATACACAACAAAATCAGAATCAGAATGTAAATCAAACACTGGACATTTTTCAACATCCTTTACCCAAACACGGTAAAGAAGTGGCTAATCAAGCCGAGCATCATAATGTTCCCCATCCAACCCGATATGTGGGAACCATTAGTGGACATGTGCCTTCTCAATACTTTGAGATATTTGGGACAATATTATCTGTGGTCACCACTAGACCCATACATAACATTCTAACAACATATCCAAGTGATATGGATTCTAAAATAGAAAGTGACCTAGATATTACATCTGGATAATCAAATAGCTCTGAAGATGAGTCAGAACCTATTCTACCTATCACAGCTTACATGGTTCTAGAGGAATCATTTCTAAGAAGGGTCACGACATGACCATCCTCACAACAAATCCTCCCTAATGAGAAAGCCATAAATGCTAGACCACGACCCATTCACCATGCACACAATAATATTGTGGGTACCATCGAAGCCATTACTAGACAACATGCCCAAAATTCTCAACAAGATCAAAATAATAATGATAAGTCAGCCCTATTTTTTCTAAAGGTTCCTAGTAGAGGAAATAATGCATCAAATGCTCAACCCAAACCCCCTTATGATATCAATGAACAAATTTCTAATATTACAGCAAGGATTTCTCTCTTAGACCTTCTAATATCATCTCCCACACATAGGGAAGAGTTAATGCATACATTAAGTCAAATGATGGTACCAAAAGACATACAACCTGAAGCTATGGAAAATACTATTATACCTCATGAATTTTATTGTATTGAATTTTGTGATAAAGATATCCCACTTCATAGTTTACATAAAGACAATCCCTTGTACATTACTACATTAATCAAAGATGTAGCTGTCAAAAGAGTTTTAATTGATAATGGTTCATCCCTAAATATTTGTACTTTTAACTTTTACTATAGATTTGGATTTAGAAGTGATGAGATGAAGAGAACAAATATGATCATAAAAGCCTTTTTTTGTGGGCCAAACAAGGTTAACTTTCTCCTACTTTTGTCACATGCCCGTGTATTTAATTATCAACCCAGGGAGCTTTGTAAACTTGTGAAGGGTTTGAATAAGATTGCTTACAATACCACTTGAGATGAATCCGTTAATCCTACTATTGGGGGGTGTTTTTCAAAATGGTTGTCAATCATTCATGCACTCCTCCATAATTTATGTAAGAATAAAATAATTAAATCTACAGAAATGAAACATTCACACATTCCTAAAAATGAATCTACTGCAAATACTGGGAATAGTAATGAGGTAAATGACCTTTCAAAAGCAATAGACTAATCTAGAAAATAGAAGAAAAGTGGGGAAGAAATACTGGCTTGGAGTGGGCCCAGGCTCTAGCAGCTTCCTCCCAGTTGAACATGCGCTTAGAACTCTTAGAACTATAATATATTTATCAAAGTGTTACAATCTCTATCTATCTCTATATCTCTATATGAATCTATATCAATCTATATATCTCTAAGAACGGTCTGTGCACGTTTATATAACACACCTGTAGAACTTCTATTACAAAGAGGTTACAATAATCGATTCATCGTAGACTAAATAAGATAGTCTGGTGAATGCAATCAACATTTGCTTAAAACTGGCATTTGGTTCTAATGGCAGTGTGTTTGCTGATTGGTTCGTGCTCCTCCTAGAATTGGTAAGATGTTATCATACATTGGTGAGATCTCCAATTTAGCTCTACATGACGTAGAGTTGGAACTGCACTAGTCGCTACTATCCATGTCATGCAAATCTAGTCAACAGGTGAAGAACAGAGGTGCCTTCCTTATGAGGAAGGTGCCTAAGTATATCGGGTGCCTTCCCTATACAAAAGGTATCTTATTTCTATGGTGCATTCCTAGAATACGAAGGCGCTTACCTTCTATTGGCACCTTCCTATGGGAGGAAGGTGCTTACCTTCTATGTTGAGAAAGGTGCAACAACAGTATTGTCATTGTTGTCAACACAGTCAGAAATATCTGGTGATGCAGTGGACAGGAAGTTCAAAAGCTATTCAGATGCATAAGACAGGAGTTCAAAGGTTATTCATAGTATGTACAGTGATTTTCCAAGAAGACCGAAGTGGCCCATATGCAAAAGATCAAAGAAAAAGACAAGTAAGAAAAGTGTCGCGATATCGCGACATATACAACAGGCAAGAAAAACTATCGCGATTTCACGACATGTTGGAAGAGAGAGAAAAAGCAAGAAAAACTGTCATGATTTCGTGACATGTTGGAAGAGAGAGAAAAAGCAAGAAAAACTGTCACGATTTTGCGACATGTTGGAAGAGAAAAAGGCAAGTGGAAAAATGTCACGATTTTGCGACATGTTGGAAGAGAGAGAAAAAGCGGAAAAACTGTCGCGATTTCGCGACATGTTGGAAGAGAAAAAGGCAAGTGGAAAAACTGTCACGATTTCGCGACATGTTGGAAGAGAAAGAGAAAGTAGGAAAAACTGTCGCGATTTCGTGACATGTTGGAAGAGAAAAAGGCAAGTGGAAAAACTATCACGATTTCGCGACATGTTGGAAGAGAAAGAGAAAGCAAGAAAAACTGTCGCGATTTCGCGACATGTTGGAAGAGAAAAAGGCAAGTGGAAAAATTGTCACGATTTCGTGACATGTTGGAAGAAAAAGAGAAAGCAAGAAGAAGTGTCACGATTTCGCGACAAGTTCGAAGAAAGAGAACAAGTAAGAAAAGTGTCGCGATTTCGCGACATGTCGCATTTTCGTGACTAAAATAGGAGAGAGAAAGTAAGTTGGAAAAGTGTCACGATTTCATGACATGTCACATTTTCATGACTAAAATAGGAGAGAGAAAGCAAGTTTGAAAAGTGTCACGATTTCGCGACATGTCACATTTTCATGACAAAAGAAAGAGAGGAAGCGTACGAAAGCAGAACTATCGATTTCACGACAAAGGTAGAAAGCAAGACTTCAGAAGTAGAAGTGTCATGATTTCATGACAAAAGCAAAAGAAGTGAAGTACGAAAGCAAGTGTCATGATTTCATGACAAAAGCAAAGAAGAAGACTTTGAAGGTAGAAGTGTCACGATTTCATGACAAAAGCAAAGAAGTGAAGACTTCGAAAGCGAAGTGTCATGATTTTATGACAAAAGATAGAGAAGAAGACTTCAAAGGAAGTGTCACGATATCATGACAAAAGTGTAGCATTTTGTGACTCAAGTAAGGGAAGAGCGAGGATAACAAAAGTGTCGCGATATCGTGCAATGTCGCATTTTCATGACAAAGGAATAGAGAAAGCGTACGAAGGCGAAAGTGTCACGATATCGTGACATGTTGTATTTTTGCGGTCCGATGCAAAGAGAAAGAGCAAGGAGAAAAAGTGTCACGATATCGACATGTAGCTTTTTTGTGGTCCGATGCAAAGAGAAAGAGAGAGAAAGAAAAAGTGTCGCGATATCGCGACATGTATTTTTGGGGCCAAAGCAAGGAGAAAGAGAGAGAAAGCGAAAGTGTCACGATATCGCGACATGTATTTTTGTGGTTGAGTTGAAGCTAACGAAGACCGATGACAACCGACTAAAATTAGGGTTTACAGTTGTCATGAAAGTTGACTAAGATTAGGGTTTACAATCGACTAAGATTAGGGTTTTCATCACAAGAATTTTGTTATAAAAGGAGGGTTGTTTGGAGATTTGAAGATGTTGATGAATGTGTGTCGAAGTGTGAAATGTGGTCGTAAGAGCGTAGAAAGTGCAGAAGCGGTGAGATGATGGTGAAGTGCGCAAAGTGAGCGAAGAGTCATATCAAATTGTCCTAAGTGCATCTGTGAGTGCGCAGAGAGAGCAAAGTGCATAGAGAGTGAAGAGGTTGAAATTTGACCAAGTGCGGCTATGATTGCGTAGAGAATGCAAAAGGCAAAGAGAGTGCAAAGGGTGAAGATGAACGCAAAGTGCAGTTGTAAGGGTGCAGAGTGTGTGAAGTGATTGCACAGAGGGAGTAGAGTGCACAGAGAATGCAAAGGTGAAGAAGACCAGTCAGGGTCTTGCAAAAGCAAAGGTATCTTACTGTTAAACCTATAGATTCAAATTGAAGTCCAGGTTGGTGCTTGGCATTAGGGGTTGGTGCTCCTTCCAGTTGGTGTTGGTAAATCAGGGGTTGGTGCTCCTTCTAGTTGGTGCTGGTAAATCATGGGTTTGTTGGTACAGATAAATAAGGGGTTGGTGCTCCTTCCAGTGGGTGCTGGTAAATTGATTGTAAAGTTGGTGCTTTGCAAAGGCTGGATTTGGATGGTAGTCCAAGCAGTCATTCTTGAGGAGTAGCCAAATTGGTGAACCTCGTTAAATCTTGTGTTGTGTGATGTTCTCTTGTGATACTTGCTTTATCTGGTTTTAAGGTTTCATTATTTCAGTTTTAAGAGCTATGAATTTAAGTTTAAAGAACTACACTGATTCACCCCCCTCTCAGTGCCATTGTAAGACTAACAATTGGTATCGAGCCAAGTTCCCTTCTCAGGCTAAATCAGTCAGGGTTGATCTTGGATTAGTACGCAATGGGTAAGAAGAATAGATCCTCCTCCAAAAGGGCATCTGAGTCAGTTTCAGTTCTTATGGAAGAGAAAATTGAACCAAAAAAGGTTGAAGACTTCTCATCAAACAAAGCACCTTTGTTTGATGGAACTAATTACGCGGTCTGGAGAATCAGGATGCAGACATATCTTTGTGCTTTGGGATACGACATCTGGGATTCAGTAGATAGTGAATACACAATACCCATCACTCCTCCAACCGATGCTGCCGATAAGAATCTGTTTGAGAATGACTCAAAAGCAAAGAATGCTATCAGGTGCGGATTAGTAGACAGTGAACTGGTAAAGATCATGAGTTGTAAAATGACAAAAGAAATATGGGACAAACTGAGGAGTATTCATGAAGATGACGATGAGAACATAGAGGCATATATGCTGAGAGTTAATGAAGTCCTAGAGGATGATTCTAAAAAGGAAACAGGTGGAGGTCTTTTCATGACACTCGAAGAAGAAACAAAAAAAGAACAGGAATGTGATGAAGAAGAAATTGATGCAGAAATAAATTTGAAAGAGGAACTAATTGCAGCTCTGGATGAATTGAAGATAGAAAGAAAAAGGAATAAGGAAATCTCAAGAAAGCTTGAGGATGCAAATGAAATAATAACCAGTTTGAAAGTACAGGTAGAAGAATTCAAAAGGATTGAAGAAACTCTCGAGTCACAGATCAATGAGAAAGAGATTGGTTGCTTGCAAACAAGAGGAAGAGATTGTTTTATTGAAGAAACAACTAGAAGAGGCCAATACAAATCTCAAATTCGAGAAGAGCACAGAGTTGCTAGATAAAATGATAAGCCAACAAATAAGCTCCATGGATAAGCGTGGTCTTGGATGTGAAGTTGAACAACCTTCATCTTCCAACTCTGTAGAGAAGAAGAAGTTCACTGTTGAAGGATCGAAGCAAGAAAAGTTTGAAGCTGAATCTTCAAAAGGAAGAAAATATCAAAGGAGATCTACAACAAAGCAACCACAACAAAAGAGGTTCTATCACTCTCACTCTATTCATAATAATACTTTTAATGGCTATTGTTTCAGATGCAACCGGTATGGTCACAAGGCAACTTATTGTGGATTGAATAATAAATCAAAGAGTTATGTTGGTAGAAATACATCTGCATTTCTGAGTGAACACTATGTACAATGTTTTCAATGTAATGGTCATGGGCACATAGCAAGGTTTTGTCCAAGCACTTTTGTATCTAATCTAAGGCAAAACAGTAGATTTCATCAAACGCAAAGAACGCAACACAGACAAGGAATAAATCATGTACATAAAAGAAAGGAAAATAATCACTCATCAAGGATGCACAAGAGACAACCACACAAGAGAAATGTTCGAGTTCACGAAAAGGTGCAAAATAGGGATGTAGTTGAAAAATCCAAGCCCGAGTTCAAGAAAGTTTGGAGAAAGATAGAAGAAAGGAAATCGTGTCTCCTTGGACTGAAGGAGACTACTCCGCTATTGCACTAAGCAACTCCAGATAGCACATCCTCATGGGGAGCAATCTTGAAGTTTCATTTTAATGCTCCTATGTATTTGTTTGATTACCTGAGGATGAAAGGCAAGTAGTCAGGGAAGTTGTCGTATAGTTGTCGAAGTGTGTTTTCGGTTCATGTAGTTGTTTGTGGAAGTGTCGTGAAGGGTGGTGATTAAATTGAGAGTTGTCATTTTTGGTAGTATTGCTATATGTCATTGTTGTACTGGTGATGGTTCTTACTGCCACTGTCCAAAGTTAAGGATTATAACAGTTCAGATAATTTGGTCAGTGAAAGAATGTTGCCCTAGCCGCATATATGTGTTTCGATAAAAGTAGTGTGTATTTGAACTACACATTGACGTGAAGATTGTTAGATCTATTATGATGTTGTGGTGAAAAATATTGAAGTCTGATTATTGATTCATGTTTTGCTCATCAAGATGAGCAACTTTGCTTTGTGAATCATACCTATCCGAGGTCCAGAAGTATGAGTTTGAGTAAGGTGCACTATAGTTGGCCGTGAAGTGTTTGACAAAATATTGTCTCCTGATTCGAACAGTTGAAAGTAAGGTGTGACCAGCGGTGACTGTAGAAAACATAGACCAAGTTGAAAATGTAAAAAGGGATTTGGTTGGTGTTGTGGTACAGTGTTTGATGCTTGCACAGAGTTGACAGTAAAATTGCAGTGTCGGTACAGTGTTGGACAAAATTTGGTACAAGTGTGAGTCACTTGACAATTTTTTTTGACAGATGTGAAATCAACATTTTTGAATGGGAAGCTTGAAGAAGAGGTCTATATTGAGCAGCCAGATGGTTTCCAGCTTGGTGATGATCCCAACTTGGTTTGTAAGTTGAAAATATATGGCTTGAAACAGGCACCCCGAGCATGGTATGCAAGGCTAGACAACTATCTCACTCAACAAGGGTTTAAGAAAGATGATATCATATTTGGCAGCAGAAAAGATGAGTCGTGTAAAGATTTAGCAAATAAGATGCAGAAAGAATTTGAAATGTCAATGATTGGTGAACTTTCGTATTTCCTCGGGTTGCAAGTTAATCAAAATAAGAGAGCATTAATTTTCTCTAAAGAAGTAGCCATTATCAAAGAGATGCCAGAGTCAAAGCAAACAGTGGCACTAGCACCCAGTTGGTCAAGAGTGCCAATTGGCACATGCAAGGCAGAGACGTTGATAGAATAGCGCCCAGGTGGTGAAGCGCCAAGGAGGACAAGATGCCTATGCACCTAAGAAAGTCTTGCATTATTTGGGAAATGCGAGATATTTCCCGAGGATTCCCTTGATCTCAGCGAGGAGAATTGCTCCCTGGAATCGCGTGAAGAATGTTCACCTAAGACATTGAGTAGCCCTGACATATGCCCTAGCAAGAAGCAGAATACCGAGTGTTGATGACTGTACGTAGATTGAGGTTCCAATGCTAGATGTAACGGTCCACTGTCAATACCTACGTAGGCGATGAAAACATTCATGGCAGCCGTTAGAAACCAGAGACATTGAGCTGCACAACTGATGCGAGGCAAAGTCATCAGTCACGGAGGAGATGGCAGTCAAAAGGCTGAAGAAATTACGCGTAGGCTGCCTGGAGAGTCGATCACTTTTGTTTTGGGAGTAACTTTTGTGCAGTTGAAAGTTGAGTGTTGATCATACTATACTAAATAAGTAAAAGCAAGGTACAACAAGAATTCTAATATGATGAGCAGAGATTAGAGTTCTTATCCAAGAAGACTTTATGACAGAAAGAGTACCAGTGGAGGTGCATTCTATCTTGGAGACAGGTTGGTCACGTGGAACAGTAAGAAACAAGAGTCAGTTTCCTTATCCATAGCAGAGGCAGAATATATTGCAACGACAGCGTGTTGTACGCAGGAGAAAGTTGCAGAAAGTGAGGTTAAGTTGGATTTTTATTCCAACAATAGATTGTGGAGTGGTCACGTTTCCCAAGAATTGACTAGCTATCGGGATCACATTCTCAGGGGGAGCATTTGTGTATTTGTTTATCTTTTTGCTCATGTTTGTGATTTTTGCTAAGTGTAATAATTTTTGTCTGAGAATGTTGTGCATGGACTCAGGGGGAGTCTGCAGTAGCCCTTTGGTATTATTGTCAAAGGGGGAGAAGAGTTACAGGAAATTGCACATGTGTTGCCAACAATTCCAAAGGGGGAGATTGTTGAGCAAGGTGCAGCAACAATATTGTCATTGTTGTCAACACGATCAGATAGATCTGTTGATGCAGTGGACAGGAAGTTCAAAAGCTATTCAGATGCAGAAGACAGGAGTTCAAAGGTTATTCAGAGTATGTACAATGATTTTCCAAGAAGACCGAAGTGGCCCATATGCAAAAGATCAAAGAAAAAGACAAGTAAGAAAAGTGTCACGATATCGCGACATATACAGCAGACAAGAAAAACTGTCACGATTTCGTGACATGTTGGAAGAGAGAGAAAAAGCAAGAAAAACTGTCACGATTTCGTGACATGTTGGAAGAGAGAAAAAGCAGGAAAAACTGTCGCGATTTCATGACATGTTGGAAGAGAGAGAAAAAGCAGGAAAAACTGTCACGATTTCGCGACATGTTGGAAGAGAAAAAGGCAAGTGGAAAAACTATCACGATTTCGTGACATGTTGGAAGAGAAAGAGAAAGAAGAAAAACTGTCGCGATTTCGCGACATGTTGGAAGAGAAAAAGGCAAGTGGAAAAACTATCACGATTTCGCGACATGTTGGAAGAGAAAGAGAAAGCAGGAAAAACTGTCACGATTTCGCGACATGTTGGAAGAGAAAAAGGCAAGTGGAAAAATTGTCACGATTTCGTGACATGTTGGAAGAAAAAGAGAAAGCAGGAAGAAGTGTCACGATTTCGTGACAAGTTCGAAGAAAGAGAACAAGTAAGAAAAGTGTCACGATTTCGTGACATGTCGCATTTTCGCGACTAAAATAGGAGAGAGAAAGTAAGTTGGAAAAGTGTCACGATTTCGCGACATGTCGCATTTTCGCGACTAAAATAGGAGAGAGAAAGCAAGTTTGAAAAGTGTCACGATTTCGCGACATGTCGCATTTTCGCGACAAAAGAAAGAGGAAGCGTAGGAAGAAACGTACGGATTTCATGACAAAAGTAGAAAGCAAGACTTAAAGCGTAAGTGTCATGATTTCATGACAAAAGCAAAAGAAGTTAAGTGTAATTTAAAAGAAAGAAGAAGTATGAAAGAGAAGTGTCACGATTTCGCGACAAAGTAGAGAAGTAAGATCAATAGAAGTGTCACGATTTCATGACAAAAGCAGAGAAGCAAGACTTCGAAGGTAGAAGTGTCATGATTTCGTGACAAAAGTAGAAAGCAAGATTTCGAAAGTAGAAGTGTCACGATATCGTGACATGTCGATTTTCTGACTCAAGAAGGGCAGGCAGGCAGGATAACAAAAGTGTCGTGATATCGTGCAATGTCGTATTTTCGCGACAAAGGAATAGAGAAAGTATGAAGGCGAAAGTGTCACGATATCGTGACATGTATTTTCGTGGTCCGATGCAAAGAGAAAGAGCAAGGAGAAAAAGTGTCGCGATATCGTGACATGTAGCTTTTTCGGTCCGATGCAAAGAGAAAGAGAGAGAAAGAAAAAGTGTCACGATATCACGACATGTATTTTTGGGGGCCAAAGCAAGGAGAAAGAGAGAGAAAGCGAAAGTGTCATGATATCGTGACATGTATTTTTGGTTGAGTTGAAGCCGACGAAGACCGATGATAGCCGACTAAAATTAGGGTTTACAGTTGTCATGAAAGCCGACTAAGATTAGGGTTTATAGCCGACTAAGATTAGGGTTTTCATCACAAGAATTTTGTTATAAAAGGAGGGTTGTTTGGAGATTTGAAGATGTTGATGAATGCGTGTCGAAGTGTGAAATGTGGTCGTAAGAGCGTAGAAAGCGTAGAAGTGACGAGATGATGGTGAAGTGCGCAAAGTGAGCGAAGAGTCATATCGAATTGTCCTAAGTGCGTCTATGAGTGCGTAGAGAGAGCAAAGTGCATAGAGAGCGAAGAGGTTGAAATTCGACCAAGTGTGGCTGTGATTGCATAGAGAAGGTAGAAGGCGAAGAGAGTGCAAAGGGCGAAGATGAACGCAAAGTGTAGTTGTAAGGGTGTAGAGTGTGTGAAGTGATTGCATAGAGGGAGCAGAGTGCGTAGAGAATGCAAAGGTGAAGAAGACCAGTCAGGGTCTTGCAAAAGCAAAGGTATCTTACTGTTAAACCTATAGATTCAAATTGAAGTCCAGGTTGGTGCTTGGCATTAGGGGTTGGTGCTCCTTCCAGTTGGTGCTGGTAAATCGGGGTTGGTGCTCCTTCCAGTTGGTGCTGGTAAATCAGGGGTTGGTGCTCCTTTCTATTGGTACAGATAAATTAGGGGTTGGTGCTCCTTCCAGTGGGTGCTGGTAAATTGATTGTAAAGTTGGTGCTTTGCAAAGGCTGGATTTGGATGGTAGTCCAAGCAGTCATTCTTGAGGAGTAGCCAAATTGGTGAACCTCGTTAAATCTTGTGTTGTGTGATGTTCTCTTGTGATACTTGCTTTATCTGGTTTTAAGGTTTCATTATTTCAGTTTTAAGAGCTATGAATTTAAGTTTAAAGAACTACACTGATTCACCCCCCTCTCAGTGCCATTGTAAGACTAACATTCTAGTGATGCCTTCCTTATGGGAGGAAGGCACTCGCCTTCTATGAGGAATGCGCATCTTCTAGTGGTGCCTTCCTTATGGGAGAAAGGTGCTTTGCCTATCGTTGTGCCTTCCTGATGAGAGGAAGGTGTTTTCTTCCCTTTGGCACCTTCCTGGACGAGGAAGATGCTTTTATTTCCTTGGCACCTTCCTGGAAGAGGAAGGCGCCTACGTTCTCTTTGCGTCTTCCTGGAAGAGGAAGGCACCTAATTTCTCTTGGCGACTTCCTAGAAGAGGAAGGTGCCTATGTTCTCTGCATTGAACCCCAAAGAAACAAAGTGCTAGGTCCATCAAAAAGACCTCGACTGATCCAAATCTAACTAAACCAACTATAATTCCACAAAACACACTGAAAACACACAAATTAGATAACATGCATAATTTCATCAAATATCTATATAATAATTTATAAAAGTACGCAATCCTTATTATAAAGTCACATAATGATCAAGAAAATGTGTACAAAATATGAGCATTTCTGGTGCTCATCATCCCCCCACGCCTAACATATGCCACGCCCTCATGGCATCAAAACTATAGGTAGCTCGGTTGATCCTTCATCGTTGTCATTTCTTGGAGGGTTCGGCTGCCCCTGCGGCTCGAGTCTGTCTCTTTTGCACGTTGGCATCTGAAGGTGTGGCTCACCTTTTGCTACGTAGAACTGAGGGTGTGACTGTCAATTGTCCCTTTCTCATTCTGGCTGCTACTGGCAGTGATCTAGCCAGCATCGTCTCTGCTGACTGGAATGCAGCTTTGAAAACTTTCTAGAGGTCAACATCTGGAGGTCTGATCGCTACCAAAGGGATATCTGAATTATCCCCCTGGAAGGTACTACTTGGGCCTTGTATAATTTGGTCGCTTTAGGAGTAAGCCCTGCATTCTCCTTTGCAATGGCAGCAGCCTCCAATTGGGGGCCATATACCCCCCATAGTTCCAAATACCTCCTCATCATGGAGGGTTGTCCCTGGGATGAACTGTAAATATCCCAGAACTAGCTATACTCTATCGGATTAATGCAGATGCCAGAGTCTCCTCTCATCCTCGAGGCTACCTTCCTGGCATCTTTGGCTGCTTTCATCTCCTTGAGCAGTCGTTCAAACTATTTTCAACTTTTGGTGAATTGTTGCATATCTCACTCATCCTCTTCTAGCTCGACGAAGGTCACCTTCACCTTCTTTCGAGCTATCTTGGGCCTTTTTCCTCTGGCCTTGATGAAAAATGTGGTGGCTCTAATAGGGGTCTTCTCTTTCTCCCTGACAGACGTCTCCTCACTCTGAGGGACCTGATCTGGAGTGTTCTATTCATTCTATGTTGTTATCTCTGGAGGTGATCCTCCATTCTCCTATCTGTCTGATGTCGACCCCTCAGGCTCTTCTCCTTCTTCATATCTTGGGATTTCTTCCTTATCCTCTGGTCCTATCTACTGTTAGAGACCCTTGTCCTACTCTATATCACTTAGGACAATGATAGGGGGTATTGTGGGACTTCTCTCCCCTTCACTCCTAAAAATAGAGGAATTCTCCCCTACCTCCGGGCTGCTCTGTCGGGCGTCCGATCTAATTTCCCCTGAAGAGAATACTCATTTGGTAGATGTGGGAGAATTCATCGAGACTTCTTTCACCCAATAATTTTGAGTGTACGCATCCCTTATTTTTGTTCCCCTGTCCTAAAGCAGTTATTTTCCTCCCATAACTATCGGACCAGCTGCTCGAGCTGGGTGATCCTTCTATCTCGTTCCTTCAACTCCCCTAGATGCTTGTTCTGGCAGTCCTCCAGAATTTGTTGGGTCATCCAGCAATTGGTTTGCCATTCGAGTGCCTCCTCCAAGGCCGCATCGACCTGGTCATTATTCCTGGAAGTCCCTACATCTTGTGGGCTCCGGTTCATCAATTCTCGAAGGGTTTGGGCTGCAACGTCTACTTCCGAGTCACTCTGTTCTTCCTCTATCGAGAGGAGTCACCATAGACATTTCCTCCTAGGGATTGGTTCTGTTGGGTGAAACTCGTCCTCATCGCTAACAAGAAGCACTCCTTCCTCCCGCTCAGGCACTTGAGAATGCCCCCTTCCCTCCGTGCTCTCATGTACTGGTGACTGCCCTCCTTCCTCTATGTTTTTGGGCACTGGTGACTGCCCTCTTTCCTCTGCATTTTTGGGCACTGGTGACTACCCTCTTTCCTCTATGAAATAGGGCAATGCCAATTTCTCGATGCTCGTTATTTCCTTTGCAGGGCATCCCTCATCTTGCCCTACTTCAAAAATAACATCGTGTCACATTTCTTGGCCGCCATCTCCCTCTGCATTGGGGTTTTGCATCTGCACTTCTGCATGGCGTGCCAATATCGATATTAGCCCATGGTGGGCTAAGACGAACGATGCCCCCTTATGGTACTGAGTCGCTTCATCCTTCAGAGCATTCACCAAGTAGAAGGGCACGTTTAACTTTCTTCCATGCACCAGGTGATTGAGAAACTGCACATGATTAGCGTGCAGATGGGTATATTTCTTGGTACATGTGAAGAATCGAGCAACCTGCTCGAATACCTTTCGCAGATTCATGGGGAGGCTATTTTTGGGTAACCCCTCCTTGTCTATCTACACATTCTCTACTAGCAATAGTACCTCAGCGTACGGCTTCAACAGTCCACCTTTGTATACACATTCCCCTATGAGGGGCAATCCAGTTGCCTGTGAGATGAACTCTGGGGTAACTAGAATTTCTACCCCTTGTACTTGGGCCACATTGCCACTCAAGGAGGTAGTGAACTCATTGGCTGCCTCCATTTCTTGGCCCTAACTGACCAAGGTACAGTATTCGAGCCATCCCTTGGCCTCAAACTATGTTTTCACTGCTCCTCTGATTTCGTTTGTATCACCTGGTTCATTCTTCTTCACTGCGTTATTCTTAGACCTTCCTACCATGGCGCCTTCCCTTACTACTACTATTTTTTTCTATCCTTCCTTCCTCGAGAATGCGCATTATTATAGGGAAGGCACCTAACCCTAGAAGTTATGGAAGGTGCCATATCATTGGCACACGGTTCCGGCTATGGGGGGATATGATATTTATGATGGCGGTATCTTTTCTAGTATTGCATATTTTATAAATAATTATATAAAAATTTTAATTAACATGCATGTACCTGATTTTGTGTTTCAGGCATCGTGAAGGCCATTGATTCACCGATTTGTGACACGGGGGAGGGGTAAGTTCATCTAGTGCCGCTCATTCGTGTGATGCTTATTTTCGCTCAAGGCGTCCAAGAGGTGTGAGTGCTAGCTGAAGGTGTTCTTTGGTACCTTCCCCATGTGGAAGGTGCTGATGTGGCGCCTTCCTAATGTTTTTGGTACTTTTAGAATGGATGCGCCTTTTGGTGATGGAAGGTGTCTCTGATTGGATGTGTCATTCGGTGGTGGAAGGTGCCTTCTTGATGATGGCACCTTCCTACTATGGAAGGTGCTCCTGATTGGGTGTGCCTTTTCGATGTGGAAGGTGCCTCGGTCTGCATGTGCCTTCATGATGTGGAAGGCGCTTCGTCTGCATGCACCTTCCCGATGTGGAAGGCGCCTCTAGCTGGATGCGCCTTCCTGATGTGGAAGGTGCCTTGGCTTTTTTTTTTTTTTTTATATGGTGCCTTCCAGCCATGGAAGGTGCCTATATATATTATTATTATTATTATTATTATTATTATTTAATAGAACTCTTAGAACTGGGCTGGGCGCCTTCTTTATAAGGAAGACACCTTCTTCTGGTGGGGTGCCTTCTCTATAAGGAAGGTGCTTTCTTCTGACTGGGCACCTTTTGGATGTGGAAGGTGCCTTCTTCTGACACCGCCCCATTCTTTATGATCTCTACCACCTCATACGACCCCATCCATCTCTGCATTAATTTTCCCTTCCTCTCCTAGAACCGAGAATTGTACAATAGTACCCATTCCCCTTCTTGGAACTGCTTTAGCTTAATGTGGCTATCATGCCACCGCTTTCTTTGCTTCTATATAATTTTTGTCCTCTGCAAAGCATCCAATCAGATTTCGTCCAGCTGATCTAGCTGTTGAATCCTTTGTTTTTGAGCTTCATCCAAGCTCAAGTTCAATTCTGAAGCTATTCTCAGCGTCTTGATTTCAAATTTGATGGGCATCATCGCATTTTTCCCATAGACTAGTTGGAAAGGTGTAAATCCTATGGTGGATTTCCATGTGGTGTTATATTCCTAGACTACCTCCGTTAACCGTGTATCCCAATATTTCTTGTGTTGCTGCATAGTCTTCGTCAAGATGTTCTCTATTTCTCTATTTGTCACTTCCACTTGCCCGTTTTCTTACGGATGGTAGGGCATAGTTTTATTGTGTCAAACTCTATATTGCTCCATCAGCTCCTCGATCAACATGGAGGTAAATTGAGGCCCTTGGTCTATTGTTATCTCCTGAGGGACCCCAAATCATGTAAAAATATGGGCAAATAAGAAATCAGTGACCGTTCTTTCTTTTAAATCCCTCAATGCCTGTACTTCAACCCATTTGGTAACGTAATCCGTATAGACCAAAATAAACCTCCTCCCCATCAAAGGTGTATTAAATGGTCCCACAAAGTCCATGCCCCACTTATCGAAAGGTTCCAGGTGTACCTGAGGCCGGAGGGGAATTTTGTCTCAATGGGTTGGTCTGCCCATCCTTTGGCATTCATCACACTTGGCATACGCAACCACATCCTTAAACAGAGTGGGCCAAAAGTACCTAGCCTATAGGATTTTTTAGGCAGTTCATTTCCCTACAAAGTGTCCTCCGCATGGCTCTTCGTGACATGCTTTGAGTACTTCTGAAAACTCCTATTCTGCTACGCATCTTCTTATAATTTGGTCACGTCCTATTTTAAATAGGAGACCATCCATCCATAGGAATTATGCGCTTTTCTCTATGATTGCCTTCTTTTCTCGATAAGAGAGAGTAGGTGAGGTCCTTTCAGTGGCCAAGTAATTGGCTATATCTGCATACCATGGGGTTTGCTCACTAATAGTGAACAAATGTTCATCTGTAAACTGGTCTTCCACTACTTGATGGTCTACTGGTATCAATCTGGACAAAAAATCTGTCATGAAGTTATCCTTTCCTAGTTTTTTGACTATGGTGATGTCAAATTCTTGCAGTATTAACAGCCATATGATAATTTTTTCGCTAATGGATGGCTTGATCATTAGGTATCTGATATCCACATGGTTCGTATGGACAAAAACCTTATATCCGGTGATATAGTGGTAGAACTTGTTTATAGCATGGACAACTACTAGGAATTCCTTCTCTTTCACTATGTAGTTGAGCTCTGCTCCTACCAAGTTTTTACTGACATAATAAATGGTGTAAAATTTGCCATATTTTTGTTTAAGGACTACTCCAATCGCACCGTTGGATGCGTTATAGTAGATATGGAACGGTATGGCCCAATTTGGTCCTATTAAAACTAGTGTAGATATCAGTTTCTCCTTAAGCAATTGGAACACTTCTTCACAGTCTTCCATCCAATTGAACTCCACATCCTTATATAATAGAGTGTATAGTGGTTTGGCAATTTCGCTAAATTCGACAATAAATCATTGATAGTATCCGGCTAATCCAATAAAACTTCTTACCTCCTACGTTCTGGGGCTAGGTAGGTCTCTAATGACCTCAATATTCCTTTTATAAACTTTTATTCCTTCTGCAGAGATGTGGTGCCCTAGTATGATGCCTTCTTGCATCATCATAAAGCATTTTTCATTACTTAGGGACAAATTATTTTGTTTGCTTCTGTCGAGCACTCTTTCCAAATTTGTCATTGCCCCATCGAAGGTTTCTCCATAGAAGGTGAAGTCATCCATGTATACCTCGACCTCATCTCCCATCATGTCTGAGAATATGCTAAGCATCGCCCTTTGAAAGGTGGTAGGTGCGTTGCACAGTCTGAAAGGCAATACCCTATAGGCAAATTTTCCCCATGGGCAGGTGAATGTTGTCTTATCCTGATATTCTTATCCTATCTGGATCTAGTTGTATCCACTGAATCCATCCAGAAAGGAAAAGTACTTCCTCCCCAAGAGTGTGTCCAAGACCTGATCAATGAACAGGAGAAGGAAGTGGTTTTTCTTGGTTGCTTTGTTCAATGCTCTGTAGTCCACATAGATTCACCACTTCCCATTATTTTTAAGGACCACCACTAATGGTGATACCCAATCACTGTTAAAAATTGGATATATGAATCCGACATCCAAGAGTTTGTGCAGTTCTTCCTTGACAATGTCTTTCATTGCCGGGTTCATTCTTCACTGCGGATACTGGATTGGAGTTTCTTGATCATCTAGATAAATCCAATGGGTACAGATCTTTGGGTTGATGCCCTGCATATCTGAGTAATCCCATGCAAATGCTTGTTGGTGCCTTACCATGAGCTCTTCTAATTTTGTCAATTGTGTGGGCGTCAACCTACTGCTAACATTTAATGTTCTTCCTAGCCCAACGTGTATCTATCGGACGTGGTGATATTGGGTGCCAGTCAATGGTGATCCAGGTATGGATATGGAGGGTTATCCATGGAGAAACTTCATAATAGCACCATATTCGTCCTCTTCTATCAACTCCTCCAATGTCATCACCGGATGGATTATGGACAGCTCTGGATTTCCATGCTTAGTGATCATGGGTTCTCCTACTGAGTCGACAGACTATGCTGGAGGTGAAATGGTTAGCCTTTTAATATTTCACCCAGCAGATATGGTCATCAGCCCCTCCTGACAGCTGATGTAAGCATCAGCTATTTCTAGCCATTTCCTTCCCAAGATGAGCGGGTAACTACCCAGCCTAGTTTTGGATTGCAAAACTAAAAAGTCAGCTGGGTATTCCCATGCACTGACCGTTACTATCACGTCTTCCAACATCCTTTCTAGTGATATGGTCGATTGATTGGTTAGCTGCAGCACTATCATGGTGGGTTTTAGGTTCATGAGTTGTAGCCTCTACATGGTCTCCTAAGGCATTACATTGATGGCTGCTCTAAGATCGACCAATGTGTTGGACAGGGAATGTCCCTCGATTTTTATAGTCAACACCGGGCTTCCTGGGTCTGCATACTTTGGATGGCATGTTCTACCCATCATCAAATCTGCCAGTTTACCCACAACATTGATAGTCTAGGTTGCTTTTCATATTGACCTCCTCAGACACATCTCTATGATTGCCTTGGTATATATTGGAACATCTCGGATTGCTTGAAATAATGGAATTGTCACTATGAGGTTCTTCAAGCTTGACAAGATGTCAAATTTTGGATGTGTTACTTTTCTTTGTTCTTGCAGTCGGCTAGGAAATGGAGCCTTCACTCTCTCAAGTGTTTCTTCCTCCTCTACCAAAGGTGTTTCTTCTACCTCTTCCTCCTCTTCTACCAGTGGAGGTGTTCCTACTCCTAGCTGCCTACCTGACCTAAGCTGAATATTGTACATAGGATACATCTCACCCTCCACATTGTATGCTAGCTAGTTCACTCTGATATTCAGATTTGTCGTCGGTTGTGTGGGTAGCTACGCAGGTCTCACTACTGGAAATACCAATAAATTATATTGGGGATGAGCAGGTGCTACATTCTTTGAAGCCTGATTCCATGCAGTGTGGCCTCTCCAATGCTGCCCAGGATATGGATATGGCATCCATGGCTGCTGGTTTGAGAATGCTGCTAGGGGTGCGTTAGACTATGATGATGCCCCCCACCACCCCATGTTAGGTGGTTGAGGTGGTCCTTGGTGCATGTATGGACCTCACCCATATGGCGGCATTCTGGTTGGAATATTCCCCATAGGGGGCTATGGCCAACTCTTCCTATTGCCTATGAAATAGGCGTATGTACTTTCAGCCTCCTCTTGATTACTGGGTAGTCATGGGCACAATCAAGTTTTATGATTTAGCCTGTAAACTGTGCATACTATGACTTTTTTCTCTGGGCATGCATTATTTGCATGCCTCCCTCTGTATTTTGGACAGAAATAAGCTAATACTACGTCATTATCTTGCTTCTTTTTCTCTAACAACAATGTATCCATCTGCAATGCTAGAGATGAGAGCATTTCGCTCTTTAAATCCTCCAACATGTTACCTATTTTTTTCTTTGTGATCGAAGCAGTCACTTTCATGGTTCTAGAGGTGGCCTTGCCTCGCCTTCTTGAGTAGTCCCAACATAGTTTTTGGATATATTCCATAGCATGCTAGTAGACATCTGTATCGCTCCAAATTTTTTGCATCCTTACCTTCAGGCTAAAGGATCCGTGCCCGGAAGGAGGATGGGAAAAGGATGGGACAATACCTCGGACTGAGAGGCCTTTGGAAGGTCCCACCTCTCGAGGGAGGTGTATTAAGGTGATTTTTCGACGGATGGTGGGGTTCACCAGGAAACGTTTAGTGGCAGTTTCCATGCCTAGGTTGGGAATGAGTTTAATGTGTTCAGTTTTAGCTTTAAACATCCAAGTCCTAGGTTTTTCCAGATGAATCTAAGTTATTCTATATGAAAATGCAAATTTAAATACAGAAAATAGATTTAACAGAAAACACAGAGAGCAAACTAAGTGAAGAAATCCATACCTAGTCTCGAATGTCTAATGGAGATTCTAACTTTTGAAGCAGTCTAGATCATCTGGAATTTGACAGGATCATCTTTGATTTGACAGGATCGTCTGAGATCTGACGAATTAGTCAGACGAATTCGTCAGAGACCTGCAAACAGAGAAATAGATACAAAATGCCAAAAATACAACTATTCTGATAGAGGCAAATGATGTGAAATAACAATAATAATGTTAACAAGATAATCCCAAATGAAAATATAAGTAAATTACAATTCTTTGATGAGTAATCATGATCTTATTATGCAATTAAACTACATGGGTGAACTCCAAGATGTAAGATAACAGGAAATACTAATAAAACTGACTAAATGCAGAATAAAGTAGCAACAAAGTATAGGAAAAATGCAAACTCTGGGCATTGATTGCTCCAATGTAGACTGTAGTCGAAATCATCTCGGATTGATACGAAATCGTCTCGAATTGGATAGGATCATCTGTGACGACCTGAGCTTGCTCCGACTGAAGAATGACAAGGTTCCTACAACAAAATTTGGATAGGACAAGTGCAGATGGTAATTCAGGGTGTTATAATGCGTGTAAAGGTCAAGTTACAGAAAATCCAGCCAGGGGAAAGTCAAAGGGGGGTCCTAAGGTTTAAATAGACTTAGGAGGGAAGATGGGAGGTTGTAGATCATTCTATTTTGGGAGATCTCCAATGGGGGAGGTCTCTAACAGTGCAGACGCATCTCTGCCCGAGTTAGAGAAGCTGTTGAAATAGAAGCTAATTTTGAAAAATTAGTTTTGGGACAAGATCGTCTGGACGTCCTAGTCCAAATGAAATTTTCTGATCTGAGGTGATATCGTTTGATCTGAGGCAATATCGTCTGATCGATAACGATATCATCCAACGGTCACAAAAAATCCTAAAAATGGCATGGAAAATGAGGAAACAGGTTAAACGACGGTTTGGGAGTGGTTTTGGGGGTTGAATTTGAATTTGAATTATTACTAAGGTAATTTTGATTATTGCTAAGTTTTACTGCGCCAATTTTAGGGTGCTACATTTTGCCCCCTCTTTAGTGAATTTTCCGAAGAAAATGCGTTAAATATGAGTTCTTCTCGATCTACGAGAAAGCAAAAATTATTTCCATTTTTAGGCGATGATTCTTGGTCGAATCGTACGACAGCTTACTATGGTGCCCCCTCCATGTTTTTACCCAAATCGAACGTTTGAGGTAAAAACGCGGAAAAGCAAAATTAAAATGTTTTTAAAAAAAAAATTAGAATAAAATTAAGAAAAATAGGGAAAAACCCTAATTCATTGTTATTGTTCATTTTTACTGTTTTCTAGAGCTCTGTAGACAAGATGGTCGAAACAGCTCATAGATCGACAGAGGTCTGGCGCAGGCTATGGGTAAGGGTCTAAACTTAGTTTAGAATGCTGTAATTTGATTTTCTATGCTTTGTAGATTAAATTTTGATGATTTTTGAGCATCGTGGTCATTTTTGGGCCATCGACATCGTCGAGATGAAAGCGTCTCGATTTCGTCAAAATTGTCTCGATGTCACCAATTTCATCCAAGGGCAAAATCGATGAAATGGGGATGATTTCATCAAAAAGGGGACGATTTAGGCTTGCAAAATTAGAGACGAATTTGCTCAAATTTGGGACGATATCATCCAATAGTGGACGATATCATCATTGATGAAATTAAACTTGCTTTACTTGCATTTTTAATCACTGTTTTATTAATGATTTTTATTGTTTTGTTGTTTATGTTGCAGAGAGGATTACTAAAGAGCAGAGAATAGAAATACGACATGCTGAGGGATGACTTGGTTGCTCTATCTTAGTTAGAGCAAGATCAGTTGGCACAAGTTGGCTTGTAGCATGTGGTAGAGATGCCACAGGTTTCTACAGATATGGGGCTATTGGCATTCCTAGCAGAGAGGTGGTATTCGGGTTATTCCTATTTTTAGTTACCGATAGGGGAGATGACTCCCACACTAGAGGATGTATGGAGGATTTTGAGGATCCCCATACAAGGACGATTGATAACTCTCATGGCCAATCAAGGCCACGCGATGATGCGACTATGCGGAGATCCGAGCTTCGCCCTGGAGAAGGGCAGAGTGAACATCAAGTCGCTATGCCAGATGCCTGGGGCATCTAGACTGACATAGGTTTTGGCTAGGGTTGTAGGTGGTCTATTGCTATGCCATCAGAGTGGATGCAGAGTACCATGGCTATTGACAGATGTGGTCTACGACATGAGATACCACGGATATAGGTTTGCTTGGGGGAGTTATGTACTATGTCGATTGTATAGGATTCTACATGGGGTCGTATACAAGGGTGGTCAATGTCTGGTTATGACATCACTACTGTAGGTTTGGTGCTGGGAGCACATTATAGTGCAGAGACTGATAGGGTTCCCACTAATAAGGGTTTATGAGGAGAAGCCTCGAGCTTTCTATTGGTGGCTTCGAAGAGGGTCACAACGGCGGATAGATCTGCCAATGTCTCAAAGACTACTTAACGACCTTGTCTCCGACTAGATCACCTGGAGGCCTTGGAGAGATCATCCAGGGTGGGACAAGTATGGACAGGAGATGGCTCATGTCAGGCGAGTCTATTGGCTGAGGATGGAGAGGGGAGAGGTGGAGCTCCACCGCTATGACCAAGTTTTGAGGTAGTTCGGTCTACAGCAAGGGATCCCATCTATTAGAGACTATGAGTTTTCTCAGACTGTTTGGGATAACACTACAGTTAGTGAGGATCCAGATATGCAGTGCTTTTGGAGTTAGTATGTAGATGATGCCCCCATTTAGCTAGTGGATGGGGACGATGCAGGGGTAGTCGATGGCTATGATGCCTGGTACATAAGCATCCACCCTCCTCGGATGATAAGGGCTCAAGTTTCGATTCATGTAGTTGTGCGTCGAATGGGGAGGTGACACCAGATGGCCATTAAGGTAGCATAGGGTCACAGAGGGAGAGAGTAGAGGAGACCATAGGCTCAATAGAGGCCACGACAGTGAGAGAGGAGGGAGGAGATACCCCCTTCTCCATGAAGAGAGAGACCACCATCGCTCGATAAGGGCAAGGGTGTGGACACAGGAGAGAGTAGTGAGATGGCTACTCTCTGGGTAGAGACTATCCATCTCTAGGCATAGGTGCAGACTCTACAAGATGAGGCTACATGCCATCGATCTGAGGCTACATAGCTCAGAGATGAGGTTGCACACCTTAGAGCATGGAGCGAATGAGCGAGCACTCAGGAGCTAGCACGGTCGATTTCTCAGACCATGTTCTATCAGGGTATCTACTTCCAGATGGTTCTATAGGACTAGAGGGTATAGCTACCAGCTGGCATTGCATATCTGATCAGGGTTGGGTTGTTGAGGACTTCATCTCGATCGATAACTAGGACTCGCAGTACCACACATACTACGATGGGGCCACCTCGTCCACCTCAGGGATAGGGAGGAGATGAGACTGAGAGCTTGAGGGGTTCTCAAGGCTATGCTATGAAGAACACAAGCTTATACTGAGAGGGGGGGTGAACAGTATAAGACCGCTTTCTACTTTTTCTTTCGATTCAACTTGCAGTTCAATATTATGCAGTGAATATATAACAGTATCAAAAACAAAAATCAAAGCAATGCACAGAATATCATCCACAATAGAGACACAACAATTTACGTGGTTCACCCAACGCGGGCTACTCCACGGATAAAATTTTTACTAAATTTTATCACCTCAAATTCTAGGAAACATGTCCCGATTACAAAGTTTATGGGCACCAACCCAAAGGAGATACCTTCCCCTAGCTCTGCTCAATCTGGTGATCCTCTAGAAGACCTCTGCCTCTGTAGCCCTTAGCAAGTGGAACTCTATCCATAGAAGACACCTGTCTTCCCTACTCTGGCTGGAGACCTCTGTCCTCAACTCTATCATCGCATAGTCGGTCCTCTTATCTGCACCAAAACACAGTCCTTCGGTCTGGCACTATTGTCCTCGAACTTGCACCTCTACGCAATTACAACACTCGATCAAATATCCACTTATGCACCTCTGTGCAAACATAGCAGCAATGTCTTCGCACACTCTGCTCTTCGACGATCGAACTTCTCCCCGCACTCTGCTTCTACGAAAGTCACACTTCGAACGCACACTTCGATCGATGATCAAACTCTTCAAACAACCCTCCTTTTATACCAGTAAATCTCAAGATTAGATTCTTGATCTTAGTCAGCTGTATATCCCTAAAACAACATCGGTTGCACAACCCTACACTTCATCGGCTCAAGGTTAACTCTGTCGCTTCAACCGCCTCTAGGTAGCTTTCCTCGTGAAACTACAACATGTCATGATATCATGACATTTTTACAACCGTACACCTTCTATAGCCTGCTGTCATGAAATCGTGACACCTTGGCCTTTGTCGACTTCCTTTGTGCTTCTGTCATGAAATCGTGACACCTTTGCCTCTTGCTGATGTCATCTCACTTCTATCATGAAATCGTGACACTTTAGTCTTCATGGCCTTCCTCTCGACTTTGTCATGAAATCGTGACACTTTTTCTCTCCTTAATCGTCTTTTATGATCCTTTCGAAATCGTGATGCTTTGCTTAACTTTTTCTTAAGGAACATGTCAAAATCGTGACGCTTTCGCCTTGAGCTCTTCCTCTTCAACTTGTCATGAAATCATGACGCTTCTTCTGATTAAGACTTGCTAACTATTTTGTCATGAAATCGTGACACTTTCTCCAATACTGCCATCTCAACTTGTCATGAAATCGTGACGCTTCTCCTTTCGACTCTTCCTTTGCTGCATGTCACGAAATCATGAGTTCTCACTTGAGCTTTAGATGTAAAATCGTGATACTCAACTTGACCTTTTCAATGTCAAAATCGTGACATTTTACATGTAACTTTCTCTCTCTTCGAACTTGTCATGAAATCATGACAGTTCTTTTTGCGGACTCTCTCTTCAGCATCATGTCATGAAATCGTGACACTTTTTCGTCCGTACAACTTACTTTGCAGAATGTCATGAAATCGTGACACTTTTCCTTCTCTACCTTCCTACACTTTTCGAGTCATGAAAATGCGACATGTCACGAAATCGTGACACTTTCCATCTGCTCTTCTTCTCCAACATGTCACGAAATCGTGATAGTTTTGCTCGCTTCGTCTCTCCTTCCAGCATGTCACGAAATCATGACACTTTTGCCCAAACTTTCTCTCTCCTCAAACATGTCATGAAATCATGACAGTTTTGCCAGCACTTTCTCTCTCCTCAAACATGTCGCGAAATCGCGACAGTTTTTCCAGCCGCCTGCATACTTTTTCTTACTTGTCTTTTTCTTGATCTTTTGCAACTGGGCTACTCTGATCTTCTTGGAAACTCACTGTCCATACTGAAACCTTCATCAAGACACATTCTTTGACATCAAACCAAATTGCTTCAAGACCTTCTTGACATCAATGACAACATCTACACTTAGAGTAAAGGCAATGTACCCAAGGTACCCAAAATTGCCAACAATCTCCCCCTTTGTCATTGATGGCAAACCTTAACTGAAAACACAAGTCAAGAGCCAAAACTGAAACCAACTGATCCAACAACCGAGAATCTGCCTTTGAAGTTTTTGCTCCCCCTGACTTGAAGCTCTCTTCTTCACTATGAAGCTCTCCCCCTTACTCATATCTCTCCCCCTTTGTCATCAATGGCAAAGGGTCACCTTTGGGGCTCGGGACTAAGAATGAGCCTCTTAGCTTAGTCCCTCCCCCACCTCTTGATGAGGTGATTAATTCTGGGGTGGGAGTACAACTCCCAATTTCTCCCTTAGATACTCAAACGTATCTCTTGGAAGAGGTTTTGTGAAGATATCTGCAATCTGCTCTTTAGTAGACACATATTCTACCTTGACCTGCTTATCTTGCACTTTCTCCCTTAGAAAGTGATACTTGATGGAAATATGCTTTGTCCTTGAGTGCATTACCGGATTTTTGGAAATACTTATGGCACTAGTATTATCACAAAATATGGAGATGGGTTGTTCATGCTTGACTTTGAAATCCTCCAAGGTGGTTTTCATCCATAGAACTTGAGTACACCCAGCCACTGCTGCTATGTATTCAGCTTCTACCGTAGATAAGGAAACTGAAGGTTGTTTCTTACTTAGCCAAGAAACTAAACTCTTTCCCAGAAAGAATGCTCCACCACTGGTGCTTTTCCTGTCATCATTACTGCCTGCCCAATCTGCATCTGTATAGGTTGTGAGAGTGAAATCATCACCTTTGGGATACCAAAGCCCAAAGTCCATAGTGCCCTTCAGATATCTGAATATTCTTTTAACTGCTATAACATGAGAATCTTTCGGAGCTGCCTGAAATCTGGCTACTAATCCAACAGCCTGCATGATATCTGGTCTGGTAGCTGTAACATATAATAAACTGCCAATCATTGATCTGTACAACCTCTGATCTGCCACTGGAGATTCATCATCTTTACTCATCTTGCACCCTGTAGTCATTGGAGTACATACAGGTTTGTTGTCCATCATCCCAAATTTTTTTAACATTTCTTTGATATATTTTCCTTGAGAGAGAAATATACCATCTTTTGATTGAGCAATCTGAAGACCCAAAAAGAATGACAGCTCTCCAATCATAGACATCTCAAATTCCTTCTGCATGGTGTTAGCAAAATCTTTGCACATCTGGGTATTATTTCCCCCAAAAATGATATCATCAACATAGACAACTACAATAAGCATATCATTACCTTTATCCTTAATATACAAATTGCTATCTGCCATACCTTTCCTGAAACCTTGCTCATGAAGGTACCGTCAAGTCTTGAGTACCAAACCCTAGGTGATTGCTTTAACCCATACAAGGCCTTTTTTAGTTTACACACATAGTCCGATTGATCTGAGAGAGACACGCCTTCTGGCTGTTCTACGTAGACTTCTTCATCCAAAACTCCATTTAAAAAGGCTGATTTCACATCCATTTGATACACCTTGAATGCTTTGAAGCTTGAAAGGGCCAAAAACATTCTGATGGCTTCGAGACGAGCAACAGGAGCGAACGTCTCTTCGAAATCAACACCTTCTACTTGAGCATAACCTTTGCAAACCAACTTGGCTTTGTTTCTGACAATCTTTCCATCCTCATTGAGTTTATTTCTGAATATCCATTTTGTGCCAATGACATTCTTGTCCTTAGGTCTTGGAACTAAATCCCAAGTTTCACTTTTCTCTATTTGATTTAGCTCTTCATCCATTGCTTTTACCCAAAATTTATCTGCACATGCTTCACTGAAATCTTTTGGCTCAATCTGAGATAATAATGAAATATTTGTAGAATCATGTGACGGAATGACTCTTCTTCTAGTTTGTCTGCTGTTTGGATCACCAATGATCAAATCTTTGGGATGATGTTTCTGAACATATCGTGACGGAGTTTTGGGAAGCAGCTGCTATTTTTCCTCTTCTTCATCTGAAACCTCTCTGAATTCTTCTTGATAGATTTCATCACTGATTTCCTTGACAGGTTCTCTTATCCCTGTCTTTTCATCAACTGTTACATTTATGCTCTCTATGACTGTATGCATTCTTTTGTTGAAGCATCTGTAAGCCTTGCTTCTATTGGAATAACCAAGAAAAATTCCCTCATCACACCTAGGATCAAACTTACCCAAATTCTGATCTTCCCTTCTGATGAAGCACTTACTCCCAAACACTTTGAAATGTTTTACTGTAGCTGGTCTTCCTTTCCACAACTCATAAGGAGTTTTATGATGATTTACTCTAAGTTGGGCCCCGGTGATAATGTAGACTGTTGTCTTGACTGCCTCTTTCCAGAAACCATCTGAAAGTTTTGACTCATTTAACATAGCTCTAGCCATATTTTCAATAGTTCTATTTTTTCTTTCAACTACTCCATTTTGTTGAGGAGTTCTTGCTGCTGAATATTCTCTTTTAATTCCTTGTTGCTCACAGTATTCCACAAATTCATTAGAGGTGAACTCTCCTCCTCTGTCCGATCTTAAGCATTTGATTCTCTTTTCAGTCTCATTTTCAATCATTTCTTTGAAAGCTTTAAATTTTTCAAAAGCTTCAGATTTTTCTTTGAGAAAGGTAACCCAAGTCATTCTAGAATAATCATCTATAAACAGCATGAAGTAGCTTTCTCCCTGAATGCTCTGAGTTCTGGTGGGGCCACATAAATCAGTATGAATGAGATCTAATGGTTTTGAAGAAGTATACCCTTTTGATTTAAAACTGGTTCTGGTCTGTTTTCCATGTTGACAAGGACCGCAAATGGTGTTATGGGGCCTTTTTATTTTGGGCAAGTCTCTAACTGCTTCCTTGTTACTAATGTTGACAAGATTATCAAAGCTCAAATGCCCCAATATTTTATGCCATAACCAACTCTCATCTTCTTGAGTTAGAAAACACTTTTCCTTTTTTATCTCACTTAGCATGTAAAGATTGTTTGGAGTCCTTGTAGCACTAGCAATGAGTTTTCCATTTTTTTCTTTACGAATCTCACATCTATCTGAAAAGAAAGATACTATGTGTCCTTGATCACAAAGTTGACTCACACTTAGAAGATTATGTCTTAGACCTTCTACATAAAGCACATTTTCAGTTTTAGATTTCCCATCCAAGCTAAGAGTCCCTTTACCACAGATTTTAGCAGACCTGTTATCTCCAAAACTAACTGTTCCTCTGTTTGTGTTTTTTAAGACCAGAAACTTTTCCTTTTCACCAGTCATATGTTTTGAACAACCACTATCAAGATACCATTTCTCTACTTTGTCTTGAGCATGAAAAGCAGTTTGAACTATCATTGACTTAGACTTGATCTCATTTCTCTTTTTAGTGAACTTAAGGCTAGGTCTATCCAAACTGCACATCCTTGCTATATGCCCAACATTCTTGCATTTGTAACACATGACATTTTTATCCATAAGAGGTGCAAAAGAGTTAACATTTTCCTTACTATGGCTATTCATGGATTTAATGCAATGTATAGCTTTGTGACCAAATTTCTTGCAAGAAAAACAGTAGCCATGGAAAGTATTATGTAACCTGTTTTGATGCCTTGGATGATTGTTCTTCTTGTGACCAACTGGAATCCATCGTTCTTCAGGCTGAAGATTGATCTTGCTGTCTCTTCTTCCTGTCATGATGCTTGAGAACAGAACTCTCTTCCCTAAAATTCTTAAAGCCCAGAAGAATTCACTTTAGAGATCGAACTTAACCTCTTCATCCTTTTCTGAAACTGTATGTTCTTCTGAAAGATCCTTCTCCAAGCTGTTAGGCTTTTTCTGGAGAGACCCGCTCTGATACCAATTGAAGAACACAAGCTTATACTGAGAGGGGGGGTGAACAGTATAAGACCACTTTCTACTTTTTCTTTCGATTCAACTTGCAGTTCAATATTATGCAGTGAATATATAACAATATCAAAAATAGAAATCAAAGCAATGCACAAAATATCATCCACAATAGAGACACAACAATTTACGTGGTTCACCCAACGCGGGCTACTCCACGGATAAAATTTTTACTAAATTTTATCACCTCAAATTCTGGGAAACATGTCCCGATTACAAAGTTTATGGGCACCAACCCAAAGGAGATACCTTCCCCTAGCTCTGCTCAATCTGGTGATCCTCTAGAAGACCTCTGCCTCTGTAGCCCTTAGCAAGTGGAACTCTATCCATAGAAGACACCTGTCTTCCCTGCTCTGGCTGGAGACCTCTGTCCTCAACTCTATCACCGCACAATCGGTCCTCTTATCTGCACCAAAACATAGTCCTTCGATCTGGCACTATTGTCCTCGAACTTGCACCTCTGCGCAATTACAGCACTCGATCAAATATCCACTTATGCACCTCTATGCAAACACAACAACAATGTCTTCGCACACTCTGCTCTTCGATGATCGAACTTCTCCCTACACTCTGCTTCTATGAAAGTCACACTTCGAACGCACACTTCGATCGATGATCAAACTCTTCAAACAGCCCTCCTTTTATACTGACAATCTCAAGATTAGATTCTTGATCTTAGTCGGTTGTATATCCCTAAAACAATGTCGGCTGCACAACCCTACACTTCGTCGGCTCAAGGTTAACTCTGTCCTTCAACCGCCTCTAGTTCTGTAGCTTTTCTTGCGAAACTACAACATGTCATGATATCATGACATTTTTACAGCCGTACACCTTCTATAGCCTACTGTCATGAAATCGTGACACCTTGGCCTTTGTCGACTTCCTTTGTGCTTCGTCATGAAATCATGACACCTTTGCCTCTTTTGACGTCATCTCACTTCTATCATGAAATCATGACACTTTAGTCTTCATGGCCTTCCTCTCAACTTTTGTCATGAAATCGTGACATTTCTCTCTGCCTCTTCGAATCGTGACACTTCTGCTCTCTCTTCATGAAATCGTGATGCTTCTTAACTCTTTCCTGTCATGAAATCGTGACGCTTTTGCCTTCGAAGCTCTTCCTCCTTCAATTCATCATGAAATCATGACGCTTCTTCTATTTAAGACTTGCTAACTATTTCTGTCATGAAATCATGACACCTTCTCCAACTGCAAGTCCATCTCAACCTGTCATGAAATCATGACGCTTCTCCTTTCAGACTCTTCCTTTGTTGCATGTCATGAAATCGTGACAGTTCTCACTTTGAGCTTTTTAGCATGTCATAAAATCATGATAGTCCTCAACTTGACCTTTGCAGCATGTCGCAAAATCATGACATTTACATGTAAACTTTCTCTCTCTGAACTTGTCATGAAATCACGACAGTTTTTTGCGGACTCTCTCTTCAGCATCATGTCACGAAATCATGACACTTTTTCGTCCGTACAACTTACTTTGCAGAATGTCATGAAATCGTGACACTTTTCCTTCTCTGCCTTCCTACACTTTTCGAGTCACGAAAATGCGACATGTCACGAAATCGTGACACTTTCCATCTGCTCTTCTTCCCTGCCAACATGTCATGAAATCACGATAGTTTTTACTACTTGTCTTTACCTTCCAGCATGTCACGAAATCGTGACACATTTGCCCAAACTTTCTCTCTCCTCAAACATGTCATGAAATCGTGACAGTTTTGCCAACTTTCTCTCTCCTCAAACATGTCACGAAATCGCGACAGTTTTTCCAGTCACCTGCATACTTTTTCTTACTTGTCTTTTTCTTGATCTTTTGCAACTGGGCTACCCTGATCTTCTTGGAAACTCACTGTCCATGCTGAAACCTTCATCAAGACACATTCTTTGACATCAAACCAAATTGCTTCAAGACCTTCTTGACATCAATGACAACATCTACACTTAGAGCAAAGGCAATGTACCCAAGGTACCCAAAATTGCCAACGAAGCTCTTGACCTGCATGTGATCGATTATATGATTTGAGAGGATTGAGTATGCCAAGATGTAGATTGTGGCATACCAATCTATTTTTGATATGATGTACATATATTTGATATATATATATATGAGATATATATTTTTGATCATATGACTTGTCTTATGCGTTTGTATGATGCTTTTAATGTTTTGGTGTGATTGATTTGATGATTCATGTAATTATGTCGTTGGAAAATATTATGGTTTAAATGTCATGCTTTTAAAATTTAAATGAAATAATCTGATGTAACAAATTGGTTTTTTGTGATGGATAATTTGATAAAAAATAAAAGGGACTTTTAACAATAATTTCAAAGGACATTGTCGCTATTATAGACCATTTCATGGAGTCGCCGCTCACTCGGTCGTCAAGCTAATCCCAGTATAGAAATATTGTTAAAAGTAAAAGAGTGCTTAAGAGACTTGTCTTAAGACTTTGGTGTGATGATGCAAATGATGATGATGATGATGTTTGTTTTCAGATTTCCATGAAAATATTATGCATGAAATATTTTAAAATGACTTTTGCTAGGCATAAATTCCTAAGAGTGATAAAATTTTTGGATAATTCCCTAGGAATTATACCATCATTGCAAAATTGAAGTTTTGACATAATGACATGAAAATAGAATAAGTGTTTGTTTTGTTTTAAAGCATAATTGTATAACATAATGATTTAAGTCATATGTTTTTATGATTTTGAATAAATGGAAAATAAAATTGGTACAATGGTTTGCGCTAGGCATAGAATATTTAGGTATAGACTTATACCATCATCGCGAAATCCAAAGAAGAAAGTGATATAATAGTTTTATTGCATGGTTGATTTTTTAATTTTTGAAAATAAACGAAAAATATGAAGATGAGGACTTGCGCTAGGCATAAAATTTCCAATTTTGGTTTTGGAACTATACCATCGTCGCGAAAGTCAAAAGTTATATATAAATGTAACTTTATTGTATGTTTTGAAAATGATTTTGATTTGTTTGATAATGCATGTAGTTGTCTTTATACTAAACAACTGTACTTTAAAGAAGAAAATGAATTTATTCCAAACAATTTTGCAAAAATATTTCAAAGTATCTTAAAGACAAAAGTTAGATTTATAAGGAATCCCATGTGCATATGTGAGTTTATTACCAATCTTGATTTATCATAATGATACACAAAATCTCTCAAATACAAAATGTGTGTGCAATTGCATTGTTCATTTACCAGGTTTGAGCAAGATACTATGATACAAGTGATTTGAATGAACCAAATAAGTGTTCATTAACCATGATTTAGATGCATATAACCATACCAAGACTACTATGTAAGTCGGGTTATCAAGAGCTAGCTAATCCATAAGCAGACATAGGTCTGTACAAAAGAAGGTCGCTAATGTGACAGACATATCGCCACGCTAGGGATTACCCAAGGCCAAGCGGGTTGGGCACAAACCACCTGTTATGGGGCTTACCTCACAGTTTTCGAATAATTGAGAATTCCAGGGATTCAAGCTCATCAACCCTTCTTTTCTTTTCAATGGGTAGGGAAAGGGATTTTATTGCTTTTGCTTTTGCTTTTTTCTTTTTCTTTGCTTTTTTCTTTGTATTTTTGTATTTTTGCTTTGATATTTGAGATAATGCTGAAATAACTTCTTTCTCTTTTCTCTTTTTCTTGAACTTTTCTTTTCTTCCTATGCTAGGGATACTTGCTCGGATTAGCTGTAGAGCAAGGGATTTTTATTCCGGGTAGGGGTGAGCTTGTCCTTTTGCCAATTCTCAAAGATTCTAGACCATGTGCATGATAGGATAGCAAGGGAAACTTTTCACTCAAGAAACCACTTCTACTATGTAGCATAGCATGGAAATTACAAATGTAATCATTTTATTGTGAAAGGATATGCTTGGTTTAAGTAAATAACAAGATCAATTCTCTATGCTCAAACTTTATTTAATTGAATTTTGTGGACTTTGATATAAGAGAGATTAGTAATCATGCCAGATAAAATCAAGATATTTATTTTTGTGTTTGTGATAGTGCGGGATTCCAAATAAATGCTAATTTATCCAAAATAATTTGAAATATATAACTGCAACATTTGTAAGAAGAAATATATACAACAAATATTTTTGAAGAGTTTGATAATTTTGACTCTCTCTTTCTTCTTTATTTTTTTTTTGGTTTTGAAAAGAGTCAATAATATTGTTGTTTTTGACTTGTTATTTTTTTTCATTTGTTTTTGTTTAAACAGTTTATATATATATTTTTTTATATTTTTGAAAATGAGACAACATGCAAAATATGTACAAATGATGAAATGACCAAATTTTATGCGTAATATCGCTTAAGATGCATAATATTCATAGGTTCTTTTAAATATTTACCATCTAAGGTAGCTAATTTGTATGCTCTCGATTCAAATTTAGCAGTAATAATATATGGTCCAAGCCAGTTGGGCTCAAATTTACCTTTAAGGTCTTTAGTTGCATTAGTATTTTTTTGATTTTCTTTTAAAACAAGGTCACCGACCTCAAAGGATCGATGACGAACTTTCTTGGCATATGATCTTTTAAGCTTGTTTTGGTAAGCACGAAGGTGCTCCAAAGCATTGATGCGCTTTTCATCTAGGAGTTCCAGCTGACTGAGTCTGCCAGCTCGATATTCATCTCCTACTTCGGTATCTTGAAGTAGTAGAGCCAAAGAAGGAACTTCTAATTCAAAAGGAAAAATGGCTTCAACGCCATAAACCAAGACAAAAGGTGAAGTTCCAGTGGGAGTGCGAACACTAGTTCGATAGGCCCACAAAGCTGGATATAATTGAATATGCCAGTCACGGCCAGATTTATTGACCAATATTTTGAGAATTTTGATTAAGGTTTTGTTAGATGCTTCTGCTTGGCCATTACCCTGAGGATAATAGGGAGTGGACCAGCGATGTTGAATCTTATATTTTTGGCATAATTTCTTGACATCTTTATTTTTGAAACAAGTTCCATTATCCGAGATGAGATTTGCAGGAATTCCGAACCTACAAATGATTTGATTAAAAATAAATTTAGAGACTTGTGTTCCAGTGCAGGAAGCTAAAGGCATAGCTTCAACCCACTTCGTGAAATACTCAATGGCGGTTATGATGAATTTGTGTCCATCGGATGACACAGGATTAATTTTGCCAATAATGTCTAAGCCCCATTTTGAAAAGGGCCAAGGAGATGAAATAGCCTGCAGCTCTTGTGCAGGCGCATGGACAAGGTCAGCATGTTTATGGCACTTGTCGCAATGGCGCACATACTCATGTGCATCCTTTTCCATGGTAGGCCAAAAGTAGCCTATCCTAAGGAGCTTTTTAGCAATGACACTACCACTGAAGTGTCCTCCACAAGATCCATCGTGGGCTTCACTCAAAGCTGATTTGGATTCTTCTAGATTCAAACATCTCAATAGGATACCTTCAAAAGATCTCCTATATAAAGTATTGCCAATTATTACAAATCGACTTGCTCGTCTACGTAATAACCGACGTTGGTTTCTATTAGAATTGGCAGGGAAAGTCCCATTTTGAAGAAAATCAACTATATCTGTATACCAAGGGTCAGGAGTAGTTTCATTGATTAGAAACACATCCAAAGGTTCTAAACATGACTTATTTGAAGCGGGTTCTTGGAGTCGACGAATAATGATGGTGGCATATTCGTCATCTAACTCCAAGGGCAGAAGAGATGCAGTTGCGGCCATAGCATCAGCCGCACGGTTGCTAGTTCGCGGAATAGCTTCCAAGGTAACTTTATCAAACAAGGATAACAATTGCAAAACATATGCTTTATATGGGCGCAATTTATCATCTCTGGTCTGATAAACTTCATTAATTTGATTTATGACAAGTTGAGAATCACCAAAAACTAGCAGATGTTTGATTTTTAATGCCAAGGCAGCTCGTAATCCAAGGATTAGAGCCTCATATTCGACAGTATTATTGGTGCAAGCAAATGTTAATTTGAAGGACAGAGGAATGATGTGTTTTTGTGAGGATATTAAAATAATACCCGCACTAGCCCCACTCATGCATCGGGCTCCATCAAAGTATAAGGACCATTGTTCAACATGGTCTGCCTCTAATTGAAGGCATTCATCAGGAAACTCAATGATGAGGGGATGGGTAGACTCTAAGGGTGCAGCAACTAACTGATCTGCTATGATTTGACCCTTAACAGACTTTTGTCCTATGAATGTGAGTTCAAACTCGCTTAGAGCAAGAACCCACTTGGCTGTGCGACCCGATAAATAAGGTCGACTCATAAGATACCGCAAGGGATCATATTTAGCAATGACATACGTTTTTTGACTAAGCATATAATGGCATAATTTTTGCGTAGAAAATACGATTGCTAGACATAGTTTTTCTAATGAGGTATAACGAGTTTCATAACTGATTAAAGTTTGGCTAATGTAATAATTAGCACGTTCTTTCTTCTCATCATCAAGCTGAGCTAACATAGCTCCTAAAGCAAAATCTGAAGCTAAAATATACAGGAGAAACGGGCGATCAGGTCTAGGCGGTGAAAGCACAGGTGGGTTAAGGAGGTATTGTTTGAGAAGTTCAAAAGCTTCTATACATTCGTCGTCCTAGTTAAAAGGGACATCCTTCTTAAGGAGCTTAAGAAAGGGAGTGGTTTTGTCCGCCAGCTTATCGATGAAGCGACGGATGGCTTGAAGCTTACCTTGTAAACTTCGTAACTCAGATATATTGGTAGGTGCGGGCATATCAGTGATAGCCGCAATCTTGAGAGGGTCGATTTCGATACCACGTAAAGAAACTAAAACCCCTAATAGTTTACCAGACTTAACTCCGAATATGCATTTGGCTGGATTTAATCGAATAAGGTATTCTCTTAACCGATTAAATACTTTTCTCAAATCATCTAAATGATCATCTTCTTTAATAGAGCGAGCTATAATATCATCTACGTAATCATGTAGGATATCATGCATCATATCATGAAAGATATAAGTCATAGCTCGTTGATATGTTGCGCCTGCATTCTTTAAACCAAATGGCATCACTTTCCAACAAAAGGTACCCCAAGGGGTAATAAAGGCTGTTTTAGCTTGATCTTCAGGAGCTATCTTGATCTGATTATAGCCAGAAAATCCATCCATTAGGGACATCATTCCACTCCCGGTGGTAAAGTCAATGATTTGGTCCATGTTTGGAAGAGGAAAATCATCTTTAGGGCATGCAGCGTTAATATCTCTAAAGTCTGTGCAAACCCTAACTTTGGTAGCTTCTTTCTTGGTGACTGGAACTACATTCGAGATCCATTCAGCATAATCAATAGCTTGTATGAAAATAACATTTAGGAGTTTTTCTAACTCCCCTTTGACTAGCAAGGCCACTTTGGGATGCATTTTTCTAAGTTTTTGTTTAACAGGTTTAGCATCCGGATGGACTACTAGATGATGCATGACTACAAAAGGGTCCAGACCTGGCATATCTTCATATGTCCAAGCGAAGACATCTTCATATTCTTTAAGGAATGCAATGTATTCATCTTGTTTTTCTTGACTTAATGCTGATCCAATATTGATTATGTGAGGATTATCCTCAGTTCCAATGTTAACTTTAATGACGTTTTCTACTTCCATGTGTAGATCTCTTTCAAAATTAGGTGGGGCGGGTGAAACGCCCAATTCTTGTAATTATTTTAAGGTTAAGTTGGATAATTCATCTTGATGAGTGGTGGCCTCAAGTTGGGCTATAGTTGGTATAGAACCATCAAAATAAAAACCATTGTGTAACAACTCTTCAACGGAGACATCATGGAAAATATCTCCTTCCAACTCCTCATCGGATTCAACAATCAATTCAGGGTAAGCTATGGATAGCATGTTGCAGGTAAAGGGATTATTCTTTGAACACAAAGAATCTTGTTTATCTAGATAATCTTGATAACATATGAGTTGATCATCATCTTCAAAAGGGAAGGGTTGACCCTTACTAGGAAATAGGCCCACACCACATCGGGCGGGCCATGGCTCTACCTCAATAGGTTCTTTCATACCATTTTGGAAAGGTCCCAAGCCTTTCCCTTTATATCCCATTTTAAGCATTATGGGTTTAGCTTTAATATATTCATTAGCAAAATAACATCGGGCATATCCCTCATGATGAGTTTTGATATTCCTGGGTATTCTTCCCCAATCATATCCTTTATAAATAAAAGCACAACTCCCGACTTGGTAAGTACTTCCCATAGGTTGTGGGAGGCCCAAAGTACGAGGAGATGGTGGCAAGTTGTTTAAAAGAATTGAATCTTGCATAAAAGCATTTGTTTTTTTTGATATTAAGATTGTGGATAAATCCGGTAAAAGTTCATCAGAAAGAGCATAAGATGTAGAAGGATCATTCCCTATATCTTTAGATGTGGAAGGTATGATAGATGTTGATAATGTGGAAGTGTCAATAAATGGGTCTATAGGTTTTGAAATTATAGGGATAGAACATGAAGGATTGGTTGTGGATTGAAGATCTTTTTGAGGTTTTAGTGTGATTTGTTCAGAAGATGGTTGAGTTAAATGTATAGGTGTAGTTGATGGAGTAGATGATGTTATGTGTGTGTTTTTCACACGTTTAGATGAAAAATAAGAATTAGGATGTGTGGATGACAGAGCGGGGCAAAATTGCACTCCAACGAGGTTACGCCAAAGCACACATATCAAAGGGTCTAGGGTCACCATGGATAGTGACCAACTGATTTTTAAATTCAAATTTAACACACCGATGTAAAGTGGAGGGAACCGCTCGCATCGCATTGATCCAAGGGCGACCCAAAAGTATATTGTACGATGTTGGGCAATGTACAATAAACACGGTTGTATCTAGGGTTCTAGGACCAACTTGCAAGGGTAAGGTAATGACTCCACACGTTTCTTGTGTCTCGTCATTGAAAGCTTTGATAATCATGTCGAGTTTTCTTCATTTCATCACTTCTAAAGCCAAATATTTGGTAGAAGTCAAAAGTGCAAATGTTTAGAGATGAACCATTATCAATCAAGACTCTTTTAACAGCTACATCTCCAATTAAAGCGGTAATATATAAGGGGTTATCCTTATGTAAACTATGTTGTGGGATATCTTTATCCCGAAAGTCAATACAATCAACTTCTCTAGTGATGATAGTATTGGACATGGCTTCGGGTTGAATATTTTGAGGTACCATCATTTGGCTTAATGTAAGCATTAACTCATCCCTATGGGTAGGAGAAGATCTTAACAAGTCCAAAAGGGAAATTCTGGCTGTAGTATTGGATAATTGTTCATTAATATTGTAAGGAGGTTTTGGTTGAACATTAGACATATGATTCCCTTTATTGGGATTTTTCAAAATAAATGGAGCTGATCCATCATTCCGAGTTTGATCTTGTTGAGAGTTTTGAGCTCTGTTGTCTGGTAACGGCTCCGATGGTACCCACAATGTTATATTGAAGACGTTGAACTGGTCTTGGTTGAGCGTTTATGGCTTGTTCATTAGGAAGGAACTGATTAGAAGAGGGTCGCGTAGTAACTCTTCTAGGAAATGGTTCTTCTGGAACCATAGCATCTGTGATGGGTTGAATAGGATCTGATTCATTTTCAGAACTATTCGATTGATTTGAGGTGATGTCTATTTCACTTTCAGTATCTGATTCTACATCACTAGGATCGGGAGTTTGAATATTATGTAGGGGCTTGGTCGTGACCAGGGATAAGGTTGTGCCAAATATTTGAGGATCCTGAATAGATAATTGTCCGCTAATAGTCCCTACATATCGGGTAGGAGGGGGAACATTATGATGTTCGATTTGATTGGCCACTTCTTTACCATGGTTTGGTAAAGGATGTTGAAATATATCCAATGATTGATTAGCATTTTGATTTTGATTTTGGGGAATGGTCTTTTGAGCGTTATTAGGAGCATTTTGTTTAGGTTGGAAGGCTTGCACCTCCATTTCATTATTATCAATCAGATCTTGTATTTTATGTTTCAATATTTTACAAGAGTTTGTAGCATGTCCAGGTCCTCTATGAAAATCACAATGTAAATCAGCTCTGTATCCGGGTATAGTTGGATCAGGTTCCCGGATAGCTGGTAATTGAATCAAGCCTCGTGCTAATAATTGAGGAAGAATGGTTGATAAAGGTTGATTCAATCTAGTAAATTCTCGAGGAGGTTTATCAGGAGGTTTTAATATAAATTTTTTTGTTGTCTTCGTTGTATTGATATTAGCAATGTTTCTACTATCAGTGACTCCATCACCTACAACTTGTTTGTTTTTATATTGATTTCTGGATGTTTTCTCATCATCTTTCTTTTTGAGCTGACCTCTTCTAATGAGAGCATCTTCTACCCTTCGAGCTAAGTCTATAGCTTGATCGAAGGTAGTTAAGGTGGCGGTTGATAACTCATAAGATATTTGTTCTTGTAAATTATTAATAAAAATGTCCAACATTTCCCTATAAGGTAGCACAAAGTGCAGTTTTCCTGTCAACTGCCTCCATCTAGCTAAGAAATCAGCAAAACATTCATCTTTGTCTTGTTTTAAGTTGTACAAATCTTTAATGGTGACATGCCTCTCGATGTAGGCACTAAATTGATGGACAAAAGATTCAGTTGTTTCTTCAAAATTTCTCAAAGAATGAGTGGGCAATTGATAGTACCACTCTAATGCCATTCCTCCTAAGCTTTTCGGGAACATTTTTAGTAATAGCAAGTCATCATGTGATATATCATGACATGCTATCCTAAACATGCGAAGATGCTCTATGGGATCTTCGGTTCCTTTATATATAGGCGGGACGGGCATGGGAAAGTGTTTAGGGTATGGTTGTGCTACAACTATGGGATCCAGAGGTTGACTACATATCTCTCGATAATTGTACGAGGGACGGTAGGGATCTATCTGGTCCATGCGCGAAGCTAACTGTTTCACCATGGCTTCCAGATTACTGGTTTGCCCACCATATTGGTTCGGTAGGGCATTAATATGGGATTTGTGAGCATATGATGGAGGGACATGGAGATTAGATGCTATATTGCTATTGTGTAAATTGTTGGTAGGAAGGGTGTTATGAAGAAATTTTGAAGTTGTATTATGTTGTATGCCCGATTGTTGAAAATTGGTGTTTGGCTTCATTTTAGGTTTTTGTCTACTTGAAGCATATTGATCAATAGTTTGGCGAAGTAAAGTAGTGAAGGAAGGTTTCTTTTGTGTGGGAATGATTTTAGGCTCAATAACAGGTTCCTTAGGGGGTTGGGTAACTTGTTGTTTTGGCATGTTCTGAATCATAGTGACCATATCTCTATTGGATGGTCCAGCTTTATCACTTTCTTGATCAATGAAAGACAAGGGATTAGTGTGTATGTCAAACATATGTTCCATGGCTGCTTGAGTGTCACTAATTTGCCCTTTATCAATACGAACTGCCATATTAAGAGCACCAATGTTATTATTGAAAAATTTCCAGAAATGATCTAAGTTATCAAAAGCAATAGTTCCATCTGGAGCTATTCTAGGGGATGAGGATCCTTCCTCTTTAAGATTTTCTTGTTGTTCATTTTCTTCAGCCAGCTCATCTTCTGGCTGTTCTAGAGTTTCTCCTTCCGGAATTGATTCCTCAGGAAGGACATTTGGGTTTTTTGTTTTGTCTTCTAACCAATCTTCTTCTTCTTGTTCAGTTTGTTTACCATTCCTAAGTTTAGGCATTGTGCTTAAATTTAGATTTCAGCAAATATATATATACTTATATATATATATATATATGCAACAAGCTTAAGAGGTATATATTTTAATTATATACCTACTATAGTATTTGAAATAAAATGTTTTTGGTTTTTGTTATGTTTTGGTTTTTCTTGTTTTTGTAACAATATTATAAAGATAACAAACAACACACTAAATGCAAGAAATAATAATAATGAAAGCAATGATCTAGTTTTCTATAAACAATTTATAAATATCATTAATGGGCTCAAGTTCTTCAGGGGTCATGAAGTGTTCTTCTTCAAATTGAAAATTTTCTTTCAAGAATTTGACAAAAAGTGCTATAGTGATATTATCTGTCTCAGATTCTGGTTGGTAGAAATAAAGTTCGTGGCAATATTCTCGATATAACACAGCCCTAGGAACTCTATTCCATCTTTCCCTATCCGTAAGAACGACCTCTTGATCTTCTACATGACCTAGGAATTGGTGTATAACAACTGCGTTCTCGAGGTATTCCTCGAAGGTGAACAATTCTGAAGACACAAGAGCTCTCCTATAAGCTAACCACCTATGGCGAGCTCTCTGAAGTTCATGATAAACAATGAGTTGATGAGGATCCAGGATCCTATCTAGGGCAAGCCTCTTGATTTGTCTAAGTTCGGTTGATCTAGATGAAATGACACCTAGCCTCCTATCAAGTTCTTTCCACAGAAGTTGGTTTCTATCTGTTTCAGGCACACTAAGCACAAAATTAACTTCTATGGCTGCTAATTGGTTTTCAACATTTATAGTAACTGCTAATATTTTCTTAGGAGCTACCATCTAGACATGATATGCAACTTAGTATTTTTCTAATGATTTGAAATGCATCTATGTTTTTGTTTTTGTTTTTTTTTTTTTCAAAAGGTTTTAGTTTCACGTCGGGTTCACCAAAATGTATCGCTCCAAATTTTTTGCATCCTTACCTTCAGGCTAAAGGATCCACGCCCGGAAGGAGGATGGGAAAAGGATGGGACAATACCTCAGACTGAGAGGCCTTTGGAAGGTCCCGCCTCTCGGGGGAGGGGTATTAAGGTGATTTTTCGACGGATGGTGGGGTTCACCAGGAAACGTTTAGTGGCAGTTTCCATGCCTAGGTTGGGAATGAGTTTAATGTGTTCAGTTTTAGCTTTAAACATCCAAGTCCTAGGTTTGGCCAGATGAATCTAAGTTATTCTATATGAAAATGCAAATTTAAATACAGAAAATAGATTTAACAGAAAACACAGAGAGCAAACTAAGTGAAGAAATCCATACCTGGTCCCGGATGTCTGATGGAGATTCTAATTTTTGAAGCAGTCCAGATCATCTGGAATTTGACAGGATCGTCTCCGATCTGACAGGATCATCTGAGATCTGACGAATTCATAGAATTCGTCAGAGACCTGCAAACAGAGAAATAGATACAAAATGCCAGAAATACAACTATTCTGATAGAGGCAAATGATGTGAAATAACAATAAGAATGTTAACAAGATAATCCCAAATGGAAATATAAGTAAATTACGATTCTTTAATGACTAATCATGATCTTATTATGCAATTAAACTACATGGGTGAACTCCAAGATGCAAGATAATAGGAAATACTAATAAGATTGACTAAATGCAGAATAAAGTAGCAACAAAGTATAGGAAAAGCGCAAACTCTGGGCACTGATTGCCCCAATGCAGACTACAGTCGAAATCATCTCGGATTGATACGAAATCATCTCGAATTGGACAGGATCATCTGCGATGACCTGAGCTTGCTCCGGCTGAAGAATAACAAGGTTCCTACAACAAAATTTGGATAGGACAAGTGCAGATGGTAATTCAGGGTGTTCTAATGCGTGTAAAGGTCAAGTTATAGAAAATCCAGCCAGGGGAAAGTCAAGGGGGGTCCTAAGGTTTAAATAGACTTAGGAGGGAATATGGGAGGTTGGAGATCATCCTAATTTGGAAGATCTCCAATGGGGGAGGTCTCTAACGGTGCAGACGCGCTCTACCCGACTTAGAGACGCCGTTGAAACAGAAGCTAATTATGAAAAATCAGTTTTGGGACAAGATCGTCTGGACGTCCTAGTCCAGACGAAATCGTCCGATCTGAGGCGATATCGTCTGATCGGCGACGATATCGTCCAACGGTCACAACAAATCCTAAAAATGGCATGGGAAACGAGGAAACGGGTTAAACGGCGGTTTGGGAGCGGTTTTGGGGGTTGAATTTGAATTTGAATTATTACTAAGGTAATTTTGATTATTGCTAAGTTTTACTGTGCCAATTTTAGGGTGCTACAACATCACCTCCGGAGATCATGTTAAGAGCCTCTAGTGATTCATTGGTAAGTCCTCTTAAGAAGATGCTTTTGAGTGACTTATCAGATAGTCTCGCATGAGGAGATCATTGAAGATTAAAATTGAATCTCTCCTAGTACTCCTTGAGAGACTCATATTATTTCTATGTCATGCTTAGGACCTCATCCTTTGCTCTCCCAAAATCTTGGTATTGCTCTAAAAAGAGCCTCTTCATCTGGTCCCAAGTGGCAATGTGTTTGTCTCCCATATCGATGAACCATCACAGAGCTGCATCATCTAATGTAGAAGGAAAGGGTTTCAGCTTCTGCGTATCAGATTTGTAGTCCACAGACCTACATAAGACATCAAACTTAAATAAAAATAGGTTAGTGTCCTCAGTAGGGTATCCTCTAAAGGACGAAAGGTGAGCAGGGGATATTTTTTTCATTTTGGCATCTCCTACTCCTTCCTCTATCGAGAAACTAAATCCAGATGAGACTTCATCGTTATCAACCATTTTTTTAGGAAATGTGGTTTCAATGTAGTGCTTATGGCCTTACGGTCGTTTAAGACTTTCTGAGTCAAAGCTCTAAGGTTGTCTAGTGAGATCGTCCGATCTTCTACAGCCTTCCACAACAGGGCTTCCTCTAAGGGAGTCATATTAAATAGGGGATTTATGATGATTCGTTCTTCCCCACATTTATGGTATGAGGAGGCACTTTGCACAAAGTACGATTCCTCACTCCAATGGATTGCTAGTGGGTCGGGTGAGTCTAATTCAAATTTAGAATGCTCGACTGACTCTGGTTCTGATGGATTGGTTCTTATAAACCGACCGTCCAGTCCTCTTCTTATCGAAGAACTCATACAAGGTCATATGGAATGTTTCAGGGTATTGTAAATAATCGAATTGAGACGCTTCCCCGAAAACGGTGCCAAAATGTTGCGGGCCAAACAAGGTTAAATTTTTCCTACTTTTGTTACATGCTCGTGCATTTAATTATCAACCCAGGGAGATTCGTAAACTTGTGAAGGGTCTGAATAAGATTGCTTACAATACCACTTGATATGAATCCACTAATACTACTATTGGGGGGTGTTTTTCAAAATGGTTGTCAATCATTCATGCACTCCTCAATAATTTACGTAAGAAGAAAATAATTAAACCTACAGAAATGAAACATTCACACATTCCTAAAAATGAATCTACTACAAATAATGGGAACAGTAATGAGGTAAACGACCTTTCAAAAGCAATATACTAATCTAGAAAATAGGAAAAAAATGGGGAAGAAATAATGGCTTGGAGTGGGCCTAGGCTCCAGTAGCTTCCTCCCAACTGAACACACACTTAGAACTCTTAGAACTGTAATATATTTATCGAAGTGTTACAATATCTATCTATCTCTGTATCTCTATATGAATCTATATCAATCTATATATCTCTCAGAACGGTCTGCATGTGTTTATATAACACACCCGTAGAACTTATGTTACAAAGAGGTTACAACAGTCGATTCATCCCAGACTAAATTAAGATAGTTTGGTGAATGCAATCGACATTTGCTTAAAACTGACATTTGGTTCTAATGGCGGTGTGTTTGCTAATTGGTTCGTGCTTCACTTGGCATTAGTAAGACATTTTCATATGTTGGTGTGATCTCCAATTTAGCTCTACATGATGTAGAGTTGGAACTGCACCAACCGCTGCTATCCACATCATGCAAATCTGGTCAACGGGCGAAGAACAGAGGTGCCTTCCTTATGAGGAAGGTGCCTAAGTATATCGGGCACCTTCCCTATATGGAATATATCTTATTGCTATGGCACCTTCTTGGAAGAGGAAGGCACTTACCTTCTGTTGGCGCCTTCCTGTGGGAGGAAGGCGCTTACCTTCTAGTGGCACCTTCCTTATGGGAGGAAGGCACTCGCCTTCAATGAGGAAGACACTCACCTTCTATGAGGAAGGTGTGTCTTCTAGTGGCGCCTTCCTTATGGGAGGAAGGCACTTTTCCTATCGTGGTGCCTTCCCGTCGGTGCCTTCCTGATGAGAGGAATGATCTTCCTTCCCTTTGGTGCCTTCCTAGAGGAGGAAGGCACTTTTATTTCCTTGGCACCTTCCTAGAAGAGGAAGGTGCCTACTTTCTCTTGGCGCCTTCCTAGAATAGGAAGGCGCCTATGTTCTCTGCATTTACCCGCAAAGAAACAAAGTGCCAGGTCCATCAAAAAGACCTCGACTGATCCAAATATAACTAAACCAACTACAATTCCATAAAAAACACTGAAAACATACAAATTAGATAACACGCATAATTTCATCAAATATCTATATAATCATTTATAAAAGTATGCAATCCTTATTATACAGCCACATAATGATCAAGAAAATATGTACAAAATATGAGCATTTCTGGTGCTCATCACCTTTAATGATGAAATACAAAAAACATGTGGAGTTATTACAATTCCATTGCAGGTTGGTTCGATAACTTTGGATACGACCGTGTTTATTGTACATTGCCCTGCATCATACAATATACTTTTGGGTCACCCTTGGATCAATGCATTGCGAGGTGTACCCTCTACCTTACACCAATGTGTCAAATTTAAATTCAAGAATCAATTGGTAACCATTCATGGTGATCCTAGACCATTTGATATGTGCACTTTGGAAAAACCTATTGGGATTCAATTTTACCCCACATTATCTTCTACTCATCCTAATTCTACCTTTCCTTCTAAACGTGTGAAACTTACACCTAAGATATCGTCTCCTCCATCTACACCTATGACATCTCCATCTCCTCAGCCTTCTCCTAAGGAATCTCCACCAAAATCTACATCTAATACTAGTCCCATGATAACTCCTCTTTGTTTTACCCCTACACTATATGAATTCATAGTAATTCCACCTATTACAACCTCTATTCCATCCACATCTACCAAATTTGTTTTTTCTATATCTAAAGTCATGGAAGAGGCTCCTTCTACCTCATATGCTTTTTTTGATGAAATATTACCTGATTTGTCCAAAATCCTCATAACATCAGAAGAAACATCTTTTTCCATACAAGATTCCCTTGCCTTAAACAAATTACCACCGTCTCCTCGCACTTTGGGCTTTCCACAATCTATGGGAAGTATTTACCAAGTTGGGAGTTGTACCTTCATTTATAAGGGATATGATTGGGGTAGAATACCTAGAAATATTAAAACCAATTATGATGGATATGCTCAATGTTATTTTTTTGATAAATATATCAAAATTAAACCTATAATGTTTGAATTAGGATATGAAGGGAAAGGTTTGGGACCTTTCTAGAATGGCATGAAATAACCTTTTGAGGTCGAAGCATGGCCTACCCAATGCGGTATAGGCCTATTTTATAGTAAGTTTCAGCCATTTCCATTTGAGGATGATGATCACTTAATACCCTATCAAGATTATTTAGATGGAAAAGAGATCCTTAAGTCTATGGGTAAGTTATTTTCTTGTAATATGTTGTCTATAGCTTACCCCAAAATGATTGCTTAGTCGGACGAACAATTAGAGGGTGAAATTTTCCATGATATTTCCATTGGAGAATTATTGCATAATGGATTTTATTTTGATGGGTCTATACCACCTATAGCTCATCTTGAGGCCACAACTCCTCAAGAGGAATTACCTAAATTGACATTAGAAGAATTACAAGAACTGGGTGTGTCACCCGCCCCTCCTAATTTTGAAAGAGACTTACATATGGAAGTGTAAAGTGTCATAAAAGTTAAAATTGGAATAGAAGAGAATTCTCACATAGTCAACATTGGATCAGAATTAAATGAAGAAAAAAAAACAAACACACTGCATTTCTTATAGAATATAGTGATGTTTTTGATTGGACATACGTAGATATGCCTGGTTTAGACTCTTCTATAGTTATGAATCATCAAGTTGGGCTATATTTGGTATAGAACCATCAAAATAAAAACCATTCTGTAACAACTCTTCAACGAAGACATCATGGAAAATATCTCCTTCCAACTCCTCATCGGATTCAGCAATCAATTCAGGGTAAGCTATGGATAGCATGTTGCAGGTAAAGGGATTATTCTTTGAACACAATGAATCTTGTTTATCTAGATAATCTTGATAACATATGAGTTGATCATCATATTCAAAAGGGAAGGGTTGACCCTTACTAGGAAATAGGCCCACACCACATCGGGCGGGCCATGGCTCTACCTCAATAGGTTCTTTCATACCATTTTGGAAAGGTCCTAAGCCTTTCACTTTATAGCCCATTTTAAGCATTATGGGTTTAGCTTTAATATATTCATTAGCAAAATAACATCGGGCATATCCCTCATGATGAGTTTTGATATTCCTGGGTATTCTTCCCCAATCATATCCTTTATAAATAAAAGCACAACTCTCGACTTTGTAAGTACTTCCCATAGGTTGTGGGAGGCCCAAAGTATGAGGAGATGGTGGCAAGTTGTTTAAAAGAATTGAATCTTGCATAAAAGCATTTGTTTTTTCTGATATTAATATTGTGGATAAATCCGATAAAATTTCATCAGAAAGAGCATAAGATGTAGAAGGATCCTTCCCTATATCTTTGGATGTGGAAGGTATGATAGATGTTGATAATGTGGAAGTGTCAATAAATGGGTCTATAGGTTTTGAAATTATAGGGATAGAACATGAAGGATTGGTTGTGGATTGAAGATCTTTTTGAGGTTTTAGTGTGATTTGTTCAGAAGATGGTTGATTTAAATTTATAGGTGTAGTTGATGGAGTAGATGATGTTATGTGTGTTTTTTTCACATGTTTAGATGAAAAATAAGAATTAGGATGTGTGGATGACAGAGTGGGGCAAAATTGCACTCCAACGAGTTCTGCCAAAGCACACATATCAAAGGGTCTAGGGTCACCATGGATAGTGACCAACTGATTTTTAAATTCAAATTTAACACACTGATGTAAAGTGGAGGGAACCACTCACATCGCATTGATCCAAGGGCGACCTAAAAGTATATTGTACGATGCTGGGAAATGTATAATAAACACGGTTGTATCTAGGGTTCTAGGACCAACTTGCAAGGGTAAGGTAATGACTCCACATGTTTCTTGTGTCTCGTCATTGAAAGCTTTGATAATCATGTCAGTTTTCTTCATTTCATCACTTCGAAAGCCAAATATTTGGTAGAAGTCAAAAGTGCAAATGTTTAGAGATGAACCATTATCAATCAAAACTCTTTTAATAGCTACATCTCCAATTAAAGCAGTAATATATAAGGGGTTATCCTTATGTAAACTATGTTGTGGGATATCTTTAACTTGGAATTCAATACAATCAACTTATCTAGTGATGATAGTATTGGACATGGCTTCGGGTTGAATATTTTGAGGTACCATAATTTGGCTTAATGTAAGCATTAACTCATCCCTATGGGTAGGAGAAGATCTTAACAAGTCCAAAAGGGAAATTCTGGCTGTAGTATTGGATAATTGTTCATTAATATTGTAAGGAGGTTTTGGTTGAACATTATACATATGATTCCCTTTATTGGGATTTTTCAAAATAAATGGAGCTAATCCATCATTCTGAGTTTGATCTTGTTGAGATTTGTGAGCCTGTTGTCTGGTAACAGCTCCGATGGTACCCACAATGTTATATTGAAGACGCTGAACTGGTCTTGGTTGAGTATTTATGGCTTGTTCATTAGGAAGGAACTGATTAGAAGAGGGTCGCGTAGTAACTCTTATAGGAAATGGTTCTTCTGGAACCATAGCATCTGTGATGGGTTGAATAGGATCTGATTTGTTTTCAGAACTATTCGATTGATTTGAGGTGATGTCTATTTCACTTTCAATATCTGATTCTACATCACTAGGATCGGGAGTTTGAATATTATGTAGGGGCTTGGTCGTGACCAGGGATAAGGTTGTGCCAAATATTTGAGGATCCTGAACAGATAATTGTCCTCTAATAGTCCCTACATATCGGGTAGGAGGGGGAACATTATGATGTTCGATTTGATTGGACACTTCTTTACTTTGGTAAAGGATGTTGAAATATATCCAATGATTGATTAGCATTTTGATTTTGATTTTGGGGAATGATATTTTGAGCATTATTAGGAGCATTTTGTTTAGGTTGGAATGCTTGCACCTCCATTTCATTATTATCAATCAGATCTTGTATTTTATGTTTCAATATTTTACAAGATTTTGTAGCATGTCCAGGTCCTCTATGAAAATCACAATGTAAATCAGCTCTATATCCGGGTATAGTTGGATCAAGTTCCCGGATAGTTGGTAATTGAATCAAGCCTCATGCTAATAATTGAGGAAGAATGGTTGATAAAGGTTGCTTCAATATAGTAAATGCTCGAGGAGGTTTATCAGGAGGTTTTAATATAAATTTTTATGTTGTCTTCGTTGTATTGATATTAGCAATGTTTCTACTATCAGTGACTCCGTCACCTACAACTTGTTTGTTTTTATATTGATTTCTGGATGTTTTCTCATCATCTTTCTTTTTGAGCTGACATCTTCTAATGAGAGCATCTTCTACCCTTCGAGCTAAGTCTATAGCTTGATCGAAGGTAGTTAAGGTGGTAGTTGATAACTCATAAGATATTTGTTCTTGTAAATTATTAATAAAAATGTCCAACATTTCCCTATAAGGTAGCACAAAGTGCAGTTTTCCTATCAACTGCCTCCATCTAGCTAAGAAATCAGCAAAACATTCCTCTTTGTCTTGTTTTAAGTTGTACAAATCTTTAATGGTGATATGCCTCTCGATGTAGGCACTAAATTGATGGACAAAATATTCAGTTGTTTCTTCAAAATTTCCCAAAGAATGAGTGGGCAATTGATAGTACCACTCTAATGCCATTCCTCCTAAGCTTTTCGGGAACATTTTTAGTAATAGCAAGTCATCATGCGATATATCATGACATGCTATCCTAAACATGCGAAGATGCTCTATGGGATCTTCAGTTCCTTTATATATAGGCAGGACGGGCATGGTTAAGTGTTTAGGGTATGGTTGTGCTACAACTATGGGATCCAGAGTTGACTACATATCTCTCAATAATTGTACAAGGGACGGTAGGGATCTATCTGGTCCATGCGTGAAGCTAACTGTTTCACCATGGCTTCTAGATTACTGGTTTGCCCACCATATTGTTTCGGTAGGGCATTAATGTGGGATTTGTGAGCATATGATGGAGGGACATGGAGATTAGATGCTATATTGCTATTGTGTAAATTGTTGGTAGGAATGGTGTTATGAAGAAATTTTGAAGTTGTATTATGTTGTATGCCCGATTGTTGAAAATTGGTGTTTGGCTTCATTTTAGGTTTTTGTCTACTTGAAGCATATTGATCAATAGTTTGGCAAAGTAAAGCAGTGAAGGAAGGTTTATTTTGTGTGGGAATGATTTTAGGCTCAATAACAGGTTCCTTAGGGGGTTGGGTAACCTGTTGTTTTGGCATGTTCTGAATCATAGTGACCATCTCTATTGGATGGTCCAACTTTATCACTTTCTTGATCAATGAAAGACAAGGGATTAGTGTGTATGTCAAACATATGTTCCATGGTTGCTTGAGTGTCACTAATTTGCCCTTTATCAATACGAACTGCCATATTAAGAGCACCAATGTTATTATTGAAAAATTTCTAGAAATGATCTAAGTTATCAAAAGCAATAGTTCCATCTGGAACTATTCTAGGGGATGAGGATCTTTCCTCTTTAAGTTTTTCTTGTTGTTCATTTTCTTTAGCCAGGTCATCTTCTGGATGTTCTAGAGTTTCTCCTCCCGAAATTGATTCCTCAGGAAGGAAATTTGGGTTTTTTGTTTTGTCTTCTAACCAATCTTCTTCTTCTTATTCAGTTTGTTTACCATTCCTAAGTTTAGGCATTGTGCTTAAATTTAGATTTAAGAAAATATAAATATATATATATATATATATATATATATATATATATATATATATATATATATATATATATATATATATATATATATATATATATATATATGCAACAAGCTTAAGAGGTATATATTTTAATTATATACCTACTATAGTGTTTGAAATAAAATGTTTTTGGTTTTTGTTATGTTTTGGTTTTTTTTTTTTCGTAACAATATTATAAAGACAACAAACAACACACTAAATGCAAGAAATAATAATAATGAAAGCAATGATCTAGTTTTCTATAAACAATTTATAAATATCATTAATGGGCTCGAGTTCTTCAGGGGTCATGAAGTGTTCTTCTTCAAATTGAAAATTTTCTTTTAAGAATTTGACAAAAAGTGCTATAGTGATATTATTTTTCTCAGATTCTGGTTGGTAGAAATAAAGTTCGTGGCAATATTATTGATATAACACAGCCCTAGGAACTCTATTCCATCTTTCCCTATCCGTAAGAATGACGTCTTGATCTTCTACATGACTTAGGAATTGGTGTATAACAACTGCGTTCTCGAGGTATTCCTCGAAGGTGAACAATTTTGAAGACACAAGAGCTCTCCTATAAGCTAACCACCTATGGCAGGCTCTCTAAAGTTCATGATAAACAATGAGTTGATGAGGATCCAGGATCCTATCTAGGGCAAGCCTCTTGATTTTTCTAATTTTGGTTGATCTAGATGAAATGACACCTAGCCTCCTATCAAGTTCTTTCCACAGAAGTTGGTTTCTATCTGTTTCAGGCACACTAAGCACAAAATTAACTTTATGGCTGCTAATTGGTTTTCAAGATTTATAGTAACTACTAATATTTTCTTAGGAGCTACCATCTAGACATGATATGCAACTTAGTATTTTTCTAATGATTTGAAATGCATCTATGTTTTTTTTTTTTTTTTCAAAAGGTTTTAGTTTCATGTCGGGTTCACCAAAATGTATCGCTCCAAATTTTTTGCATCCTTACCTTCAGGCTAAAGGATCCACACCCAAAAGGAGGATGGGAAAAGGATGGGACAATACCTCATACTGAGAGGCCTTTGAAAGGTCCCGCCTCTCGGGGGAGGTGTATTAAGGTGATTTTTTGACGGATGGTGGGGTTCACCAGGAAACGTTTAGTGGTAGTTTCCACGCCTAGGTTGGGAATGAGTTTAATGTGTTCAGTTTTAGCTTTAAACATCCAAGTCCTAGGTTTGGCCACATGAATCTAAGTTATTCTATATGAAAATGCAAATTTAAATACAGAAAAAATATTTAACAGAAAACATAGAGAGCAAACTAAGTGAAGAAATCCATACCTGGTCCCGGATGTCTAATGGAGATTATGATTTTTGAAGCAGTCCAGATCATCTGGAATTTGACAGGATCGTCTCTGATTTGACAGGATCATCTGAGATCTGATGAATTCATCCGAATAATTCGTCAGAGACCTGCAAACAGAGAAATAGATACAAAATGCCAGAAATACAACTATTCTGATAGAGGCAAATGATGTGAAATAACAATAAGAATGTTAACAAGATAATCCCAAATGGAAATATAAGTAAATTACGATTCTTTGATGACTAATCATGATCTTATTGTGCAATTAAACTACATGGGTGAACTCCAAGATGCAATATAACAGTAAATACTAATAAAATTGACTAAATGCATAATAAAGTAGCAGCAAAGTATAAGAAAAGCGCAAACTCTGGGCACTGATTGCCCCAATGCAGACTGCAGTAGAAATCATCTCAGATACGAAATCGTCTCAAATTGGAAAGGATCGTCTACGATGACCTGAGCTTGCTCCGATTGAAGAATGACAAGGTTCCTACAACAAAAATTGGATAGGACAAGTGTAGATGGTAATTCAGGGTGTTATAATGTGTGTAAAGGTCAAGTTATAGAAAATCCAGCCAGGGGAAAGTCAAGGGGGGGTCCTAAGGTTTAAATAGACTTAGGAGGAAATATGGGAGGTTGGAGATCATCCTATTTTGGGAGATCTCCAATGGTGGAGGTCTCTAACGATGCAGACACGTCTCTGCCCGAGTTAGAGAAACTGTTGAAACATAAGTTAATTTTGAAAAATCAGTTTTGGGACAATATCGTCTGGACGTCATAGTCCAGACGAAATCATCCGATCTGAGGTGATATCATCTGATCGGGGATGATATCGTCCAACGGTCACAACAAATCCTAAAAATGGCACAAGAAACGAGGAAACAGGTTAAACGATAGTTTGGGAGCGATTTTGGGGGTTGAATTTGAATTTGAATTATTACTAAGGTAATTTTTATTATTGCTAAGTTTTACTGTGCCAATTTTAGGGTGCTACAACATCACCTCCGGAGATCATGTTAAGAGCCTCCAGTGATTCATTGGTAAGTCCTCTTAAGAAGATGCTTTTGAGGGACTTATCAGATAGTCTCGCATGAGGAGATCATTGAAGATTAAAGTTGAAACTCTCCTAGTACTCCCTGAGAGACTCATATTCTTTCTATGTCATGCTTAGGACCTCATCCTTTGCTCTCCCAAAATATTGGTATTGCTATAAAAAGAGCCTCTTCATCTGGTCCCAAGTGGCAATGTGTTTGTCTGCCATACCGATGAACCATCGCAGAGCTGCATCATCTAATGTAGAAGAAAATGGTTTCAGCTTCTGCGTATCAGATTTGTAGTCCACAGACCTACATAAGACATCAAACTTAAATAAAAATAGGTCAGGGTCCTCAGTCGGGTGTCCTCCGAAGGACGAAAGGTGAGCAGGGGATATTTTTTTCATTTTGGCATCTCCTACTCCTTCCTCTATCGAGAAACTAAATCCAGATGAGACTTCATCGTTATCAACCATTTTTTTAGGAAATGTGGTTTCTAATGTAGTGCTTATGGCCTTACGGTCGTTTAAGACTTTCTGAGTCAAAGCTCTAAGGTTGTCTAGTGAGATCGTCCGATCTTCTACAGCCTTCCACAACAGGGCTTCCTATAAGGGAGTCATATTAATTGGGGGATTTACGATGATTCGTTCTTCCCCACATTTATGGTATGAGGAGGCACTTTGCACAAAGTACGATTCCTCACTCCAATGGATTTCTGGTGGGTCGGGTGAGTCTAATTCAAATTTAGAATGCTCGACTGACTCTAGTTCTGATGGATTGGTTCTTATAAACCGATCGTCCAGTCCTCTTCTTCTCGAAGAACTCATACAAGGTCATATGGAAGGTTTCAGGGTATTGCAAATAATCTAATTGAGACGCTTCCTCGGCAACGGTGCCAAAATGTTGCGGGCCAAACAAGGTTAACTTTTTCCTACTTTTGTCACATGCCCGTGCATTTAATTATCAACCTAGGGAGCTTCGTAAACTTGTGAAGGGTCTGAATAATATTGCTTACAATACCACTTGAGATGAATCCACTAATCCTACTATTGGGGGGTGTTTTTCAAAATGGTTGTCAATCATTCATGCACTCCTCAATAATTTACGTAAGAAGAAAATAATTAAACCTACAGAAATGAAACATTCACACATTCCTGAAAATGAATCTACTGCAAATAATGGGAATAGTAATGAGGTAAACGACCTTTCAAAAGCAATATACTAATCTAGAAAATAGGAAAAAAGTGGGGAAGAAATAATGGCTTGGAGTGGGCCCAGGCTCCAGTAGCTTCCTCCCAACTGAACACATGCTTAGAACTCTTAGAACTGTAATATATTTATCGAAGTGTTACAATCTCTATCTATATTTGTATCTCTATATGAATCTATATCAATCTATATATCTCTCAGAATGGTCTGCACATGTCTATATAACACACCCGTAGAACTTATGTTACAAAGAGGTTACAATAGTCAATTCATCCCAGACTAAATTAAGATAGTTTGGTGAATGCAATCGACGTCTGCTTAAAACTGACATTTGGTTCTAATGGCGACGTGTTCGCTAATTGGTTCATGCTTTGCTTGGCATTGGTAAAAAAATTTCATATGTTGGTGCGATCTCCAATTTAGCTCTACATGACGTAGAGTTGGAACTGCACCATCTGTTGCTGTCCACGTCATGCAAATCTGGTCAATGAGTGAAGAACAGAGGCGCCTTCCTTATGAGGAATGCGCCTAAGTATATCAGGCACCTTCCCTATACGAAATATATCTTATTGCTATGGAACCTTCTTGGAATAGGAAGGCGCTTACCTTCTGTTGGTGCCTTCCTGTGGGAGGAAGGCGCTTACCTTCTAGTGGCACCTTCCTTATGGGAGGAAGGCACTCGCCTTCAATGAGGAAGGCACTCACCTTCTGTGAGGAAGGTGTGTCTTCTAGTGGCACCTTCCTTATGGGAGGAAGGCACTTTTCCTATCGTGGTGCCTTCCCTTCAGTGCCTTCCTGATGAGAGGAATGAGTTTCCTTCCCTTTGGCGCCTTCCTAGAGGAGGAAGGCACTTTTCTTTCCTTGGCACCTTCCTAGAAGAGGAAGGCGCCTACTTTCTCTTGGTGCCTTCCTAGAAGAGGAAGGCGCATATGTTCTCTGCATTGACCCCCATAGAAACAAAGTGCCAGGTCCATCAAAAAGACCTCGACTGATCCAAATATAACTAAACCAACTACAATTCCACAAAACACACTGAAAACATACAAATTAGATAACATGCATAATTTCATAAAATATCTATATAATCATTTATAAAAGTATGCAATCCTTATTATACAGCCACATAATGATCAAGAAAATATGTACAAAATATGAGCATTTCTGGTGCTCATCACCTTTAATGATGAAATACAAAAAACATGTGGAGTTATTACAATTCCATTGCAGGTTGGTTCGATAACTTTGGATACGACCATGTTTATTGTACATTGCCTTGCATCATACAATATACTTTTGGGTCACCCTTGGATCAATGCATTGCGAGGTGTACCCTCTACCTTACACCAATGTGTCAAATTTAAATTCAAGAATCAATTGGTCACCATTCATGGTGATCCTAGACCATTTGATATGTGCACTTTGGCAAAACCTATTGGGATTCAATTTTACCCCACATTATCTTCTACTCATCCTAATTCTGCATTTCCTTCTAAACATGTGAAACTTACACCTAAGATATCGTCTCCTCCATCTACACCTATGACATCTCCATCTCCTCAGCCTTCTCCTAAGGAATCTCCACCAAAATCTACATCTAATACTAGTCCCATGATAACTCCTCTTTGTTTTACCCCTACACTATATGAATTCATAGTAATTCCACCTATTACAACCTCTATTCCATCCACATCTACCAAATTGTTTTTTCTACATCTAAAGTCATGGAAGAGGCTCCTTCTACCTCATATGCTTTGTTTGATGAAATATTACCTGATTTGTCCAAAATCCTCATAACATCAGAAGAAACATCTTTTTCCATACAAGATTCCCTTGCCTTAAACAAATTACCACCGTCTCCTTGCACTTTGGGCTTTCCACAATCTATGGGAAGTATTTACCAAGTTGGGAGTTGTACCTTCATTTATAAGGGATATGATTGGGGTAGAATACCTAGAAATATTAAAACCAATTATGATGGATATGCTCAATGTTATTTTTTTGATAAATATATCAAAGCTAAACCTATAATGCTTAAATTAGGATATGAAGGGAAAGGTTTGGGACCTTTCTAGAATGGCATGAAATAACCTTTTGAGGTCGAAGCATGGCCTACCCAATGCGGTATAGGCCTATTTTATAGTAAGTTTCAGCCATTTCCATTTGAGGATGATGATCACTTAATAACCTATCAAGATTATTTAGATGGAAAAGAGATCCTTAAGTCTATGGGTAAGTTATTTTCTTGTAATATGCTGTCTATAGCTTACCCTAAAATGATTGCTGAGTCGGACGAACAATTAGAGGGTGACATTTTCCATGATATTTCCATTGGAGAATTATTGCATAATGGCTTTTATTTTGATGGTTCTATACCACCTATAGCTCATATTGAGGCCACAACTCCTCAAGAGGAATTACCTAAATTGACATTAGAAGAATTACAAGAACTGGGTGTGTCACCCGCCCCTCCTAATTTTGAAAGAGACTTACATATGGAAGTTTAAAGTGTCATAAAAGCTAAAATTGGAATAGAAGAGAATTCTCACATAGTCAACATTGGATCAGAATTAAATGAAGAAAAACAAAACAAATACACTGCATTTCTTACATAATATAGTGATCTTTTTGATTGGACATATGCAAATATGCCTGGTTTAGACTCTTCTATAGTTATGCATCATCTAGTAGTACGTCTGGATGCGAAACTAGTTAAACAAAAACTTATAAAATTACATCCTAAGGTTGCCCTACTAGTCAAAGGTGAGTTAGAAAAACTCCTAAATGTTATATTCATTCAAGCCATTAATTATGCTGATTGGATTTCTAATGTTGTCCCTACAACTAAAAAAGAAGTAACCAAGATTAGGGTTTGTGCAGACTTTAGAGACATCAACGTTGCATGTCCTAAATATGATTTCCCTCTTCCTAATATGGATCATATCATTGATTTTACTGCTGGAAGTGGGATTCTATCCCTTATGGATGGATTCTCAGGTTATAATCAGATCAGGATAGCTCCTAAAGACCAAGCTAAAACAAATTTTATCACCCCTTGGGGAACCTTTTGTTGTAAAGTAATGCTATTCGGATTAAAGAATGCAGGTGCAACCTATCAATGAGCTATGACTTACATTTTTCATGATATAATGTATGATATTTTGCATGATTATGTGGATGATATTATAGCCCGTTATGATGAAGAAGATGAACATCTAGATGATTTGAGAAAAGTATTTGATTGGTTAAGAGAATATCATATCCGTTTAAACCCAACAAAATGTATATTTGGAGTTAAGTCAAGAAAATTGTTGGGGGTTATTGTTTCTTTACATGGCATAGAAATTGACCCTCTTAAAATTTAGGCTATCATTGATATGCCAACTCCTAAAAATATATCTGAATTATGAAGTTCACAAGGTAAACTTCATGCTATTCATCATTTCATTGATAAGCTGGCAGAAAAAAATAGACCTTTTCTCAAATTGCTTAAGAAAAATACCCTCTTTCAATGGTTTGATGAATGTAAAGAAGTATTTGAAAAAATAAAATAATATCTTTTAAGTCCTCCTGTGCTTGCACCTCCTAAAACTGATCGTCCTTTCATCTTGTATATTTCTACTTTAGAATTTGCCTTAGGAGCTATGTTAGCTCAACTTGATAATGAGAAGAAAGAATGAGCAAATTATTATATTAGCAGAACATTAATAAGTTGCGAAACTCATTATACATCACTACAAAAGTTATGTTTGGCAGTTGTATTTTCTATGCAAAAATTGTGCCATTATATGCTTATTCAAAAGACATATGTCATTGCCAAATCTGATCCCGTGAGGTATCTCATAAGCCAACCTTATCTATACGGTCGCACAACTAAGTGGGTTCTTGATCTGAGTGAGTTTGACCTCACATTCATAGGTCAAAAATATGTTAAGGGTCAAATCATAGCAGACCAATTAGTTGTTACACCTTTAGAAGCCACTCATACCCTCATCATTGAGTTTCCCGATGAATGCCTCAACCTAGAGGAGGATCATTCGGAACAATGGTCTTTATATTTTTATGGAGACCGATGCATGAGTGGGGCTGGTGCAGGTATTATTTTAATATCCCCTCAAAAGCACCTTATACCATTATCTTTTAAATTAAAATTTGCTTGCACAAATAATACTGCCAAATATGAGGCTCTAATCCTTGGATTACGAGCCACTTTAGCATTGAAAATTAAAGACTTATTATTTTTTGGTGATTCTCAATTAATTTTTTTTTTTTGGTAATTAAGGTACAATTTCATTACATCCGGGTTTTCCAGGTTGACCCAAAACCTTTTACAAAAATTAGCACTATGCTATTACGGATCAAAACATCAATAGGTACAGTCTGTCCTTTGCTACTAGTACCCTTATGAGGCGACCCTGCCAAGAAAGAGCACAACCCCTTACACATATTTAACAAACACATTAGAACATAGGCAGCGGCCCACCGCATTGCTTTCTTGCTGCCCCAGGTGTGAAAGTGCAACCTGTCACGAAATCACGACATCCTTAAGTCTTCTCCTTCATTTTCTCTAGAGAGTCACGAAATGATGACATATTGTGAAAATGAGACATGTCCTGAAATCATGAAATTTTGCCTTCATTCTGCTCCTTTGCCGCTATAAGTCATGAAAATGCAACATGTCACAAAAATGAGCCATGTCGCGAAATCGCGACATTCGTCTCCCATTTTGCACTCTTTCTGCTTCCAGCCACAAAAATGCAACATGTCATGAAATCGCGACGTCCTTAATTTGTTTCCATATTTTACTTTGGATAGTCATGAAAATGCAGGAAGACTCAAGGACGACGCGATTTCGTGACTTGTCGATTCTTCGCGGTTGGAAGCGACAAGAGAAAAAAATGGGAAATGAATGTTGTGATTTCATGACATGTCTCAGTTTTGTGATAGGCAGTGGCAAAGGAGTGGAACGAAGGTAGATTGTCATGATTTCATGACAAGTCTCATTGTTACGACATGTCACATTTTTGTGACTATTCAGATCAAATGAAGGAAAAGACTTAAGGACATTGCGATTTTGCAACATGTCGCACTTTCATGGATGGAAGCGACAAGAGTGCAAAATGGGATATGAATGTCATGATTTCGTGACATGTCTCATTGACGTGACATGTCACATTTTTGCGAAATGCAGTGGCAAAGGAGCAGAACGAAGGCAGAATGTCGCGATTTCACGACATGTCTCTTTTTCGTGATAGGTGATTCTTAATTAATAATAAATCACATTAATTATGTTTATCAGACCCGAGATGATAAATTTCATCCATATAAATCCTATGTATTATATTTTATGTCCTTGTTTGATAAGGTCACCTTAGAAGCTATTCCTAGAACTGATAACTGTGATGCTGATGCTATGGTTGCAACCACCTCCTTATTACCCTTGGAGTTGGATGACGATTATGCTACCATCATTATTCGTCGACTCCAGGAACCTACTTCTGCAAAATCCTAGCCATTGGATATATTTCTAATCAAAAAAATTACTCTTGAACCATGGTACATTGACATCCTTAATTTTCTCTAGATGGGAACTTTCCCTGAAACCTTCAATAGAAACCAACGTCGGTTATTACGTAAGTGAGCAATTCACTTTGTAATAGTTGAAAATACTTTGTATAGGAGATCCTTTGAAGGTATCTTATTACGATGTTAAATCTAGATGAATCTTGAAGAGCTTTAAGTGAAGCCCATGACGAATCTTGTGGAGGACACTTTAGTGGTAGTGCCATAACTAAGAAACTCCTTAGAATAGGATATTTTTGGCCTACCATGGAAAAGGATGCACATGATTACGTGTGCCATTGCGACAAGTACCAGAAGCATGCTAACGTTGTCCACACTCCTGCTTAAGAACTCCAAGCTATTTCATCTCCTTTTCCCTTCTCTAAATGGGGTTTAGAAATCATTGGAAAAATCAATCCTATATCATCTGATGGTCACAAGTTCATCATAACAGGAACTGAATACTTCACAAAGTGGGTAGAAGCTATGCATTTAGCTTCTTGCACGGGAACCCAAGTTTCAAAATTTATTTTCAATCAAATCATTTGTAGGTTTGGTATTCCTTAAAATCTCATCTCAGATAATGGAACTTGTTTAAAAAATAAAAATGTTAAAAAATTATGTCAAAAATATAAAATTCAACATCGTTGGTCCACTCCCTATTATCCTCAGAGTAATGACCAAGCTGAAGCATAAAATAAAACCTTAATTAAAATTCTCAAAATATTAGTTAACAAATCAGGCCGTGACTAGCATATGCAATTATATCCTGCCTTTTGGGCTTATCGCACTAGTGTTCATACTCCCACAGGTGATTCACCTTTTGTTTTGGTTTATGGTGATGAAGCTGTCTTTCCTTTCGAGCTAGAAGTTCCTTCTTTGGCTCTGCTACTTCAAGATACTAAAGTAGGATATGAATATCATGATGGCATATTTAGTCAGTTGGAGCTTCTAGACAAGAAGAGCATCAATGCTCTGGAACATCTTTGTGCCTATAAAAACAAGCTCAAAAGAGCATATTCAAAGAAAGTGCATAACCGATCTTTTGAAGTCGATGATTTAGTCTTAAAAGAAAATCAAAAGAATATTAATGTAACTAAAGATAATAAAGGCAAATTTCAGCCCAATTTTCTTGGACCATACATCATCACTGCTAAATTTGGACCGGGTGCATATCGATTGGAAACCTTGGATGGAAAATATCTCAAGGAACCCATGAACATTATACATCTTAAATGATATTATGCTTAAAATCAAAATGAATCATTATTGTACATAATTGTATATGTTTTCTCATTTTAGCGATTCATATAAAAACTTCAAAACCATCAAAAATATTTACATTGCATAGCTTTTCTCATTTCAAGCAATTTACATAATAATTCAAAATCAAACAAAAAAAAGAAATCATTAAAACTATCAAAAACATGTTCATTTATATTACCAAAGTTGAAATTTTGCAGTTATATTTTCCTTTGTCTTGGATGAATTTAAAATTTATCTTGGACCATGCACTTTAAATCCACATGAATAAATATTTTTTATCTTAGCATTATGACTATAAATCTCTCTTATATCGAAGCACTATTGCAATAACTAATATTTTGAGTTTTGGGAACTGATCTCGTTATTTATTTGAATCAAATCCACTTTTACATAGTAAAATTATTTGTTGAAAATTCGAAAAACAATACTACGCAGTAGTTGTGGTCTCTTAAGTGAAAATTTTCCCCTGCTATCCTATCATGCACACAGTCTAGAATCTTTGAGAATTGGAAAAAGGATAAGCTCACCCCTACCCAAAATAAAAATCCCTTGCTCCAAATATAAGCTAAGCAAGTATCCCTAGAATAGAAAGAAAAAAAAGAAGCAATGTTCAAAATACAAAAATAAATCCAAGCAATATCCAAGAAATATCAAATATCAAAGTCAAAAATCTATAAAAATCATAAAAAAACAAGAAAAACTAAAAATAAAAGCAATAAAAATCACCCCCTACCCTTTGAAAAGAAAAAAGGGTGAATGAGCTTGAATCCCTGGAATTCTCAATTATTCGAAAACTATGAGGTAAACCCCATAACAGGTGATTTGTGCCCAACTTGCTTGGCCTTGGGTAACTCCTTTTCGCGTGGTGACACGTCTGTCACATTAGAAACCTTATTTTGTACACAACTATGTCAGCTTGTGGATTAGCTAACTTTTGATGACCTAACTTACATATTAGTTTGGTACGGTTACATGCACAAAAATCATGGTTAATGAATCTTCAATCGCACACACATCGGTTCATTCAAATTGCTTGCATCAATATACCTTACTCAAAATTGGTAAATGAACACTACAAAGCACACACAGTTGATCTTTGGGAGATTTTGTGTCATTATGTTAAATTGAAATGGGTAATGAACTCACATTTGCACACACTGGTTCTAGATAAATTTAAATTTCTCTTTGAAATAAATTAAAATATGATTTTGAAATTTCTAAAAAAAAAAAAAAGGTATCCATTATTTTTTGCAAAATAGTTATTGCTTACAAAAACATTGACTTTATTATTATGGCATCATTTTCAAGAAATTATAAATTCAAAATTTTCATACTTGCAAATTTTGCCCACTGTAAGTCAATTTCACGATATCTTAAACTTTAATTTTATTTTTTATCAAAATATTTCAAAATCTTGCAATAAAATCTTACAATCAAAATCTTTACTTTCGCGATGATGGTATAATTTCTAACCAATTTGGAATTTTATGCCTAGCGCAAGCCATATTTATACCCATCGTAAAAATTATCAAATAAAACATCATATTTTCTTCCATCATGATTTTTCGCGATGATGGTATAATTCCGCACTTTGGAATTCTATGCCTAGCGCAAGTCATAATTTTAATTTTTGTGTGTCCACAAGCGTTTTTTATAAAATTATAAAAATATGTGACTTAATTATTCTTTACAAACACATGCTTCATCGAAAAATGAAATTTTCACACCATTTTATCATTTCAATTTTTGATTCCTAAGTACACATTAAATTGCCCATCACACTTAGGAATTATATACTTACACACAAATCGGAAGCACAAAGTTGAGGATTGAAGAGGCCTCATGTTTTCAACACATTGTCCCAGTCAGAGCCTATGTTGGAGCCAAATTTGACTCAAAATTTGAACCCTTAAATTTAAATTTTTTGGAGATAAGATAGACTTGCTTGTGCTAGTAGAAGGGAGACGTTTTTCGCAGGACTACCCAAACTACCGAACTCAGTTTGGTCATATATCACTCATCCGGACTCGGATTGAGCTGAAATTTTGTGGGTAGATGCCTGAAAAACCCTAGAACGTCTCCACAAATTTTCATATCATTTGGAGCAACACATATCCTAGCGCATCCCTATGTGTGAACGACATATTTGGCAAGTGCCTATGCAAGGGTTTCATCTGGGTTGAGTGCAAGCAGCTCCAGAGGTTGGTTTTTAGGGCCTTCGGGACCTAGAGGCCAATATTTTTATGGTTTATTCTCAATATTTTAGCAGGAAATGTTGTAGGGGATACAAGATGGGTTAGAAATTTGTCTTTAAACAGATCATACTATGAACTTGAGTGACAACGACTTCCAATTTGTTGCACAAAAGAAAAGTGAAAACCATACCTTTCCACGGTGTCTAGGGCAAGGATTAAAGAGATAACGAAACAAGTTTCAAGCAGTTGATCAAAAAATGGCTTAGATCTCAAATGAATTTGGTGCTAAGGTGCACCCACAAAATAATTCTACTGTGAAAACCCCTATCAAGGGTAAGAATTTTGAAGACTCAGTCCCAAAAATTAATTTTAGGGATACCCTTTGTGGTGGACAGCCTCAACCCAATGCTAATATCAATATTAGGGCTTCCCATAAACCTCTAAGAATACCTAAGATTGATCTTAGGAAAATGGAGTCAGGATGTATTAAAGCAGCTGATGGAACTCCTATTGTTAAGTTTGATATGGATAACATTCAGACTGGCATTGAAGATTTGGAAAAAAGAGGACTAATTTGTCGGTTCATTGGTTTTCGTCCGAGTCTATTTGCTTTCAAATTTTGGGCTGTAAAAAGTTGGAAAACTAAATGTGAGTTACAAATCTCTATTTATCCAAATGGTTATTTTCTTGTTTTATTTGCTAATAATGAAGATAGAGAGAAAAATTTTCAAGGGGGTCCTTGGTTTTTTGGAAGGGCAGGGCTTTTCATGAAGCCCTGGCATACTAAATTTAAATTTGAAGAAGAGATGCCTTCTATTGCTCCCGTGTGGGTTAGACTCTTTGGCCTCCCTATTGAATTTTGGAATCCTACTATTTTTTCTTCAATTGGAAACTCTTTAGGAACTTTTATGATGACTGCTGATTGTACTAAAAATTTTGAACATATTATTTATGCTCGGATTTGTGCTTTAATGGATTTTGACAAACCCCTACCTAAAAATATCACATTACAATTTGGGGAAGAAACTTGGGAGCAAGTAGTGGACTATGAGAACATTCCTTTTCGTTGTAGAATTTGCCATGAATATGGTCATTTGGCCAGTGCTTGCCCAAATAAAATTCTTGATCAAAAGAAAGAAGATATAAACTTAGCAGGTTTCCAAATACCTAAGAGGAAGAACACTCATAAAAAACCAGTTATGAAGGATCAATCAAAGTCATCTGCTAATATGTTTGAAATCCTTTCCACAAATGATGTCCCAAGTGAGGAAGAGGAAAAAATGGAAACTAAAATCTTAGAAACACAATTTAAATATGAAGGGAAGAACTCAGAGACAACCCAACAAATCAAAGGTTTTCAACAGAAAAAAAGGAGAAAATTTACATAAGAAAAACAATATTTCAAATGTCAAAACTTCAAATAATGTAGGTCCCAATATAGACTCTATTGAACCATCTAGTAAAATTTTGGCTGTGTACGAGCATTCTTCAAGGTTAGAACCCATCTCAGATTCAATTGGAATAAGTCAAGAAACGAGGGAAAAAAAATTGAAGATGGATTCTAATAAAAAAGTAGGTCGCAAGACCAATCAATATCATATGGTAAAAGAAGGTGAAAAGCTTGTAGAGGAAGGTAATATTAATGCCCTTCCCAACTTTTTAGCCTTGGTATTAATGAAGATCATCACTTGGAATATTAGAGGACTCAAAGTGTTAGGATCTCATCCTAACCCTTAATGTAATAACTTCCCTGATGTAATAATTCCTAGTGAACATGGGTAGTACCCATGATTAATATTTTGTAATGTTCTAAGTTTTAGCTTAGGTAGTGCCTATGAAAAATGGCACCCTTTTTATGTAACACATGGTAGATAGGTGGCATTGTGCATGTAATTCATGTGGCATTATGCATGTAATTCGAGTGGCATTGTGCATGTAATTCAAAGTGGCACTATGCATGTAATTCGGGTGGCATTATGCATGTAATCTAGGTGGCATTTTTCATGTAAGCCAACCTTGGAAGGAAACTCCTTAAATACCCAAAAAGGCACCAATGTAACCATATTTTTGCAAATTAATGAAGTATTGAAGGAGGTTTCCCCCTCGAAGAGGCCTGTGATTCTGTATTATTGTGAGATTGTTCTTTATGCAAATTTCTGTTATATTAATATGATGTTTATGTGAGTTTATTTCCAAGCAATTGTGTGAGAGTGTGTTATTTGAGTTTATTTTATAGCAGGATCTTAACAAGTGGTATCAAAGCGCTTTCCAGGGCCAAGTTCTGCTACAACTGCAACGATTCTTGCCATCCAATCCACCTGTTAGGTATAAATTTTGTGTGTTTTTCCCATTTTTGTTTTTCCTTATTAAAAAAAAAAAAAAAATCCAAAAAAAATACAGTGCATTTTTTTTCCAGACCAAAAGTAAAAAAAAAAAAAAAAAATTAGTTGAGTAGGTAGAAACCCTGTACCGGGGGTTTTAAAATATCACGAAGGATCTGTCGTTATTGGCTAAGCTAGATAGCCCATAAAGCGTCTAGTGAAGTGAGGGGCGATCAGGCTCCAATACCCAGGCCTCAGACAGAACTCGCGCATGGACTTAAGCTCCCACGTATCTTCGGGTATATCGGGAGACCATCTAGGATTAAACAAAATTTTAGCCATTAGGAAGCTCTTCGGCCTTGTATTAATCATAGTCTATGGGACACAGCATCCTGGACGATTACCCTCCCGTATTGTCAGAGAGGCAGGTAGTGTGCTCAAGGGTATGTGTGGAATCCGCCTTGAGTAGTGGCCTGAAATATTGGTCTGAGCACTATTGTTTGTCACTGTCGATATATTAGAGGGCCTATGGGTGGTACATACTCCTATACTTAGCATTCCCTAGTTCTGTTAAAACTTCAACCTGTAAAAAATGCAAAAAAAAAAATTTAAATAAATAAATAAAAATAAAAATCCAAACATCCCTGTTCGTAAACCTGCATTTCAAAAGTGAGCATATGAGAAAGGAGTCCTCTACTAAAAAAATAACAGAAGGGATATGCATTCGGGATAAGCCATGAGGGTGACACTTAAATTGACAGTCTAGAGAATAAAAGTAAAATTTATAGTGGCAGTCATAGTCAGGTTAGTCAGGTCAGAGAGGTCAGCACAGTTAGGGCAGAATTCATAGTCTTTAGGGTCAGAACAGAACTATCATATCAGTCACCTACAAAATACAGAGAATCTTGAGTGTGAAACACGGCCAGTTATAGATAGTGCTCCAGTACCCAACTTTTGCTCAGTAGCTCAGAATTAGAAACTGTAAACACCGTTAGACTCAGTAAAACATGAGATAAAAAAAAAAAAAGTCTGGGGTGCCAAAAAGTAGTGTTGAGATATATAGCTCATTGTGACCACCTCCTTCTGCTGATCGTTTTGATATATAGCACCCAAGAACTTTTTTGGGCACTTACTAAAAATAGTAAGTCCTAAAAATTCAATTCTATTTTTAGTAACTGGTCACAAAAGGTCTAAAAAATGGCCCAGGGTACCCGTGGACACCAGAAAGAACTAGAACACTTGGAATCCCTAACAAAAGCCATTGAGAACTTGAACTCGGATTTTCACTCCATAAGGGAAGAAGTCCAAGGTCTTCGCCTAGAGCATGAGGCCACTAGCAATCACTTAGAAGAAGCATTGATAGAAGTAGACAACAAACTGAGAAGAGAACCACCCAAATCAGAATACCAAGCTGAGAGTTCTACAAGGAATCGTGACCATGATCCACCCTTTAGAATGCCCAAATTGGACTTTTCCAAATTCAGTGGGAAGGATGTTGATGGGTGGCTATGTCGGGTTGACCAATTCTTTCGACTTCATAATGTACCCATATTTCATCGAGTCCAGGTGGCTTCCTTTAACTTGGAATCTGAGGCTCTACACTGGTTTCAATGGTTGCGTCTTGCCTACCCAAATCTCTATTGGGAGGATTTTGAATCCCAACTACTCACTCAATTTGGTCCTAGTGAGTATGAGGACTTTACAGGAGCTTTGACCAAACTACAACAAACAGGGTCAGTCCGAGAGTACCAAGCTCAATTTGAAAAATTAGCCAATAGGACAAGAGGATTGAGTGAAAGGTTCTTCCAGAGTTGTTATATCAGTGGGTTGAAGGTGGAACTCCAAGCAAAAGTAAAAATGTTGAAACCACGAACTATGATGGAAGCTATCAGTTTGGCCCGTCTGGCCGAATCTAAACTCTCTGCCAAAATACGCCCATCAAAGTTTCTACAAAATAGACCTTCATTTCCTCCTAGAGCCCAACACCCAGTTGATAATAAACTTGTTGCACCAAAATGCCTCACCACCGAAGAGATGGATGCACGTTGTGCCCAAGGATTATGCTACAATTGTGATGAAAAGTTTTTCAAAGGGCATAAATGTGCACATAGAAAATTGTTCCTGATAGATGTTGAAGAACCTGATACCTCTGATGAGAGTGATAAGGATGAGGACCCTCCAGAAACACCTCCTCCATAAGAAGAAGTGAAACAGGAACCTGAGACAGCAATTATAGTCCATGCCCTTGCAGGCATTACTACTCCTCAAACCATGAAGGTTACAGGATTTTTCAAGGGCCAACGTTTTTCCATCCTTCTGGATTCGGGAAGCACACACAACTTCATTGACCCTAGAGTTGCTCAACGGGAAAATTGCTATATCCATACTTGTAATTCCTTTGAGGTCATGGTAGCCAATGGGGGAACCTTACCTTGTAAAGGAAAGTGTCGCAATGTTAAAATCCAGATAGGGGACTATGCACTCAAGCAGGACATGTTTGCCCTCCAGTTGGGTGGATGTGATATTGTTTTGGGATCTCAATGGTTGAGTACGTTGGGCACTATCAGTTGGAACTTTGCTAAACTTTGGATGCAGTTCTCCCAGAACGGACAAACACACATCATCAAGGGCTCCCCAGCAGGAACACCTCAAATTATCAGTTCAAACGACATGGAGAAATTTCTAAAGAAATCATCACGTGGGGTCATTGCACAACTATTCTCCATCCAACCATCCACATCCCCAATGGGTGAAATCCCACCAGACACTGGCAATGGATTCTCCACAAACATGAGGCCATATTTTCAGAACCAACCACACTACCACCGCATCGCTCTCATGACCATGCCATTCCATTATTTTTGGATAGTACACCTCCCAATATCAGACCATACAGGTACCCCCATGCCATGAAGTCAGAGATTGAGAAGATGATACAGGAATTACTCAAGGCGGGTGTCATTCGGCCTAGTACTAGTCCCTATTCTGCACCAGTCTTACTAGTCCTCAAGAAGGATGGCTCTTGGCGATTGTGTATTGACTATCAAGAACTCAACAAGATAACTGTCAAGGATAAATTTCCTATCCCTGTGGTTGATGAATTACATGGGACCATGTACTTCACCAAGCTAGACCTCCGCTCTGGGTACCATCAGATCCGGCTCAGGGATGAAGATATTCCTAAAACTACTTTTTGCACTCATGAAGGTGATTATGAATTCTTGGTAATTCCATTTGGTCTCACAAATGCTCCTTCCACATTCCAAAGCTTGATGAACAACATCTTTCGCCATTTCTTGCGGAAGTTCATCCTTGTGTTCTTCGATGACATCTTAATTTACAGTCACACATGGGAAGAGCATCTCAATCATGTATATCAAACCCTCCAACTACTGGTCGACCATAAACTGTTTGCAAAAAGGTCCAAGTGCTCCTTTGGTTTGACTGAAGTAGAATATCTGGGACACATTGTCTCAAAGGATGGTGTCAAGGTTGACCCTAAGAAGATCCAAGCAGTCCAAGAATGGCCGAAACCTCGCACACTCAAAGGGCTTCGAGGATTTTTAGGGCTTACAGGATATTACCATAAATTTGTCTGCAATTATGGAAAGATAGCCGCCCCCCTCACCTCCATGTTGAAGAAGGATTATTTTACTTGGACAGGGCCGGCTGAGCAAGCATTCCTGGACCTCAAGCATGCCATGACCACCACTCCAGTTTTAGCCATGCCAGACTTCTCTAAAAAAATTGTCATTGAAAGTGACGCTTCTAGTCGTGGTATTGGGGTAGTATTGATGCAAGAAGGACGCCCTTTGGATTTTACCAGCAAAGCCCTATCTGATCGCAATTTGGGGAAATCCACATATGCCAAGGAAATGTTGGCAATATTGCATGCAGTCCTGCATTGGCGGCCTTACCTCATTGGGCACCATTTCTCCATCAAAACTGACCACCAGAGTCTGAAATACTTTCTAGAACAACGATTTTCCACCCCCGAGCAAAAAAAGTGGGTATCAAAACTCATGGGCTATGATTATGACATCACGTACAAAAAAGGGAAGGAAAATCTTGTGGCAGATGCTCTCTCTCGCCAATTTGAGACCCTTAGTATGTTGTGTGCCATCTCTACACCCTTGCCCCAATGGATTGAGCCATTACATCAAGAAATACTTTAGGATGCAGATTTGAAAGACCTAGTTGCTTCACTTAGGGATGATCCAAAGTCTACACCAGGATATAGTTGGGATGGCCAGGATCTGCATTGCCATAAATGCCTGGTTCTTCCTCCTAAGTCCCCACTTCGAGAACTCCTCATGAAGGAATCACATGCTACTCCATCTTTTGGCCATTCAGGGTTCCTAAAAACTTATGAGCGACTCAAGCGCACCTTCTTTTGGAAAGTTATGAAATAGGACATTCGCTCTTTTGTAGCGGATTGCGACACTTGTCAAAGGATGAAAGGAGAAATAGTGCGCTCCCTAGGCACTCTTCAACCATTGCCGATACCAGATCAGGTGTGGACTGACATCTCCATGGACTTCATAGAAGGGCTACCTAAATCTGGAGGCAAGTCTATTATTTTCATGGTAGTGGACCGCATTTCAAAGTATGCTCACTTTTGTTCCCTAACCCATCCTTACACAACATCCACTATTGCCCAAATTTTTCTTGACTCCATATTTTGCCTTCATGGCATGCCCACCTCCATTGTATCTGATCGTGATCCCACCTTTACTAGCAATTTTTGGCAAGAGTTGTTTAAGTTGCAGGGGACTCAGCTCAAAATGAGTTCAGCCTACCATCCACAAACGGATGGTCAAACAAAGGTTGTTAATAAGTGCATGGAAACCTACCTTCGTTGCTTTGCCTCCGATCATCCTAATCATTGGGCAAAATGGCTTTCTTTGGCTGAATGGTGGTACAACACTTCCTATCATACCGCCACCAAACTCACACCGTTTGAGGCAGTTTATGGGTGCCCTCCACTCACGCCTTCCTCCTACATTCCAGGCAGCTCCAAGGTCTAGGCCGTCGACAATACTCTGAGCCAACAGACCAAGGTCCTCCGCCAACTCAAGCAGAATTTGAACATGGCCCAGAATCAGATGCGCCAACAAGATGATCAACATCGTTCTGAGCACAGTTTTGATGTGGGTGATATGGTCTTCGTTCGCTTGTAGCCATACAAACAATCATCCCTACAACTCTGCAGGTGTCAGAAGCTCGCTCCAAAATTCTATGGTCCTTATCAGGTTCTACAACATATTGGTCCCACAACTTACAAATTGGCTCTCCCCCCCACTTCCAAGATCCACCCTATTTTTCATGTTTCCCTTCTCAAGAAAGTTGTGGGCACAAAGGTACAGGTTCAATCAACACTCCCCGAATTGGATGAAGAAGGCTCCATCTTACTTGCATCGGAACAACTGCTGGATCGTCGAACTCGCACTCTGCGCAATTGTACCATCACAGAGGCCCTGGTTTAGTGGCATGGACTTCAACCTAAGGATGCTACATGGGAGTCTCTCCATCAACTCCAGCAACAGTTTCCTCATTTTCAGCTTTGAGGACAAAGCTTCTTCAAGGAGAAGGGCATGTTAGGATCTCATCCTAACCCTTAATGTAATAACTTCCCTGATGTAATAATTCCTAGTGAACGTGGGTAGTACCCATGATTAATATTTTGTAATGTTCTAAGTTTTAGCTTAGGTAGTGCCTATGACAAATGGCACCCTTTTTATGTAACACATGGTAGATAGGTGGCATTGTGCATGTAATTCGTGTGGCATTATGCATGTAATTCGAGTGGCATTGTGCATGTAATTCAAAGTGGCACTATGCATGTAATTCAGGTGGCATTATGCATGTAATCCAGGTGGCGTTTTGCATGTAAGCCAACCTTGGAAGGAAACTCCTTAAATACCCAAAAATGCACCAATGTAACCATATTTTTGCAAATTAATGAAGTATTGAAGGAGGTTGCCCCCTCGAAGAGGCCTGCGATTCTGTCTTATTGTGAGATTGTTCTTTATGCAAATTTATGTTATATTAATATGATTTTTATGTGAGTTTATTTCCAAGCATTTGTGTGAGAGTGTGTTATTTGAGTTTATTTTATAGCAAGATATTAACACAAAGGGAGTCTTTAAAAAAAAAATGAAATTAGAAGAATGATTCAGGTAAATCATCCACATCTTGTTTTCCTTCAAGAAACTAAGATGTCAATGGAGGATATGGACTTAATTGCCAGTAAAATTTGGCTAGTTGGAAAAGTGGTTTCCCTCAGTTCCCAAGGGACTTCGGGTGGCATTGCTTATCTTTGGGATCCAAAAGAGGTAGTTATTCACCATATGGTTGGCGAGTTGGGGTTTGTTGGCTATAGCTATTCAAAGTAGACATTCCAACCAGATTATGCTCTGCATTACTGTTTATGCTCCGACTTCTTTGGAGGAAAAAAGAAGATAGTGGAAGGATAATACTCATATTATCTCTCATTTTCCTAAATCTTGGATCTTGATCGAAGGAGATTTCAATACCATCCTCTCTCTGGATGAGAAAAGGGGGGAAATAGAAATTTGGACAAAAGAATTGACCTCATGAGCGAATATATTGCAAACCTCCATCTTGTGGATATCCAACCAGATAATGGCCTTATGACTTGGTCTAACAGAAGGCAAGGCTTAGCTTGTATAATGGAGAGATTGGATAGGTTTTTGCTCTCTGAAAATTTCTTAATCCATGGTCACATTCCTAAAGTGAAGACTCTTAATAATGTTGGTTCGGATCATTGGCCGATCATGGTGGAAATGTGGAAAAACAATGTGAGTTTCTCTCCTTTTCGTTTTCAATTAATGTGGCTTAGAGAAATTTCCTTTAGACCTCATGTGCAACAATGGTGGAAGGAAGGTAAACCTAGGCATGGGACTAAGATGTTCTGTTTTGTCAAAATACTGCAATACATTAAATCCAAAATCAAGACTTGGAACTGGAAAGAGTTTGGGGATGTTCATAAAAAAAAACATGAAGTTATTGCTCATCTTGAAAATTTGAATAAGAAAATCCGTTTAGATGGCCTCACAGAGAAGAGAAGTGCAGATGAAATTAAACTCACAACTCAGTTAGAGGAATGGGAAAAAAGAGAAGAAATATTATGGAAGAAAAAATATAGAATTCAATGGCTCAAAGAAGGAGATCGAAACACAATTTTTTTCCAAAAATCTCTTCTAGCTCGAAGATCTCACAACTTTATTTCTTCCTTAAAATCAGATTCTGGAGATGTTGTTTATACTTGGGATGGCATGAACTCTATTGTTGTTGATTACTTTTCCAATCTTTTTGCTACTACTCCCCTTGACTCAGCTTCACAATATAATGTTCTTCAAGCAATCCCTTCTCTTATCACTTTTGAGGAGAACTCTATTTTGACTGCTCCTGTTACTATCAATGAGCTTCAACAAGTAGTTTTTAAAATGCAAAAGGGAAAACCCCAGGTCTCGATGGTTTTCCTATTGAGTTCTACCAAGAGTTCTGGGATATCCTTCATGTTGATTTATTAGAGGTGGTGGAAGAAGCCAGGAAAGCCAAATAAATTTTGAAGGTTATCAATAAAACTTATATTACTCTTGTTCCAAAAGCTCAAGAGGTTGATCATATCTCAGCTTTTAGACCTATTGCTTTATGTAATGTTCTTCTCAAAATAATTACTAAAATCATGGTAGAAAGGTTGAAGCCTCTTTTGCATAAGATTATTTCCCCGAGCAAGGGGGTTATGTGGAAGGACGTCAAATAGTAGATGAGATAGTTCTTTCTCAGGAAGCCATCCATTCCATGGATATGCAAAATTCTCCTTCCATGTTCATTCGGTTAGACTTATCCAAAGCTTATGACAGAGTGGATTGGCACTTCCTTATCAAATTTTTGAGGCAATTTGGTTTCTCTAAGGATTGGATGGATTGGATTATGGGATGTATCTCTTCGGTTTCCTACTTAGTTCTTATCAATGGCAGGCCTTCTCAGTATTTCATAGCTTCTAGAGGTATTAGGCAAGGTGACCCGCTATCCCCTTATTTATTCATCATTCTTACTTGAATGCTTGGGTAGGACTATAACCAAAAAGAGGGAAAACAAAACCCTTGAGGGAGTTACCATTGCTCATGGAGCTAGACCTATCTCTCATCTTCAATTTGTGGATGACTCTACTATTTTAGGTAAATCTACAGTTAAGGAAGCTTCTAATATTAAGCAAATCATTAGCTATTTTTCTAAGGCTATTGGGCAGTTGATCAATGAAGACAAATCTAAAGTTATTTTCTTTCACTGCTCTGTTAGACAGGAATCCATGGTCTTGGATAAGCTAAGATATAAGAAGACCTCTCTTCCAATCACTTATTTAGGTATTCCCATAAATATTCAAAGGCAAAAAAATAAATATTGGAATTGGTTGTTGGACAAAGTCAAGAAGAAAATTGGAAAGTGGACCAACAAGTGGCTTTCTTATGGGGGTAGAATCACCTTGGTAAAATCAGTCCTTCAAGATATTCCTATTTATATTTCTTCCATTTTGAATATTCCAAAGGCTATTCTTCGAGAATTGGATCAAATCAGTCATCGTTTCCTTTGGAGTGGTACTAAGGAGAAAATAAAATGGGCCTTGGTGAAATGGGATACTTTATGTCTTCCTAAGAGTGAAGGGGGTTAGGTTTATGGTCTTCAATTAATAACAACAAAGCTTTAGCTGCTAAATTATATTGGAGGATGTTGCATAACCCCAATGCTCTTTGGGCCAATAATCTTCGTGCTAAATATGCTTGAGAACAAAAGTCCTGAAGACCTTGTTCGCTATCAACTTCCTACCAAAGGTTCTCCCATTTTAGCAGTTCTTAAGACTGGTGAGGATTTGATAAAGAAAAAATTATTTTGGATCATTCATAATGGTCAACATGCAAATTTTTGGACAGATTCTTGGGATGGTCACAAGCCTTTGATAACTCAATTTCCCGATTGGAGGCCTTGGATGGAGGAGCTTCACCGAGCTAATTGGATAAAGGTGGCTAATTATTGTCGGTACCATACTTGGTAATTCAAAGGTTGGTAGATATTGGATCCCTATTGAGGACTAGCCTATTCAAATCCCGAGAAAGGCAAAGACAAGATATCCAAGGCATCCTTCATATGAGATCCCTCTCTTGGTCCCATGAAAAATATTGTTTTGGATGGAACAACACTACTAAGGGTGAGTATTCAGTTGCTCAAGGTTATTTGACCTTATGCCATAATAATCCCAACCATTATTCTAACATATTTTCTCAATTGTGGGCTCAAAAGCTCTGGCCTAAGGTGAGGTTCTTTAATTGGATTTTATTGCATCGTAGGGTGCTTATTGGTGAGCAACTTATGAAGCATGGTTTTCATGGCCCTTTTAGATGTGAAATGTGTGAAGAGAATGTAGAAAATATCAACCATATTTTTATTGAGTGTACTTTAGCCTCTGAGTTGTGGAGGAGAATGGCCACTTTACTTGGCTTACAGTGGTCCAATTTTTTTACTTTTGAACAAATTTGGAGGGATTGGCCTAATCAAGAGGGTGTTGATCATTTTATTAGGTAGTTAGTTTGGATGGGTTCTACCATTCTTCTTTGGAATATTTGGAATGAAAGGAACAACCAAATTTTTAATCAAGATAGTAAGGATATTCACTATATTTGGCAAAAGACCATAGCCAACTTAGTTGAATTAGTCCATCATCTCCTTAATCACCCCCAAAACTCCCACCAAATATGGGATCAAGTGATGCAAATATTGAATATTAAACCTTCTAAAGGCAACCATCTTAAAGGGAATGTGAGTATTAGTAAATTGGATAGGAATAGAAATTGGCAACCTCCTCCTAAGGATTTTGGAAAAGTCAATACTGATGGAGCCTCTAGAGGGAACCCTGGAAAAGCCAGTGTGGGAGGAATTGGTAGACTTTCAGATGGCTCCCTAGTTTTTACTTTTGCTGAGAATTTGGGTATTCTTTCCAATAACCTTGTTGAGGGGTATGGTATCCTCGAGAGGTCTTCGGGAGGCTACTAAGGTTGGATTGGAAAAGGTGTTAGTTGAGTCCGACTCTCAACTTATGATTAATATCTTGAAGAATCCTTCTAAGAATCATAAGGTGGATTGGAGAATAAAAATAATTATTGAGAAGATTCGGTTAATCCGAGATGGGATTTTTGAAAGTTGATTACAATCATGTGGTCGAGAGATCAAAACAAGAGTGCTTGATGCTTTAGCTAATTGGGCTTTGGACAAAGGTGATCTTACTTGTTATGGCCACCCTCCTATATGGTGGGCTTCTCAAATTAGGGAAGCTCTTCTTTCTATCATTTCTTTGGATGGCTCCGGTTCCGAAGGTACCTAGTTTCTTCTTGTTTTTTTTTTTTGCTTCTCTTTGGTTCATTCAGTTTTTTTTAGTTCCCTAGCTCATTCTATTCTTTATTTTGTTTCCTCTATTGATTCTTGCCTTAATAGTCTTCTGGTCTAGATAGGTCTTTGTTTTGTTCATTTTTTTTTTCTCTTTTTTGTTTTTTTTTGTTTAGTTTTTTAAGGTGGGTGGGTTTTTTTATTTTGTTTTGTTTTTGTGTTCTTTGTGTTGTTTTTTGTTGTTCTTGTGTTTTTGTTGTTTTGTTTTTGTTTTTTTATGTTTTTTGTTATTGTTCTTGTGTTTTTTTTCATTCTTGTTCTTGGGTTTCTCTTTGTTTGTGTTATTTCATGTTTTTATGGGTGAGTGTTTTCTATATTTTTTGTTTTTTTTTATTGTCTATTGTTGGTTGTTTTTTATTTTTATTTTTATTTTTTTTTAATTTTTTAGGTTTTGGTTGTGTTTATTTTTCTTGTTTTTTTTTGGGTTATGTCTTTGTAGTGTTCTGTTGTTTTTGTCTTGTTTGTGTTTTGTTATGTGTTTCTTGTGTTTTTCTATGTGGTTTGTGTTGTGGTTTCTTTTATCTTATTGTGCGTGTTTGGTTGTGCTTTTGTTTTTGACACACTCAAGGAGCATGTTTTTTATTTTATTTTATTATTTTTGTTGTTATCTGCTTATTTTTAATTGGGTTTGTGTGTTTGTTTGCTCCTTGAGTGTGTCAAAGGTGGTAGGACAGGTCCGAGTCCTGGGCATTTTTTACGGAATGGATACCCCTGCCTCCTTGGGTCTTACCCAAAAGTGGCATCCCTTTTGGGATGTTTTCCACAAATAAAAAAATATATATATATATACTTACACACAAATCATTCTCTCATGTTTTCCTGCTTAAATTTATTTGAAATATTGTTCTAAAACAACATTAAAACATCATTACTTTTTCATCACCAAAAGCCTTAAGAATTACTCTTAAGCAAAACCAATTACTTTTGCAATACTACCTATAACAGGATCAGCTTAATGACCTAGCAAGCGATGACTCCATCAAATGGTCATGTCACAACATCTACATCCTTCGCGGTTTATTGTTAAAAGCATTTTTTTCTTCTATTTTAATTTTCATCCACACATTTGTTGTCACAAACACATTTTTCATTTAACTTTATAGCATGATAAAACCATAAATATTTTATGACATGCAATCATATGAAAACATAAATTCACAAAGCATCATTACAAACATAATTTACATGAAAAAAACATATATCTACATATATATCATCATCAAAATATATACATCCATAATATCGATTGGTATTCCACAATACATGACTCAGCATACTCAATCATCATATAAAATCTACAAATATATATATATATATACACCTCATCTATCTATCTCCTAGAACATCTCAAGCTCTCCGCATCATCTCCTCCACCTCCAAGAGCTAGAGGAGGTTGTCCCATAAATGCATCTACAGTCTGTGTCCTCAAAGTTGTCCTCGATGAAGTCTTGGATGACAATCCAACCCAAATAGGTCCTGTTATGTCTACAGGAAACTCCTCTCTACGGTCCTCGGGGACCAACATGTAGTACATCCCATGATAAAATGTGGTCTGTGCCATCAACCACGCCAACTCGAAGGCCCTAGCTCCTCCTCCTCTCTCCTTGAGCTATAGGACCTCTGCATGTATACTATGTATCTATCCTCATAGTGTAGTGTTCATCACCTAAAGACCCTACACCTACCTCCGTAGTGTGGCATTCTCCACCTGGAGAGTTGCCATATCACTACTCTCTCCTACCTCCACACCATTGCCCTTATCGGGCAAAGGAGACCTATCTTCTTGTGGAGGAGAAGATCTCTCACTCCTCTGCTCTCACCTCTGCCTCTCCCTAAACTATGTCTGTTGAGCATCCGTGGACACCACATGTCCACCCCGCATCCTAACCCTCCTCTATGTAGAAGCTACATGTTCTCTCTTTATGCTCTCTCTCTGAGATGCAACCTATCATTTTTGTACAATCTACTACACAACCACATGTACAAGTCCCCTCACCCTTGTCAAACGTGGAGGGCAAATAGTGGCATACCATGTGTCATAACCCATAGTAACATCTGCATCATACCCATATACTGGATGGATGGGGCATAATCCTCATTACAACTCACAAAACATCGCATGTTTAGGACCCCACTCAATGTTGTGGCATCCCGCACCATCCTCAAAAACTCACAATCCCTCATCATTAGGACCCCCTGTTAGAGCCCAAATTGACAAAGGACTTGATCATACCGGTGGAGCTCTACATCACTCTACTCTAATATCATCAAAATGACTCGCCTGATGCGAGCCAACTCATACCCATCCTTTGGGCACCCTGGAAGCTCTCTCCATGACCTCCAGGTAATATTGTCTGGAGTCAAATCATCTATCAATCTACAAGAGGTAGGTAAATTGGATCTTATATGTGAGCCTCTCTACACCCACCAGTAGAACACCTGGGCCTCTCCTGGTCAACCCCTGTCAATGGTAGCCCCACAGGTCACCTCATTGTGATGTGCTCCCAGCACCAGACCTGGAGGAGCGAAGTCAACACCACACATTTGCCTCTCTTATACACGATCCCATGGAGGATCCTGTACAAGTAGCATAGAACATACGAGACCCAAGAAAATTGGTATTTGTGCTCTATCATGTCACATATGACATCTACAAGTAGCCATGGTACTCTACATCCACTCTGGTGGCATAGCAATAAGCTACCTACTACCCCAACCAACACCTTAGTCAAGGTGGATACTCCATTTGTATGTCTCAAAGTCTCGATTTTTACTTCGCCCTTCTCTAGGATGAAGCTATCATCACCAGTCAATATCAACATCACTTGACCACAACTGATCAAAGTAGCAATAAATCTACCCTGGATGAGGATTCATAAAATCCTCCATACATCCTCCAAAGTCAGAGTCATCTCTCATGTCGATAGCCAGAAGCAAGATGACCCCATATACCATCTCTTTGCTAGGGCTATCAATATCCCCATATCTGTAGGCACCTGTGATAACTTTACCACATGTTGTAGTCTCACTGCCCCTAAAGTATCCCTCTCTACCAAGGTCAGTGAAGTCAAATCATCTCTTAACCCACCATATTTCCACTCCTGACTTTTTAGCAATTCCTTCTACAAAATAAACAAAAAAAATAAATAATTAGTACATCATAAAACAATCAATAACATCAAAAAATTAAAAATCGCCTAACAATTTTCTAATATTGTCCATTATTGGATGATATTGTTCCTAATTTCATGAGATCATCCTTGTTTTGATGAAATCGTCTCACCCTATACGATTCGGCCCTAACAGCCAAATCGTCCCAAATTGGATGTAACCGTCCTAAATTCGTCAAGATTGTTTGGTACAATCTTGCTCAAATTGGGATGATTTTGTTGAAATCGAGATGATCTCATCTTGACTTCGTCAATGTGGAAAAATATGGCCGTGGTGCCCTAAAATCCAACAAAAATTCAATCTAAAAATAAAAATTTAAAGCTAATTTTTTTTATAAAATATTAGAAACCTTACCCGCATCCCTCATTGCATTGTCGTTGCTTGATGCTCGGTCTCCACCATTTCTCCAGCTTTAGAGCTCTGGAATGGTAATAGTGAAAATAAAAATGAAATTATGTTTTACCCTATTTTCTAAAAATAGATATATTAAAAATGCAAATTTTTAACTCTTTCACGTTTTTACCAAACGTTCTATTTGGTTAAAAACCCAAAGGGGGCACCACAATCATCAGTTGTACGATTCGACTTAGAATCATCACCTACAAATTGGAATAAATTTTTTCTTTCTCGTAAAGCATGCCAATCTCTTCTTTAAGGCATTTTCTACAAAAAAATCGCTAAAGAGGGGGTAAAATGTAACACCCTAAAATTGACACAATTTAATTTACCCTAAGGTAATAATTCAAAAATCAATCGTAAAACCACCTTTTAACCACCTGCCTTGTTTTTCATGCCAAATATAGAGGTAGTTATGGTAGTTGGATGATATTGTCATTGATTTGATGATATCGTCCCTAATTGGATGAGATCGTCTGGAACCAAATGTCTAGACGATTTTTTTCAAAAACTAAATTTTCATAATTGGAAACAGTTCCAACTCTCATTCCCAACTTAGCAGAAGTGTGTCTGCATCGTTGGAGGACATTCCGTTGGAGATATCCATATTGGGATGACTCCCAACCTCCTAAATCCCCCCTCAATCCTATTTAAACCTTGATTTCCATTAAACCCATCCTGGCTAATCAATTTCCTGCAATCCAAGGTCCATACCCTATTAGAACATCTTGAAATTCGATTATTCGCATAAGTTTTTCCAGATCCATTTGTAGGTTTTTATTTTGCATCAGTCAGAGGAAGCTTGGATCATCGCAGGTGATCTTGTTCAAATTAGAGACGATCTCGTCTCTATTGGAGATGATCTGGTACCATTTCAGGTGATCTTGACTGTACTCCTCTTGGAGGCAATCAAGATCTGAGGTTTGAATTTCCTAGTGATTCAATTAATCAATTTACATTAGTTTAGATATTTATTTTGTATTGCATCTGGTGTTCATCTCATTCTTAATGCCATTTTGCATTTAGGATCAATTCCACTTAAAACATAAGGGCATTTCATTATTTCATATTTTATCAGTTTTTATAGGATCAATTAAGCATTCAGTTAATGTTTTTATCCTTTTAAATAGTATTTTGCACTGTATTTTCCTTTTTTTTGGCATCTATATGTTATGTTGTAGGTTTCTAAAAAAATCGGTCAGACGACTTCATCTGATTTCGGATGAATCTGCGTAATTACAGACGAACCTACAAAATTGCAGGTGATTATGTCCAATTGTAGATGAATTTGTAGGATTGGAGATGATCTGGACTGCTTCAAAAATTTGAACCTTCATCAGACATCCGAAACTAGGTAAGATCTTTCCTTTTCCTTTTAAGTATTGCATTTAGAGTTTATTTTTGTTTTTAGTCTGCATATAAATCATAATTTACATATAGAATAGTTTAGATTCATTCTGGCCAACCTAGGTATTTGAGTGTTTTTAAACTAAAACGAACACATACAACTCATTCCTAGCCTAGTCTCAGAAGCTGCCTCAAAAATATTCCTGGTGAACCCACCATCTATCGACAAATCACCAAAGAGGGCACGATTCAAAGTGTCGCTCCATCCGAGGTGTAGACCTATCATTTTCCCATCCCCCTTTCGGGTGCGGATCCATCTTCTTGAAGGTAAGGGTGCAAAAATTTTAGACCTACATGGGTCTATCAAAATATTTTATTTGGTGACTAGACAGTAAGTTTGACAGCATATGTTTTGGTCACTCCATATTCAGATGCAAAATTTAAAAACTAAATAAAGTGGTATGACAATTTCCTACCATAATTTTGTGTATATAGGTTGGAAAGTAAAAAAACAATTTGTAGTAGTGGAATATAATATTAAAGGGGATGGTAAGAGAACTTCAAATTTTTGATTCCTGAGAAATAATAATAATCAAGCTAAATATTAAGATGGTTGAAAATATTAACCAAAATGATGACTTCTTCATACAAAAAGCCTATATAAAGGTGCAAATCATTCACCTTCTTATCCCATTTCCAGAGAAAACTATCGAGAATTAGAAAGAGGAAAAAAACATTATGGGCTAAAATCATATTGTATTAAGAATACATTGTATTTTTTTCCTTTTCCTTTCATTTAAGCCCTTGTCCTAGAGAAAATTAAACTCTAGGGCATGGCCCAAATGACAAAAAGACAATAATATGGAATTGTAGAAGATCCCAAAAAAAAAGTAAAAAAAAAAACTTCCTTTTCCTTAAGAATGAATAATATGTCACCCCACCATAGTCATAAGTCTCCTCTATATGGGCATATTCTATAAACTAGCCTTGTTTTACCTCTCCAATATAGTAGTCAATTTCTTTAATATACCATCATTCTTTCTCCTGTACACAATAAAAATTCTTAGTATCTCATAGCTAGAAAATTCCCTCACTTATACTTACACTTAACTCTATATCCTAATGGAAAATCAAGCCCAAATCATGCTTTTATAAATGACTATAGTAATTTTATATGGTTGTTGTAGTGTGCATAATGGATGCTCTTACTATCCTTATGATGAAAATAGGTGCCAAAGAGCATCATGATGATGTCACATAGAAAATTATTTTGTGTAGGCTAAATACATATGGCACTTGGTAGAAAGTTTGGAATGGTAAAAATTATATTGAATTGAAACCTATATGATATGACATAAAGTTGATGAAAACAAGAACATATTGCATTAATGAAAATATTGTGGCACATGGACAACCCGATTCATGAAATTAGTGCTAGCTCTAACAAACACAAGTTCAATTAAATATCTTGTTATCACCAACTCTAGGAAATGGTTATAAAAGGAATTTTAGGGCTACATAGTTCATAAATTATTTTATGATTAGCCATGTAGAGGATCAAAGTAGCACCTAGCTCCATAGTGTTTTGCAAGTGTGAACAATATTATCTACATGCCTTCATGAGGAAAACAAAATGGAGGGATAAGAATTCTAAGAGGCTTGCAATATTCACCTAAGGTAGATTGCATGAGTGAGAATTCACATAAAGCTATAGATTTGGACCTAAAATAATATTTCATTATAGTGAAATATACTCATAGAATTTTTTGTTTTACAAGGGGTATCTACATACAGGTATCTTTGACACATTTCTTCTCTCTTCCCTCACTAATATTTCCCTCCTCTTCTTGTATATTATTTCTATATATTTGCATCATTCACCTCCATAGTCATATTCTCATATTTTCTACCTGAATATCTTACCATTAAAATCTAGCATACATATACTTTGCTATATTTAGCTTTCTTGCTTCTTTTAGTTTCCTCCCCATTCAAAGCAACCTTCACCTCTTCAATCATTTTCCATCACACACCCTTCCCTTATATCAATTCACATCCCTATTCTAAATTTTTTTATTTTTAATAGTTGTAAACCTCACCTATTTCATAACTCTTACCATTGATAAAATTATCTTCTAGATATATTTCCTCTCAAAATTTGTATTACCCCCATGCATAGTGCTAACTAGGTTCTCAATTTTGCAAGTAAAAATTCCCAAAAGTTGTCAATAATGTAGGTAAATAATTACCTACATCCACAAGGTCGTTTATTCTAATATATAAAGTTATTTTACTAAAATTAATAGTCTAGCAAAGAGAATGTAGTGACTCAAAATACAACAAAGACAAACCCCAAATGAAAATATTATGGCCACTCCAGTAGGTTGGAATATTGTAGAGAAATACAAAAATATTTATGGTGTGCCTAGAAGTAGAATTGGATAAAGAACATAGCAAATTAGCAATCATAATTTTATTGGATGGTAAAAGTGCTAAGGAATTAGATTTGGCATAAAAAAGTAAATAAATTAGATTTGGCTAAGTAATAAAGTTGGTCAGATAATGGAGAAGTTGATATCAAGAGAAGGACAATAAAAAACTGGTAAACAACACTCAACATAGAAGAAAAGGTAATATAATGAAGCTATCCAAATGGATAATAATAGTGATGTTATCAAGGCAGCATAAAATGTTGGACATAGTGTAAAGAAATGCCAAGAAAGAAATATTATAAGGTATTTATTCTGGTATTTGGCATCCAACATCATGGCTTTCAAAGATGTAAAACTTTAGAAGGTGTTGATGTCATCATCAAAAGCTTAAATACCTAACAACAAAAATAGAACATCATATGTGAAATAAACCCAAAGTAGGGGACCCAACAATAGACCATTAAAGCCCAAACTAAAGACACCCAAAGTCTTGTACTATGATATATAGTTATCATATTCTTAGATGATGATGTCATCAAAAGAGAAATGAATATCCAAAACCCAAAAGAAGAAGTGTAATAACTTGATATGAAGAAAGTATAAAGGAAGTAATTCTTGGCAAATAAAAATCATATAATAGTAGGAAATACACTTTAATGCCACCAAACTCTATGAAAATAATCTAGACTCATCCCAATAAATAAGATTGCACATTCTAATAAATTGTGAAGTATCACTATCGCCAAAATGTCTCAATGGAAAAATCCTTATCCATTGCACATCTACCCCTATTTAGTTTACTATGCATAATAGAAAGGAGTGGATCATCATAAGATGGTTAGAATCCAGTGATGTAGCACACAAGCCAATATCATAATCAAATATGTGTCACACATATCAACAAGGCATGCCTGAAGGAGTTAAGCACAACGAAGCTAAATGTGACAACCACTTTCTATATCTATTCTAATAGGCCTACAATATGCTTTGTAGGCAATCATGTCTAGTTAACTGGATGAAATATAAAAAATATATATACTAGAATGGAATTCATTCTAATTTTTGGCTCTTGAATATTTACAATTGGCATAGTTGTATTGATTGAGGCTATATACCTTTTGAATAAATATTGGATTGTTGTCAAGTCTCTTACACAAGTCTTTTGTAAAATATGTTTGTATGTCTTATTGAGTAGTTAAGAATTTTTTTTAATTTACATGGTGGAATCTATAGCCACCACAAATCTAGGTAGGCTATCTAACTTTTAGTAGTTAAGAATTTTTTAAAAATCCATGAATGAATAATTATATTATAATTATTATGCATTCTAGATTTACTATTCTAGTTCTTGAATGTCTTAACAATGCTCTAAGTTTATCATGTTTAATTTTTTTGAAGCATAAAGAAAGTAAGTTGGTCTATTAGGCAATTTAGTTTAATTTTAATTTGCAAGACTCCGTGCATTGTCTCTTGATGTTGATGAGTCCATACTACTTTTGGCTTATCCTCCCAACCCTTTGTATTTATTACTTTAGTTTGGAACCCACTATTAGTTAGATTGTCTAGGCATAAAGGAGTCATTCTTCTTCGAATGTTGATTCATAGAACCCCATTTATGAGGCATCCAATATTGGTTGAGGTCTTAAGGGCTCAAGTCATCCACTTAGGCAGATTTTGGACCAAGATAAACCTATTATTTATTGATCCTATTGAGGTAGATATCTACTATGGAAAGGAACATAATAAAATGTATGGAATGATAGTCCTGCCCACTTTTGGGAAGATGCATGGCTAAAGAAGTACCAATTATTCAAGGATGGAGATCACAAGTAACAAATCAAACTAGAATACAATTTTAGAAAAATAATGAGTTATTATTTGGTAATAGAAGGAGGAGAGGTACGATGGAAAGATCTAAAAATCTATAATCAGTATGAGGATAAGATCCAAAGGCTGACAACTAAATTAAGAGCATATTTTGTAATCCCCAATTTAGTTTGGGATACAATAGTATGTAAATATACTCAACAAGGACCATTCAATATTTAATCAACCTATGATCTATCACATGTAGTCCTTGAGGTTTCCTTTCAATGGGATCAATTATGGGGAAGGAAATCCATCCCAAAGTTATAATTTTCCTTTGGATGATAGCCTAAACCAATATTTTAACAACAAACAACTTTCATAAGAGAGGTTTCCAATTCCAAAGGAAGTGTTACCTTTGTGAATATCATGAGGAATCAGTGAATCACATATTCTTAGAATGTAATTACTCCTTAAAAATATTGTATGATATAAAAAAAATTAGGGGTGGTATGGGTGATGTCTAATAACATGGAAGGAGCAAAAGAATAGTAGGAAAAACATTTTAAACCCATAATATTGAATCATATTTAGAATTTTATTCCCTTTAATTATGCATGGGGAGTTTGGTCGGAGGTAAATATAAGGATTTTTAAAGACACAAACATATCTATAGCCAAGAATAGAGAATGCATCATAGCATATATAATGGATAATATTATAGTTAGAGTGCATGATAGTATAGAGTCATTGGATTGGAATATAAGTCTACTTGGAGGGAATGTGAATCCTTGAGGAATATTGAGGAGCTTGACCAAATTGTAGCCACCATGACAAGGATGGATGAAACTAAATTCTGATGAGGCTTTTAGAGGAAATATAGGGAATTCTATAGGAGGAGGAATGCTAAGGTATAGCTTTGTAATGGTGATTATATCTATGAGTGAGTACTTGGACATAATATTTAGTCACCAATATAAAGCTAGAGTAGTGTTGGTAGGAGTAAAAATGATAGTTCAACTAGGGGCTAAGAGATTATTAATTGAGAGAGACTAATGAATATTTATAATTACCTCAATAAAATTTTAGTGGATATTTGGATAGAAGACATAGTAATAGTTACACTAAGATACCTAGTTGCATTGGAAGAAGTTCAAGTGGTACATTTATATAGAGAAGGAAATGGGATGTTTTATTGGCTAGCCAATTGGGGAGTTGTTAGAGAGGAAGATAAATAATGGATACCACCAAATGGGATACATATAGATTTTATCTATTTAGTGACAAAGTATGGAGGACATTTAGAAATGCAAGACAAGGGGTAAAATTTCCTATGTTTAGAATATCAATAGTAAATTGGTTTTTGGATATTTATGGAATTGCATGCTATAGGGTCAATTCCTTTAGAGATATTCAATATTTATTATCTTGTATTTGTAAGAATTTTAATATATTTTTTGATGATTCTTCCATTTGTTGAATATTTATGTAGGTGGATGGATCCATTTTATAGATTTCTATGAATTCTTCTACTAAGGGCTCCTTTTCTAAAGAGTGATGGATTTATATATGGGATTAATATTTTGATATCTATGGGTGGGCCTATTGAGGATCAATATTTAGAATATCTATGTAACTATTTATTTATAGACTCATTTTCTAGATATGTGTGGATTTGTGATCTTTTGAAAGCATTATGAGGTCTTGAGAGAGAAGGGTTTCATTTCCTAGAGATCTATGGATCTATCTACTTAGGATTTTATTTTCTAAATATTTTTTGATTTTTCTACTAAGAGTTACCTCTTCTAGAGATTAAGAATGTAATGATATTGTATGACACATGTTCATGTTCTAAGAATAAACTAAATTTATAACGCAATGAATGTACTAAAGTTTGAGGTATTTTAATGTAGCTGAATAAAAAGAATAATAGATGTGGAATTTTTTTGTAATAATTTATATTAATATTTGTAAAAGAGTTTGGTCCCTTTCAAAAACTCTAATTTTATCCCAATAAATACAATAAATGTGGATAGAGGTAAAATAAATAAAAGTACTAAAAATGAAATCCAAGAACACTAACGATTAATTCAAAACATGTACGATTTTATTTATATAACAATTTTTCAAACACAACCAATCAAGCTATCATTTTATAATTATGCAATAAAAAGTTTTCAAATCATTTTAGTAACTTCACAAAGTGGACCATATGTCTCTTCTACACACAAAAGACATCCTATGATTTCATTGGCATCTAAGAGGTATGAAAGAATGTTTAGATTCTTCTTTTATTTTGTGGTAGTCATAAGGACTATCCTTTCATCTATATGCTACAACTAGAAACAAAATATAAAAAGAGAAAAATTAGTAAAATTTATGAATGAATCTATAAATGATAAATAAGGTTTGAAAATAAACTTAAAAATCAATCCTAAAACTAGGGCATTCATCTAGTTAGATTTTAGAAAATATATAAATTGAATTAAGGGTGAAGAGAAGAACAAGGAACCTATTGTTTAATGTTTCTCGTAGATTAGTTCTATTGAAACCAGTTGATATCTTCATAATCCATGTCTAGCTAGGGCCTTTTTAAAAAAATTCATCTTTACAAACTATTAATAAATTCTAAAGTATCTTCTAAATACTTCAAACTATGTTACCCTTAGAAGAAATTATACAATCTAATATATCTAAGAGAAGCAATTGTGTAAAAGATATTCACATCCACTCTAATACCATGTTTGATTTTATAGTAGTTGTCCAAAATAAATATATTTAGCATATTACATAGAAATACTAAAATAACTCGTGGAATGTGAATACATGATACAAGAGGGAGCTCATGGATACCAAAGTATCTCACTATAATAAAATATAAAGCATGTTAAGTGATAACAAGTTGGTTGTTATGAGGGTTTATATATACCCAATTACAAGATACCTTTAGGTCAAGGAACCATAATTTAGGTTAACTAATAAAATATTACAAAGCATTTTCATATACAAGGTGAACAAGCACCTAAAGGGCATAAACAAAGAATCTACTACATTGTCATTTTTGAACCTAGGTGTAGCTTAACCACCACATATTTTGACATAAACATATTTTTTTATCCTCTATTCCAATTGTACCAAATTGCATGTCATGGTTTTGTCATAGCCCTTTATTTTGATCTATTTATACTCTAGAGAACCAATTGGCTTTTTGTACTAGAGTATTGAACCCACACACTCCTTGTATTCATTGTATCGCATGATTAATACCAATTATATTAATATTTATATATGCTAAATTTAGATTACTAACCTTGCTTAGGTTAATTTTGCATCTAACATTATAAATTAATAATACTTATATAAGGTGTGAAATTCATGCAATTAGGGAATTGTTAAAGGTAATAATAGATAGGAGATAAATCTAGGTAATAGTCATAGTACTGATACCCACATTCAACCCTTACATTTATATATACATAATTATATACAAATTAAAATATAATATAATATTATTCTATAGGTTTTTATGCTCTTTTTCATAAATAATTAAGGTTTAATTAGATCCAACAATAGTTGTAGTAAATGATTATTTGATAGAATATTTAATAGAGTAGAAGAGGCAATGCTTAGTTTATATTAAATAATTTATTTCTGGTCCATAAAGGGATCAATGACAAGGAGATTAGATGTAAAATTAATTATAATATTATAATTAATAATATTATTCCTCTATCAAGAGGCATTATCTCAATTGGTTAGATTCTCCAGATTTCAAGTAGGAGACCAAGGTTCAAATCTTGCCAAGTGATACATGTGTAATTGTCAAGCTTGTTGTAATACCACCATGTGACCATGATGTAATATGAGTGGGATATGTTTTTATCCCATATAACTAATTCAAAAGGATAATATTATTCCACTATAATCAATGGTCAAAATACCAACAAAAACCAAATGGTATAAGTTCATATCAATAAAAACCTCAATTTTTAAGAAAGAGACAATTTTAAGAATATGAACATATGTATAGATTTAGTAAAATTTAATAATACAAGTGTTAGTGCATCAAACTATATCATAAAACTAATCCTTATACTCAAATAATAATAACACACCCAAAAAATCATATCATTTTGTTATTCAATTTATAAAAAAATGGCATTGAGTGTTACTATCCTGAATGACCACTACACTTAATATAAAATATCAATTTCAACACTCAATCCTAATGTAAAAAAATAAAAATATATGCTTGAATATATTTGTGTCAATTCCACCCAATAGAAGAGCATGACATACAACAAATTGAAGGAATCAACTCCTAACTATGAGTAATCAAACCAAGATATTAGTTATTAAGCATATTTTCCTCATCACTATGATGTGGTGTAGGATATACAAAACATGGAAAATATTATAGTGAATCAACATGAATAGAATACAATGAAACAAGGTGCCCTACTAAATAAACATACAATGTCCACACTAGATTAGTACCAACATGGGAAAAATTAGTACATTCTAGTAGAAAGAGAGGAAAGGATGGACATTTTTAAGAACTTGAAGAAAATGTACAATTCCTATATTTTTAGAACCAATAAGAAAAATTATTCCCTTGAATGGATGATTAAATTCTAAAACTATTTGTAGATAGATTATTTTCCTTCTAGAGATAAAGCTAATATTTCTATTTTTAGTTTGAAGGGTAAATTGTCATGTGGTGAAGGAATGAGGAGACCATCAAGGGTCATGATGGGAAGGAGATGACTTGAGAGTAGATAAAGGAACAATTTCATTTAAAATTAATTTTTTAATTCTAAATAAGTATCCTATAATTTGTAATAGGAAACAATGTTAAGGATGAAATTAAAAAAAAAAAACTTTTGTTAAAAATGTGGGCAATATAGTTTCTACAAGAAATGAGATTATATGATTAAAAAACCTATTTGAGAAAAATATGGACTATATATATGATCAATCATATAGTTAGAAGAAATTATTGATCCACATGATAAGATAACTATAGATAGGATATATTAGCGGAGCATATAATAAGGTGAACCCTAGAGGAAAGAAATCAATCTCAATTTTGTAGGTCAAACATGTTTTCTAGTGAATACTTGAGGTACCATATGTCGTAGTGAGGATTGTCATCTATGTTGCTAGGTAAATAATGATCCACTTAGTACCCAAGTTGCAAATAAAATAATTTATTATTGTACCCACATAATAGAACATAGAATTCCTCTCATTATCCTTCTTAAAGATAATATAACTAGGGCAAAGTTGTATCAATTAGGATTATAGGATACATGATGTATCCAAGACCTTGACCTTTGCCATAATAGAGATCTATTTTATAGTGTGAGGTTGTTAAGCTCTCTTATGATACACCAAATCACATTACATAAACGGTTATCCCTATTTATCAATGCTATGAATATGGTGGTACACATTTTGGTTAAAATTATCCTTAGTTCAAGTAGAAGACTAGGGAAGTTAAGTCCCAAATAAATATTGATATAGAAAATATTTTTGCATCATATCGTTTGAATTTTATTTACTATCAACTACCACATATTAGATAACCAATATGTAATTATTTTCAATCGATAAAAATTATCTTAGACCCATGACCTATGGTATAACTTATTAGGATAATATTTATGGATAAGTATGGGATGGTAGAACAAAGGTTATATCACCTAGGTTAAGTGATGGTGGCATGATGGTCTTAATAGACCATCATATGAATGGTGACTAATTATAAAATTATATTTTAATGGTGGCCTACTTATCATGATTTTTTAAAGATGTGTATAGGTTTGTATGATCTTATTTTACACATTGTTTAATTAAATAAGCATCGTGGAAAAATCTATTATCATTTTAAGAAAGTGGAATTTTACTCAATATTGGAGATAATATTTTTATTTGTGGTGTTAATAGAGTAGTAACACTAATAATAGTATCTATAATTCAATTGAAAAGGAATCCTACAAATGGATATATGTTGTTTCTTATCTAAATTTAGGATTCCAAAGAGAATAAGAAGGAACCTGGTCTAGATTCCAACACAATCCTATGATATTTTGCCAATATATTTCCTAGAAAATCCCATATTATAAGTTATATTGTTCACTAGAGATATTGCCTGTGTCAAAATATATCTTCAGGGTACCTTATAGGATATAAAATACGGAGCTTTATGAATTTAATATTCAATGGTTGAGTCTTCTAAATAAGTTGATGATATGATCTATTATTGCATATTAAGATGTAATAATAATCTTCAATAAGAAGGATATATATATATATATATATATATTAGTAATTATCATCATCTCAATTAGCATATAATTAAATTTTGGTACCTACTATCTCCTATTGACTATATATTCAATTAAAAATGTGGGATACTATATTCTAAAAGGTATATGTGAGATCAAAGTACCACCAAATATTAATCAAGGATGATGATATCCATAAAACTAAGTTCAATACTATATATGGCCACTATATTGCACTATGATACCCTTCAGTCTAAGATATATTCCAGCACCATTAATGGGCATAATGATAAATTATAATTGCATGTAAATTGCAAAATTATCATGGTTTTTCTATACCACATTTTTCAATTTAAAATGATATTCAAGAGCACAAGGAACACGTAAAGATAGTATTGCAATACCTCATAAAATAGAAGCTTTATGTAAACATATATTAATATTTATTTTTCCAATAAAATATTTAGTATTCAAGACATTTTATATTAGGAAAAGAAATTCCATTGGAAAAGTAATATTAGGACTATAGTGGAGTGATCAACCCAAATAGATATGCATGAATAAAGGAATTTTGTGTACTCATAGAGTACTAAATTTTTTTGTGAAACTTTTGTAAAATAAAAAAATATATCATCTCTTCAAAATGAAGGGAAAAATATGTATATCAACAAAGAGTTGTCAAGCAACCTTTCATAAATTGAACAAAATCTTATCTAGTGACTCATTGTAAGAGTTCCCAATTAGACAATCCATTTTTGGTATAGATTGATGCTTCTATTAAAAAATTAGATAAAGCTTTAAATTAATAAGGATGAGTAATAACATATGTGTCTCACAATATCAAGGACCATGATTTAAATTACATAATATATGCCCTAGAATTCAATGCTATTATCCATTAATTAAAAAAGTGGAGGTATTTTTTTTGGGGTAAAGGTTTTAAATGAAGAAAATCACTAAAGTCTAACGTATCAATTTACCCAAGATAATATAAGATTACTCACTCACTCTCATAGAGTCCTCTCGGATTTAGGAGAATTAGGATGAAAATAGAACCAATATTCCCCCCTATAAATAATAGGTAAGTGCACGTCGACCAAAATCACCAAATGAAGATCCTCTCATGGAATGTGAGAGGCATAAATGGGTGAAACAAGAAATGCTTGGTCAAGTACATTAGGAAGGAACATAGACCTGCAAATTTTATCCTTCAAGAAACCAAAATCAAATCTCAAAATATTTCTTCTATTTCCAATTACATCTGGAAGGACTCTGCCTCCTGCTTCAATTCAGCCAACAAGGCCTCAAGAGGCCTCTTGTGTTTATGGGACCTAGCTAATATAGAGGGGAAAGTATTATCAATGGTCGAGAACTACATAAACATGTTTCTTTTCAACAAGCAATATGGGGATCACTGGGTCTTGTCGAATGTGTACGCCCCAAAATATCCTTCCTGGAGAAGCTTTGTATGGGATTTGCTTAGCTGGCTAAGGGATGTTTTTTTATAAGAGGCTTGTATTTTTGCTGGGGACTTCAACTACCCTCTCTAGAAGGGAGGAAACCCAATAAATAAGAGATAATATGAGCAATTTGCAAGCTTTATTGACATAAATAAATTGATGTATGTTAATATTAAAGGACAACAATTCACTTGGACAAACCGAAGGAAAGGCGACGATCTAATTTGAATGTGCCTAGACCGAGTCCTCATTTCTATCAATGCCATCCCCTAGTTTGGTGATGCAACCATGCACTCTCTCCCAAGGATTGGATCTGATCACAATCCACTCCTTCTAGAGAGTCATCCACATACCTCATCCTTCAAATCCCCCTTCATATTTGAAGCAATGTGGCTCCATGACCCAAAAATTAAGTCTCTTGTTGCTCAATGGTGGCCCAGGCCTTTCTACAGATCCAAAATATCACAGATAAGCAATAAAATCTGGCATGTGAAATACAACCTCAAAATATGGAATAAAGATGTGTTTAGGAATATCTTTCAGAGGAAGAAAAAAATAAAATCCCAACTCCAATACATTGAGGTTACTATTCAAGACGGTGATCCTGAGCCCACCCTTCGATATGCAAAGAAAATCCTCCTTTATGATTACTGCAACATACTGAAGAGTGAGGAAGTTTTATGGAAACAAAAATCTAGGGTAACTTGGCTCAAAGAAGGTGACTTGAACACCAAGTTTTTCCATGCCATAAAAATGAGGCACAGGGGAAGCAATAGGATCAGAGAGCTTATCCAACAAGATGGATAGGTGGTTACTGATATTCAGGGAATTAGAGTAATGGTGGTCCTATTCTTTGAGAAGCTCCTTGGAACCTCTCCTAGTTGCGACTACCATACTTTTGAGGGCCTCCTACAACACATCCCAAGGTTAGTCACTCCAGACCAAAGTCACATGCTTATTTCTACTATTTCTATTGAGGAAATTAGGTCTGCTATTTTTTCCATGCATGGGGGAAAATATCCAAGGTTGTACAGATTTCCTCCATATTTTTTCAACACTTTTGGGACATCTTAGGAACAAATGTGGTCTCAAAAATTCAACAAATACAGGCAGACAAGGTGGTATCAAGAGACATCAACTCCATATTCCTATTCCTAACCCCTAAATTCAACCAGACCTGCACCCTCACTGATTTCTACCCCATCAGCATGTGTAATATCCTATACAAAATTCTCACCAAAGACTTGACCTCCACACTAAAGCTCATCCTCCCCTCCATCGTCTACCAAAATAAATGTAGTTCCATCCACAAGAGATAAATCACTAATAGCATTATCATCATCCATGAACTCATCCACTCCATTTAACCTACCAACCAAGTTGGCCTCCTTCTAAAGCTCAACATGAACAAAGATTTTGATGGAATCTGCTAGGATCTCATGTTGTATATCCTCTATAGATTCAGCTTCCACCCAAATTGCATCAAGTTGATCAAAGGATGCTTTACCTTGATAAAAAAATTTGCCCTAGTCAATGGATCCCCTGTAGGCTACTTCAAAAATTTTAAAGGGCTCAGGCAAGGTGACTACATCTCCCCCTTCCTCTTCATAATTATTATAGGGGCTTTGGGTAGAGCCCTTACCCATGCTTGCATCGAAGGGTCCATATATGTAATCAAACCTACTTCCTCCCTCCAGATTGTGTCTCACCAATAGTGTGTTTATGACACTATCTTGGCTACTTGAGCCTCAATTCCCCAAGCCCGATGCATCAATTCCATCCTCCTTGCCTTTGAGTTTGTGGTCGGTTAGAAATTCAACTTTGAAAAAAGCAAGCTCTACTTCTTCAACACGCTGGTGAGATGCCAAACCCACATCACTACCAATTTGGGGTGCTTCATTGGTGCCATCCTAGCAACCTACCTTGGATTCCCTCTCTTCAAAGGTTGGTCCAAAAAATTCCTATGGAATCCTATCATTGAGCGCATCCAAAAAAAGTTGGCCAACTAGAAAGGAAGACTTATTTGTCAAGATGGCAAGGCCGCCTTGGTCAAAGCCACCCTATAGATCATTCCCATCTACTTCATGTTCATCTTCCATATTCCTACTAAATTTTACAACCACATCGAGAAGCTCCAAAGGAATTTCCTTTGGTCTGGCAGAAGACAAACAAAGAATACACCTAGTTTCTTGGAAGCATATATGCACCAGGAAGGAATACAATGGCATCGGGCTATGAAAGGTCCATAACATGAACTTGGCACTCATTGCCAAACAATATTAGAGAGTCCTTACCAATGAAGACTCTTTGTGGATGCCCATCATCAAGGCTAAGTACCTATGGAGCAACCTAAACTTTTTAAATGATCCTCACCCAATCAAAGGATCTATGGTATGGAATTCCATCATCAATGAACATCAAATTATTCGAAAGAGTAATATATGGAAACTTGGTAATGAAGCTAGAATCAATTTCTAGAGTGACCTTTGGTTGGGCAACTATCCACTCTAGTAAATGGAGGATCTGGTGTGTCTCCAACCTGTGACAGACACCCTCTTCAGGTCAAAAGTAAGTAACTTCTTTCTCCTTGAATGTTCTTCATGGAAGTACCTCCTGATTGAAGGTCTTAGTATTGATCATAAGAATACCTCTACTACCCTTTCATATCTCCTCCACATCTGCATCATCCCATATTCCCTTGTGGAGGATTACATCCTCTGGGTACCTTCCCCCTCTGTCCTCTTCTCTATAAAGTTAGCCTACACCCTGTATGAGAACCATGACCCCTTAGTTCCCATCCAAGCTCATTTGAAAACCTCACCTGATACCCAAGGTCAACTTTTTCATGTGGTTTTCCATCCAGAAAAATATCCTTACCATTCCCAACCTTCACCATAAAGGTATGTCCCTCCCTAATCATTGCTACCTGTGCCTCTCAAATGGTGAGTCCACCCAACACATTTTCACTTCCTACCCTTTCTCCCTTTCCATCCTCTCCTCCATGTTCTCCTTGGTTGGCATTTCCTAGGCCTCACCCCTTTGGCTCAGTGATATTTTTTTTAGTGGCCGAATTCATTTAGAGGGCACTGGTTAAATAAATTTTGCTACTTTTACCTCCTACACTTCCTATGGGAGATCTGGAGGGAGCACAACACCCATGCTTTCAAATATTTGTCTCATAGAGTGAGCCACATACTTTCTAGGGTCATTGCTATGGTAGCTAAGAACATGATGATCACCCGATGTGAAGATGACCCAAATCCTCATCCTAAAGGTATCATTGCATCCAAGCTTGGCATACCAGAAGGTATCCACAACCAGCCCTCTCCCAATGCTGATTGATCCCTCATCATATGGACTCCTCTGTCTCTAGGATTCCTCAAGCTCAACTTCAATGGTATAGTAAAAGGAAACCTCAGAGATATAGGTACAAAGGGAATTGTCCAAGACCACAAGGGCAAAATCATCTTGACCTACATGAAGAATTTGGGGATCAACACCAACCAATTTTTCAAGGTCCAGGATCTCTATCAAGGAATCATATTGGTCCATAATCTTTAGGTTCCAAACATCATCATGGAAGGTGATTCCAAAAACATAATAGGCAGCTTGTCCCATAAGTCCTCCATGCAATCATGGAACATATCCAGTATAAAATTTGAAGTCAAGTAGTTGCTTCAATATTTCATAGGTACAAATGTGACTCAAACCTACAGGGAGGGTAATAGTGTGGCTGACTAGCTAGCTAACATCAATATTTTAGAGTCTAGACTAAGGGTGTGGATAGACTCCTTTCCCTAAGCTATCATCGATGCCAATACTGATGACCTCCCAAATCAGTGAGTCAAGAGGATCCAACATGGGAAACCTTCACCATAGGTTTCACACCCACATCCATGTAAGTAGTTTGAAATTCCCAGCTAGCCCCAACATGGCATGACTCAACCATGACAACATGAGGTTATCCCTAGATCACATCTCAAATGCAAATTTCTTCTGGTGGATGCCTCCACATGTGTTTCTTTCCAACTAGTGTGCAAAATAGTGCCTTTGTAGTCACGGATAATTATCCTCTTAGAATTGGAGGTTCACTCATGATATCAGATTCACATGGAGTCGAGGAAGTCATAGCACAAATAAAGGTTGCTTTGGAATCAACATCACCCTTGATTCCAACAGCGACAAGTATGTCGAGCCATTACAATTGTTGGCCCTCGATGCCCGTTTCCATGGTAGTCCCCATATGCCCTAGCTACTTAGTTTATTCCCTCAGTTTTAGCCATGTAGTGCTAACTCCTCGTGTTAGCTCCAGTGCCATTTTGGTAAGGTTAGCTATTATCACAAGTTCATGCTTTGATCATTGAATTTTTGCCCTCATGGTGGTTTCCCATGTCACCTCCTTTGCCTTTATCTACCATGTCCACTAGGCCATCGAGAATTTTCATCCTCCCCATCATAACCCATACTCACCTTCCATGTCATTCATTCATGGTGTCATCTCCAAGAGCCTCCACCTAACCATATCATTGTTTGGTATACCTATCCACTAGTGCCATCATATTTTTTCTTGATTCAGATGATTTCAAGCATGAGATGCATTAGATGGAGGTTTTGGCTAGTGGTTTGTTATTTATTAATTTCCACCACCCTTCCTTCCCACCTTGCTCACCACCCTCTCAATTTTTACCTATTGTGTCATTCCTTGTTTCATTCATCTGTCTTCACTATGGTTGAGATTGAACCCATGACCCTCCAATTAACCTCCTTGGTCAAGGATATCTTCAGGGACCACAACCTTCTAAATTTTTTGTGGCTATTCCATGGGGCTGAGCTAGACCTATCCATGGACTTTGTCCATTCATGGAATGGAGGATACATTGTTGTTTGCAAAATGGGATTCACAGTCACGATGAATATCATGGTAGGGGTAATTGGCCTCCCTAACGATGGTGAGATTATCAACTAGGAGAAACACTCCCTCTAAGGGGAATTGGCACTATTCAGAGGTAAGAGAGAATCATTGGGTAAATAGAAATTCAAAATCATCAGAGATACACTTCTAAAGTCTTGGGACATAGTTATGATTACAATACTCCAATACTTCACCCTGGATTATCCTTCAACCATTATGTGGATTTTTCACCTTGCTTTCCTCAACCACCTTAGAGGGAAGAAAACAATTAACATCCTAGAATACATGTTTTGGTTAGTGGAGAGGTTGGTTTTGAGCATTAAAAAGGGAGTCTCATCCTCCCCCCTTAATTAGGGCCCCCATCGCGTGTTGTTCAGGTTTGTGGTGGCATAATAGAATCATAGAGCGGTAGTGCAGGTTGGGCCCCCCTCCCACGGGTGAGCCAGGAAACACTGGAGAGGAATCAGAGGTAGATTCCATTGACACCCCATCCAATGGCACCCAGAGCTCAATAGCTAGGATGGATGACACACCAATCTCTCAGAAGTCTACTCCCCATCGATACCCATTTGCATCAAGGTAGAGAGCAACAAGAGGAAGACTTTCTTCATCATATATGCTGCCTTAGATGACTCATTCTCTTTCAAAAATAAAATATAGAAGTTGACAAGGCTTTTGACACAGAATGAAGGGACATCTACATGGGTTCCCCTCTTGGTCTTGTGGGTTATGCATTTCCAAAGCCTCACTAATCGAGGTCATATCTATAAGATTTGGGACCTTCTCAGGGCACTGGGTCGGGCAGCCAAAACCATCTCCTTCCTTCTAATGTAGGTGGACTCCCTACTTGAGGAGTATAAGGGCCAATTTAAAATCATCAAGGAGTTCAATAATTTGATGGGGGAGATCAATGCAAGCATTGGCTTTGGTCCCAATGCTTAATTTGGGGTGCAAGTGGATTCTCAATGGTGGGGCCCTCCCTATGTTGGGTTTGTTTCAAGTTTTTTTTGTTGTGTTTTGGTCTATGGCTTACCTTCTATGGGTTGTTTGAAAGGTTCATGATATGACCCTGCATGGGATATTTTTTTAGTAGTGTGTGCCCCTGTGTGGGTGTTTTTTACTATTTTTAGTTTCTATTTCCACTGCGATGGTCTTTCTGTTGGTTTTATTTTATAGATGTAGCCTCTCCTAAGGTATATTAGGATGATCCTCATAGTGAATTTTTGTCTCTGCAAAGATTTTGGTTTTCTTCTAGCACTGTAAAAGGTTACAGTACCCTTTCAAAACCCTTTTTTACCAATCAGAAAAAAAATTACCCAAGCTAATATCAATGCTTATGAGTTTTGGCGATCAAAATTTCTTTATAGATATAACATTGAGTTTTTTATATCCAGGGTACATAAAGTAATGTAGTATTACACTTAGAAGGAATATACATAAACATTCCTTGATTGTTGCCATTTTGAATATGATGAAAATAATTAGATACTAACTAGAAAATATTTCATTAGTTTACAAGGTGAAAAAATACCCATAGTCTATGATCTTCAAAGGAACTAATTATGATGGGTATCTAATTGACTTAAAGAGTATATATATGTTTACTATTGTTATTTATATGTTGATGATAGGAGATCATAGGTAGTTTATCCTCAATGAATCATACAAGAAATAATTTTATAAACACCGTATGATTAAAAATATGGATGCAAAATTGAAGAAATATTTATTTTATTGAGGATGAACAATGAGATTAAAAATATATTATTAGGTGAATGGAGTGTGAAAAAATATATGTTGAACTTCATTACAAGTACATGAAAATGGGATGTGGTCTTGATGGAGTTTATCATGGGTTTTTCATTGAATTACTTAAGGCTTTAGGTTAGCATGGTAGTTTTAGGAAATCTAAATAAAATCACACACTTACATGTATACCAGATATACATTTAATATAGAGATACAAGTTATACATGTTTGGATGAAATACTAAAACTTCATGGTGTCCCTAACAAGATCATCTCAAATCAAGAGTCATTGTTGAATTTGTGATTATAGAAAATATTTTTGTAGGACTTCATAATCTAACTAAATTTTAGCACTACCAATAATCATAATATCTATAGCAAATAGATAGGGTAAGTAGAATAATAGAGGATATATTGTGGATATATGTGATGGGCCAACAAGGACAATGTAAATAGTATCATAGCCTAGTAGTGTTTACATATAGTAACATTTATTATATATGTATAGAAATAACAACTTATGAATAAATGTATGCTCAAACCTATAGGACATCATTAAAATAGTATGGAATTGAAGATCATATAGTTACTAGCCAAAATATGCTTTATATTATGGATGACGAAGTAAAAAAATCAAAGAAAACCTTAAATGCTCTTATGATAGGCAAAATAATTATGAAGATACCAAATATGTTGAGGGATATTTTGTAGAGGGATATAAAATGTTTGTCAATATGTGTCATAATATTTCTTTTAATATAGAAAAAGGATAAAAGGACACTACATAATTTATGGGTTATTTTTAGATTGTAAAAATGATAAGAATAGTTCCTTGCTAGTTAGATCTATCACCTAGCCTATTTTGAACATATCAAATCTTTCATATTTTACTCCTTAAAATATATATTTATGACCCATAATATGTTATTGATTGGATAAACTTGTAGGTAAATTTGGATAGTGAGCTCAATATTGATTCTTAACTCTTAGAATACAAGAGAACCAAGAATATTAAAAAAAGGAAAATAAATCAACTATATGGGGATGAATAAAGTGAGCACTCAACTACTTGGGATGAATTAAACAAATGAAAAACCTATATCCCCATCAGGGTTATGCACAAGGGTGAATTTCACAATTTATAGCAAATTTTAGGATTTAACATTTTTTATTTTGCTAATTTTGGGACCCTAGAGGTCGGCCCATTCACCCAAAAATTACGAAATTAAATTTTTTTAGGGTAAATTCATGCTGGTACAATATGTATTCTGCCTAATATTTGCCCTAAAATTATTAAAAAAAATATATCCCACCCAATTTACCTCTTGTACCCCCACTATATATAGGTAACCCTAGGAGCGACACTCATAGTCTCAAGATGACTATCACAAGGCAACCACAAAAAGTGACTGGCAGAAGCGAGTGACAAAAGGTGATCGAAAGAAGCGATTAACATTGGGTTACTGACACGCCATGACTATCACAAGGTGACTGACATGCCATGACTATCACAAAGCGACTAACACACCAAAATGCACGATAGAAAAGTTATGGCTGATACACCATGACTGACATTGGGTGACTGAATTACTGTGATTGTCACAAGGTGACTGACATGCTGCGGCTATCACAAGGTGACTGATACAAGGCGATTGGTACACTGTGACTGTCAAAATATGACTAACATATCATGACTATTACAAGGCGATTGGAATGCCATGACTATCACAAGGCAACTAACATGCTATGACTATCACAAGGCGACTGACACACAGCGACTATAAAAAGGTGACTATCACACCATTTTCTGGTAAGTTTCTATTATCAATTATGTTTCTTTTTTATACATTTTTGTTCATTGATGCTCAATAAGGAGGTTTTCCTATTATTTGGGCACCAATCTCAAGCTTCCTTGGGTTAGATATTCTATTATCTTGAATAGTAGTGCTCTCTTTAACCAGTTATTTCCATTTTTCAAAATGATTTTCTTGTTACTTTTTTATTTATATAGGTAAAATGTCACCTATTGGTAGTGGAAAGAAGGGAATCGAGTCTTCAAGTTCTAATAAAAGGAGTATCCTCAAATACTTTCATAATATTTCAAAATCCAGTCAGCCATCAACATTTGCACAAATTGAAGGTATAAACGCCTTTACTTACTAACCAGTTAATTTTTGTTTATTGTTAATTTTATATCTAATGTCTTAATTCATTAAGAAGGGTGATTTTTGGTTTATGGATTTGTCCATTATTTATCTATATTTTTTAAAAGAAGGTATTATTTTAACAGAATGTATGCTTTTAAAAAGAATAATGATAATGACCCTGGTATTGATCCTAGTATTATCTCTACAGAAAACACTATTGACCCTTGTATGAATCCACTTCCACATAACTGTGATAACGAAAAGTCCACAGATAAAAATTTTCTTAAAGAAATGGAACAAAAATAGAAAGAGATTCCTAAAACAAACATGCTAAATGGAAAACAAAGTAATAGTTCTTATGTAGTACCCACTTCTAGAGAATCTTCTTCTAAAAAACATAAACATGCCAGGTCATCTAGATGGAAAATTAACAAATAATTTTAGCCTAATTGTGTTTCAGATTTTCTATTTATTGATCTAGTACTTCCAGATAATAGTAATGAGATAATAATATAATTGAGATGCATAATTTGCAACTGGAAGCATGTAAAAGATCATAGACTGCAAGTTAAGAAAGATACAGTAGAAAAATATTATGGAAAGGTTTATATAAAATAAAATAAAGTGATGGACCAATACAAAAAAATATAGGTGGAAGGATGCATCAAAGTGTGCCCATACCATATATTCACAAGAATATGATAAAGCAATGAAAGAAAAATAAACTTTGGCTGAGAAAGGTGCAATGATTCAAACCTAATTTTGAAAAATGGAAAATTTCATTTTAGATTTAAAAAGTTTACAGTTTGATTTTTTAGTCACTATTCTTAAAAAAGGTATACCTATGTTAGATTTCATTGATTATAAATCTCTATTTCAACTAGCTGATGTGCATAAATTACCCATATTCCATTGGTCAGATCGAAGTGGTTGGGAAACTGCAAAATATCTGTCATTGGTTGAGCAGGATGACCTCAAAGAGAAAATAAAAAATACCAAATTCATATCACTTTCAATTGATGAGGTGACTACTTTTGATAGCACATCTTGGATTTGCATGCATGTTTACACATTGAAAAATCATTTAAAGCAACCTCATTTACTTGGACTACACAAGATGGTGGAAAATTGCAATGCAGAAAATATTTACAATGTTGTTGTTTCTAGTTTAAAGGAAATAGTAGGAATGAATGAAATGGAAATAGCCACTAAGTTAATATGTGTTAGAGTCGATGGTGTTGCTAGAATGCAAGGACACAAGAATGGTCTTTGTGTTAGACTACAAACATATGTCACCCCATATATGATCCCTATTCATTGCATGGCTCATAGAATTAATCTTGAATATAAAATTGAGGATACATTTACAAATGTAGCTAGAGTGGAAGACCTTGTCCGTGAAATTCATGATTATTTTTCACGCAGTCCAAAAATATTTTTAGAGTTTTAGTAGTTTGCACTTGGAGTTACTAATGGTAAAAAAACTCTTAAAAGACATGGATACTAGGTGGATTTCAGTGTATCAACCGACATATAGAGTTTTCAAAGAATATCAATCCTTGGTAGGATTTATGTATGCAAACCGTAGGGTAGTTGATAAGGCTAATGATTTGCTATTATGAATGAGTGACTTTGAAACACTTCTCACATTGTGTGGTATTATTCCAATGTTGGAAGAAATGAATACTTTGATCAAAATTGCACAAGAAATATCAATTTATATTATGGATTTCATCAGGGTGAGAAAATGAATTTGCTTAGATATTGATACGATGCATGCATCTGGTGAAAGTTTTATGGATCCCATGTTTGATATTTGGAAGGTATTGACAAACATGAATTATCCTCAGAACTTTTGAAGTTTAATATAAACGATCACCTTTGTATTAATGTCCACAAAAAGGAAATTCCTTTATATTATTTTTTTTAGTGAATGGATATTGCTACAAATGAAGTTGAACAAATACCCATAACATACAAAAGATTTCATGTAGTTGTAACAAATACAAAAATTAAACTAAAACAAATAGTAGAATCATTGACAAAAGTGATACGAGACCGTTTCCAAAGAGATGAATTGCTTGAGGCTATGGGTGTGGTTAATCCGATATTTTGGAATCCTTGTAATGAATACCAGAATACAAGTGGTTTGTTTCAAAAATACATGGGCAATATTGCTAGCCATTTTTCTAAACCTATGGCATTCAATGGTATCCAAATCAACGACATTCTCAACAAATATATTTTGACAAACCAATCAAACTATTTTGGAACAACAATGTCTACTCAACTTTCATAATTTTCTAATCACCATGAAAGGGGTTCTATTTCATGTTTTTGGAAAATTTTATATCCCATTAGTATCTTGCAACATACTATGACTGAATATTTTAGTTTATATGAATTATGAAAAACAATGATTTTAGGATCTGTTGAGGATGAAAGGGTATTTAGTGCATTATCATATGTAAAATCTAAAGTTTGGAATAAATTGGACAAAAATTTGGAAAATTGTTTGAGAGTATATGTGTCGACCTATGAGGTTGAGAAGTTTCCTTACGAAAGAGCTTTGTCATATTGGAAATACTTGGCAAAGAGAAGAGGTGTCATGAATACTCTGGATGATCAGGATAATGGTAACATTGATGACACTATGATGACAATTTTTTTTGGAATGAGTGTAGAAGAATTTGCACAATATAAAAAGAGTTTGTTCCAAATTTCACCATTATGATGCAAAGATGCTTTCATTTCCCAATATTATATTGGGATTTAATTCATTTATTTGATTTGATTTCAAATATTGAGATTTGATTATATTTTGAATCATGTTTTCATGTATTTTGGAATAGAATATTGATTACTGAATCACATATATTACTATTTTTTACATGTATTACAATTTTATATATTATGCTATTAGTTTTCAATAAAATATTGTAGACACCTAAATCATGTCATGCTTAGGGGAGCTACTCACATAGACACACTCATAAGATCATAAGACATAATATTGGACTTTCCAAGCATCAACAGTGGTTCTCACCACTCATTTGGGGCCTTTTCAAGCCATCCAAGCCTAGCCGCTCAAGCCAAGAGCGGCCAGATCCTAGCCGCTCAAGCCTAGAGCGGCCAGACCTTAGCCGCTGCAGATGACAGTGGCCAGATCTTAGCCATTGTAGATGACAGCGGCTAAGCCATAAGAAGCAGTTTGTCGACAAACAGGCCTAATCACAGGTGAAAGTGGCAGTCTGCATGCAATAAAGGTGAGCGGGAGTAACTTTGCATTCCTTTTCATGACCAGTTCACATAGGAGACTTGAGTTTGCATTTAAACTTTAGTTAACTGACCTCCAAGCATAAAAAAAGGACAAAATCTTCTCATGCTAACGACCAGTTCGCATAGAAGACTCAAGTGGGCAGTTAGATTTCAGTTAACTAGCCTTCAAACATAGACAATGGACAAAAGCTTCTCATGCTAACTTGCACTACGCATGAGAAATTCATTTCTAGGGCTTGGACATAGACCTAGGGTTTCACACTATAAAAGGTGCAAGCCTAAGAGCACCAAAGGATCATATTTTATCATATCGAGAGACATATTTTTGAGGAGAGCTTTCGAGACTTGGAGAGTTCTCTTTGAGATCACGTGTACGGTGAAGCTCTGATGGATTGAAGAGCATAACACCTATTATTTCAACATCAGATATAGGCTTTGACCCATAGCTTTGGGGCAAAGAGAGCAAGGTTTACTTTAGCGGCCGCTGTCTTGGACAGTGGCCCGTAGGCTTAGCTTAGGTTTTAGACATAGCTTCTTTTATTCTGTTTCTTTATGTTTTCATATCATTAGCATAGATTTACATGATTTCATGGCATAGTTTTATCATATTTCCATTACATTCTTTGATTACTAACAACCTCATCCGGGGAGGCAATCTCGGACACCTAAACGTGTGTTGTTGTTTCATTGCTTGCAGGGCCACAGGTACATCGGATGAAGTTTGCAACATACGAGAGCAAAAGGGATCCCTCTAGGAAATAGACCTGGAGAAGGAGGCATCTGTAAGCCCTCATACATTTTTGTGTGCGAAATCGGGAAGCTTTTATAAGCGCACCACCTCTTCGTGGAAGGGGCACTCCTTGCCTATTTGTAATTTATAGTATCGAAATGGGTATCCCTAAGAGGGACCGACATGTAACCGAGCTTCAATATCAATAAAGAGATCCATATTTGTTATTTCATGTTATATGCTTTTTCCTCTTGTCTTTCCATTTCATCTTTGGTATTTTAATAACATTGCAAGTAGGGTTAAAAAGGGATCGATGCGTGCATTCCCGAGGTCACTACAGATGGCGATCACGGTGGGACCACCACTAATTTTTCATTTTTTGTTAGAATACTAACTTAATTTTGTGTGCAGGTCTAGCCGCTCTGAGCTACAATGGCCAAAAACTAGCCACTCTGAGCTACAATGGCCAATAGAGCTTAGCCACTCTGAGCTACAGCGGCCAAGAACCAGCCGCTCTGGTCAACAATGACTAGAACTAGAGTGCAGTAGAGGTCAAAACATCGACTCTCTGAGCTGGATCAAAGGTTGGTATAGCTTCTCTGATATTTTATAGCTTTCTGTCTGCTTCTGTGTGTCTAAAATAGAGAACTTAAAGCACATTTATGTTTGGAAATTGAAGGAATAAAAGAAGAAAGAATTAAGCATTTCGCATATCTTAGATCTTCTTTTAAATTTTCCACTAGGCATTGCTAGGAACAATGGCTTATGCCTAAAAATTTCACCCTAGAATCCAACGTGCTAGACATTGTATGTTGTTTGCTTGCTTTGAGGCCCTGCTAGAGGCCATAGTTGCATGAAATAAAGTGCGCTCATACAAATCATAGTAGTTCATGCATATTTCTGAATATTGAAATGTATTTTTGCACTTAGGCATATAGGAAAGATTCATTGCTGCTATATGATGCACTTTATGTTACGCAAGCTTAAAATGAACACCACACACGCACGTCTCATTTAAACATTGGAGAGTTGGATTTCATCACCAACCTTCAATTCAGTCCAATGACGTTGGAATTCATCTCCTTCCACTGGTTTTCCCCCTAGAGCTTCCTAGAAATGGATTGAGAAACTTACTTATAGTGACACTAAGTTACTTGTGTTCAAACTGTCTCCCACTATTGGAACAATCATTGGTTCAGAGTGGAAGAGCTAGGCGAACCCTCCATTGGGTCTTCAGTGGTGTACCCTAGCTTCTTTTGAGAAAATCATGTTTGGCATGAGTGTACTTGATTGTCACTATGGATGAGTCTTCTCATTCTTAATCCAAGAACAAGAGCAAAGAAATCGAAAGAACAACACATCAAAACACACCAAATAGTTTAGGGCACACTTAAATCGGTAATCAAGATAAACATTTGTTTGGTATTGTGTGGTTATTCCTAAATTGCAACTCAAAAGATCAATTCATAAGACAACATGGTCAAAACAAGAAGTAAGCACCCTCGGTCTGATATCGAGGGAGAGACAGAAGCAACTCATACCCATAGGTGGAGTCATAGTAACATTGAATGACCTACCCGTAAGACCATGAGACGTAGCTCCATGAGCCTAAGGGGTGATAATTCAACCCTTGGGGGATCTCCTCGAGAAACCCCAAGTAAGGAACCACATCATGGAACAAAGTCACATAAACAAAAAGAGGCTTCACAACCATCCTCATCAAGGAGACATGAGGAGACCTCAAGGGCCTCCTCTAAACACACAGAAACATCTCAAAGACGTGAGGAAGCTTCAAGGGCTTCCTCCTCACATGGACATAAAGAAGGTTCTAAGACTCATTCTTCACATAGGGATGATGAGACTGCTACATCTCCATCCACATGGAGAAAACATGTTACCACCAAGCCCTCTTCATCAAGAAGGCAAACAAGAATTGCAACACCTCAAGACTCACAAGAAACATATGAAATAGGTCTACCCATTGAAGGGCAGGAAACTAGAGCTACATCTAGTCATGGGAATCATATAGAAGAAACCCTTCACACAAAAGGAAATATTCCCATAGACTATGACCTCATAGGAGTGAATGGCACCCCACGGGACCAGCCATGGAAAACAAGACAACTAGATGGGTTGGATCGATTTCCTACTCAACCAACTCAAAGAACTATAGCTACTGAGAACTCTGCATCTGGAAGCTCATGAACTATGACTTCTAAACACACCTCTCAGTCTGGGGGTACCTCAGAGCGACCCCATAGTAGACGCATGGAGTCTGATCATAGGGATACTCAATAGTACACTAAACAAGTCACATTAGCTAGCAAGAGTACAGATACAACAGAAACCTCCTCGAGGAATCTACGAGTCAAGACAACAAGAACAGAGTCAGATAAACATGAGTCTTCTATGACAGCACAAACTGACCGAATGAGGTGGTTAGAAAATGCATTACGTAAGGAGCGAGAGCTAGTGGAAGCTCTCGAACAAGAGAAACAAAGAGAAAGACTCTTGCGCCAACATGAGCAGCGTTTAAGAGAGCAGGCTGAGCGGCTAGCTCTTAACAATTTATAGACAAATGGTGGTGACCACCAAAGAACAAGATGCATTGACTCACCTAAGGAGAGGCGCACTAGACAAGATAGCCCACAATGAAATCCCCCACCAAATCATGAATGAAATCCAACTAATGGGGGAAGGGCAAACATAACAAACCAGGATCACAATCCTGAGTCCCCTCGTAGGAGGGAGGAAAATGGAACAAATAAAATGGATAGAGAGTTACCTCCATTGCCAATGTGAATAGGCTTACAAGAGGAGGAAATCCATGCATCAAAGGCATTTCAAGAGCTTGCTGAAAATATGAAAACCTTTGAGAAACAAGAGGCAGCTGGGAACTCACCAACATTGAGCAAAATACACAACCAACCATTGTGCCCATCAATCCCTAGCCCTCCATATCCTAAGCACTTTGAGATGCCTAGGTTAGAAAAGTTTAAGGGTGAAGAGGATGCACAAGAGCATGTCACCAATTTTATCAATGCCTATTTTCATCTTGAAGACAATGACGCTCTCATGCTAAGAACATTCATAATGACATTTTTAGGTGCTGCCACTCAATGGTTCAACCAACTACCTAAGCATAGCATAACCAACTTTGAACAACTAGTAAACGCATTCTTAAAGCATTTCTCCTTTGGTGCTAAGAAGAAGGTGAACCTTTCAGACCTGGCCAACTTGAAACAGTATGATGATGAGCTAGTAATGGATTATGGGAATAGATGGAGAAAATTCATGGCAAAATTATCATTCTCCATTCCCACAGAAGAGATCATTCACATGTTCACCAAAATTTGTTCTAAACATATCTCCCTCTTGCTACAACTTCAATAGTATCCTTCATTTGAGGAAGCTTTGGCACAGGCCAAGCTCATCGAAGAAATAAAAGTAGATGAGGGAACCATTAAACTCTAAAACAAAAAGGAGTGGAACAAGAATGGTAAGAATGACAAGTATAAGCAGAAGCAGGGCAACCCTGCTCCAGTCAATCAAGTCGTATTGGCTACACCCAAGGATGGGGGTGCACAACAACCCTAGAACTATCAAGCACATCCCTCGCCATCCAATTATGACCAAAAGAACAATCAGGGAAGAAATCGAGAATGCAAGCCACCTCGTTATTTCATGCCTCTGATAGAATCAATGCAATCAATATTTAATCAGTTGAGTGAGGCTAGGAGGATCAGATTTCTTGATATACCTCTTATAGATCCCAACCATCCTAAGCCAAAAGGATATAGGGAAGATCAATTTTACCCTTATCATAGGATACCGAGGCATGACATTGAGGCTTGCATCGGGTTTAAGCATCAAGTGCAAAACATGATTGAGGTGGGAGAACTCAAAGTTGACAACCCACTGGCTCTCGATAATAGAGACATGGGCATATACAGAAACCCATTGCCCAATCATGAGGCCCCTCGAGAGCAAGGGGCCCAATTCAATCAGGTTCGAGCTGACATACCTACCCATGGATGCATTGGGATGGTTGAGATTGTTAACATAGCAACAAGGACTAGGCGGTATGGTCAACCACAACCACCTGTAGCTCCCATGAACATCCCAACCACTCCTAGGCAAAGGCAAGACAACCTTCTAGGTCCACCAACATGACCTATGGTAACTATTCGAAGTAGATTGGAGCAAAACCTATAGATGACTCCAACTAAGTTATCCATCTATGAGCTCATACAATAGTCCCCAAAGCATAGGGAGACTCTAATGGAGATTTTAAGAACAATTGAGCTCCAACCGCAAGATGCGAATGCATTCACTCACTTTGTGGGACAAGTACAAGAATGCCAGGAACCTGTAATCCGATTCTATGATCATGAGATTAAGACAGTTCCTGCTGCCTTACTAGACCCTCCACTAAACATTGTAGCAACAATCAATGACTTACCTTTCAAGAGGGTTTTGGTCGATACAGGTTCATCGATAAACATCATTACAACAACTGCAATAGAGCACCTCAAGATCCCCAAGTCCAATATCATTCTAGGAGCTTACACATTGAGAGCTTTTAATGATGCTTTATGCAATACTATGGGAATGATAGTCCTACCCATCAAGGTGGGGCACAAGACCATCCCCATGATGTGTCATGTCTTGGAAGGAGCTATGCAGTACAACATCCTCTTAGGGCACCCTTGGATAAGGGCCATGAAGTGTGTGCCTTCGATCTTGCACCAGTGTGTCAAGTATGTGCATGAGAACAAAGTCTATGTGGTTCTGGCTGATGAAGAGCCTTTTAAATACGTCAATCAGGTGGACATTCTAGGAGAATTTATAATCCCTTCTACTCACCTGTACGTGGCACCTTCATCCCCAACCACACAAGTGGATAACAAAGACAAAGGGGTAAGAAAATACCCATGCACATCAACACCTCCTGGTGCACTCAAGATAGTCAATGCTTCTAAAGTACCATCAACATCAAAACCAAAAGATAATCAGAAGCTAAAGGCACCCTTAGTTAAGGAAGAAAGGCCCAAGGAAGTGCCAACTGTAGCCATTGCTGAAATGCCAAGTCCTATGGAAGAGGAAGATCCTCAAGATCAAGATGAAGATAGTGATTATCACCCTACTTCACCAGTATCATCCGTGGGGTCATCCATATCGCATGCATCAATACACTTGGCAAGCATAGGCATAGGGGAGTACCTTGTGTAGAACATCACCTTTACACCTATCATTGAGTCTACACAAGACATAGGAAGGCCTAAGGACTTGAGGCCACTAGTAGGAATAGTGGTTCCACTTGGAATCCCTCCCAACCAAACCAATTTTGTCTATGCCGGCCTGGACTATGCTCATAAGTCTTCAGATATAGAAGAGGATGGTGATGAATTATTCATGGTCAATGTTCGTTACCTCTCTAATCTCGAGTTTTCTCTAAGCTACTTTGAGCATTGCCATTGGCATGGCTATGGCCTTGGCATATATGAGCAGGGGTGCAGGCGGCCCTACGAGCCACTATATCAGCTTCCCTTCGATATATTTGGCTTAGGCTATTATAGCGGAGGTCAAGATGACTCTCTTGCAGCGGCATTGGAAAGATTAAGCATAGGGTTAGGAGAAGACATTGATTTCATTCCTTATCACCCCCTAAGAATAGCAAATTTGAGCAACAGACAAGTGGCCATGGTAAACATACCGCCTCCAAAAACTTATCATCCAAACACCTCAATTGATTCCACCCCAATAGGGTACAACTCATGGGATGAGGAGAATGGATATGAAGCAAGTGATGATGAGGCACAACTTGGCTTAGCCTATCAGGGGCCTCACTATTTACAAAGATTCACATGGTCCATCCATGATGAGAGTGGATATACATCAGATGAAAGTGACTATGAATCAGAAGACTCAACAGAAAGAGCCTACTTAGGCCTAAGCCATCAACCCCTGACTTTGGGGCAAGAGACAAATGCAAATGGATTCTTCATAAGTGATGAATAATATGAAGATGAAATAGAGATGGCCTACTTAGGGCCAAGACATGAGCCCCTTGTCTTAGGGCCGCATACCAATGCTAATAATTTTTGGATAAGTGATGATGACTTTGAGGATGAGACCGAGATGGCTTATCTTGGACCTCACCACTTGTAGCAAGTCAACGAGCTAGTAGAGAGAGAGGTGGCACTCCATGCCATAGACCCTCATCTCTAATTTTTGGGGAGACCTATTGACCTAGCTACCATTCATCGGATGGTCAATCCCCCTCCACCTACATTCAGAGAGCAATTAGAGCCCAATGATCCTATTGTCCACCCTGCTCATGGGCCAGATCCAAAAATTCCCATTCCTCTAGAACCTCATCATGAGTATGGAAGGGAAACCCTTGAGACAAGATTGCACCCATGTGGTCTTGGAGATTTCATCCCATCCATCAACATGATCTCCATTGATTTGACCACTCCACTTCATAATCCATTAGATCCTACCAAATCATTGCATCTTGATGTAGAGGCTATTGATTGGGATCATGCTAATTCACCCATAGAGCTGGAAGACCTCTTCCCCAATGAAGAGATGTTACAGCCATTCCATTTTGCATCAGGTTGTGCGTATGACATCTTCCATGTTGGTTTGGAACCTGAGTCACTAGGTCCTGTGAATCCTACTGATGATATTCATTTGATACCCACGCCTCATCAGCTAGAGGATGGGTCACATATGGCTATAGAAGCGACTTTCGAGGTGGACATCAGTGATGATCCTACCCAACCAAGGAAAGTCAAGTTCAGAGAAAGTCTATCTCCAGAGGAATAAGCCATCCTAATTCCTCTCCTCAAGGAGAGGCCAAATATTTTTTCTTGGACTTACAAAGACATGCTAGGGATAGATCCAAAGTTAGTCATTCACAACCTTTCATTGGATCCCATGAAGAAGCTAGTCAAGCAAAAACTGAGGAAAATGCATCCAACCATCGCTTTGATGGTGAAGAAAGAATTGCAAAAACTATTGGATGCAGTATTCATAGTTCCTATTGACTACCCTGAGTGGGTGTCAAACATGGTACCCATGGGGAAACCTGATGGAAGAGTTTGTATCTACATGGATTTTAGAGATTTAAATAGGGCAACACCAAAGGATTCATTCTTATTGCCAAACATAGATGCTCTTGTAGATGCAACCGTAGGTCATGAAATGCTCTCCCTAATGGATGGTTTTTTGGATAAAAATTGGAATCATGGGATTTAGGATGCATTGGTTTTGAAATTTGGAGATAAAATTGGAAAGTATTGGTCTCCAAGGGACATACATTTTTACTATATATTGTTTTTGCATTGGGCACCATGTTAGCCAAAATAATGCACAAGAAAAGAGCAAGCCATATATTACATTAGTCGCACCTTGGTGAGTTATGATCTAGGATATGCGTATGTTAAAAATTTGTGTTTAGAAGTGGTCTTTGCAACTTGAAAGTTGTGACACTACATGTTGAGCCATATGACCTACGTCATATCAAAACAAAATCCTTTGTAGTACATGATGAGCAAGACATATCACAATACATGTACTGCAAAGTGGATCATGCTATTGATATAATTTGATCTAGAGTTCATAAGCCAAAATTCCATCAAGGGACAAGTCATAGTAGATCAATTAGCAGAGGTGCCTCTTCAGGATAACAAGCCTCTCACTATAGAATTGCTTGATGATGTGGTCTTTGCATTATCAGATCTTCTAAAACTCGAAGAACCTAAGAAATAAAGAGACATGTCATTGTTCTTTGATGGTTCAAAGTGTGAACAAGGAGGTAGAGTAGGGATTGTCTTTATCACACCATAGGGTACTCCATTGCCCTTATCATTCAAACTAGACTTCCCATGCACAAACAACAATACATAATATGAAGCATTGATCCTGGGACTCCAAACATAGCAATGGGCATTAAAATATTGAATATCTTTGGTGACTCCTTGCTCATAGTAAACTAGGTCAAAGGACTATTCCAATGTAGGTGCCCACTCCTAAAGACTTACAAGGAACTTGTTGACACTTACCTAGCCCGATTGGAATGGTATGACATCGAGGCAATCCCTCATACGTCGAATAGATTTGTAGACACCATGGCCTCTTTGGGATCCTTAATCCCTCAGAATCCATCTGTTGATTTTACAACCATTCATGTGAAAGTGCTTTCACACTCAACAATACATCATGAAGCTTTTGACAATCAAGAATCAGTCAACATGATCAACATCGAGCCAAATCAGGATTGGTCCTTCGTAGCCAAATATTTCTTACAAACAACCTCTTGGGGGTCTTTGATCTCCCAAGGACCTATGGAGTGTGGTGCAACCATATACCATAGAGTTGTTCCTCAATCCGTGTTCACTACCTCAAAAATATAGGAAGAGCAAGTTGTCTATTCTATAGAAGTTATGGCTTATCAGGATTGGCTTTCCCAACTATGGGACTTCCTGAAGCTTGGAATAGTACCTCAAGGTTTGTCACATACTGAAAGGCGAATGTTCAAATAGAATGAGGATATGATGGAGTATTACTCCATTGTCTTGAGCCCCAGGAAGCATCTTGGGCAATTTTGCAAGCTCACGATGGAACATGTGGAGGCCATTTCAGTGGCATGGCCATCGTTAAGTGCATCTTGAGAATGGGTTACTATTGGCCCACCATGGAAAAGGACTATTGTGAGTATGTCAAGAAATGTAGTAAGTGCCAGCATCATGCAAATCTAACGCACTTACCATCGCAAGCTTTGCAGCCCATCCAGGAAGCATGGCCATTCTCGTAATGGGGACTAGACTTGATTGGGAAGATCTCACCCCCATCCTCATGCCGACACACATTCATCATAATGGCCACAAAATACTTCACTAAATGGGTAGAAGCGATCCCCTTAACATCAACAACTGGACCAAGGATTGCGGAGTTTATACTCCACAATATCATAAGTCATTTTGGGGTCCCTTCTAAGATAATATCGGATAATGGGCCATATTTCAAGAACAAAAATGTGCGTGCTTTAATGAAAAAATACCATATTCAACATAGTTTTTCAATGCCTTATTATCCACAAGCAAACGGGCAAGCAGAAGCCTCAAACAAAACAATAGTCTCCATTTTGAGGAAGACAGTGCAAGAAAATCACAAGGATTGGCACATGCAATTGCCTCTTGCACTATGGGCATACAGGACTAGTATACGGATGCCCACTGGGGCAACACCATTTTCACTAGTATATGGCACTGAGGCCATCATGCCTCTAGAGTTGGAAATTTCGACTCTACGCATAGCATTAAAGGACTTCATAGATGATGAAGTTGCGCGGCAAGGCCACCTTGATCAGTTGATGCTTCTTGATGAATGCCGAGTCAATGCTTTAGAGCATCTTCACGTTTACCAAGATCGCCTTGCGTGAGCTTACAATAGTAAAGTCCACCTAAGGGAATTCAAGGTTGGAGATCTAGTGCTCAAAGAAAACCAATAGAATTCGAATCTACCATCGCATCTACGAGATAAGTTCATGATAAACTGGATAGGTCCATACATGATTTCATAGAGAGTTGGGCCTGGAGCATATCACCTTATATCATTAGATGGTGTTGAAGAGCCTGAACCTCTCAATATCATTCACTTAAAGGCATTTTACACATAAAACACAAAAACATTCAAATATTTCATAAAATACAAAAACATTCAAATATTTCATAAAATTCAAAAACATTCAAATATTTCATAAAATTTAAAAACATTCAAATATTTCATAAAATTAAAAAATATTCAAATATGTCAAAAACACAAAAAAATCATAAAAACATAAAATTTCAAAAATACAATCAAAGGCTCCAAGGGTAATTCAAACCGCTTGGTCAAAATTCAATCAAAGGCTCCAAGGGTAATTCAAACCACTTGGTCAAAATCAATCAATCAAAGGCTCCAAGGGTAATTCAAATCGCTTGGTCAAAATACAATCAAAGGCTCCAAGGGTAATTCATACCGCTTGGTAAAAATCAATTCAAAAAGGCTCCAAGGGTAATTCAAACCTCTTGGTCAAATCCCATCAAATCAAAAGCTCCAAGGGTAATTCAAACCACTTGGTCAAAATCAATAACAAAAGCCCCAAAGGCATAATAAGCCCTTTGGTCAAATTAATCAAAAATACAAAAACAACATAAAATCAAAAATACAAAAAACAATTGCATCTCACATCTTGCATCCACATCATTGCATTGCATTTTCATATCCACTACAATTGCATATGTCATGAGAGCCTTAAAAGTGATACCACAGTTTGTCGCACAAGTCATTCATATCCATACCTCCATCAACATCAGTGTGTAATTGTGTTTTTCAACACAACCATTATTTGTTGCTATACATAATATACTAAGGTTTTTCGGTTAATCAACCACACCTAGTGATCTTATCAACTTTTGAGGAAAACAACTTTGATTAGTAGAAGGTAAGGTCTAGCTGTGATAATGCCTTGGATATTCAAGATCCCGTCACTAATTGAAACACTAAAATCCTAGCTGGTACAAGGAAAATATGAAAGCTGCAAAGCGGTCTAGGTTACCTTAAGCGAAAAGGATTATCCTTGCTTATCCCCCTATGCAACCGGTTTAAAGGTGCTGAGAATTGGCAAAAGGACAAGCTTTACCCTATCCAAATCCCTTGCTTAAATCAAAATAAGCAAAATCCCAAAGCAAAGTACATATTCAAAAGGCCAAGCATACAGTCCAGATTTCAAAGCAATAATCCGATACACAATCATATATTCAAAATTCAAAAAAAAATCATAGCTCAAAAAAAAATCAATAAAAAATAAACAGTGATTTTCATCACTACGTATGAGCAAAATAAATAGTGATTATCATCACTACAAAAATCCTCGCTCAAAGAAAAAAATCAATAAAAAATAAACAGTGATTTTCATCACTACATATGAGCAAATATCCAAAGCCAAAAAGAAGCCAAAAATAAGGGAATAAAGCTTGAATCCCTGGAATTCTCAGCATTGTACAAAACTGGAAGGAGAAATCCTTATGCATGATGATATGTCTACCACAATTGCTTCATGCATTTGTGTAGACCAATGTTTGAATGTGGATGAGCTAGCTTAGGTAACCCAATATTGCCTAGTGGTATAGTCCAACTAAGTCCAACATAAGGATGAGATGAACACTTGAGGATCCTTGATCTTAGCAATGGGCTGAAAGAATCCCGCTTGACATCGGAGGAAATGCTTGAATTCTATCTCAAAATATACAATCACTTGCACACACAGAGATCATGAAAAACTAGGTCCATGGTAAAAGCCTTACTTTTCAAAAGTCTAAGTGGTAAGTAGACAATTGTTGATAGGGTAACTAGAGTGTTTGAATCTCCGAAAAGCCCCAAAAATTCTTACATAGCAACAAATCATAACATCATTCACACCATCACATTCTTTATAAGATTCTATAAATTAGGGGTTATCAACATAGTAGGACAGATACCACATATATATTAGAAATAGTATATAGACGACCACTGACTACTTTATATCTTTTAATTTACAGAAACTTATTAAGAAAATACATTACACACCATTACATCTCATATATGAATACTTAATCAATTCTTATGATAAGAGTGATTATTTAAATTCATGATTATTTTTTTACTTTCTGTGGTATCACCCATTAAGATTGTCAATGTCATATGCATTCCGTATGTTTTAAGTGATTAGAGCATACAGGTTCATTTATACCATTCCATCACATAAGTTAGATGCATACAATTAAAGCAAAGTTAAAACATGCATTTAGCAATAACATCACATCCACAAAAACAAGTCATTAATCATCCATAAACCACATCATAAAACATATAGGCAATATCCATTTGCATACAATCATAAATTCATCATTCATCATCAAAATACATCGCATCATATCATCAAATCATATAAGCATCTACACATCCATCTAAGCATCTTCAAATATCATCTATCATCTAACATATTCATCAAATCATCATAATACCATCATCGCATCATATCATAAAACAAAATAACAACAAAAACATGAGCAATAAATGATACACATAATAAGTCATAATGCAAATCTATCATAAAAGTATGTGTGTCAAGTCCAATGGATATACAAAAATGCCCATGGGCTACAGTCATATAGGTCAGTCGACCTCAAAAATGGATCAAGGACCAAGTAGAGCATCAATCAAATACCGGGCCTGAGCCCCCTACATCACCTCCTCTAGTGCCACCTCCCCCTGTGGCGGTGTCATGAGTCGAATGATGTGAGCCTGTCGGTCTCTCTATCCGAGTCTGGGTCCTCTGGCTAGGACGGGTGGAAGACTACCTCGAGGTGGAGCACCCACTGACCTACGAACCACTTGCACCTGTTGGATCCTTAGGGACAATCCCATGCCTCCTGAGTTGCATCTGAAGAAGGGTAACATGATCCACAAGTCCCCGGATCCATGCCTCATGCTCATCCAATAAAGACTGGAGATGTCCCACATCTACTCTTGAACCTACCATTGGAACCTCCTATGGTGTAGAAGGAGGAACAACAAACTGCATCCTGACATCGCCACCCCCAATAGTAGCCTATAGAGCCTGTATCTATGTTGTGAGCTACTCAATGGTAGCATCTCACCATTGTACCTAGATCTTAGTGGCTTGAAGCTCAACCTCGACCTCATGTAGTTGTGCTCTTAGAGGAGAGTCTCTCTCCTCGAGCTCTAACTCCTCCTCCTCCTCAAGAACATCAAGATCCTCTACTACCACCTGCTCTACTGGCTGGCCCCATACCTCGGTCCTAGCTCGGACTCTGCGTCCTATTGGATCTACACCATCACCCCACCATCATCCTCGTGCCCTAGGCTACTGATGCCATGCCACATCCGATCACCCCACCACTGAGTGTAGGCCTCTGTAACTCCCCCAGCCATTGTAGGGTCAATAGCTGGGGCATCCTCCTCATCTGAAAGCTCTATGATCTATCATGGAGGTAGGTCCTTCTCTGCTGTGAGGTGCCTATACAAGAATGGTATCAAGGGCACATCCTACTACAATCCATACTGATGAAGAACTTGAGAGTAGAAGAAATACTCTCGGATGGCAATCTTACAGCCAATGAGCCATCACTCATGTCGTGTCTTAGCAGTAAAGCTAGCTAGATCATCCCAAGCAGGACACTCATAGTAAGGCCACCACATGACATCTCCGACCAATAGTCTAGTGAAAGCATCAGTGTAGTGGGACAACTCCCCTATGAAAGTGTGGCTCTTACGCTCCTCATGCTCTCGAGCCCATCTGGCAGCATAGCACTGTGTTCGAGCATCAATCACTGTAATCTCGACTAGGAGCCCCTTAGGGTGATCTACCCTAATATGCTCCCATCCCCAAACCTGTAGGAGCAAGCTATAAGTAATGCTGACATGTCCTCACCGATGGATGTGGTACAACTCATCATAGCACTGAGCCAATAGTGATCTACCCCATGCATAGATGATAGGCTCCTCACTATCCAATAGATCCTGCACCATCGCCAGAAGGTTCCATGGGAACCTCAAACCCGAGCAGTCTAGGATAAGAACATTGTTGATCACCATCAGCAATACGACATGCCTCATCGTAAAGACACCCTCCCCATGCCAGTGATTGATGGACACTCCTCCGGACTTGGTGTCCTTGAGAGCATCCATAGAATGCTCTCTAAACACCCGAGTGAAGACAACCACCTGATCATTAGTGGCCGAAGAGACAATGGCCACCCCATCGAATGGAATCTGAAAGATCCTATACACATCCTCTGGCGTAATGGTCATCTCACCGATCGGGAGGTGGAAGGTATTAGTCCATGGGTCCCAACGATGGGCCAAAGCCGTAAGGTAAGCCTGATCTGCCATGATGTAAGGCAGCCTGATGACATACTGCAACCCATGGGCCTTGAACCATGCCCAGTCCGTATCATCAAAGCTAGGAAGTAAGTCAAGCAGGAGCTTCGGGTCCCAAGCCCGAGCAGTAAGGATCTAAGCAAAGCAGAAGAAAAACAAAACATAACTATAGTGCATCTAAGGCATAATTCACAATAAACATGAAAATGGTGCAAAAGAGTATGGACTATTCTAAGTCTAAGCAAAAGAAGGATAAGATTGCACCTAATCAAGCAAATCAAAATTCAAAAATTCCAAAAAAAATCATAAAAATGTCATAAAAATACAAAAAAACAAGGCTAAGGCTTTAGCCGTTGTTGCCTACAACGGTCGAAACCTGGCCGCTAGAGGTAGCAATGGCCAAGACCCAACGGTCAAATTTTTGACCATTGGGATTCAAGCTTGGCCACTCTGAGCGACAACGGCTCAGAGTCGGCCACTCTGAGCGACAACGGCCAAGGGGCGGCATGGCAAACCCGTGAACCCTTGGCCAAAAAATAAAAAAAAATTACAAAATTAACAAAATAACTTCAATAAAACAACATAGGGAGGGAAAGCAAACAAATTGGAAAGCAAAATTTCCCACCCAAGCATCAAAACTAGGCTAAGTTCAAAATGCCCAAAATGGCGGCAACAGGTGAATAACTGAAGAAAATTCAAAAAACCCTAGGCTAAAGCCACTAACAAAAAGCAAAATTGGGGACTAACCCACCATAGCAAAGGGGAACCTAAGCCTAATTACGGAGTTTGTTCATTGCCAGCAGGTTTAGTGAGGTTCATTTTACCCATTACTTAGTGAGGTTCAGTTTTACGTAGACAAAAGAAAAGAGAGCTAGGGTTTTGAAGAGAGAAATACCCGAGAAGCTCTAGCTCCTCCAGTAGCTGATGTCTCACCCTGCATAGCCATGTCCTCAACACCAACAAGTTTCAAAATCGCAACCATCACCGTCGCACCAGAGCTCCCAAAGTGAATCTTCAACAATGAAAGTGATAGGTCAAACCCTAGAAAAGCAAATTTTTATATTTCCTTAATTATGCCTTGGCCACTGCTAACGTCAATGGCCCAAACTTCTTGGCCGCTCAAGGCGACAACGGCCACAAGCAAGAACTCAGAAGCCATTGGACCTGACAACGGCCAGATCCACAGATCAAAATAAAGGATTTTCTCCTTGAGGGATCCCACAAAAACAACAAATAAACACACTTTGGTGGTTTAAGATCATCAGAATGTTCAAAATAACAAAAAAAATCACATAAAATCACAATCTCAGGTAGGCCTCGTATCCAGTTACCTACTCTATCCACTCGATGATTGCAGCGATTTGCACTCCATGTATTTCGGTGAGATGAGTAGATAACCATAAGGCCACTTGGGGCAAAAACAACTCATTTTGGAATTACGATGTGCCACCCTTCAATCCCGAAGAAGACCAAGATGGTCAGACTGCTCCATGGGTGCGAAAGGATCATTCTAATTCCCCTATGACATCAAAAAAATTAAGTCAAAGTGATACAATCTAAACATAAATAGAATCACTCATCCTAACTCCCTAAGAAGGCTATTGATAGCTGGACCGCTCCTCGGGATAGGGATGGATGATTATCATAAACAATTGGAATCACACTTGGATGTGGGATTGCCCATTAAAAGCAACAAATGCTAGAAAGGAACCAGATTAGTCATATTGGTCAAGCGACTTGTCGCTTCATTCATTGTCATTTCTTCACCAATTCATTGTGTGAGGAAGTAGTTCAAAACTTCAACATAATCATAATCAAAATCAGCAAAATATCACTCGATCATAGCAAAATCATGTTCGTCCTATGAATCATTGCATACAACAATCACAAATTTCCCTTGTTTTTTGGGAACGTAAGCAGACATGACATCTTCAATTGTAGCTCTCCTACCGATCGGAATTGTTGTAGCAACTGAAGCTACCCGATTGAGTTTGAGGAATGAGTGCAATTTAACATGCAAAAGCCACTGAGCTAAGTCCTCCAAACATTGAGGCAATGATTCAAGGGATGCATGCCATCTTGCATGATTGGGCCATCCAACGTTGATCAGACCATTGATCACCATACACCCTACAAATAGATCAGTCTACGTTTTTGCTCAGCATTGTGTTTTCCACACAACGCATCACAAAAAGGGGCATCTGTAGACACCTAAATCGTGTCATGCTTAGGGGAGCTACTCACATAGACACACTCATAAGATCATAAGACATAATCTTGGACTTTCCAAGCATCAACAATGGTTCTCACCACTCATTTGGGGCCTTTTCAAGCCATCCAAGCTTAGCCGCTCAAGCCAAGAGCGGCCAGATCCTAGCCGCTCAAGCCTAGAGCGGCCAGACCTTAGCCACTGTAGACGATAGTGGCCAGATCTTAGCCACTGTAGATGACAGTGGCTAAGCCATAAGAAGTAGTTTGCCAACAAATAGGCCTAATCACAGGTGGAAGTGGTAGTCTGCATGCAATAAAGGTGAGCGGGAGTGACTTTGCATTCCTTTTCACGACCAGTTCACATAGGAGACTTGAGTTTGCATTTAGACTTAAGTTAACTGACCTCCAAGCATAAACAAAGGATAAAATCTTCTCATGCTAATAACCAGTTCGCATAGAAGACTCAAGTGGAGTTAATTTTATTTACAAAAGCTTCTCATGCTAACGACCAGTTCGCATAGAAGACTCAAGTGGGCAATTAGATTTTAGTTAATTGGCCTTCAAACATAGACAATGGACAAAAGCTTCTCATGCTAACTTGCACTACGCATGAGAAATTCATTTCTAGGGCTTGGACATAGACCTAGGGTTTCACACTATAAAAGGTGCAAGCCTAAGAGCACCAAAAGGAGATCGGGAGATCAATATTTTATCATATCAGATAGAGAGACATATTTTTGAGGAGAGCTTTCGAGACTTGGAGAGTTCTCTTTGAGATCACGTGTACGGTGAAGCTCTGATGGATTGAAGAGCATAACACCTATTATTTCGACATCAGATACAGGCTTTGACCCATAGCTTTGGGGCAAAGAGGGCAAGGTTTACTTTAGCGGCCGTTGTCTTGGATAGTGGCCCGTAGGCTTAGCTTAGGTTTTAGACATAGCATCTTTTATTCTGTTTCTTTATGTTTTCATATCATTAGCATAGATTTACATGATTTCATGGCATAGTTTCATCATATTTCCATTACATTCTTTGATTACTAACAACCTCATCCAGGGAGGCAATCTCGGACACCTAAACGTGTGTTGTTGTTTCATTGCTTGCAGGGCCACAAGTACATCGGATGAAGTTTGCAACATACGAGAGCAAAGGGGATCCCTCTAGGAAATAGACCTAGAGAAGGAGGCATCTGTAAGCCCTCATACATTTTCGTGTGTGGAACCGGGAAGCTTTTATAAGCGCACCACCTCTTCGCGGAAGGGGCACTCCTTGCCTATTTGTAATTTATAGTATCAAAATGGGTATCCCTAAGAGGGACCGACATGTAACCGAGCTTCAATATCAATAAAGAGATCCATATTTGTTATTTTGTGTTATATGCTTTTTCCTCTTGTCTTTCCATTTCATCTTCGGTATTTTAATAACATTGCAAGTAGGGTTAAAAAGGGACCAGTGCATGCGTTCCCGGGGTCGCTACAAATATATGTATATTATGATTTCATATATTTTGAAAACCATGTATTGAATAAAGTATAGACCATGTATTGAAAACCATGTATTAAATAAACCATGTATTGAATAAAGAATAAACCAACTATTGAATAAACCATGTATGGCAAACCATCTATTGAATAAACCATGTATTAAAAATAATGTATGGTAAACCATGTATTGAATAAACCATGTATTGAAAACAATGTATTGCAAACCATGTATTGAATAAACCATGTATTGAAAACAATGTATGGTAAACCATGTATTAAATAAACCATTTATGGTAAACAATATATTGAATATACAATTTATTGAAAACAATGTATGGCAAACCATGTATTGAAAATAATGTATGGCAAACAATGTATTGAATATCAAATTTATTGAAACCATGTATTGAAATCATGTATACAATAAACCATGTATTGAAACCATGTATCAAATTGATTGAAACAATGTATTGAATATACAATTTATTGAAAACAATGTATGACAAACCATGTATTGAAAACAATGTATGGCAAACAATGTATTGAATATCAAATTGATTGAAACCATGTATTGAAATCATGTATACAAACCATGTATTGAAACCATGTATACAATAAACCATGTATTGAAAACAATGTATGGCAAACCATGTATTGAATAAACCATGTAATGAAAACCATGTATTGAAAACAATGTATGGCAATCCTTGTGTTGAAAACAATGTACTAAGTAAACCATTTACAACAAACTAGATATTGGTGCTCCATTATTGCATCCACATAATTTAAAATTATTTATTGCATCCACACAACTGATCAAAACATTACAATATTGAAAGAAAAACTAAAAAGTAATTTAAAATTTATGTAATATAATATAATATGTTTTAAAAGATGTTAAAATATGAGTCTTTGAAACCATATTTCTTTTCACCATAATGCCACATTCCAAAATCATAAAATAAAGAAATAGTAGTTCTACTTTTCTAAGTTTTCTTGTTGTAAAGTGCCTAAAGTATTAGCTACATCTACCTCAATATCCTTTGCTTCCAATGCACCAGACCATACCAAAATATCAGTTGTAGTATTTATCCCTGATAGCAATAAACCTTCTTTCTTTGTGGGATATTATTTAAATGGCGCATTCAACTTTTTCTCATTTTCTTTTACTGTAGCATCCACATCCAGGCATTTTTCTTTGATAAGCTTCTTCAGCCAACTATTTTCTCGAACAGTGTGTTGTAGTCTCTTCTTCAATTCAATAGCATTAGTCACACTGATTTTTGCAGTCTCAATCCACATTTTCATGGCTGACACCTGCTACTTTAAATGATGATAATTATACTACAAAATACATAAGAAAAATATTAATATTAATTAAAAAATATATTAAAAATTTGATTTTCATATATGTGTAAAACTTACATTTGTTGTAAGTCTTGTAGTTTTTGCCAATGCTACTTTCTTCTTATCTATTTCTCATTCATTGAAATATGCTTAGGCTTCGATATTCAAGTTACCTAATTGGTCAAGTATAATGGCGAAAATGTCATCACTGCTTGTAGAATCAGACTTGACGATGCTAGATTTGGCCTTTAGTAATAGAGCATCGAGCTTTTATGGATGATTCTCTACCTTTGAAAATAACTCCTTTCTATGTCCAAAGTTCTTGTATCGACCATTTATTACTTTGATCATAACCTTGGCCTGATATTCCCATTGTCTTAATGTATCAATATCTACAAGAATATTATTAGTAACATTAGCCCTACATCTATTTTCTTATAAGATATTTTTTGAAAAGTTTATTTTATCATCATCGGTCAGATGATGATCGATGTCGACATGCTGGTGGGAAGAAGATGAAACATCGATGACATATCCTTCAAATTCTCCTATGCTTCATCACCTAACCCTAGACCATGAAGTAGATCACATATTTTTAGTGGTAAATTCAAATTATTCATATATTGATACATAAATCCATCATCCAGATTGTCATCTAGAGGGGGCATCTGAGATGCGCTTTCTACATTTGATAAATTATCAAGTATTAAAATTGGGAACCCCATACCTGAAACAACAAACTAACCCATAGTCTGAGTCTATGTATTTAACTAATTGCTAGTTCCTTGAAGTGGTTGATGCGGTGGTGTGAGGAACTTTTTTCCACGCATGTGATATTGGTTCCTCACTGGTGGTGCATGTTGTGGTGATTGTTGGACATGCTATAGATGAACTTGGCATTGATGGACTTGCGGTAGGACTGGATGTTTTTCTTGTTGTGCACCCTGTTGAAGCATCTATTTTTTGAGTATTTTAAATCTAGCCGGTACCTCTACAAAATTTAACATGAAAATTATAAATTAAAATTAGTTTTAAAAATAATACCATTAAAATATAACAATTTTAACTAAACATACCTGAATCAGACTTTGCAGCTGTTGCCATTGATCGTGCAAGTGTTTTCCTTTTCTCTGAAAATAGTTAAAATATTTTCTCAAACTAAATATAATTGAATATTGTCAAAATACATTATTAAAATTAGAACTTTTGAAAAATATGTTTACCTTGTGAGCTGGAGGTTTCATCTTCAATATTCATTGTAGAAGATGCATGTACAAAAGTAAGAGGAGTAGCACATGTATGTTTTCCATCAAGAGACCTACATTTATGGATGGAAGGTACTGGTGATGATTGCAACTGTGATTCGAAATCATCAGACGCTTCTTGAATCCTGATGGCAACATCCCTTTTATCGAACGAGTGAGCTTCTCTTTTTTGTTTTCAAAATAAAATTAGAAAATAACAAGATTAATTGAATTTTGAAAAGACAGAAAAGAGAGACTATTCCAATATATAATTTTACCTGTATTTCATTCTCATTTAACCCAATACACAAAAAAACCAAGTGCAATGTAGTTGGAGGAATTTTTTGTTGAATATTGTAATATGATTTATAAAAAATACAAATAATATAGTTGTCAGAGGTTAATGTATACACAAATTGATTTTTTTGCACAGAAAGGAGGTCCTATTTTAGGTGATTTGAAATGAGTATGGACCAATCATATATCCCTCCATAAATACAATGAATCAACAATGATAAAGCCCAAAAGGGAATTTATGTAGGTCAACCCTGTAGAATAAGCCTTCCCAAGAATAATTCAATACAGGCATAATTTTTTTTATCTATAACGTTGGAAATGTTCAAAACCCTTTTCGATTTTGAAGAATTAACTAAAAAATAGAGAGAAAATTATTAGAGAATGGACATTGGAAACAATAATACATAAAAATTAAAGATAAAAAAAATAAAATTTTCAAAAACTTACCTTTCAAATGGTCTGGATTCACGCCATATTTGGATGCCAGCATTGATTTATCAGATTCAGTCAATGCGTACTAGTTTTTAACAAGGATATCATCTAAAAATGATAGTCTTGTTAATCGCTGCACATTCGAGGGGTTCACAGTAAAAACAACATACTTGTTATCAACTTGAATTTGTACAATGGACACATCATGGTCATAGGAACTAACAATACATTGCATCAGGGAGACATTGACGTCCAACTATGGCATATTCATGAATCCAGCAACTCCGGAGGTGTAAAGCCAGTTGTAATATCTCCTATGAGTGTTAAAAATATTCTTGATGTTCAAGAAATACTAGCTCTTAAATTATAACTTCGAAGGGAGAGGAGAGGAACCACTAGCCAATTATGATAACGTTGGGAAAATGCTGGAAAAATGCCCTAAAAATGATAAAAAAATGCTCAGAAAACCACCTAAAAATGTCTAAAAATGACCTAAAAACGATAATAAAATAGCCTAAAAATGATCATAAAATGCTTAGAAAAATGTCTAGAAAAGGTCTAAAACTGTTGTAGAAAATGCACTAATAATACTTGAAAAATCTCTAAAATTGCTCTGGAAATAGTCGTGTGAAAGGTGAAATGATGCTACTATTATATTTATAGAATTCTACATGCCTAAAGTTGATGGATGTGTGATACATGGTAAAGGATAGGACACGTAGCAGCATCTTATTGGCAGTATTTGGTGGGCACATTCTTCCTGTCACCATGTGATAGTCACCACTTGATAGTCACCATGTGACAGTCACCTCTCGACTGTCACCAATTGATAGTCACCACTTGATAGTCATATCTTGATAGTTGCTCCTTGTTAATCACCTCATGACAGTCACCATATGGCGATCACCACTTGACAGTTGCCCTTATCAGTTGCATCTTGACAATCACCACTTGATAGTCACCTATTGATAGTCACTCCTTGTTAGTCACCTCTTGATAGTTGTTGCTTGAAATTCACCACTTGAAAATCACTATAGGATGGTCGCCACTTGATAGTCACCCTTGGTAGTCACCCCTTGACAATTGCCACTTGAGAGTTGCACATTGATAGTCGCCTCCTGGCAGTCACACCTTGACAGTCACCATTTTCCAATCACTTCTTGAAAGTCGCTTTTGTCAGTCACCTTATGACAGTCACTTCTGTCAGTCGCCATTTTTAAGGTTGAAAAATTTGCTGCATAGTTTTCAAAAAATTGCCAATATTTGATAAATTTTCTACAAAAAATTAAAAAAATTTCCCCAATTTTTATACACCTTAGGACTAGATTCACCTCGATTTTATAAATACACTTTGGGGCCGAACCCTTATGCATAACCCTGATCCCCGTGTATTCATATGAGTTACAATAGAAATTATAAATAAATATGTAGAAGATATGTTCTCATTTGCCTTAATAATATAAACATGAATGCTTCTTAGTATTTTAGTAGATATAAAGAATATAACTTTTTATAGTATATTGTAATATTTTCCAGTGTGATCTATTGAGTTGAGATGTTTATTTTTTGGTATTCAATGGATATTGAAAAAAAAATCACAAATGGTTGTTATGTTTTTATAGTTTTATTTTATCTATAACTATCTATCTATCTATCAAAACACACACACACACACACACTTTTAACATTAATTTTTTATTAATACTATGCAATATTAGAAAACAATTTCTACTTTTGTATTGTGTAAATATGTTGATGTCCAACAAAGGAGAGTAGCCATGTCTTATGAAAACCTTATATTCTATGTCAACTTGTGTCATAAGGTCCTAGATGTATTATGTTATTATGAATATAATATATGAATTAAAAACCTATCTATGTGCCTAAATATGTGTGTGTGTATGTGTGTGTTTTTGTGTTTGTGTAATGACCCTTCCTTGGTAGACTTTTTATAGAATATATTCATGCATGGTTATGGCTATTTGGTGATGAATGACTGACTATTTAATGTTTAGATTTTTGTAAAACATATATTATGATGTATTTTATCAATGGAATGACTAATAATTTCATGGTAATTTTCTATAAAATATACATTTAATGAAATAATGAGATACTTCTAATAAATTTATATCTTTACAGGAATGGGCTTCCTCATGGGTGGAAGAAGGAATTAACCACCAAGAATGGGAAGCCATAAGAAATGAAAATGATGTGATGATTAGTTCTTCATATAACTGGGGTAGCATGGATGAATGCCCTTTTTCATGTAGTGGTATACAATGATTTTACATGAGTGAAATATAGATTTGTTGCATTTCTCAATCTTATTGCTCCTTCTTGTTGTTTTTTAGAAAAGATATAAAATAATCTAACCTTGATATATATTATTGTCTTAGCAATAATAAGGAAAAATGAAATGAATGGGAATTTATTGACCCTATTTTGGTTATTTTAATATTATTTACTTCATGGTGGGTTGTTGTTAATTTAGCAATCAATTATTAATAACAAGAAATGAGTCTTTTATGATGTTTGCTCAAGAAATTTGAATAATCACAAGTATATGGGAATAATTGTTAATGTTGGTGGTTTAGAATTTAGTTGCATCATGCCTAGAATGAAGGAAATAGAATGTGCATATTGATGGATGGATAACACATTCATCACTACAATACTAAGAGAAATAGATAACGAGAAGACATGGAGGACTTTTGAATGAAAAAATAGTTTTGGGGAAAACAATAAATGAGAAAGAAATGAAGGAAGAAGGATGAGATGTGTTCTCTCATCGCTAGATATTCTTGTTGAAAATGAATTTGAATCTATCACGTAAGCTCCAAGAATTTTATGTTTTAAAAATTTAGTAATTGAGGTACTATATCTTTATCACCTAAAGGAATGAAGGTTTAGTAGTACCAATACAATGCTTGGTCTAGTAACTCTCTTTCTAAGTTAAGGAAAAGAGAACAAAAATATAGTACTTGTGTCAATTCGATATGTTGTGAGAATTGATTATTGATGTAATTGTATTATACCTATCCATTCTTAGAACCCATGAATTAGTGTATTTTCCTTTTAGTGGTAAGTTGAAAGGAAGGGTAGTGCATTTTTAGCCTTATGTTTGTACATGTTGATTGTGTATAGTTGGAAAAATAAAATTAAACTAGACTAGGTAAGCAATGAATAACAATATAATTCTTTTATATTTAATTTTTGAGGGTGGTGACTACAAATTAAAACATCCTCAATGTTTGTTAAACCTGAGAGGAGAAAGGAGTAGTGGTTATTTCCATTTTCAATGGTTTCGGGTAATATTATTATTACATACTAGGAAGTGAGTATAGGGAACCTTAAATTGCTTAAAATTCTGAAGACCATAGGTCTAAGATATATGGATATTAATTTATTGTTTAAATAGAGTTAAAATAGAGGGTGTCATTCAGAAATAATGTTGAGTTCATGGCTAAAACCCACGACGAAGATCAAGAAGAGTCTGTTAGTATTTGCTTATGGCTAAAAAATATATATAAGCCCATTGTAATACTTTCCATGTTAGAAGGCCACTTGGTTCTATCATAACCACATTCCTTACAATGCCAAGAATGATGAACATATTTCAAAACCAAGTTTATTTTTCAGTCTACCTTTATAGATGCATGAGTTCAGTAATGAACACCACTTAGATTGTGAGGATAGGAAAATGATTGATAACGATGATTTAAAATAATAGTTTTTTTGTTACTCCCAAGAAATACTAAGAAATCTAAACTCTCTTTTGCTATCGCTTCATGTATTTATCATGAATTCTATTATATTCATAGAAAGGAATTACTCCTTGGAAAATATAGAGGAGTTTTGAAAGAAAAGTCCTTTTAAATAATTTCTACTAGGGTAATTTTGAATACTAAAGGCATTGGTTTGAAGTGTTTATTGTCGAGTCTAGGACATTGGCAATTCTGCTTTATAAAAGGATAATGAACATTTTTATGTCTTAAAAAATATGGTTGTTGTAATTCATATTTGAGGAGTAAATCCATTGATTCAAATTTTGAGGTATATTCTTGAAGTTTAAATGATTTATATTTATTTAAAAATAAATAATATGGTTTGGATTATGTACGATTATGTTTGGTTTTTTTGTCTTTATGTGAATGTACCACTACAAAGGAATTCTTTATTAAAAATAAAATATGCTTATAAGTGCAACTTATTATAGGAATAAAATCTATTGTGTTTTGGTTATTCTACACCTCCGCAAGAAAATGGAGAGAGAATATATATATATGTGTGTGTGTAGAAAAAGCCTTAGACACGATGTTTGGATCCTCGATGTATTTATGTATTGAAGGACAAATTTATATTGTTGTACCATAAGATGTATGGGACTTTTGTGGATATAGGAAAGGTATTAGGGAATACCTTTGTCAATTTTGAAGACAATATATTTATGATTTGAAGGCTAATTTTTTGTATTCACCATAATGAATGGAAAGTTCATGTGTAGGAATAATATTATGTGATACCTTTCTCCTAAAATATGGAGCCAACTTGTAATTATGAATTGAAGAAATAATTCATAATGCATATTTAAAGATATTTTGGAGTTACCTTAGTGGGAGATAAAGGCAAATTAGGATATCTTTAAATCATTGTAAGGTGCTGGACACTTTATGAAATCTAATAAAGAAAACTATTTTACGCTGGGTTTATTCCCCATGAGGGTTCCTAGGATAAATGAGATGTTGCGTGACTTTGTGGAGAGAATCTTTCTTTATGGTTTGAAATTTTCTTAAAATGCTAATGGAAATTGTTATGATTATTTAAATAAATGTTCATATTAATATGAAGTCATTCTTTATTTAATTATACATTAAATTTTTATAAGAATTCCATGGACAATTATAAATCCTATATGTTGAACCTTGCTATTACATGTAAAATAGTTTATACCTTGATTTAGAAAGAGACTAAGATTGAAAATATTAATAAAACTATTTTTTTTTTAGCGAAAAACCCCTTGCGGGGCCACCTTGGTTTGAGAGACCATGAACAGGGGGTTCTATACCATCAAAGTCACCCGAGAGTCGCACCCAACCCTGCCTACACCAACATTATCAATTGGATTTTGGGTACCCAATTCAGCTTTTTGGTAGGGTGGAGATTCAAACCTGGGACCTCCCTTGGAGGATTGCCCTCTCCTCTCCAACTCACCTACAAAACCTGGGTAATATTAATAAAACTATTATACTCTTCAAATAAATAGGCATTTCATTATGGAATCATACTTTCTTTTGGTATTTAATAATTTCTTGTCATTGACTCCATGGAATAGGGTAAGCCATGAATGGTAAATTGTAATTTATAATTGAAATGTATTGGGCTAGAATATTACTCAAATACATATTAAAGTATCTTTATCAGTGTAGTTAGTATATGCCTTGAGGATTATGAAGGCATAAAAAAATGAGATGATAACTTCATTTGTGCTACCAAAATAAAAAAAGTAAGCTTGTGATATAGTAAAACTTATTTGTTATAATGATTAACTTTGGTTATGGAATCCTTAAGTAATTTTGGATATGAAGAACCTTATACATATGGGATATCATTAGAGGGAGAAGAGATCTAATATATTTTTTTCCACAAAGTAATATTTGGAAAGAGATATCTTAATGAGATGGCTAGCTCATTGTAGAGATGATAAGGATAGTCGAATCCTACACGCTTATATCACCTACATAGATAGACTTATATAATGTGTGCTGATCAACATGACTCCTTTAGATAAGATGAAAGGGATTAAGCTAGATTAGTGGGATAATAAGAAAGCTTGTAAACTAAGTATTTACACCTAGTACACTTACATAGATGGGCATATGTAAGATGTAGGTATGGGTGTGCCTCGAAGAAGGGTCTAAGTGGAAAATCAATATAGGATGAGCATAAATTGTAGCTAGAAGTTCCTAAAGTATGAAGTTAAAACTTACGACATCACTTAGCATCATACCTTGATCATTACTTAATAGGTTTATAAATATATATATATATATATATATATATATATATATATATATATATATATATATATATATATATATATATATATATATATATATATATTTTTATATATATATATGTATGTATATATGCTCACTATTGGAATGGAAATTTTGGGTTGTGATATTTGGTATTAGATCTCATGGTCATAGGACTATAAGCTTCCTTGTGCAAAACCTAGGTATAAATGGACTAGGTGAATAAGAAAATTTATGGGTATACAAACATTAGAAGGGTTTTACCTCACAAAGGTTAGGGTAGCTAATGGTACCCAATATTACTGATTTGGCAATTTAACTAAAATTTTAGCTAGTGGTAGGAGGATAAATTTGAAGAAGTAAATATGACCTAATCCCTACTATCTCTCCTATGTTTGGCTAGGAACAATAACACAAAAGAGGAAGAGAGGGAGTGTTATCTCATAAACAAGGCATACACGACAAACTAATGTTGAGGTCAAAACTCCAAATGTAGGTTAATATAATACTAATAATGAGAGGGAAGATCTCATTGCAATAGTTACTTCAGTTTATGAATAGATGAAAAAATAGAAACAATTGTTGGAAGCCATAGTGAATTAGGATTCACATGTTGGGGACTCTAGAGTTGGTCAAGTTAATGAATACCCTATAGAGGTGCAATAAGATAAAATTCAGTTAGAAGTAGAAATGGGTAAGGATTTGAAGCATGTAAAATCCTTCAAGTTTAATGGAGAGGAAGGTGGTGATGCAACCGAATATTGGATAAAAGAGTTGGAAACCTTTTGCTATATGAAGAATTAATCCACTGGAACCTAAATACCCTATGCCACCTTACATTTACAGGGTGTTGGACTAGATTGGTAGAAGAATTTTAGTACATAAAGATGAATAAAGGTAGCAATTGATCTAAAATGAGAGGACTTTATGGTAGCTTTTAAAGAGAGATTCCTCGCAGAGCATTTTTATGCCAAGAATTTTAAATAATTCACTAATATTTGATAGGGAAATAAGAAAATAGAGGCTTATCACCAAAAATATGTTAAGTTTTTAAAATATATGCCTACGTATAATGAGAATATAAAGATTCATAAATTTATATTACGAGAAAAATTCAAGATAGGGAATGAAGTGAATATGAGTGAGCCTAATACCCTTTAGAAGGCTTATGACATGGCTAGGAGAGCTGAGACTTATCTTAAGCCCTATTTTTATTAATAAGGAACTTCTATGTAAGACAAATAGGCACTCAGGAAAATAAATAGTGTAGGATTCATGAAATGGGACAGAGAATAAAAAAACAAAAGCTTCCAAGGGTAAGATAAATGAAATGATAAGAAATAGGAATAGTTTAGGAAAAAATTTTGAGGAAAGAACAACAATCCTAACAATAACAACAACAATAATAACAATCCACCATTGAAAGGGTAGCCTAACCCTCCACTAGCAATGAAAGTAGAGGGAAAAGGGTAGAAAAAACATATAGGTATTAAGGGGGATGTTTTGATTGTGAAGGTCCACATTAAACTAGTAATTGTCTGCTCAATGTAGGATCGAGTTTGAAAGAAAAAGAATCTGTAAATAAGGAACCTACCCACAAGTTCTATGTGGTGATAGGAAGTCAAAATATAGAAGGGCAAGCCACACCTTTGCTTATAAAGGGTAAGATTTTTGGTAGATAAATTAAAATTATGAATATTGGAGCTATAGATAGATTTGTTTCTACTATTTTTATTAAGGATATACCAGAAATTCCAGGAATATTCATACATGGATGGAAGGCTGAGTATGGTTTCGGATAAACCTACTCTATGGATCAATGCTATCCTATGATGAAAATTACCTTGCCCATTGGTACAACCATTGGATGTATTTATGTAGCACTGCTACATTCTTTTGATGTTGTCTTAGGAATGGATTGGTTGCAAGAACGTAAGGTTTTGATAAATTTCCAAGATATATGAATTGAGTATTTAGAGGATGGTAGGGAGATACAAAATATCTATAACTAGCAGGGGACTTTTCAGCCTCAGATCCTCTCTACGATGCAACTTAAGAAAGCCATTAAAAAGGGAGGAATAGTATATGTAGTTAATATAAGTGAAATTGAAAAAGAAAATAAGGAAGAGGTGTTTGAGAAATATCTAGTACTTCAAGAATTTAGATATGTATTTCCAAAGTATTTACCTAGACTACCTCCAAAACATGAGTTTTATTTCACAATTTAACTAAAACCAGGAACATAGCCTATTCATAGAGCTTCTTATAGAATTAATTCCATTAAGATGCAAGAGTTGAAAGTATAGCTACAATGGTTGTTGGAGAAGGTATTAATAAGACCGAGTGTATCACCATGGGGTGCATCTATGTTATTTATTAATAATAAGGATGGTTCCTTGCAATTGTGAATATATTATAGGATTCTTAACAAGGCAACCATTAAAAATAGATATTTTCTACGCAAAATTGAGGATCTTTTTTATCAACTTAGGGGAGCTACCATATTTTCAAATATCTATTTGAAGTCTAGATACCATCAATTGAGGATCCATGAAGAGGATACCCATAATATAGCATTTAAAACTTGATATAGACATTACAAGTTTACAATCATACCCATTGGAATAACGAATGCTCTAGCAACATTCATGAATTTAATGAATAGTGTTTTCAGGAAGCATCTAGATCACTTTGTCCTTATATTTTTGGATGATATTTTAGTGTATTCTAAAAATATTTTAAAGCATGACAAATATCTTAGAATCATGTTGTAGTTACTAAGTAAGAAATAAATATATGGAAATCTATCTAAGTGCAACTTCTATGTGTTAGAGGTATAATACTTAGCGAATATAATATCATCTAAAGGGATAGTAGTATATCCCAAGAATATTGAGGCTATTATGAATCGATCAACACCTAAAAATGTGACTGAAGTGTAGAGCTTCATGGGTTTGACTAGATATTATAGGTGTTATGCAAAATATTACTCTAAGATAGCATCTACAATAACTAACCTTTAAAGGAAGAAAAATGAATTCAAGTGAACCAATAAATGTGAGGTAGATTTTAACTTGCTTAAAAAAAACTCACTACAACTTCCATATTAAATATTCTAGACCCTTAGTGTAGCGATGGCAACATCAGGAATGACAACGACAGGAGAAATAGTGGTGATAGTGGTTTTATCAGTATCTTCAGGTGGGGGTTTGCAACAGTTTGAATCCTTAGGTGGTAGGAATATTGGCAGTTCAGAGAGCGATCATGGAAAACTTCCTGATAGCGAGGATGGTCGTGGTAGTTCTAAATAATTTAGGTTTTTGTTAGGTGAAAACCCCAAAGCTCATCCTTAGAACTCGTCCTCTCTTTTCTTTGCTAATAAGGTGTGTGATTCATCTGGGGTATCTCCCTTCTAAACCACCATTCCTTTTTCTATCTCATGCAATGAATTCTCCTATACACATGGATCAATGGAACCCCTAATATTATAGAAATCTATATTATTGATCAAGAAGTTTGTAGGGGCTCGACCTAATATCAAGTCCATCCACGAATGGGCTCTTTCAAAATGGTATCTATCAAGAAACATGGAGCTAATTTCTTTCTCCCATGGCTTCTTCATGATCAGGGTTAACAATGCTCAAGATTCAAATCGGATCCTCATTGGAGGTCCCTAGTTTTTTGGTAGATGAAGTCTTTTCATCCGTAGGTGGGGGGAGGATTTCGACCCTGAAACTCAAAGCATCAATTCGACCCCCATCTGGGTCAAAATTCATGGTCTCCCCTCACAATTTTTCTACCATGATGCCCTCAAAGGAATCACTCAGACCATCAAAGAGCTAGTTGCCATTGAACCGACTACCAAGGCCAAATCCAGAATGACATATGATTGCATCTGCATCATTGCAAACCTGGACTCGAATCTCCCAACCTATGCCGATATAGTTACTAGTGATTACAAATAGTGTCAAGGCATAGGATACAAAAACAAACTAGCCTATTGCATTGAATGCAAGATCCAAGGGCATCTCAGATCCTAGTGCCCAACTCTCAAGAAGGATATTTAGAAAGAAGCCCCCACAGGAACCCTACCCAGGGTCAGAGATTCTAGAAAAAATTGCAAGCCAAGAAAGGCAAACATATTTTGTCTCATTCACAACCAACATCCCAGTTCTTTTCGAAGTCAAATTAGGTTGGCTCTCTTTTTCTAAATCTAATCCATTCATACCTTTAGTAAACCATCAAGAACAAGATGATGTTTCAAATTTTTGTAATGAAGAATCCAATCCTAATGCAAATATTTGCCCCTACCCCTCTCCACCATGGGTGGAAGAGCTCATGGAATGTCTTTCTATATCCTCCTCTAATTCTAGTTTATCCTATCCTCCCCCATTGTCCAAAGTGGCTGAGTCTATCATAGCCCTATCCCTCTCCCTCCTAAACCCTAAATACCCTAGCCTTCCTCCCTCTCAAAATGTTAGTCCCACCCTCACTATCCCCATTCCCATACCTTATTCTGATCTTAGCCCTTTATCTCCAAAACCTCCCTTGGAAAGCCATTTTGGAATTTCTATCCAGCAACTCCTTTCCTCCTCTCTATTCATCGAGCATATTCCAAGCCCCATCAAATCCGCATTTAATGTTGATAGAGGCAATGAAAATAAGAGAGGTAGACCTACTAATATTGAAAAATATAGAAATAAATAGAGGATGCCATAGCAAATGGTCTTCAATAAACCATTCTGACATCCCTTCCGGACACCTCAAACTTGGAACTTCATTCTGATGAAGAAAAAAGAACCAAACCACCTCTATCTCAAGGAAGAGGCAGGGGAAATAAATCTACCTCCAAGATGTCTAGATGAAGATTCTATCTTGGAATGTAAGAGGTCTCAATGGGGCAGCTAAACAGAGGATAGTCATATCAATCAAAAAATAAATCAAACCGAATATAATTTTACTACAGGAAACTAAGCTGTATACCCAAACCAGCGTAGAAGTATGCATATCCTTGTGGAAGAAGAGCAATTTTGCCTACAACCCATACCAAGGGGCCTCTAGGGGAATTTTTTGCTCATGGGACCTGTAATATATTGAAGGTAGAACTATCTCCATCTCTAAAAAAATAATCAACAATCTCTTCCTTAACAGAGAAACAAAATTCCAATGGATCACATCCAACATTTATGCACCAAACAACCCCCTTGGCAGGCAAACTTTCTGGAACACTTTGTCAGCAATGTACAACAATTTTAAAAATGAACCATGGTTGCTAACAGGAGATTTAAACTCCCCCCACTTTCCTTCTAAAAAAAAGAGGAGGAAACCCTATCACCCCTAGGTGCACTAAATAATTTAGCAACTTTGTTAACAACAATGAACTAATGGATGTGGATTTGCAAGGTTCAAATTTCACTTGGAGTAATAGAATAACAGGTAATCAACTGATACAACTAAGGCTTAATAGGTTTCTCAGGTCCAATGATATCATTCATTACTTTAGAGATGTCAACCTGTATGCCAATTCTAAAATATGCTTTGATCACAACCCTATGGTCCTGGACTATTCTCACCCAAATAAAAACTTCAAAACTCCCTTTAGATTGGAGAAAATGAGGCTCAACCACCCAGATATCATGAATTGCATTGATGAGTGGTGGTAGATTGATATTCCTAGAAATCATATGCTCAAACTACTCAGGAAACTCCAATTAGTCAAGACTAAACTAAAAGCATGGAATAAAGAAGTCTTCGGGAACATGTTTTTTGAAAATAAATGCATCACTGAGAGACTCAATATTTTAGAGAAACTCATCCAAGATGGAGACCCAGGGCCACATATTCTTCAAGAAGAGAAATGCCTCCTTGTATATTTCCATAATAGTCTCACTAAGGAGGAAATTTTCTAGAGGTAGAAATCCAGAGCATTATGGCTGAAGGAAGGGGATGCAAATACAAATTTTTTCCATGCATCCACTCTCAAACACAGAAGCATGAACAAAATAAAAGAGTTAACCAGAGGTGATGGATCCAAAATAGATGATATCCAAGAGATAAGGGATGAAGTTGTTTCTCACTTTGAGGAAATGCTTGGCCCAAGACCTCCTTGCCCCCCATGTTAGGAACCCCTTGCTCCAAAACATACCCCACCTGGTTTCTCAGGATCTCAATATGTGGCTCCTCATGGAGGAAGAAATCAAGGAAGCATTACTCTCAATGGAACTAGATAAAGCACTAAGGTCCAGACGGTTCCCCCCTAGTTTTTCCAATAATTTTGGGATATTGTAGGTAAAGAAGTCTCTAAAGCCCTCCAATTATTTCAAAAATCCAAGCAGATTCTAAGAGATGCAAATTCCACGTTCATTGTGTTGGTATCGAAATCCCAAATTTGTAAGTCTATCTCTGATTTTAGACCCATAAGCCTTTGCAACGTGGTGTACAAACTCATCACCAAAGTCATGGCTAATAGACTCAAAGAGATTCTCCCATCCATAATCAACCATTATCAAGGGAGTTCTATGAAGGGAAAATTTATTACTGATGAAGTCATAACTATCCATGAGCTTGTCCACTCAATAGCAAAAAATAAAAAATCCAGTATATTTCTTAATCTAGACATGAACAAAGCTTTCGACAGAGTTTAATGGTCATTCATATTTGAGGTATTGGGTAGGTTTGGCTTCCATGAAGAATGGATTTCTCTTGTTAAGGAATGTATCTCCACTGCATGGTTCTCAATCATCATCAATGGCTCCCCTATTGGTTTCTTCAAAAGCTCCAAGGGCATAAGGAAAGGGGACCCCCTATTCCCCTTCCTCTTTATCATTATGGTGGAGGCCCTAGGAAGATCCCTTTCGGTAGCTTGCTCTAGAGGCATCCTATCAGGCATCAAACCCACGTTCATGTCAAGGGCCATCACTCACCAACAATTCATCTATGACACCATTTTGGCATCGTCCTCCTCCATCCCTGAAGCAAAAATCATCAAATCCATTCTTAAATCCTATGAAAAAGGTGCAGAAGGTAAATTACAATAAAAGTAGATTATATTTTCTAAATACCCCTATTCTAAGATAGAAAAAAATTGCAAAAAATCTTGGATGCACTATTTCTGAGCTTCCTACCACATACCTAGGCTTACCTATGTTTCATGTAAAAATCATAACTAACATGTGGTTCAACATCTTTGAACGCATTCATAAGAAGATTTATGGGTGGAAGAGTGGAATGCTAAGCCAGGTAGCCAAGGCCACTTTAGTCCAAGCCTATCTCTAGAGTATCCCGGTTTATTTCCTGTCAATATTCAAAGCCCCCATATCAATTTACCACAAAATCAAGAAAATTCAATGCAAATTCCTGTGGGCTGGCAATGAGAATCAGAATAGATTTTCCCTTATAGCGTGGGATAGAGTGTGCTCCAAAAAATACCAAGGAGGCCTTGGCTTCAGAAGAATTAGTAAAATAAACCTTGCTTTGATTTCCAATCAGGCATGGAGAGTCATTCTCAATGAGAAAATAGCCTGGATAGATATCATCAAGGATAAGTACCTTCAAAAATCGACCTTCATGGGAAACCATCATCTTCTAGTGGGGTCCTATTTTTGGAACTTCATTATTATGATGAGGGATATCATCAAGCAAGGTCTTTGATGGTGCTTAGGTTGTGATAGAGTTATCAATTTTTGGGAGGATCCATGGATTCATGATCAACCTCTCATAATAATCTGAATTTGTCTACTCTCAAACCTGTTACGGATAACCTCTTTGGTGGCAAAGTTGCAAACTTTATCACTCAAGGGCCCAATAGGTGATAGTGAAAGTATATTCCCTTGGATAACCCAGTCAACCAGATCAACTAAGTGGCTAGGACCATTCAGAATCTTCTTAGAGTCTATGTTATTCCCAACAACTAGGTCCTCAATTCCCCAATCTAGAAAATGTTTGAAGATGATGTCTTTAACATTAAATCTGCCTACTATAGCCAGGATCCACCTATGGCAAAGTGGGATATAGCTAAGATTATATAGATAAAAAATATTATCCCCAAAGTTTACTTTTTCTCATGGTTGGCCTCCCAAAATAAAATCCTCACCATTGACAATCTAATGTTTAGAAGCCTTGTCATTTCCAATTGTTGCATCCCATGCAAGACGAATTAGGAATTGACCACTCACATTTTCTTAGCATGTCCATTTTTTTGGATGTGATGAACCTTCTAATTGATAATTTTAGCATTGATTGGGTCCAATCGCCATCTATCCACCAGTTATTCCATCAATGGTCCTGATATTTTTATAATTCATAGCTTAGTTTCCTCTAGACTTCTTGTCTTCACCATTACCTATGGTAAATCTGGTTAGAACTCAATAGTCATATTTTCAAAGCCTAAGCAAATGACCCTCACAATACTGCCCTTAGAGTTTTATCCCTTGTAATCGAGAATGCTTCTATTATATCCTCCAATGAAGCTCCCAGACTTGGCCTCGAAGTCAGCCTCACTTCAAAGTTTAAGCTTACTAATATCTCAAGTGTGTCTTCCTTTTCTATGAATAGGTCTATCATCAGGTGGACCCCTCCACCTTCAGGATGGTTCAAATTTAATTTTTATAGAGTCGTGAAAGGGAAACCCATTATTGTAGGTGGGGAGGCATCCTCAGATATAGTCAAGGTAAAATAAATCCTGCCTTTGTGAAAAACTAGGGAATACAGATGAACAATGTGGTCGAAGCCCAAGTGCTATACCAAGGTCTTTTCCTCATTTAAAATTTGAACATTAGTAAACTAATCATTGAAGGATATTCCCTCTACATCATAAACTACCTTAAAGGAAACCACACTCCTTCATGGTCATCAAGCAACATCCTAGATGAATGCAAAAGGCTTATCAAAAAATATAATGACATCGTCATCCAACACGTCTACCATGAGGGAAACAAAGCCACTGATTGGCTAGCTAATAGGGGTGTTAGAGAAATTTCCATACTATGGAATGATTCCTTTTCGCATGATCTCAAAATTGACAACTCCAACATCGATGTTTGTCTCATGTAATCAGTCCAAGGTGAAATTCAAGGCTCTTAGGGAATTTCGTGGTTTTTTTCCCAACATCGTGGCATCCCTGAGCATGCACCTAGTTATAATTCACAAAGCCATCTACGTGAATCCTGAAATCATACTACAAAAGTGGGCTCTCTTTTTTGAGGTCCAATATTATAGCACAAAGAGCAAGGGTGGGGATTTGTCTCCCTAAACCAGAGATGATTTTATACCTTAGGTTTCTTCTTTCATCCCCCAACATGGAAACTCCTCCCCATGGCATATGGTAGAGCTTATGCTCATACTTGAATTGTGCAACTTAGTTTTTATCATCCCTCTAAATAAAATTATCATTATCCATGTTTCAAGAAGCTCCTACCTCTGTTTCAACCTTAGATACAAAAAGACCAAACTTCTCATGGTATATTTTTAGGTGTGGGTGACCGTGAATGCCACTATTATCGGTGCATAGCTCATGTTTAGTCTTCACACTCTCACCATAGTCTGGTTGTGGTTTGAGAACATGATTGTCTAGGAAGCCCTCTTCATCATCCACATAGGCATGGATGGTAGAAAATTACCTCATTCCCTCACTATTATGGCCAAGTCACCCATCAAAGTCCACTCTGGACTGGTCCCTAGACTTTCTTTGGGCCCAAGAATGACTCAACTCATGTTTATCCCTAGGCTTTTAATTATTATCCAACATCTCTTTTCCCTTAGGCTTGTCAGACCTATCCTAATTATGCCCTTGTTTGTTGAGCCCTTGTCTGCCATCCGTGATCCCTTCCTCCTTGCCATGGCCATTATTGAGCCTGACACCCTCAACCTGGAACCTGACATCAAAACCATTTTCAAGAACCATGACTTTCTCAATTTTCTTGGAAATTTTAGGGGGGTTGATGATGAAATTATGAAATATTTTGTTAATTTGTGGGTGAATGGCCAGGTCACTATGAGGGGTTTGAAGTTCAATGTCAATGCATCTCTGATGGTGGAGATTACTGAGCTTCAAAATGAGGGGTTTAAGCTCCATAGAGACAACCACACCATCCAGGAAGAGCTGAAGCACTTTGCCAATAAGGGCAATAAACTGGTTAGAAACTAGAAAGGCATTATCTGGAAAGATTTACTAGAGCCATGGTGTAGAACCCTTATCCCAGTGATACAGTACATCATAGTGGTAATATTGATGAACCAATGAGAATATTTCACTTGGAATTCCTTAATCATATAAGGGATGTCAAAGAGGTTAACGTTCCTAAATATCTTTGAAGATCCATGGAGGTAACCATAGAGAATATTCACAAAAAAGCGGCCACTCACGTCAAGCACCAAGGTATTTTTCTAATTATTTATAATCATATGCTCTAGAAAGTGGTAGCCAAGGTAACCATAAACCCAATTATTTGTTTTGAAGAGGACAAAATACCTTTTGAGACTGATGAATAGTTGTAGGTCCTGCAATTGTAGAAGCTCACCTAGGAATACGTTCGGTAAAATAAAATGTCTGGAGTAACTTATGAAGCCCAGTGAATCCATAAAAAATGAGAGCATGGAACCCAAACTTAATATGTCCCTTATGGATGCCAAAATTATGGCCAAGGCTAGGTGTGACCCTTTAGAGATCCTGACTAAGATGTTGGAAAATATATACCAATCCCAGATGAAAGCCATGACCAACCTCCAACATGTGATCTATGTTTCCAAGGCCATCTCTACCAGCAAGAGTGAAACGTTCAAGGCTATCAGCCCAGATCCTATTAGTGAAAAGGAAAGTATGGATGTTTTAACTCTAGAGTAATTTGGTCTTGTTTTGTTTGATATTATTCTCCTTAGTTTCTTTTTAGTTGGGTTCCCCTATGGTTTCCCTTTGGTATGTTCTTTCCAGTTTTGTTCTAGCTTGTGTTTAAGCAGTTTCTTCTTTCTATTTGCTTCGTGGTTAAATCTGGTTTGATTTTTCCTTGGTCCTTTTTGTACAAGGTTCAGGGACCCTTTCAAAACCCTTTCCACCAATCAAAAACAAAATATATTTTCTATACCATTGAGGTAATATTTTAGTATGTATAGTTGTATCATTGGATGGTTTGGATGGAGTGCTATCTTAGGATGGAGCAGTTGTAGCTTATCGCTCAATAAAGCTTAAGAGGTATGAGGCTAACTACACCATTCATGACTTAAAATTGGCAATAATGGTATATTATCTCAAAGTATGGTGACATTACCTTGTGGGAAGACCTTTCAAACTGAGAATCAACCATCAAAGTTTAAAGTATATATTTACTCAACCTTTTCTTAATTCCAGGCAAAGGAGATGTATGGAGTTCCTCACTAAGTATGATTTTGGGATTGAATACACTAAAGAAAAGGAAAATAAGGTTTTCAATGACCTGAGTAGAAGAAAACACATTGTTGCATTGACATGCATCCATGTAGACTTGATGGATCAAGTTAAAGAAATGTAATATCAGTATGAGTATTACAACCAAATTCAGGATAAAATAAAGAGGAAAACCAAAGAAAGCAAGGATTTTGGCATCAAGGATGGTTTTCTATGCTTCAAGGAATGGTTAGTGATTCCCAAAATAGGTGATCTAAGTAAAATGATCATGAAAGAAGCACATAGATCTTATTATGCTCACCCAAGGGGAGAAAAGATGAGTAAAACTATGAAGAAAAATTTCTTCTAACTAGGAAAGAAGAAGGAAATCACTAAATTTATCATTCAATGCTTGGAATACTAAAAGGTTAAGTCAAAACATAAACAACCTATAGGAATTTTGTATCCCCATGACATACCTATGTAGAAATGGCAAGTGATTTCAATGGACTTCATAGTAAGTTTACTTAAAACTAGATTCTAACATGATGTAATATTTGTTGTGGTTGATATATTGACCAAGGTTGAACATTTTATAATAAAAAATACCAAGGATGATGTCATGTCATACCTAATAGATTTTCCAAGGAAATATTTAGGCTTCATGGTTTTCCAAAGATGATAATTTTAGATAGAAAATCTAGTATCACATTTGAGTTTTGGTAAGCTCTACATCATGCCATAGGTACCAAACTAAATATTATTTTTGCATATAACCCAAAAAATGATGGGAAAACTGAAAGGGTGAACCAAATGTTGGAGGACATGCTTCAGAAGTATTTTATGGATTAAAATTCTCGATGGGAAGACTACGTGCACATGATAGAATTTTCTTATAAAAATGGTCATCATTCAACCTTAGGTATGGCTCCATTTGAAGCTTTGTATGGTAGGAGGTGTAGGACACCATTGTCATGGGAAAATACAGAGGACTAGGTTATACTTGGGCTAGACATGGTTAGAAAAATGGAGAAAAAATTAAGGATGATCATAAAAAGTCTTAAGGAAGACATGGATTGTCAGAAATGTTATGCTAATCTTAAGAGGTCACCAAGAGAATTTTTAGTAGGTAAAAGAGTGTTTCTAAGGGTGATACCGAAGAAGAGTGTCATAATGTACACAAAACTAGATCTCCATTTTGTTAGACCTTTCAAAATCATAGAAAATATTAGTCCTATGATGTATAGACTTGCCTTACCATCTAATTTACCAAATATTTAGAATAAATTTCATATAGCTTTGCTTAGAAAATACATTGCTAACCCTGATCATTTGTGGAATCTTTCTAAATTATAGATGGTGAACCTAGAGGCCATTGAAGTGTGTCAAGTAAATATCCTTGAGTTCCATTTCAAATCGATGATGAAGGTAACTCTTGAACAACGTAAGTTTTAGTGGGACCACTATTATGAGAGAAATGCTACTTAGGAGAAAGTGGCATATATGCAGAGATATTTTCCATTCCTATTTGAAAATGTTATGTAATTATTATTTTATGTTTGAACTATGATGAAACACAAAGGACTATGTTAATCCTAAGGGGGTAGGATGTCATGACCCTCCCTTGGTAGACTTTTCATAGAATAGGTTCATGCATGGTTATGGATATTTGGTGATGAATGACTAACTGTTTCATGTTTAGCTTTCTATAAAACATATATTATGAGGAAGAATATGATGTATTTTATCAATGGAGTGACTAATAATTTTATGGTTAGTTTTTGCAAAACATACATTTAATGTAAGAATGAGATGCTGCTAATAAATTTGTATATTTCTAGGAACATACTTCCTCATGCATGGAAGAAAGAATTAACCACCAAGAATGAGAAGAATAAGAAATGAAAATGATGTGATGATTAGTTTTTCAAACAACTGAGGCAACATGGATGAATACCCTTTTTCATGTAGTGCCATAGCATGATTTTATGTGAGTTAAATATAGCTAGATAATGATGAAACTTGTTTGTTACATTGCTCAATCTTATTGCTCCTTATTATTATTCTTTTTAGAAAAGATATAGAAGAATTTAACCTTGATAGTATTGTCTTAGCAATAATAAGAAAAATTGAAATGAATGGGAATTTATTGACCCTATTTTGGTTACTTGAATATTGTTTTCTTCAAGGTGGGTTATGGTTAATTTAGCAATCAATTATTAATAACAAAAAATGAGACATTTGTGATGATCGATCAATAAATTGGAATGATCACAAGTATATGGAAATATTTATTACAATTGGTGGTTTGGAATTCTGTTGCATCATGCTTAGAATGAAGGAAAGAGTGTGTGCATCTTGATGTCTAGATAACACATCCATCACAATAATGTCGAGAGAACTAGATAATGAGGGACATGGAGGACCCTTGAATCAATTTTTTTTTTGGGGAAAAACAAGAGAAAAGTGAGGGAAGAAGGACAAGGTGCATTGTCTCATCATTGGATAATTCTTGCTGAAAATAAATTCGAATCTTTCAAGTAAGCTCTAGGAACTTTATGTTTTCAAATTTTAGTGATTGATCTACCATATATTTATCACTTGAAGGGATGACGGTTTAATAGTTTCAATACAATGTTTGGGCCAAAAAATCTATTTTTGAGTTAAGAAAAAGAGAGAAAATATAGTACTTGTATCAATTCAACATACTGTGAGAAGTTCTTATTAATGTAATTGTATTACATTTATCCATCATTTTTTTATTTTTATTTTGAATTTACATGGTAGAATCGGTAGCCGCCACGAATCTGGGCAGGCTGTCTAGCTTTTTATGTCCGCCATAGTATTCTGCACTGTTCGCCCTAGAATCTGCCACACAGATCTTCGTGCAGTCCGCCCCTATAACCACCATGCCACAATAATTTTAAACCTTTTACGCCACTGAAAGCACTAGGAAAAGGACAAGCGTTCAGTTCGACAAGGCCCGAGATTTGAACCTTGGACCTCTGCCCCCTTATGGGGTTTGGATGAACCAATTGGTCTACACCTCGGACCTCACATTTATCCATCATTAGAACCCATGACTTAGTGTATTTTCCTTTTGGTAGTAAGCTGAAAGGAAGGGTAGTTATGTGTTTTTAAACTTATATTGCATAGGTTGATTGTGTATAGACAAAAAAATAAAATTAAGCTAGACTAGGTAAGTAATGAAATAATGATACAATTGTTTTATATCCAGTTTATGAGGGTAGCAACTGCAAATTAAAACATCTTGGATGTTTTTTAACCCTGAGAGGATAAAGGAGTACTGGTTATTTCCTTGTTCAATGGCTTCGGGTAATCTTAGTATTACATGCTAGGAAATGAGTATAGTGAAAACTTAAACTCCTCGAAATGCTAAAGACCATAGGTCTAAGATATATAGATATCATTTTATTTTTAAAATAGAGTGTGTCATTAAGCAATAATGCTGAGTTCAAGGATAAAACCCATCATGAAGATTAGGAAGAGTCTATAGGTGTTTTTTTATGGCTATAAACTATATATAAGCCCATTGTAATACTTTCTATGTTAGAAGGTTGTTTGGTTCTATCATAACCGCATTCCTTACAATTCCAAGAATGACAAATGTCATTCAAAAACCAGTTTCTTTTTCAATGAATGTTGCCCATATTGTGAGGATAGGAAAATTATTGATAATGATGATTTAAAATAATAGCTTTTTATCACTCCTAAGGAATACTAAGAAATATGAACAATATTTTACTATCACTTCATGTATTTGTCACGAATTCTATTATATTCATAGAAAGGAATGACTCATTGGAAAATTTAGAGGATTTTTGAAAGAAAAATTTGTTTAAATGATTTGGACTGGGGTAATTTTAAATTCTGGAGGCAAACATTGGTTTGAATTGTTTTTTGTTGAGTCGAGGACCTCAAAAATATTTCTTTATAAAATATTAATGAATATTTTTAAATCTTAAAAAAAATATGGTTGTTGTAATTAATATTTGAGGAGTGTATCCACTCATTCTAAGTTGAGGTATGTCCTTGAAATTTAAATTATTGATATTTATTTAAAAAAAAGAATCTATTTTGGATTATGTAAGATTATATTTGGCTTATTTGTCTTGATGTGAATGTTCCACTAGAAAGAAATTATTTATTAAACATGGAATATGCTTATAGGTTTTACTTATTAGAGGAACATAATCTATTGTGTTTTGGTTATTCTACACCTCCACAATAAAATGGAGAATATATATATATATATATATATATATATATATATATATATATATATATATATATATATATATAAGAAATACCTTAGATACAATATTTGGATCTTAAATGTATTTATGTATTGAAGGGCAAATTTATATTGTCATACCATAAGATGTATGGGATTTTTATGGAGATAGGAAAGGTATTAGGGAAAAATTTTGTCATTTTTGAATCCATAATGTATTTATGATTTGAAGGCTACTTTATTGTATTTACTATAATGAATGGAAAGTTCATGTGTAGGAATAGGATCATGTGATACCTTTGTCCTAAACTATGGAGCCAACTTGTAATTATTAATTGAAGGAATAATTCATAATGCATTTTAAAAGAGATTTTAGAATTACCTTGGTGAGAGATAAAGGCAAATTAGGATATCTTTAACTCATTATAAGGTGCAAGACACTATATGAAATCTAATAAAAAAATCATTTTTAAGTTGGATTTATTCCCCATGAGGGTTCCCAGGATAAATGAAATGTGTGACTTTATGGGGAGACTCTTTCTTTATGGTTTTACTTTTCTTAAAATGCTAATGGAAATTGTTATGAATATTTAAATAAATATTCATATTATTATGGAGTCATTCTTTATTTACTTATTCATTAAATTTTGATACAAATTCCATCGAAAATTATAAATCCTGTATGTTGAACCTTGCTATTACATGTGGAATAGTTTGTACCTTGATTTAGAAAGAAACTAAGATTGAAATTATTAATGAAACTTTTATACTCTTCAAATATATGGGTATTTCATTATGGAATCATACTTTTTTGGGGTATTCAATAACTACTTGACATTGAATCCATAGAATAGTTTAAGCCATGAATGGTAAATTGTAATTTCCAATTGAAATGTATTGTGTTAGAATACTACTCAAATATATGTTAAAGAATCTTGATGGATGTATCTAGTATATTCCTTGAGTATTATTAAGGCACAAACAAATGAGAATATGGTAACTTCATTTATGCTACCAAAACAAAAAAGTAAGCTTGTGATATAGGAAAATTTATTTGTTATAATGATTAACTTTGGTTATCGAATCCTTAAGTAATTTTGGATATGAATAACCCTATACATATGGGATATTATTAGAGGGAGAAAATATTTAATATATTGTTTTCCACGAAGTAATAATTGGAAAGAGACCTATTAATGATATGGCTAGCTCATCGCAGATATGATAAGGATAATCAAATCCTACACATTTATAGCACCTACATAGATGGACTTACGTAGTGTATGGTGGTTAGCATAACTCTTTTCGATAGGATGAAAGGGGGTAAGCTAGCTCATTGGGGATAATGAGAAATATAACTTGTAAATTAAGTATTTACACCTAGTACACTTACATAGTCAAGCATATGTAAGATGTAGGGATGAGTGTTCCTCGAAGAAGGGTCTAAGTGGAAAATCAATATAGGATGAGCATACATTGTAGCTATGAGTTTCTAAAGTATGATGTTAAAACTTAGGATCGTACCTTGATAAAAGATTAAGATCAATACTTAACAAGTTAAATATGTATATATATATATATATATATATATATATATATATATGCTCACTATTGGAATGTAATTTTTGGGTTGTGACAATGTGGATGGTATGCCTATTGTGATTGTACTGATATATTCATAAATTTAATTTAAATTCTAATGAGAAAATTTAAGAAGAAAGACACTTCAATAATTAGAATATTAAAAACATAGATTAAGTTATATTATAGAAACAAAGGATATGTTGTATTATAAAATAAACAAAATAACAATAATAAAAATGTTGGTAATGATATGGTAAGAACAAAGATTAGAACTAAGAAAGCAAGATATTGAAGTGGCAAGCAACTCAATTAAAGGGAATATGTGATAGGGAAAATAATAAGAGGAGTTTTTAAGGGGATCCACTGAAATATGAAGAAAATGAAGGATGTGGGGTTTTATATGCATGAAATAGGGAATGATGTTGTAGAATTGCGAAAAGGGAAAATTGTTTTGCCATGCATAAAAAATAGACCACTATATTACATGGGTAGTAGCAAATTTGAGGCTACACATAAGGGGTAAGAATCATATAATAACTAAGAAGAAAACTAGTTACACATTTCTAAAATTGTTAAATAGTATAGTAATATGCTTAAGAGGAAAAGAAATAAAAAATCACTACACCAAATAAGAATAAATAAGAATAAATAAGAATTTGATTGAATAAATTTTTTTAAATAAACCTAATTCAATGAATATTCTCTCTTACCCAATTTTAATGAGTTTTCCTTTTACTACTAATTGAAGAATGGATAGAATACATTGTTGCCAACACACTACATGTTTTTGGATGACTTGATATAATACATTGTGATCAATATCTTTATCATTGTATTGTATAATCCTTGACATGAATTATTTACTAATATAAAGTAATATTTGATGTTAATAAAAAACCCTTTGTAATGTGTTAAGATTTATTTCTTAACACACAATTACATCATAAGTAACTATTAATGATATTCACATCAAGGAATGTGTCTTTTCATAAGGCCACCATGAGTAGTATAAATAGGTCATTTATGTTTATTTAAAATCATCGAATATTTGAAAACATATATCTCTATTGTCTGGTTTCCATTCAATATAATTGTGATTCCTTAAAAACTATAATCTTGGTTCATCAATTTACAAATCCAATCCTTTTTCATAACAGAATCCCACCAACTTGCTAAGTTAAAAAGAAAATATTCTTTTTTCTTAAATTCAAAGATCCTGGTGGCAGGATAAAAAAGACAATTGATAATTTAAAATCGCTGAAGGAGGCATTCTGATCTAAAAACACGTGGAGCTCTCCATAACACCGTTGCAACTCAATAAATGATCACTCCAATTAAACATTACATTTGAAACATCGCTATGAACAAAAATAAAACCAGCCGGATATAGGACGTCGCCCGAATCTAGGTATAGACGTCAAGAATTGTTGCAAATTGATTAGAATTGGCCAAAATCGATTCTAGAATCACACTAAGTATAAACAGTGAACGACCTCTCCGATCTAAAGAAAAACGATGGCGAAGAAATCTATTTTGGATGTCCCTCTATAACTTCTAGTGACAACAATTTTTGACAAAAAATTAAAAGAGAAGTAAGATTTAAACTAAATTTTATTAAATTTTTCGGTCGTCGGCGTCTATTATCAGGTAACGGAAAAAAAAAGCAAGTTTTTTTCAAACGGGATAAAATCCCACATTCAGCGCACTTCATCGTTCGAAGGGCTTATAAGGACCATGACAATAATAAGGTGGTAATTACCAATTGATGGTTAGCCCTATTGGAAATATTATTTAATCCAAATTTCGTATGTTGTCTTCGCTGCTGGAACATCCTGTCAACTGTTCATCTGGCAGAGGAAGCATGGGCGAGTTAAGGGAGTAGGTGAACTCCGTAAGCTTCGAGCTGGCCTCGAGATTCCCATCTAGTCATCCTGAGATCATTTGAAACTATAAATGTAGCTTGGAGCCCTTTATTTATGGGCAGCAGCCCCAGTTTCCCTGCACACCAGCAGTGTAGGCTATTCACTGCACACCAGTAGTGTAGTGGATTCGATGGCCAAGCCTTGTCGAAGTTTGTATGCTCAGCAGAGCCATTCTGTAGTTGTGTTTTGGGCGGTGTATTCCATATGCGGCAATTCCATAGATGTAATGCTCAGTAGAGAGATTGATGACCTTCGTGGTCCTGTAGGCTCCGTGGAGCCGATTCCCTTGTTTTGCTCCCTCCCCTGTTTTAATAATATAACTCTGTAAATTTTGTGTCTCCGCCTACATGTGTCTGCCTGTAGTACGACTGTATTTAAAGATCCTCCAAATTTATTTGTCTTGGTTTAAGTTTATTTCAACTTTCGACATGGTATCAGAGCAAGGAGACAGAGACAGCAGGGCGAGGCAGAAGGAGAAAAAGAAGAACTGGGCCAAGTCAAGCGTAGTTCGGCAAGCTCTGGATCTGTTCCCGAGAGTTTGGGAAAGACTTGGCATTTTTTGGTAGTCTGCATGGAGCTTCACTGCAATAATTTTTAATGGACAGATGCGTCCTTCAGAGTTTTTGTCAGCGAAGCAGCAGCTTTGCACCTGTTCTTGCCGAAGTGAAAATGCTTTGGCAGATTGAAGCTGCTTCGCAAAAAGGGTTTTTTGCCAAAGTGCAGATTGAGCAGCTTCGCAGAAGATTCTGCCGAAGTAAAACTGCTTCGATGCCTCAACAGATTCACAAAGTCTTTTGCCAAAGTAAAATTGCTTCGGAAGCTTCTTCAGAGATTTGGTCAGTGAAGCAACAACTTCGCAACAGTTTTTGTCGAAGTGAAACTACTTCGGTAGACTGAAGCTGCTTCGAAAAAGGTTTTTGTCGAAGTAAAGTTTGAGCAGCTTCGCATCAAGTTTTTGGCCGAAGTAAAAGTGCTTCAGAAAGTACTTCGAAAAGTTTTTGCCAAAGTGAAATTACTTCGAAAAGTTTTTGGCCAAAGTAAATCTACCTCGGAAGTTTGAGCAGTGAAGTAGTTACTTTGCAAAGGAAATCACCAAAGTAAAATCTTGCATTGGAGAATGCCAAAGCTTAGTTTGTTTTTTATGTTAGAGGAATTTAGATTAAGGGAGGATGTTGGAAATATTATTTAATCCAAATTCCATATGTTGTCTTTGCCGCTGGAACGTCCTGTCAACTGTTCATCTGGCAGAGGAAGCATGGACGAGTTAAGGGAGTAGGTGAACTCCATAAGCCTCCAACTGGCCTCGAGATTCCCATCGAGCCAGCCTGAGATCCTCTGCAACTATAAATGCAGCTTTGGGCCCTTTATTCTATATTTTGGGCAGCAGCTCCAGTTTCCCTGCACATCAATAGTGTAGGCTATTCCCTGCACACCAGCAGTGCAGTGGATTCGGCGGCCAAGCCTTGCCATAGTTTGTATGCCTAGCAGAGCCATTCTATAGTTGGGTTTTGGGCGGTGTATTTAGTAGGTGGCAATGTTGCAGATGTAATGCTCAACAGAACTATTGATGACCTTCGTGGTCATGTAGGCTCCATAGAGCCGATTCCATTATTTTGTTCCCTCCCCTATTTTAATAATATAACTCTATAATTTTTATGCCTCCGCCTGCGTGTGTTTGCCTGTAACAAGGTTGTCTTTAAAGATCCTCCAAATTTATTTGTTTTGGTTTAATTTTATTCTAACTTTCGACAAGCCATCCCTTATGTGTGTGCATAGCTCACTGACTATCCATTTATTGTCTCCACATCCCCTCACGTGACACTTAGCATTGATTTCCATATCGTGTTTTGTTTCCCTCATCATCTACTTAAATTTGATCTTGTTGACTCCTAGCCGCTCTGCTCCATTGTCATTGTCTGCTTTCCATATGCTTTGTGGGTACCTCCACCCTTCGCTTTGCCACTCGATGACCACTTGATCGGCCTTTGCTCTACCGATTCCCTTGCCGTTGATGTCATGCCCTTACTGAAGCCTATTGTTTGTCACTGCCGTCGTGCCTACCATTTACTGCCTCCTATCACTATCATAAACAACAAAGATATCTGATATTAATAGGGTGATGTCGTGCCCTTGCCGAAGCCTGTTGTTTGTCACTGCCATCGTGCCTACCATTTACAACAGAGATATCTGATATTAATAGGGCAGTAAGCCCTACAAAATTTTGGAAATATTTGCAAACTTACAAAAAATTATTATATTATTTTTGCTTGGAGTACAAAATTATTTCTAAAAGAATTGCCAAAACCCACATAAAACACTCAAAGAAAACACCATCATGACCAATGTAAGGTGCTCCCAAGACCAAGCGAAGGACATAAAGGACTTAAAAGAGCAAGTACAAGAAATAACCGCATGGAAGGACACAATTGACGAAAAATTTGCAGCGAAAATGATAGAGCTAACAAAAAATATGGAAATCACCAAAATAGAAATGTCCAACAAAATGGACCACTCTATAGACATCATGCAACAGAATCTAGCACTAATGCAAAATAATCAGCAAAATCCAAGACCATTTCAACAACCATTACTAGGAGGACCTCTGACATCAATTTTACCACGAACAACAAAATTAGATTTTCCAAAATTTGATGGTGGTGACCCTACAAATTGGATATATAGGGCAGAACAATACTTTTCCCTATACCAAATTCCGGAAGGCCAGAAGGTACGCATAGCATCGTTTCATTTGGAACAAATTGCAACACAATGGTACCAATGGTATGAAAAGACAAACGGTACACCCACTTGGACCGATTTTACAAAGAACTTAATGCTCAGATTCGGCCCAACCAAATTTGAAGACTTCACTGGGGCCCTTACCAAACTTCGACAAACATCAACAGTGAGAGAATACCAAACTCAATTTGAAAAATTGGCAAATCTCACATCAGGACTCGATGCGGTATTATTTCAAAGTTGTTTCATTAGTGGCTTAAAAGAGGAGATTAGATTGGAAGTACAAATACTCAATCCTAGCGATTTGATGCATGCGGTGGCATTAGCACAAATGATAGAAGAAAAGATTAATAACCAACACAAATGGGGAAGATTCCCAACAGGGAAACCACAAAACCCGTACAATGGCCAGAAAATCAATAAAGTCATGCCAATTAAAAGAATTAGTCCTAAAGAAATGAAGGAAAGAAGAGCAAAAGGACTATGTTACCACTGTGACGAAAAATTTACCACAAATCACAAGTGTGTCACACCCAAACTATATATAATGGATACCATTATGGAAGAAACCCAAAAAGAAGAAGATGACAATTTTGAAGTAGAGGTAGTAACGGAACCTCTAGAAGCAATTAACGAAGACACCTCGGAAGTCTCCCTCAATGCACTGGCAGGATTTCCTACTCCTCAAACAATGAAGGTCAAAGGTTACTTTAAGAAACAAAATCTCATTGTACTTCTAGATTCAGGAAGCACTCATAACTTCATAGACCCAAAAGTGGCCAAACAAGCGGATTGTTTTATACACCCATGTAATAATTTTGAAGTTATGATTGGGAATGGTGGCAAAATTGCATGTAAAGGAAAATGCAAGAATGTCAAATTAACTATGGGAGACTATAACATGAAGGGAGACATGTATGTGCTGCCCCTAGGAGGTTGTGATATCGTGTTGGGAGTACAATGGTTAAGAACATTAGGCGTAATTCAATGGGAATTTGACGAATTATGGATGAAATTTACAGAAAAGAACCAAACCTATACTATTAAAGGATTAAAATCAGGTCCATCACAAATTATAAGTTCCCACAGGATGGAGAAACTTATACGTAAAGGAAGCAAAGGAATGGTAGCCCAATTATTTTCCATTCAATCCACTCACAATGAACAAGAAGCTCCAAAGTTACAAGAGATTTTGGAACACCATAACAAAGTTTTCAATGAACCAAAAGGACTACCTCCACAACAGGATCATGATCATACTATTCAACTAATTCCAGGACATCAACCTCCTAACATTAGACCCTATCGATACCCATATCTCCAAAATACTGAAATAGAAAAGCTAGTACAAGAGCTTCTGAAGGTAGGGGTTATTAGACCTAGCGTAAGCCCTTAATATTCCCCAGTCATATTAGTACAAAAAAGGATGGCTCCTGGTGATTATGTGTCAATTTATGAGCACTCAATAAAATAACTATCAAGGATAAATTCCCTATTCTAGTCATAGACAAACTATTGGATGAACTACATGGAGCCACCTATTTCTCAAAATTAGACTTACGATCGGGGTACCACCAAATTTGGGTCAATGAAAAGGACATTCCAAAGATAGCTTTTCATACTCACGAAGGACACTATGAATTCTTGGTAATGCCATTTGGCCTTACCAATGCTCCATCCACTTTTCAAAGTCTAATGAATAAGGTATTTCACCCTTTCCTTCGTAAATTTATCTTAGTTTTCTTTGATGACATTTTGATTTACAGTAAAACATGGGAAGATCATTTGAAACATATTAGCCAAGCATTGAGAATCTTGAAGGAAAATCAACTATATGCAAAAAAATCAAAATGTTCCTTTGGAAAACAAGAAATTGAATACTTAGGACATATTGTCTCTAAGGAAGGAGTTAAGGTAGATCCTCGCAAAATTGAGGACGTAAAAAGTTGGCCTATTCCAAAAACACTAAAAGGTCTACATGGATTCCTTGGGCTAACAGGATATTATCAAAAATTTGTTAAAAATTATGGAAAAATAGCAGCTCCTTTAACCGCACTACTAAAGAAAAATGCCTTCCATTGGTCATCTCAAGCAGAGGAAGCTTTCATCACACTAAAAAATGCAATGTGTACCACGCCTGTGTTAGCGATGCCCAATTTTTCTAAACCATTCATTATTGAAAGTGACGCATCGGGGGTAGAAATTGGAGCCGTACTCATGCAAGATGAAAGACCTTTAGCTTTTACAAGCAAGGTATTTTCTCAAAAGAATTTAGCCCGTTCTACCTACGAAAAGGAGATGTTGGCCATTGTTCATGCTATCCAACATTGGAGACCCTACCTTATTGGCCAACATTTCATTATCTGCACTGACCATCATAGCCTAAAATACTTTTTGGAGCAATGCACAAATACCCCAGAACAACAAAAGTGGGTTACTAAATTACTTGGCTATGATTATGAAATTACATATAAAAAGGGGAAAGACAACATCGTGACTGATGCACTTTCTAGAAAATTTGAAGACATGCCTCAATTACATGCTTTTTCCTCTCAAATTCCAAAATGGATAGACAAGATAAAGGAGGAATGGATTAGTGACCCTACAACTCACTCAATCATTCAACAACTCCAACAAGACCCTCATAGAAAACCTCCTTACACTTGGAAGGATGGCACCCTAAGGTATAAAGGAAGAATTGTCCTCTCTCCTACTTCCTCTCATCAAGGGACGCTCCTCCATGAACTACACACCTCACCCATAGCTGGACACTCAGGATTTTTAAAAACATACAAAAGAGTAATTAGATCATTTTATTGGGTGGGAATGAAAAAAGATATCAAGAAGTTTGTCAAGGAGTGTGAAACATGCCAAAGAAATAAAGGAGAAACCATTGGTACCCCAGGATTACTCCAACCTCTTCCTATACCAACAAGGATGTGGACATATATTTCTATGGATTTTATTGAAGGACTACCCAAATCATTAGGAAAAACAACCATTTTTGTGGTCGTAGATCGTTTATCCAAATATGCCCATTTTTGCTCTTTAGCCCACCCATACACGACAAGTACCATAGCACACATCTTTATGGATAACATTTTTAAATTACATGGTATGCCATCAACAATTGTTAGTGACCGTGACCCTACCTTCACTAGCAATTTTTGGAAAGAATTATTTAAATTACAAGGCACTAAACTTTGTATGAGTTCAGCATACCATCCACAATCTGACGGTCAAACCGAAGTTGTAAATAAATGTTTAGAAACTTACCTTCGTTGTTTCGTCTCAACTCAACCCCTACATTGGGTAAAATGGTTACCCTTAGCAGAATGGTGGTATAACACATCCTACCATACCGCCATCAAAATGACTCCATATGAAGCATTATATGGCCAGGCACCACCCTCCCTAACATCTTATATTCCGAGAAGTACAAAGGTCCACGCGGTAGAGATGAAACTTTTGACTCGTGATAATATTCTTCGAATTTTGAAGGAAAATTTGCACACCGTCCAACATCATATGAAGCAACAAACTGACCAACACAGAATAGAGAGACAATTCCAAGTAGGAGATATGGTTTTCCTCCACCTCCAACCTTACCGCCAATCTTCCCTCAAAGTTAAAGGTTCCCAGAAATTAGCACCAAAATTTTATGGACCTTATAAAGTCCTCCAATGCATCGGGACCGTCGTGTACAAACTCGAGTTACCACCCTCATCCAAGATTCATCTCGTTTTCCATGTTTCTTGCCTAAAACCTGTCCTTGGGAACTACATCATGATCCAAACTAACCTTCCCAAACTTTTTGAAGACGGAGTACTTTTGGTGGAACCGAATGCCATATTGGATCGTCGCATGCGTCGCCTTCGTAATCGAAATATCACGGAAGTTTTGGTTCACTGGGAGGATATTCCATTCGAAGATGCCACATGGGAATTACTTCACCATATCCAGCAGTAATTTTTGCACCTCTAGATTTGAGGACAAATCTTCGTTTTAAGAGGGGTGGCATGTTAAGGTTTATTCCTTAACACACAATTACACCATAAGTAACTATTAATGATATTCACATAAAGAGATGTGTCTTTTCATAAGGCCACCATGAGTAGTATAAATAGGTCATTTATGTTTATTTAAAATCATCGAATATTTGAAAACATATATCTCTATTTTCTGATTTCCATTCAATATAATTATGATTCCTTAAATATTGTGATATTGGTTTATCAATTTACTACTGCAATCCTTATTTCATAATAGAATCCTACCATAATGATTTGCTATAATTATCTATACGATTTGGTGGTCTATGTGTGGCTACCTATGGAGATTCCAAGGGTCTAGGGAGGAAAGACAAAGGATTGGGAATGTATAGACATAATTTATACACCAAATTAAGGGCATGTTGAATTTTTAATAACCCATTCCTAAGGAATGAGTAAATTTCTCAAGTTGATATTTGTGATGGTATGAGATGGTATGTTGTCTAAACTTTGAATTTTACATGTAACTACTTTTATGGTATGGTTTGTTTAGAGTTTCCTTGATAAATACTTTACTAGGAGGTGTATAATAATTTTGGAGATTAGTTATAGCGACTATAATTCTTGGCTTTAGCTGGAGCTACCATAATGAGTTATGGCTCTTTTATGGGACATAATGAATATTTAATTGGTGTGTATATTTTTATGTACATGTATGAGTTATGTATGTATTCATATTTGATCTATGTAATTGATCTAAGCCATAGTAAACCATGTTGAAAAAGGAAAGGAAGAGACTAATGAGAGGCTAGAAACCCTTCCACTTGATTGCTTGGCCAAGATGAAAACTAGTGCAATATTTACGAGACACTTTAAAATAGCTATGAAAATCCTAATTATATGATTTGAGCATGTAATTATAGTTTTTTTGTGTGCAGTAAATGTTGATTATGGAGCCTGATTAAATCAGAGGTCTTTGTTTCAACCGCACTTAGACCCACTATGTGAAAGAGGGGGGGTGTAGGGGGGGCATTAGACCCCCTACTACTATCGCCATGGGGGTCTAGGGAGGGGGCGCCCCCGAAGCTAAAAATAGATGTTTTTTCCTCTATGTAAATTTGGACCATTTGATATTAGGTCACAGATTGGATGGTAGATTTTAGGCGGGTTTTTTGACCTAAAATTGTAATGCATTATTATAAGAGGAGGTTGTACGACGACTAAATGTGAATGAGGTGTGCAACTGTGTACAGAGGGGTTTTTAGGATGGAATACAAAAGACCTGGTTAATTTCTTTGTGGAGTAGCCTGATTTCAGTGAACCACATTATATCTGTGTCTATTGTGTATTGCATAATTTCTTCAGTGTTTATTTTCGCATTATATTATTTCTCATATTTTTTAATTAATCCTAACATTAAAAATTCCTTTTTGTTTTAGTGGAAATATGATTAAATATTAATTACTAAGTGTAGGATTGCCCTAGTTGTTTAATGTGATTATGTTGTGTAGTGTCTTAGCATTTATATGGAATTTTACATAAAATAAAATTAAAATTTCAAACACAAGAACAACATTGCAAAAGAAAAAATGGACCAATTGGATGAAAGGTGTAATTTGTTCAAAAAATAGAGTGATTTACTTTCAAAATGGATTGATTGACTTAATGGAGGGATTCATTTGAAAAATAAACCAATTGGATCAATGGAACAACTCACTTTTAAAATGGACTAATTGGCTCAAGGGAACAATTTGCTTGTAAAATGAAGTGTTTCACTTAGCAAAGGGAAACATTCACTCACAAAATGAATCAATTTTCCCAATAAAAGGTGTTAATTCACTTAAGAAAGGGTGTTCATCTTATAAATAAAAGGGATTATTTTACTCAATAAAGTGTGCCAATTCACTTGTAAAATGCAAGTGAATTACTTGCAAAAATGAGAGAATCGCTTACGAATACATGTAAATCAATTGTAAATATGAGAAAATCACTCAAAATAGATATAAATGTGAAATCAACATAGATCACAAGGAAGATATTTTTAAAAAGTATTTTTTTTAGTATTTTATGGTGCACTAAGCATTTTTGTAGACTTCTTAGCCTATTATAGGTATAATTAGAGGCATGTAGCATTTGAATATGCAACATTTTGCTAAAGTTATCTTGAAATATTTTTTTTCAATGGGTTATCAATGAGTTTACACATGTTTTTATGAGGGGTCTTGGTCCCCTCATATTTAGTGGGTTTGAACATTGGACCTCTACAAAGAGAGGCCAAAGCCCTTACCACTATATTAAGCTTACAAACATTGAATATTTACTTTTACTAGGAGGAATCATTTTTCATCCCAGGTAACTTAGGGGTAAATTCTTACTATAAATAAGTGCCTACAACCCTCATTGTATTTATCAATTATCCATGAGAATTTAGAAATATACCCTAAAATTACCACATTGTACTTTGCACTCATGATCACATTAGAGGCACCATCCTCATAGTTTTTCAAGTGCATATTAGCTAGATACAACCCTTGTAGCTAGTCTTGTCAATCTCTTATCAATTTTATAATCAAATGAATGGGTGGGTATTAATTTTTTTTTTGATTGGTTGAAAGGGTGTTGAAAGGTCCCTGAACCTTGTACAAGTATTTTTTACATGTTTTCCAAACCGACCGAAGAGGCCCAAGAGCTAAAGATCAAAGAAAAAGCCAAACACCACAAGAAGAAAGGTGTCACGATATCGCGACATGTTGCAATTTTGCGGTCCACAGCATAGAGAAAAAGCAAGGAGGAAAAGGTGTCGCGATATCGCGACATGTTGCGCTGTCGCGGCCAAGGGTGGAAAGAATGTCGCGAAATCATGACAAAATGCAGCATCGCGGCCGAAGAAGAGAAAGTGTCGCGATATCGTGACATGTTGCAACATCGCTTCCGGAAAGGAAAAAGTGTCGCGATATCGCGACGAGTTGCGTTGTCGTGGCCAAAGAAGAAAATATGTCGCGATATCGTGACATGTTGCATTGTCGCGACCCCAGGAGAAAAAATGTCGCGATATCGCGACATGTTGCATTGTCGCGACCCCAAGAGAAAAGGTGTCACGATATCGCGACATGTTGTATTGTTGCGGCCAAGTGAGGAAAAGTGTCGCGATATCGCGACAAGTTGTATCGTCGATGCCAAAGAAGAAAATATGTCGTGATATCGCGACATGTTGCACTGTCGCGACCCCAGGAGAAAAAGTGTCGCGATATCGCGACATGTTGCATTGTCGCGACCCCAGGAGAAAAGGTGTCGCGATATCGCGACAAGTTGTATTGTTGCGGCCAAATGAGGAAAGGTGTCGCGATATCGCGACATGTTGCAGTGTCGCGGCCTAAAGAGAAAGAGTGTCGCGATATCGCGACAAGTTGTATCATCGCGGCTTAAGGAGAAAAAATGTCGCGAAATCATGACGTGATGCATCTTCTCGGCAAAAAGATAAAAAATGTCGCGATATCGTGACATGTTGCATTGCTGCGGCCAAAGAAGAAAAAGGTGTCGCGACATCGCGACATGTTGCATTATCGTGGCCAAAGAGAAAAGGTGTCGCGATATCGCGACATGTTGCATCATCGCTGCCATAGGAAAAAAAGTGTCACGATATCGCGACAAGTTGCAGCATCGTGGCCAGAGGAGAAAAAGTGCCATGAAATCGTGACAAGTTGCATCGTCTCGGCCGAAAGATAAAAAATGTCACGAAATCGTGACAAGTTGCATTGCCACGGCCGAAGGAAGAAAAGGTGTCGCGATATCGCGACAAGTTGCAACGACGAGGCCGAAAGAGAAAAAGTGTCACGATATCGCGACATGTTGCAATGTCACGGCCGGAGGAGAAAAAAGTGTCGCGATATCGCGACAAGTTGCAACAACGAGGCCGAAAGAGAAAAAGTGTCACGATATCGCGACATGTTGCATTGCCACGGCCGAAGGAGGAAAAAGTGTCACGAAATCGTGACAAGTTGCAACGACGAGGCCGAAAGAGAAAAAGTGTCGCGATATCGCGACATGTTGCATTGTCACGGCCGGAGGAGAAAAAGGTGTCACGATATCGTGACAAGTTGCAACGACGAGGCCGAAAGAGAAAAAGTGTCACGATATCGCGACATGTTGCGTTGTCACGGCCGAAGGAGGAAAAAGTGTCGCGATATCGCGACATGTTGCAAAGACGAAGCCGATAGAGAAAAAGTGTCACGATATCACGACATGTTGCATTGCCACGGCCGAAGGAGGAAAAAGTGTCACGATATCGCGACATGTTGCAACGACGAGGCCGAAAGATAAAAAGTGTCGCGATATCGCGACATGTTGCCTTGTCGCGACCGAAAGAGAAAAAAAGTGTCGCGATATCGCGACATGTTGCAACGACGATGCCGAAAGAGGAAAAGTGTCACGATATCGCGACATGTTGCATTGCCACGACCGAAGGAGGAAAAAGTGTCGCGATATCGTGACATGTTGCAACGACGAGGCCGATAGAGAAAAAGTGTCGCGATATCGTGACATGTTGCATTTTCGTGGCCAAAGGTGAAAAGTGTCGCGATATCGCGACATGTTGCATTTTCGCTGTCGAAGGAGAAGAAGGAAAAGGTGTCGCGATATCGCGACAAGTCTCGTCAGCATACCAACCCAATCCCCTGGCACCATCTCACATTGTGCAAACATTGAAACTTGTAGGATCATTCCTTAGGTCGATGGGAAAGGAGTCTCTCCACACTTGAATGTCGGATTCGCCGACTCCCTTGTTAGCAAGCCAGTCCGTAGCTTTGTTTCCTTCCCTGTATTGATGCTTAATGACTAATTCTGGGTAATTGCCAATTAGGGCCTTGCAATCTTGAAAAATCGAAGCAAGGGCCCAGGGAGGCTTAGCAGTACCATTGAGCCAGTTGATACAGTGCAATGAGTCTCCCTCGATGATAAGTTTATTGATGGTCAACCCTTCCATGAGGATCAAACTTTGGAACAGGGCCCGTGCTTCTGCCATATTGTTGGATTGAATTCCCAGGTTCTGGGCAAAGGCCAAAATTATTTCTCCTTTGTGGTTTCTAAGAATTCCCCCTCTGCCAGCCGCTCCTGGGTTGCCTTTAGCCGCACCATCGAAATTGAGCTTGTGCCACCCAGAAGGAGGTAAGACCCACTTGATGACAGACCTGTCAACAGAAATACGGGGCGAAACAGAAGTGTTAGACAGATTGAAAAATTTGGTTAGATCCGATTCTAATCCAGGAGGGGGGGTTTTGGAGACGAAACAAGAGAGGCATTCTCCGCAGCAAGGGCCATGATTTTGACAATGATAATCTTCTTATCAGTGGCTTGATTTTTGAAAATTTTGGTGTTTCTCTCGATCCAAATCTGCCACAGGTAAAGGTGGAGGCAAGCTTGCCACATGAATTTTAGTTGGTTGCTCTTGAAAGGTCGGGGCCATTGCTTAATAAGGAGTGGAATGGAATGTGGGAGGACTGTGGAGATGACAAAGGTGTTATGGACCTAGTTGAGAACTGCTAGGGAAAAGGGACATTCCAAAAAAACATGCGAAGTGGACTCACAGGCGTTTTTGCATAGAATACACCAATTGGGAATGAGTAACCCTCTGATAATCAAGTTGTCAATGGTGAGGATTCTATTTTGGGTGGCCAACCAGCAAAATAATTTGACCTTGGGAATGATCTTGGGAACCCAGACCTGGTTTGATAAGTCCCAACCATCTGTGGGAGTTTCTTGACTGTAGTAGGCTGATTTAACAGTGAAATTTCTAGATTCTTCAAGGTTCCAGACCATGGAATCATCTTTGTGTGAGCTCGGGATGATGCAGGTCCTCACCAAGTTTTGTAACCTCCTGAGAGCCTCGATGATATGCCTGGGCCCGTTAAGGGCCAGGTGTTTCCATTCGGGTCTTGTAGGACCTTGGTTAATGAAGTGGCACACCTTATCTCCAAAGGTGGCTTCGGTGATCTCCTTGAGCACTGCAAGATGCGGATCATGGCTGAGAGGTTTATCACGGATCCACGGGTCATCCCAGAAATGAATGGTCATTCCAGTTCCTAGACACCACCTTAAGCCTTCCATGATGATTTTCCTTGTTTTGATTACGCCATTCCAAAAGTGGGATCCGATGGGGAGGTTGTGCTCTCCAAGAAAGGAAAGCTGATGGAGGTACTTAGCTTTAATGATATCAATCCAAGTGACTTTTTCATTGATGGTAAGTCTCCAGGCCTGTTTGGCAATGAGGGCCATGTTCATCCGCTTGATGTCTCTGAATCCGAGCCCTCCATCCTTTTTCTTGGAATAGACCCTGTCCCAAGCGACAAGCAAAAATTTATTCTTGTTTTCGTTTCCAGCCCAAAGGAATCTTCGTTGAATTTGTTCAATTTTTTGGCAGATGGTAGCTGGAGCTTTGAAGATAGATAAGAAAAAAATGGGGATACTTTGGAGGCAAGCTTGGACCAGAGTGGCTTTGGCTTCCTGGCTGAGCATTGAGCTTTTCCACCCCGCAAGTTTCTTGTTGAGGCGATCTAAAATAGGGTTCCACATAGCCGAGACTGATCTGCCGTGGAAAAGCGGTAATCCAAGATAAGTAGTTGGAAGGCTCCCAATGATGCACCCAAGGATCTCCGCAATCCTATTTTGTCTGTGAGTGGGAGTATTGAGAAAGTATAGCTTGCTTTTGCGGTAGTTGACTTTCTGACCAGCCGCCTCTTCATAAGAATCAAGAATGTTCTTAATGATTTTTGCTTTGGGAATGAAAGCGTGAGAGGATAGAATAGTATCATCAACAAACTGTTGATGGGATATGGCTTTGGATGTTGAGGCTGGTTTGATCCCAGAAACAAGACCACTGTTGCAGGCAGCTGAGAGGGTTCTTCCAAGGGTTTCGACCAAAATGATGAAGAGAAAGGGGGACAGAGGGTCCCCTTGATGGATGCCTTTGAAACTTTGGAAGAAACCTGCGGGCGAGCCATTGATAAGAACCGAGAACCAAGCAGTCGAGATGCATTCGTGAACCATCTTGATCCAATATTTGTGAAACCCAAACTTTTCCAGGACTTCAAAAAGGAATTTCCAGGAAACCCGATCGAAAGCCTTGTTCATGTCAAGCTTAAGGAACATGCTGGGTTTTTTATTTTTAGATGCCGAGTGGGCCAATTCGTGGATAGTTATCACTCCATCCAAAATGAATCTGCCTTTGACCGAGCTCCCTTGGCACTGATCGATGATGGAGGGAAGGATGTCTTTCAACCTATTAGCCATAACTTTGGTGATAAGTTTGTAAATGACACTGCAGAGGCTAATCGGTCTGAAGTCAGATAGAGAAGCACGATCGTTGGACTTGGGAATTAACACAATGAAAGTGGAATTGGCTTCTCTCGACATATTTTTGGCTCTCTGGAAGAATTTAACCACAACAACGACATCTTGGCCCACAATATCCCAGAAATGTTGAAAAAAATGGGGAGGGAAGCCATCAGGTCCGGGGGCCTTATCAGGTTCCATTGCGAACAGAGCTTCTTTGATCTCCTCTTCAGTGAAGCTTTCAAGCAATTTTCCATTATCATTGTTGGACACCAACTTTGGAATGTTCTGTAGCAGAGAACTTGAGGTGCGGGGATGGCAGTCAGTGCTTGGTCCTAAGATTTCTTGGAAATGGCAAACAACTTCTTGTCTGATTGCTTGGATGTCGAGGACAATGGATCCATCAGCCTTGGTTAGCTCAGAGATTTTATTAGAGCCTCTGTGACGCATGGTGGAAGCATGGAAAAACTTCGTGTTGGTGTCTCCTTCTTTGAGCCGGAGGTTTCTGGATTTTTGCCTCCATAATGTCTCTTCCTTAGCCAAGGCATTGTGAAAGTTTGAAAGGAGGCTCTTTTCTTCAAGGAAAGTTTTGGCCCTCAGATCTCCTCCCTGAATCAGATTTTCCACCCTTTTCAGCTCATCCATCAGAAGCTTTTTCTCGGTGAAGAGGTTGCCGAAGACGTCCCTGTTCCAGCATTTCAGCTTGAGTTTGACCGCTTTCAGTTTGAGGAACAGATTCGTGAGAGGGTTTGGACAGAAATCCTGCTGCCACCATTGGCGAATACACCGCCCTAAATCTGGATGAGTGAGCCACATCTTCTCGAACCTGAAAGGGGTTTTGAAGATTTGTTGGGGGCGAGAACAATCCAGAATTAAGGGATTGTGGTCGAAGCCAATTTTTGGGTGGCTATGAAGCCTGGCATCGCCAAAAATAGGAATGAGTTCTTTGGATAAGAGAAATATGTCAAGCCGGATTTGGATGTGATGGATTCCAGCTCGTCTGTTGCTCCATGTGTAGTTGGACCCTTGGAGCGGCATGTCCATTAGCTCATTGTGGTTGACAAATTCGTTGAAGTCTTCTATGCAGCTGTTGGTGATCGGATTGCCTCCTTGTTTATCAAACAAATGGAGGGGAGAATTGAAATCACCATAGAGCATCCATGGGAAGTCTACAAAGTTGTTGCGCATTGCAAAAATGTTATCCCACAGTAATCTTCTATTAACAGGACTGTTAGGTCCGTAAACATTGGTGGCGATCCACTGGAGGTGGGTGTCTTTGTTAGTAAACAGAATGTTGACGGTTCTGTCAGAGACAGAAAGGACTCTCCCTTCAATGAATGTCGGGTCCCATAAACAGAGGAGACCCCCGAAAGCCCCTGTGGAGGGACAAAAGGCAAAATTGTTGTTTTCCCAGATTAACTTGCAGACTTGAGTGCTGCTATTCTCATCTAATTTGGATTCTTGAAGGAACATGATAGTTGGTTTTAGATTTTTCCTTACTATTTTAACAGTTCTCTATTTTGCAGTTCCGTTGAGGCCTCTGACATTCCAGGAGATGATCTTCATCGAGACGCTTTGGAGTTTGCTTTGCGACCTCTGCCTCTCCCTTGAGACGGAGTTAGTTTGGGTCTAACTTCATCCTCTTCTTGGTGGGTTGTGATGGAGTGTTCGGCCATGAGGCCCAAGGAGGTAGGCGCAGTGCCGTCAGCCATTTTGATCTCAGCTGCTTTGGAAAGTTTCTCAGCATTTGTCGGTCGTCCCCTCCTCTGCTCTTTGTTGACGTCTGCTTTGGGTGCGGGATTGGGAGATTTCAGCGGGCTGGAGGTTTGGTGTATGTCGATGGAGTCAGTCCCAGGGGCAGGCCGGTGGGGAGATGAAGAGCGGGTAGGCTGGCACAGGGCAACAGTCTCAGGGGTTTGGGAAAGGGGGCTCTGAGATGGGGGGAGAGGTGGGAAGGGAAGAGGAAGGTGTGAGGGGCCAAAATCGATGGGTGAGTTTGTAAAGGTCATTGCAGACTTCCCTTTGGACAAAGGGGACTGGATCAAAGTGGGTGTGGACGAGACGGTTAGATCTATGGGTAGGTCATCTGAAATGTCCTCTCCAATATGAAGATTATTTAAGGGGGAAAAATGATTGGATCGAGGAGGCAGAGCGCTTACCTTGTTGGGTTTGACAGGATCTGAAGCAGAGGTCTTAGGAGGGCCTACAGATCGGCCATGACCTCGGGCATTGGCCTTTTTTTGGATAGTCTGGATCTGAGTATCCACCTTTCACCCCGAATCACTAGGGATTTCTTTTTTTTGGGAAGGGCATTGAGAAAGCAGATGGCCCTGAGTATTGCATTCCAAGCAGAAAGCGGGCTTGTTTTCGTACTCAACTCCTTGGCGCCTCCTGTAACTCCCGTAGTTGATGCCGATGCAGGTAGGCAAAGCCGAGTCCAGATTTGCCATGACACAAACTCGAGCATAGGTCATTCTGGTTTTGGCTCGAGTAGCAGGGTCAATGGCGACCAAATCTCCAATCGGTTGAGTGATGCCTTTGAGTGCATCATTGTAGAAGAACTGTGGGGGTAGCCCATGTAGTTTGACCCAAATCGGAGCGATGTTGATAGACTGTGTCTCAGGGTCAAAGTCTTCCCCCCATCTCCATAAAAATAGGCTACGATGACCGAAAAACCAAGGCCCTCCAGTAAGGATGCGTTGGGTGTCAAGGGCATTATTAAGCCTTATCATGAAAAAACCCCTGGGAAAGGCCACTAACTCCAAGCTTCCAAAAAGCCACCATTTGGATAGAGCCCACTCACGGATAGTTTCCATATCAGGCCGAGCATCGACAAATTTCCCAATAAGAGAGAGAGACTCTTGGAAGATTAGTGGCTCCATGGCCTCACTCGAGAAAGAAACTTTAGTGCCCGTAACAGAGAAGGGCAAAGGAGTTTGGAAAGAAAACGTGCCAGACAAAGACCGCACTTTGTCAGTGAAGGATAAAGACCAAGGAGGAGCTTTGGAAGGAGAAGAGGATGAAACCCTAACGGTTTTAGATCGGCACCCATCGCCATCCGTCGGTTTCACCACGTCGTTTGGGTCTTCACCGAGATTCCCGCCAAGTGGGCCTGCGGTAGGCCCAGCAACACCTGCAGGACCCCCAGACTTTCCAGCAGCACCTGCTCCCGCCATCGTCACCATCATCTCTCCCGCCATCATCCTATAGATGTCTATTTATGGGTATTAATTTTACTGAGACTCTCATGTGTTGATTGATCATATTCTATCCCCAATTTAGTTTAATAGCTATATTGGTGTAGATCACGTTACACTAGCAACACCAAACAAATGATACATAGGTATTTTTTTCCTTTGAACCAGTCAGAGAATCAAACCTTTCATTACTTTCATGCCAAAAATAAGGATACAAGAGAAGAATCCCCTTTACAATTTCGAAAATTCCCTCAAATACCCTATTTTCCCATTTTCCCACCTAAAACCATTCAAATTCAAATTTGAATTTTTGGGGCAACTTGTCGAGGTCATAACTTTGCACTCGTTGACCCGATTGACTATTATAGCATGTTTTCGAAAACGGCATGAAACGAGCTAAGCAAAGTGACGTTGGCTCTTTGTGCCAAGGATCACATCTAGCCAAAAATCCTCAAATTCGACCTCTAAGACCTTCAAAAATATCCTGCAATTTAAACTAGTTTTACTAGTTTTACAAAATAAAAAAAATTACAATTTTTTTTTTCGGGTGATGCAAGATCACTCTTACACCACTGGATGCTACTGCATCATATATTTATTTTAATATCATTCACTCTAAGGTTCATGCACTTCCTTTTTGTATTTTAATTTCTACATTTTCTTTTGTGCATGTGTTTCTTTTGTTTGCAAAGTAGTTATTTTAGATTATAGATAAAAATGAGGAAACCAAGGAGTTGGCCTTAATATCAATTTTAAAATAAGCATATTGAAAACCTATACACCCTTGTTGAACCTCAAATTTAAGTGTGAAACACTTAAATTAGAGGCTAGGCTAGTTCCCCAGCTCAACAAGTTGTTAGTATGAATGTTATTGTTGTGGTCAATGGATTATCATATAATGACTAACAATAGTCAAATATATATTAAAATTTTTAAGGTATAAAGTTTTTCAACTATTATAATAGTAATATATTCAAATCTATTTTACAAAAAAGAAATTAATATTCTAATATTTGATAGCTAACTTAAGTAATTATAATTTCTTAATCAAATCAGAAGTGAATTTTACATATGTAGATTTTAGTTGTGAATGAAGTATTTGTTGGACATGTTGAGGAGTTTTGTTGTCATTGATGTCAAAAGCATTTTTGTGCTATGTTCAACATCTTTTAAGACATTACGTTTTTCTTCCAAAAGCAAGAAGGTCTTGAAAAGCAATAGGTTATAATATTTATTTTTAAATATTATATACCCAGGAGGGCCCAAAGGATAACGACCCAAGGAGAAGCAAGTTCAATTTAAATAATAATATTTTATTATTATTATTTCGGGCGAAAAACCAAGCTGAAGAAGATTAAGTACCAAGTTGAAAAATACCCACAGTTAGATTTAATTTAAATTAAAATATTTTACTCTTTGATTAAAATTTTAATTTAAATAATGATGGGTGCTAGGGTTTAATTTAAATATTTATTTAGTATTTAATATTAATTTTAATATTCGAATTCGAATTCGAATTCGAATGTTTGTCGACATATTGAAGATAAAGGACATGCATATAAAAAAGAAAATGATTTCATTTCCAAATATGAAAATAAATTTTTAATGATCTCCAATTTATTATGTGCATTGTGTTGATTCGTTCGTTGCATATGAGGAGGAGGGAAATTCCATGCATGTGAGGGTTTAAGGTTTTTTGGATAGCATGGACTTTGTCTATCCCACCGGTAATGATAGCGCAGGTGGGAGGCTTGAAATTGCTAAGGTTTTGCTTATGGTGTGACCACGGTTCGACTCCTGTGATCAACGATGTTGGTGCTTGCCTTTTTGCATTCGGTGTGTTTTATGGAGAGTCATTGAGGAGTGAGTGTTGAGTGTCCCATGTGGGGACGCAGCCCTTGGAGGGCCTAAGTCATGGTCGAAAGCACCGAAGGTTGTGGAGGAAATAAAAGGTATGCAAGTTTAATATTTTAATTTTATGGATGCTAAGTGTTAAGGGAGTTATAAGGTGAAAAGATTAAAATATTTTATTGTGACATTTGTGTATGTGGTGAATGATTTTATTATATTGAGTTTGGAGATTATAAGGTGTACAAGGGAAATTGCTATGTATGTTGTTTTTGATGAAATTGTTGAAGTGAAATATTGAGTTTGGAGATTATAAGGTGTACAAGGGAAATTGCTATGTATGTTATTTTTGATGAAATTATTTGAGTTAAAATATTGAGTTTGGAGATTATAAGGTGTACAAGAGGACTTGATATTTTGTGTAAAAATTATTTTGTGAAGAGGTTGTGGTAACCTAACCCTTGAGATTGGCAAAGAGTTTGATCTTGTTAAAACAAGTTTTGAAGTCTACTCTTCATCAAGTAAAAGGTATGGGCACATTCTTCCTTGGTTGAAGTAATTGATTGGTTGAGGTTTTTTGAAAACAAGATTGGAGTGAAAAGGACTTGGTTAAGTTTTCCTTTGTTGGTTTTTTGAGTTGATGAGTTTTTTGAAATGGAAGTAAATACTATAAACTTTGTTTGATAAGCATTGTTGGAGATTTTGAGTGAGTGAATGCATGCTTCATTGTTGGGTGATTGAGATCCCTTGTTGTTGAGTTTGAAGATTGGATTAGGGTTTACAAGATCATGAGTATCATTGTTATGTGAGATTTTTTGATAAGCATTTTTGGAAATATTTGAGTGAGTTTTCATATGCTTGGACTAGGGTTTGTAAGCAAGGAGTATTTCATTGAGTGATTGAATGAGTGGAGTTGATTAAAGCCTAGTCAAGTGGAAGTGTTGAAGTGATTATTCTAATTCTGTGAAACAAATTTTTCTATATTATAATTTGATTTAAATATTGAAAGTGATTGAGCATTGTGATGAGTGTGAAGCATATTGAGTCTCTAAAAATTCTCTATATGTTTCTATGATATTGAACAAGTTTATGTGTGAAGCTTGTTTGTGTGATTGAAGAAGATTTTGTGCTATATTGAGTTGAGGTGAGTAAGATTTTGTGGAAGCTTACAATACATATTTGAGGTAAGTCTTTGGAAGACTTGTTGAGCAGATTGGACAAGTTCTAGTGAGGACTTATGGAGCAAAATTGAGGAAAGTCTTGGTGAAGACTTGTGGATAAATTAGTGTGAGATTTTGTGGAAGCTTACAATGTAGATTTAAGACAAGTCTTTGAGAAGACTTGTGAGCAGAGTTGATTGATTGATTTGTTCAAACCTTGAGTTAAGGTTTGGGGAAAATCTAGCAGAGTGTATTTCTTATTAAGTCAAGCTTTGTGTTAAGGCTTGAGGACAAAGATTAAGCAAATTTGTGCTAGATATAAGGACTATGATTAGTGCATATTTGAGGATAGAGATTAAGCAATTTTGTAGTAGAATGAAGGACTGTGTTTAGTGCATATTTGAGGATAGAGATTGAGAAGATTTGTGCTAGATCAAAGGACTATGTTTAATGAAAATTTTAGGATAGATATTGAGAAAATTTGTGCTAGATCAAAGGAATGTATTTAGTGTAGATTTGAGGATAGATATTGAGCAAATTTGTGCTAGATCGAAGGACTATGTTTAGTGTAGATTTGATACAAAGATGAGAGAAAGCATTGGAGGTGACATATTATAGAGGATGATAGTCTCCAGTGTATATAAGTCCATTAGCGAGGGCAGTGAAGATAGATCTTTTGTGTGAGAGCAAGAGTCTTTAGTGGATAGATATCCATAAGATAATGTAGTGGAGGTAGTAGTTCTTCTAAAATATCACCAACCAGAGCTAAGGAGAAATAGTTATATTATGGATAGATATCCATGAACTTGATTAGGGGATTGGTTTCTCCCTTGGAAAAAGGTCCATAAACATTGGAATAGGGAAAGGATTCCCAAGAGATTTGTTGAGAAAATTTTAGTGAAATATTTTTTCTATGGAGTAGCCCACATTGGGTGAACCACGTTAAATTGGTGTCTCTGTTGTGTGTGGTGATTTTTGCATTGCTTTGATTAATTCTATTGATATTTCTATTGATACATTGCGTAATATTGATTTGTAAAGTTAAGTAAAAAGTGGTCTTATACTGTTGACCCCCCCTCTCAGTATAATATTGTGTTCTTTTGTATTCTTGTGCATAATATTGATGGAAGTTATATATTGATTTAATGGTATTAAACCATATGTTATACTATATGTAAAAGAAAAATTAAAATCGTTAGAATTATTCTAATAGTACTAAATTTGCAAGATAAATATCGACAAATGAAATTAATGATTCTTATATGGAAAATGTTCTAATTTTAGGAGGATTAGATTCAAATTTATTATAGGAAACACAATAATTAAATAGATTTAACTAATATATACTTACTAAATAATCCATATAACTACAAGAGAAAGTGTTAGACTAATTTCACTACTTTTACTAATTAATAAATTGGGATTATGATTCCTAGTAGTAATCTTACACTATATTTATATATCTGTGGTAATAATTATTACATGATAGCCTATGTAACAATAAGAATTGTATAATTACTTATCACAACGACTATGCATGCACTAAATGTTAGGGGTAGTTGCAATATTAGTTAGAAGTTTTCTATGAAGCATATAAGAATTAGGATTATCAATGGTATTAGAGCAAGTGAAAGGAAGATCAAACTCTTCTTCTGAATTATTTTATTTGCTTTGATCTAGAGAATTTGTAAAAGAACTCAATTGAAAAAGTGACCCTAGGTCAAAAAACCTTATGAAATACTAAGTAAGGTTTAACAATATGAGAAAGAGGTAACCATTATTTCCATGAAGCAATCCAAAAAAATATTTTGAAGGATCAAACTCTTGCCAAGAAGGTCTTAGGATAAAAATCCTACCAAAAGACCCTACCAGAGGAAAAAAATATTTTAGGATAAAAATTCCCATGAAATATCAATTAAAATAAATTAGAATAAAAGTCTTCAAGATTCTCAAACTAATCATTGGAATATAAAAGTATAGCATAAATTTTACAAGAAAAAAATCATCAAAAGGAGTAAAGATACAAGACTACAAGACAAATATTATCACAAGGAGAAAAGATACATATATCCATTATTTCAAAAAGAGGAGAAACTAATCATAAGGTCCACATGGACGTAGGTTGTGCATAGGATAATGCAACAAGGTGCAAAAATATAAAAATATTTTAACCAAGAATAGCTTATTTTCCAATGTTGTTCCATTTATTTTATTCTTGGGTGATTTGTGTATCAAAAACATGAAGCACAAATTGAATTATATATTAAATCAAAAGAATTATATGATAAAGTTATCAAAAATAGCATAAAAGGTTCACAACTACATACCAACAATTTGGTATATTGACATTTTAATTAAAAAGAAATGTCAAACAATAGATGTTCTTCTCAAAAGTATCAACATCCTTACCATCAATGAAAAAAAGGAGGTCATTATAAATAGTGACTATCAATGTATATTATCAGCAAAATATGATAAAGGATAATAAAAAAAATAAAAAGCATCTAAAAATGCTCTCTAAATATAGTCAAAGCAGATATAGACAAAGTAGACATGTTGGAAGTTAAACACTAAAAGTGAAGGTAAACTATATTTCTAGGATAGAGAAGAACACCTACAATAGTTGTTTTTATATCTAGATAGAAAAATTAAGACATTTTGAGTGCCCAAATAATAGGTCACAACTCAAACATTAGTAAAAGTCAATAGAAATTATTTTAAAATTAGGACAACAAGAAAGAATGATGTAGGTTTGAGAAAATATTTTCTAGCACTAGAAAAGTTCATGGATAAAATATTCACTAAAAATATATATCATAGCATGAGAGGAACACTTTTTATGCATTAATGAATTAGTGATTCATGATAGAAAATTAAAGGATTGCAGGCATTAATGAAGAATTGACACATGATAGGAGGTTAAAGGATTACATGCGTTAAAGAAGTAATGTCCTTCAATCCAAGCACCAAAATATAATATTTGCATTACATTTTATTGATAAATGTACCACTAAATTAAAGGTACAAAATCCCTTTTAGGTCAAATTCAACATATTTTAAAAGTGCATGTTCTCTCAAATAAAATTGCATGGATTTTGACAAAATAAAGACATTTGTATCGAAGAAAAATTAAGTCAAGAAAGCACCAAAAAATTAAAATCAATGCTTACCTCCTACACCATATTATGGTGATAAAAATATTTAATTATCCTTTTTTAGTTACTAAATTAAAGTAAAATAAAAGGTGCATCTAATATTTCAAGAAGGAATTGGAATATTCTAGAAAAAAATCCTTGAAGATTCTACTTAAGGAAGAATTTTCATATCTTTATATTTTTCTCGTTGAGACATTATTATTCTCATAATTAAAGGCATTAGTTAAATAATGAGTATAGGCTTATATAGACTCATCAGAAAACATTTTATGGTGAACTCAGTGGAATCCAAATTTACCACTTTTGTGAAGATTTACTATGGCTAGTGGTTCATTAAAGTTTCTATTACCTAATTTCCAACTATTTATAGGGGATAATTAGAATTTCTAGGAAGACTAAACTTAGAACAAATCTCAAGTTTGAAGAATTATGGGAAGTTGTAGATGGACCCATTACCTATATTAGTGTATAAGGTGAAAAAAAAGATAAAAAATGACAAGGTAGAGAGAAAAACATGATCAATCATAATGTTTGGAGTAGCTAATGAAGTATGACCATACATTAGAGATTATACCATAGTAAAATATGCATGTGAGAAACTTAAAATAATATTCAAGTTAAGGAACAAGAATAAAATTCTATTTCTAAAAAGTCATATCCATTACCTAAAAATAAAAAATGGAGAATGACATGACTCTTTCATGAGGAAAATTTCTGAATTATGAGCAAAACTACAAGTATTAGGAGAAAATGTATCTAAAGAGACACATGATTCTATTATTTTGAAATTTCTCCCTTCTCAATATAATTTATTTATGAAAACATTAAATATCACTAAGCAAACACCAATATTTGAAAAGTTGGTGAATCTAATTCAAAAGTTATAAGTCTCACATACAACACAAGAAGAATAGCAAGTTCTTATTACAATTGAAAAAGGAATTTTATCATTTAGAATAGGTATAATACCTTGATTCCAACTAAAAATAACTACTTCTCACATGCAAATACATTAGAAAAAAAAAATAATTATCATATACACGGATATAAGTAGTATAGAAACAATTTTTACACATAAAATGTGTGTAACCTTTGTGGCAGGAGTCAATACACAATGAATAAATATTGGTATAATTCATACACAAATGTGTCTCCTTCATGAGATATGCATGAGTGGTAAGAGAGATCACCTCAAATAAGAAAATCCAATTTGGAAAAGGATACAATAAAATAAAACAGGAAAATAAAACCAAGTTAAAGAGAAAGCAAAAATATATCATGAATGTGAATAAGAACATGTAATTGTTGTACATTCATAGCTAATTCAACCTAGTCATGTTTGGTACAAAGCAACCAAACATATGACAATTCAAAAATTTGGTTTCATCCAAGTCATACAAGAAAAGTGTCTCTACAATATAATGCAATTAAGGATATGAAAAAAACTATTTGATTGATCTAGGCATCTAAAGAATAAATATGAGAAAAATATAAATGATTAAACTTTGCAGCCTCCAATGAAATAGATTCAAGAACCTAAGATTGAAGATGTATCTTTAGAATGTGATGCTTCTCCATCCATAGAATAATTTGAATTAAAAACCACCAAAGAGAACAATCAATAAATTAATAAAGCATTTAAGATTCAACCATAAATAGCAAACTAAATAAAACATGAATATATCACTTTCCACAAACATCTTCTTAATAAGATGAACAAAGCTAAGATAGAGAAGAATTAAAAATTGTTGATCTCACTACATCAAGCAATGATCAAAACATGAAATGTATAGAAACCAATAAAAAATATATGGAAACACAACCTAAGTAATTGAGACCAATCAACTTAATAGTTAACATAGAATGCATGGTAGCACATGACAAGAATATATCACATGAAGATATTGGAAGAGTCACATATTTATTGTATGTAATTTATATGTATTAGATACAAAACAAGTATTTGTAATAATTGTGTTTTTGAAGTGCATTATTAGTGGAACACGATAGTCATATGTATTAAATTATATATTTTGCATTGAGATGGTTAATTCCATATTTCCAAAACTTGAGATTCCAACATCACCCAAAAATATTTTCCTAAAGGAAATATCCAAAGCCAAATTCAAGATCCAAATCTATAGCCAATAGCAAGAACCTAAGTTGTAGCTAATACTATAATGTAATAAGGGGGTATATTAGGAATTAATACATCATATCTCACGTGGCAATGAGAGTGGTATAACCACACATAAAAAAGACTATGCATGCACTAAAGGCTAGTTGTAGGAATAATTAAAAGTTTGTTGTGCCAAAAATGGGCATCCTATATATTTAAATATCTATCATTTTATAATGTAATGCATAGAAGCATCTAAGCATTAGTAGTATCAATCTAGAGGATATATTCATAGAATATTTATTCAAGGTACTCATGCTATATAAAATTATCCATACATCACACTTAGTCTATCTTAATAAAACTTAAAATATAAGGACAACATCTACTAAAATACAAAATTTAATAAATATATTTTTGTCTTGAAGATAATGATTATATTCTACTTCATTTAGAATACTTTTTTAATGTATACCCTCCTTTAATTCCCAATCAAAATACCACCTAATTTTTGATGAATTTGAAGAGACAATTTTTTTAAGAAACATATATTACAAAATAATCTCAAACTATCTCAAAATAGACTATTTTTATCCTTATAACACGTTATTTTATCTTCTATAAGTAAAAATTGAAATTTGGTATTTCACTATCCTACACAATCCTTAAAGTGATGATATTACATTCAATATTTTTTTTGATATAGAAAAAGTTATATTACATTTCCATATAATCCTTTAATGGATTTGGTATTGAGAGATTGAGAGAGAGAGTAAGTATTACCCTTAAGCATGCATATATCAAATATAATATGAATTAAAAGGTATTTTGTAGTTTATACTAGTCAAAATTATTAACAATAATAAAAATTACATCCATTATTCTTAACATTTCAATTCTAATATCTGATTTGTATATGTTCTCTACTTCTTTGATTTAGTATTTGGTTTCAACCTTTTAGTAGTCATATTACACGAACCTTTGTTAAGCATATTTTAGATCAACATGCTCAATATTGGTGGGTAATTCATTTTAGGAGAGATGGTATTCTACAATATTTTTCAAATCCTATAGACTTTAATACTCTATTTTATTCCTCATTATATTATCATAACATTGAAAGTCTAATCTTACGAATGATACATGTATGCCATGTCAAACGAATGTTATTTTTTGAGAAAATCACATGGTAAAAACACATACAATATTGTGGCTAACTCTTTGTTTGATTTAGATATTAATAATGACCAAACAAATTCCTCTTTAGAATGTACAATATTCTTTTCCTTGGGTTACTTCTCAATGATAATATGCATCCAAAATTTACAGCTTGATTTTTCTTTGAGCACTTAAAAAAAGTTGAACTTGAAATATGGAGACTCTTGAAATCTACAGGTTACTTAGTTATTTGTAAAACACTTATTCAATGTTGTAATTTATATTACCTTTGATAATAATAATTGTTAAAATTTTATTAATATGTTTTATAACTTCCATTGACCACAAAATCTTTACCATCCATTTATCATATCAAACTCTTCTAAAAGTGATTTGCTTTGAGGGTTGTCATAACTTTTTTTACTTGTTATTAACTCAACTTTGAGCATCTAGATTTCTCTTACACATATATCCTTAGTGTTTTAAGGTAAATTCTTATCCCAATACTACTCTTAGAATTAAGCTAGTTATTCTTTTCAATATTTTCAAGGTCACAATATTTATTAGAATTATGGATATAACATTTTAAAAATAAAGTCTTTTAAGATACTTTTTTTATATAGTAATATGAAATACTATGATGTGATGGTATACATCATCATAACATCACCTAAGCCTTATAATAGTATCAATATAGGCTCAACATAGTATCACCATAGCATGATTAAATAATTTCTAAAATGGGGTGTTATAATGGTACTATTATAAGAACTATCCTAATGTTAAAACATATGTATATTACTATAGGACACCCATAGTACCAATTTATGCTAGAGTGATGATATGGTGGGATGGGATTATATTGATATTAAAAATATTAAAATTAGGCTAGTAGAGCTAGCTTGACGTAAATGATAATATTACACCATAAAAATATAGTAATATTCATTTGCATCATATTTCATGTGTATTATTTGATTTATATCTATTTATCTTTGTTTTTATTGGTGATATGTAACATACAACACATTATTTGTTTCTATTCCATTCAAAATAAGTTTCTCATTGTAAATTTTAAAAGTCATATATTCAAATAAGAAATAGTTTATCATTATTTAATTTATAATTTGATTCATGGAAAAGGCTAATAGTATATGACGTATAGGATATGCCTAAGGAAATTTCATTATACAATGTATTAATTCATTCTAATATTTTATTATGTAAGCCCTATGAGTTATAGTTTACCTTGTTATGTGTAAACCATATTTATAACTTATAATTAACCTAAATATCTATTATTATTGAAAGCACAAGGATACGGAAACAAAAAAGGAAAAACTCCCAAGCACGATGCAAAATTGAAACTAAGCTTAACACTAAATCCTACGAATTAAAAATGCATGAAATGGAGAAAGCATGAATTGAAACTCGAAATGAAATAATAGCCCTTATATTTTTATTGATGTATTTCACAACTCAGTTACAATTTGCATCCTCCCTTTTCAGGGGCGAGGAGCATTAGATTCATCTCTTGGTTACATCCATGGATAGCCTTCCTTCTTTCGCGTGCCCACATGTAATATGGGCCGACCAAAAAGTCGCCGCCACTTGTGTCTACGAATGTTGATTCCTTGCTGCTCCTCCGATGTTCCAATCCTGTGTTCAAAGAAACAAAAGATGATCAATAGCACCTACGGATGAAACAAAGCATGCAATCCCCAAGCCTGCGATAAATGAATGAGAAAAATGAATTAAAATATGACCAAAATAAATCCAAATGCTCTAAAAATTTGATAGGGGTATCAAGATATCACCAGGAGGGCACTGCAAAAAGAACAGTCAAGAAATTCCTCGCCGATTTGAATTCGTTCTGGGGCGGGACAAATTCACCTGCAACAAAACACCGAAAAGGTACTGTCTCCAATGTCCTACCTTGAAAGCTCCAAAAAACCTACAAACTTGGGGTTAGATAATTGGGGACATTTTGGGAAGACCCAGATGGTTGGATTTTACCAATTTGACCTCCATAAATAGGAATTTGATGATGCTTATCTGCAAGTTAGTGAGAGCGAAAACATGATAGCATAATGGCAATTAATCAAAACAAAATGAAATCAAAATTGTAAACTATCTAAACAACATATAAATAAAATGCAAGAAATGAAAATTATAGAAAGGAAAATATGCTACATGTTCCCAATCGTTCCTAAAAAGGGCGATTAGGCCTGCGGCAGTGCGGGGGTGCCCAGGCAGGCCACCCACCGTTTGGGACCTGATTTCGGCACTAATCCACTTGGGATGGGTCCAAAATCCCTTACAAGGTGTTTTCGATAGATTGGGTTGTATTTTGTGGCCAAATGTCAGGTTTTGGGCTCAATATTTGACCTTCCAATAGTCACTCGATGACCTCCCCTCTAAAGGAGATCAAGGATGTGAAAGGCGCAAATCCAAAAGGTGTGAGGCATGTAAATAAAATGGAAGCACTTCGTTTCTCTAAAATGCTCCTTCTATGTATATTTTGGGGTGAGGAAACTCACCAATTTATATACTTGGAGGTCTCTTGAAATGGGTATGCAGAGGCACCACATGGCAGCCATGCCCTCCCAGGGGGAAGGAGATTCCTCCCTGAATTGGGACTTCATGACTGACCTTGCAAATGCCTCTAACGCTCGAAAATGCTCACCCATAATACCATGCAATGAAGGAAGCATTGAGTGGCGGATCTGAGCTACCATTTGTCAAGATTTGACTTTTTTCCCGTCAAACCTGTAATTCACCCCACCCTGGAGTGAATTCAGAATTTGTCCCTAGGTGGTGCGAATCCTAGTTTGAATTTGTTCTAGGGTGGAACGGATACTGAGAAAAGTTCCTGAAGGTGCCAAAATGATCTCTGGCCTTCCAAAACTACTGTGAGAGTGGTTAGGACCACTGTTTAACCTTTGGGGGCTACCCTTAGGGCTGTGTGTATCAAAGCGATCAGTGTTTGCAGTCACATAATCAAATTGGTGCTATTTTGGTGTCTATAAATGCCCCTTTTTGGGATGCGCTGTGCATGGCGCAGCGTCGAGCAAATATAGATAACCAAAGCACTAATGATTAGGGTTTCTCAGTAACCTAACCAAATTTTGATTCCCCAAGCATGAAAAGGGCATGCATTCTTGAATCCTTGCTTCTAACGAGCGAAGGAACTCAGTTCAAGTGTTAACCTTTTTCGGTGAGGTGTTACTTGAGCTTGGACATTGATCAGTCATGAATAGGCAAAGGGCGTAACCTTTTGTCTGTGGGAACCTTGGGTTCATGATTCACAAATTCCAAGTGATTGATTAGCTTGTGATTATTGCTTGTTTACTACCCAAAGCAGGGGCATGATTGTATTTGTCAATGATTCTTTGAATGCATGCTATTTCCATGATTGGGTGTGTATTTGTTGATTGGTGGCTAAGTGTGACTACCCGCTCGAGCGACGAATCTATGAGGGAATGACCTACATGACAAAAGCGACGAGTCGCTTGACCCAAGATGACTTAGGTAAGGGTGCCTCTAGAGATTTATCTTTGAATTATGTGCAGTTTTTTGACATTTAGACCTATTTTTGGTGGGTGTTAACCCTTTTGGCGACGCCATTTGGAGCTGAAATTGTCAAAAATTCATCTTCCCATGGAGCGGTCCGGCCATGGTGGCATTATTAGGGAGTAGGATGGTGATGATTTATAACCCCGATGTCTATTTCAGATTCCAAGAATGTTAGGCACGAAGGCGCCTTCATTCGGCAACTCTATTGCTATTTTTGGGTTGGTTTTGACCCTTTTGGCGATGTCGTTTGGGGATGAAATTCTTGAAGATCCGTCTTCCCGTGGAGAAGTCCAGCTATGGTAGCCTTCTTAGGGAGTAGGATAGTGAGGATCTGTGACCTCGAAATCTATTTTGCATGCCCGAAATGTCAAGTGCAAAAGCACTCTCATTGGACAGGTTTATTGCTACTTTTGGTGCATTTTGTGCATGTTTTTGCTGTTTTTGAAATTTGTGTGCTGAATTCATTCCAGGGTGGGATGAATTCCTATGTAGTATTCATCCTAGGCTGGAATGAGGACTAAACAGAGTGCTCATTCCAGGGAGGAACGATTACAGGCTCAAAAAGCCTATTTAAAGGCCAAAACTAGGTTTTGGGCTCATTTACACTTGTTTTTTCTGGCGATTTGGAGCTCTACGGAGGAGGAGGTCAATTCTATGAAGCGAAGCACTGCCGAATTTATCCTGACATTATGAGTGCACAAATTGGATTGAGCGACAGAGCCGAAGTAAGACCAGTAAGTTCTCCTTAGCGTTATTGCTTTTGTTATATGTTTTAAAATTGCAAGTGATTTGTGTAATTTTCTCTGTTATGTTGCTTTTCAAAATTAAAATTGAAACCCTAAAACTGAGCTGAACATAAATCAAGACTTAGCTTAAAACTGAGCGAAAAACGTAGATAAAACCTAAGTGATTTTTTTTTTTTGAATTTAATGTTTTTGTGTTGTTTTCTTTTGCAGGTTGTGAAGATCCGGTATCGTGTACCTACTAATTTCACGGAAGCATGGGGGCGTTGACTATGGCTGACTAAGAGTGGCTTGATGCCCTTGGGCTCAAGCAGGTGGCTCGACTAGAGCTTGTGGTCAGGTATCGGGCCTATCTGACAGCCCTGATCAATCTGTGGGATCCTCGGACCAACATCTTCCATATCCCAATAGGGGAGATGATAGTGACCTTGGAGGATGTCTACGTCTTCTACGGATTTTGATAGATAGACTACCGATCAGGACGATGCCATGGGATCAGCAGACAGTGGTGCTGATACGATGCTTTAGGCATGGGGAGGATTTGGGGGTGGATGGTCTAGTGGAGATGGCAGAGGTTGACTGCCAGATGGGTGGGATTCTGGTTTGATGGTGGTTCAAGAGGGGGATGTTGGGAGTGAGGCATGCATTGCTCATGGGCCTCATTTCCAACATGCTGCTACCTGACTCATCAGGTGCGAGGTCCCCATGGAACCTGTTAGATGTGGTCTATCGGCTAGTGGAGTGTTCGACATAGGAGCTATTGGTCCTGATATGGGGATAGATGCTACTGGCATAGCTCTACGAGGAGCTATATGAGGTCCACTACCAGAGGTAGAAGGGGATCAGCTGTAGCTATATACTATAGAGCTGGGGTTGGCAGCACATAGTGATGGAGAAACCATGGGGGTTGTCATGGATGATGCGGGTGGAGATGGTAGATAAGGATATCGGTTATGCGACTCTATGGTGGTGATCTGAGGAGCAGGGATAGAGTTAGTGATGGGCAGGTGTTTTAGGGCACTATGTTGATGCCTTCATTGGGCTTACTCTAGGGGAGGTGTCTTGGCATCCTTATCGGGACTGTCCAGCTTGGCCAGAGGCTGTGGAGTGGCTCTGATGGGTACACACAAAGTGATGGATAATGGGAGGCACGAGACCGAGCATGAGTTCTTCCTTATAGTTTAGGGTACACCAGGGGTTTCCTGGTGAGCCCATGGTCTATCGACATCGAGGGGACGAGAGGACTCTAGATTGGTTGGTCATCACGCCACTAGGTGAGGATTCAGATGCAGTGATCGACGTCCTAGACATGGATGACATTAGGACTACCACAAAGTATGACCAGTGGTGGATACTACGGTGATGGCAAGGAGAGGGGCCATTGGGAGGTGTAGAGGAAGCAGCCACAGGCAGGGAGGGTGTTGAGGCACCAGGAGATGCTTGGGGAGCTCCTTGGGATGATGTAGATATGGTGGAGGTGGAGGATGAGGATGTGGGGGTTTTAGATTAGCTGGAGATGTAGGATATCATGAAGAAGTGGGAGCCAGAGCAGGCTGCTATTCCAGATATGCCTATGCCTTAGGTGGAAGTAGAGGACACTGAGTCTAGGCTACTCACAAAGATTGTGTGGTTGGTAGAGCTACTGTGAAGGTGAGATGAGGATTTGGGGGAAGCTTTGTAGGAGAGGGATCTCCTATAGGCTCAGCTGGCAGAGCAGGAGAGCGCATTCATTGTGCACCACCCAGGGGAGGGGGACACCAATGCTGCACAGGAGAGGGATCTCCTACAAACGTAGCTTACTACCATCAGTAGGAGACAGAGTGGTTGCGGCGGGAGACAGATTGGTATCGACATTGAATGGATATGGAGGGAGAAATTATCTGCCTCGGTGGGTGGTTACCTGAGCCCTTTGGATGTGGGTCATCACATTGGATGAGGGGTAGTGATACTGAGTAGTCAGCATCATCTCATCGCAGGTGATTGGATGAGGGAGGGGGTAGTAGGCGTGATGTGGGGGCTAGCAACAACCGCCCTGAGGGGTCCCATAGGACCCACACCATAAGGGGTAGTTCTCATCGCACCGATCCTGCATGATCACGATGGTCGATGCCTTAGGCTTGGGGGTTTTGGGATTTTGTATTTTGGTGCAGGGTCAGAGGACCAGCTCTTTGTAGCCTACGGGAATTTTTGCTGATATATATACAGACTTTATTTTGTTTATGCGCATGTGATGATTTGATTTTATGCATGATTATAGATGAAAATGGATGTATGCATTTTAAGTTATAGTGATGAATGCATATGTTGTGCTAAAATATGAATGTTTGTAATTGATATGATATGCAAATGGTGTTGGCAATTTTGGGTATTTTGGGTACATTGCCTTTGCTCAAGTATATAAGTTGTCATTGATGTCAAGAAGCTTTTGAAGGAATTTGATTTGATGTCAAATAATTTGTTTTGATGAAGGTTACGACATGATAGTTTCAAAGGTCTTTTGCAAACCCCAAGCTGATAGGTTCGAAAGAAAGTAAGTTGGAAAAATGTCGTGATATCGTGACATGTCGCATTTTCACGACTTAAGCAGGAGAGAGAAAGCTTTTTAGAAAAGTGTCACGATATCGTGACATGTCACATTTTCATGACTTAAGAAGGAGAGAGAAAGCAAGTTAGAAAAGTGTCGCGATATCGCGACATGTCGCAGTTTCGTGACTCAAAGAGGAGAGAGAATGTACAAGGTCAGAAATGTTGCAATTTCGTGACATATTGCAAGGAAGGTTGTACGGACGAAAAAGTGTCATGATTTCACGACATGTTGCAGGAGAGAGAGTTCGAAAGAAAAAGTGTCACGATTTCACGACATAATGTAGAAGAGAGAGTCCGTAGTGTGAATTATCGCAATTTCACGACAAGTTCGAAGAGAGAGAAAGTAACACGAAAAGTGTCATGATTTCATGACATGTTGTAGAGTTCAAAGTAAGAACTATCATGATTTCATGACATGCTGCAGAGTTCTAAGTGAGAACCATCACGATTTCACGACATGCTGCAGATGAAAATATTCCAAGTAAGAACTATCACGATTTTGTGACATGCAGCAAAGGAAAGGTTTCAAAGTAAGAAATATCATGATTTCGTGACAAATTGAGATGGCAACATATGGTTGGAGAAAGTGTCACGATTTCATGATAGAAACAAAAAGTAGGTCTTCAACAGGAGAAGTGTCACGATTTCGTGACATGTTCCATTTTTGCTAGTACAAGCAGAAAAGAGTGCAAGGAAGCAAAAGTGTCACGATTTCACGACATGTTCTACTTTTGCGGGTGCAAGCCAAGAAGAGGTTAAGAAAGTGAAAAGTGTCACGATATCGTGACATGTTGTATTTTCATGGTAGAAGCTACAGAAGAGTTACAGAGGTAGTGAAGCCAAAAAAGTCAAATTTTAGCCGACGAAGATTAGGGCTTGCATCCGACGAATATTAGGGTTTGCATTTGTTATAATAGCCGACTAAGATTAAAGTTTTCTTCATGAAAATTATGTTATAAAAGGAGGGCTGTTTGGAGAGTTAACAAAAAAAATGCATGTGTTGTTGATGTGTGACGTTTGTAGATAGTGCGTAGAGCAAGAAGTTCGATCGTCGAGAGCAGAGTGCGAAATTCGATCATAGTGTGCAAAGTGCATTTCATCGAATCATTCTAAGTGTGAAATATTGCAAAGGAAGCAGAGTGTGCGAAGACAGTGCCGCTATGATTGCACATAGGTGCAAAGGTTGAAGTTCGATCAAGTGCAGCTGTGATTGCAAAAAGAGAGCAGAGGGCGTAGAGAGCACAAAGGGCAAAGACGAATGTGGAGTGCTGCTGCTTGAGGACAGAGGTGCATTGGTTATTTGAGAAGAACCTGAGAATAAATTTGGCAAGTCTTTGAGAAGGCTTATGTGCAGAGGATTGATTTGTTCAAAGTTGGACAGATCTGACAGACAGGAAGACTTGTACTAGACTGACTGACTATGTTTGGTACAGGTTGCTGAGCTGTTGTGGACGTGATAATAGAAGGTAGAGGTCTCTTAGGCTAAGCATTGAGGACAGGAGGTCTTTGGTGGAAAGTATTTCCACGTGCTAGAAATAGGTAGAGGTAGTTGATCTTCTGAGGGATCATTTCCAGAGCAGAGGGGAAGGTATCTCCTTTGAGTAGAGGCTCATAAATTTTGATTGGGGGAAGGTATCTCCTTTGAGCCGAGGCTCATAAACATTGTAATTGGGAAGGATTCCCAAAGAAATTTGAGATAACTTTTAGAGAAAAGTTTTGTGGACGTAGCCCAGCCATTCCTGGGTGAACCACGTTAAAATTGATGTCACTTTGTGGATGATTTTGTGCATTGCTTTGATATTGCTTTGGGTATATTGCTTTACTATTTTGAAATATAAAGGAAAAAGTAAAAAGAGGTCTTATACTGTTCACCCCCCCTCTCAGTATAATCTTGTGTTCTTCAATTGGTATTAGAGCCGGTGCCTTCGAAAAGTTTAACAGCTTGAAGGAAAATCTAGTAAAGAACACAATGGATTATTCAAGTGGCAATGCAACACCTATTCTTGATGGGTCATATTTTGGTCTTTGGAGTGCAAGGATGAAGGTTCATCTAATGGCACTTGGTAATGAGGTATGGGAAGTAATTGAAGATGAGTAAACTATTCCTATACATGGTCCAAATACTAAAGAAGAAAGGCTCCTACATCACAACAATTCAAAAGCAATGAATGCAATCCTGAAAGGCTTATAGAAAGTAGATCTCACCAAAGTGATTCACTGCAAGACAGCTAGTGAAATGTGGAAACAACTACAGGTGGTTCATATAGGTGATACAAATGTCAAAAAGGCCAAGTTGAGACACTTCAAAGGTATGTTTGAACAACTCAAGATGAATGATGATGAAAATATTAGTGACTACATGCTTCGTATGGATGAGGTTGTTAACTCCATGAAAGACTTAGGTCTTGAGCTTGCTGAAAATGATGTTTGTGATAAGATTTTAAGATCTCTTCCTAATAGATTTAGTGAAAATATTTCTGCTATTGAGGAAGCTAAATATTTGGATAAGTTGAAAAAGGATGAGCTCCATAGTATACTTGTAGCATTTGAGTTGAGAACTCAAGTGAAGGTTGATGTCAAGAAAGAGGCAACTTTCAAGGCTACCAAGAAATCCAAGGGGAAACAACTTCAAGAGAGTGATGAGTCTTCTAGTGATGAAGAGGCATATTACAACAAGAAAGGCAAGTTCTCTAGAAAGCACAAAAGCATGAAAAATATAAGATGTTTCAATTGTGGAAAGTTTGGTCATTATGCTACTGACGTACTATTCCCAAGAATGAAAGTGATGAAGATAAACAGGATTCTAAGAGCAAGGATTCCGAAAAGCACAAGCATCACAGAAAGAACAAAGATGAGCACAACAATCAAGGAAAGAGGTATTCTCACAAGCACAAGAAGAGTTTCTACCTAGACAAAGAAAGTAAGTGTTCTAGTAGTGATAGTGAAAGTTATTCAAGTGATGATGAAAATGAGATGTTGTTCATATCAGAAAAAGAGGAAGAACCAAAACATAGATTCATTATCATGAAATGTCTTAGATGTGGAAATTTTGGTCACCTTGAGGATGATTGTACAAATAATGATTTGGTTTCTAGTATGTATGAGGATGCTTCAGAAAACTATAAGGAAGATGCATGTATGGTTTTTGAAAAAGGTAGCACCTCTAAGGATAAGAAATCTAAAAAAGGTTTTGATGATTCAAAAAGCAAACAAATAAAGGATCTTGAAAGTGAACTTATTAAGGCTCTTAGTGCTTTGAAAAAGTAAAGAAAGAAGAATGCTAGACTCAAGGATAAGTCAGATGAATGTTGTATAGAGAGAGATGATCTTATAGAAAATCTTGATTTCTCTATAGCTAAGACACAAAACTCAAGGATGAGTTAGAGTCTAAGGTTCTTGAGTATAGTGACTTGGAACAAAAAATGGCTTCTTTGAAAGATGAAACTAAAGAGTACAAGGATAAGCTTTACAGGTTTCAAGATAGCTCCAAAAAGGTTAAGTCACTCATCAAAGGTCAAAGAAAAACAACAAATAAAACAGGCCTTGGTTTTGTTAAGCCACACAAGGAACAAGTTGGAGAGTCTAGTAAGAGACTCCAAAAGGAAGAGAGTTCTGATGAGGAAAGTATTTCAGATCATGAGTCCTTGAATGATAGATGCGCAGAAATAGAAATCAAAATTCAGAATGAGAAGAAGAAGTTTTCAGGACCCAAGAGGTCAAATAAAGGAAAATTTCAAGGTAGATGTTTTACGTGTCACAGGTTTGGTCACATGGCTTCACATTGCATGGCTCAAGTGAAGAAGGTAAACGACAATTTCAGAAGTGCTAGTTTCTTTCAAGGGTATTGCTACTATTGTCAATAGTTTGGGCACAAGGCAGTCTATTGTGAGGTAAATAACAGGAATAGGTTTGATCAAAACAGGTTCAGCCAGAACAGGTTTGGTCAGAACAGGTTTGGGCAAAACTGGTGGATTCAAAGATCAGGTTTACCTCAGAGAAACAACATCGTCAAGTGTTTCAAGTGCAATAATGAAGGTCATATAATCAGATAGTGTAGAGTTAAAATTCTAGAATACAGGTATAGGAACAGTGGCATGATCAGGTCCAAGGATCAAGGCATGAACAAGAAAAGGGATGAGAATAAGAACAAGAACAAGAACAAGAACAGGAATATGGACAAAGAGTTCAAGAGAAGGCCCGAAAAGGAAGTTATAGATGTTGATGATGATCAACGCCTAATGGGAGTTTTACTCCCACCCCAGAATTAATCACCTCATCAGGAGGTGGGGGAGGGACTGAGCTAAGAGGCTCATTCTTAGTCCCGAGCCCCAAAGGTGACCCTTTGCCATTGATGACAAAGGGGGAGAGATATGAGTAAGGGGGAGAGCTTCAAAGTGAAGAGGAAAGCTTCAAGTCAGGAGGAGAAAAACTTCAAAGGAATATTCTCAGTTGTGGGCACATTTGGTCAATTGTTAGCACAGTTGGTTTCAGTTTTGGCTCTTGAGAAGTGTTTTCAGTAAAGGATTGCCATCAATGACAAAGGGGGAGATTGTTGGCAATTTTGGGTATTTTGGGTACATTGCCTTTTCTCAAGTATATAAGTTGTCATTAATGTCAAGAAGATTTTGAAGGAATTTGATTTGATGTCAAATAATTTATTTTGATGAAGGTTACGACATGACAGTTTCAAAGGTCTTTTGCAAACCCCAAGCTGACAGGTTCGAAAGAAAGTAAGTTGGAAAAATGTCGCGATATCGCGACATGTCACATTTTCGCGACTTAAGCAGGAGAGAGAAAGATTTTTAGAAAAGTGTCACGATATCGCGACATGTCACATTTTCACGACTTAAGCAGGAGAGAGAAAGCAAGTTAGAAAAGTGTCGCGATATCGCGACATGTCGCAGTTTCACGACTCAAAGAGGAGAGAGAATGTATGGAGTCAGAAATGTCGTGATTTCACAACATATTGCAAGGAAGGTTGTACGGACGAAAAAGTGTCACGATTTTATGACATGTTGTAGGAGAGAGTCCAAAAAAAAGTGTCACGATTTCGTGACATAATGCAGAAGAGAGAGTCCGTAGTGTGAATTGTCACGATTTCGCGACAAGTTCAAAGAGAGAGAAAGTAACACGAAAAGTGTCACGATTTCGTGACATGCTGCAGAGTTCGAAGTAAGAACTATCATGATTTCATGACATGCTATAGAGTTTGAAGTGAGAACCGTCACGATTTCGTGACATGCTGCAGATGAAAATGTTCCAAGTAAGAACTGTCACGATTTCGCGACATGCAGCAAAGGAAAGGTTTTGAAGTAAGAAATGTCACGATTTCATGACAGATTGAGATGGCAGCATACGGTTGGGGAAAGTGTCATGATTTCATGACAAAAATAGAAAGCAAGTCTTCAACAGGAGAAGTGTCGCGATTTTGCGACATGTTCCGTTTTTTCTAGTACAAGCAGAAAAGAGTGCAAGGAAGCGAAAGTGTCACGATTTCGCGACATGTTCTGATTTCGCGGGTGCAAGCCGAGAAGAGGTTAAGAAAGCGAAAAGTGTCATGATATTGCGACATGTTGTATTTTCATGGCAGAAGCTACAGAAGAGTTACAGAGGCAGTGAAGCCGACAAAGTCAAATTTTAGCCGACGAAGATTAGGGCTTGCAGTCGACAAAGATTAGGGTTTGCATTTGTTATAACAGCTGACTAAGATTAAAGTTTTCTTCATGAAAATTTTGTTATAAAAGGAGGGCTGTTTGGAGAGTTAAAAAAAAAATGCATGTGTTGTTGATGTGCGACGTTCGCAGATAGTGCGCAAAGCAAGAAGTTCGATCATCGAGAGCAGAGTGCAAAATTTGATCATAGTGTGCAAAGTGCATTTCGTCGAATCATTCTAAGTGTGAAAGATCACAAAGGAAGCAGAGTGTGCGAAGATGGTGCCACTGTGATTGCACAGAGGTGCAAAGGTTGAAGTTCGATCAAGTGTGGCTATGATTGTGCAAAGAGAGCAGAGGGCGTAGAGAGCACAAAGGGCAAAGACGAATGCGAAGTGTTGCTACTTGAGGACAGAGGTGCATTGGTTCTTTGAGAAGAACCTGAGAACAGATTTGGCAAGTCTTTGAGAAGGCTTGTGTGTAGAGGATTGATTTGTTCAAAGTTGGACAGATCTGACAGACAAAGGAAGATTTGTACTAGACCGACTGACTGTGTTTGGTACAGGTTGATGAGCTGCTGTGGACGTGATCATAGAAGGCAAAGGTCTCTTAGGCTAAGTATTGAGGACAGGAGGTCTTCGATGGAAAGGAGTTCCACAAGCTGGAAAGAGGTAGAGGCAGTTGATATTCTGAGGGATCATTTCCAGAGCAGAGGGGAAGGCATCTCCTTTGAGCAGAGGCTCATAAATTCTGATTGGGGGAAGGTATCTCCTTTGAGCCGAGGCTCATAAACATTGTAATTGGGAAGGATTCCCAAAGAACTTTGAGATAAATTTTAGAGAAAAGTTTTGTGGACATAGCCCAGCCATTTTGGGTGAACCACGTTAAAATTGATGTCACTTTGTGGATGATTTTGTGCATTGCTTTGATATTGCTTTACTATTTTGAAATATAAAGGAAAAAGTAAAAAGAGGTCTTATATTGTTCACCCCCCCTCTCAGTACAAGCTTGTGTTCTTCAAATGGAATGGATGAATGGAATTTGTGATGTTTGGTAGGCACACCATAGACTGTTTTAGAACTTTATGGCTTTTTGTCCTAGGCGATTGCTGTGGTGAATAGCTTTGTAGGCATACATGTTTTTTTTTTTTGGTATGGCGAGACTAAAATATAGCAAGTTGGTTTCAAATGTAGTTAAGGTTTTCTAAGATTCAGATGTTTTAACTAACTAGCCATGACTGTACTTTATCTCACAAGACTTTTTGACCAAGGTATGAATCGGACTTGTTTTGGACCAAGTTATTTCACATCCCTATGTGTGCAATTGAGTTCATTTATGTGGTGTTGGTCGGGATACCGCCAATCCCAGATAGGCTGTCAACCAAACTCGTACTGAGGATCACCTGATTAATTCCACTAACTCCTTTTGTTGTATTTAAGCAGATATCTCGTGGTGCTATTGTAGGATACCATAAGCTAGCTCATCCACATGCAAACATTGATTCGCACACAAGTTAATGTGATAGATATATCATCATGCGGGAGGTTTACCACCAGGGACCGATAGGCTATCAACCAAACCGAGATTGAGGTTTGCCTCATGACCTATCGGAATGCTGAGAGTTCCAGGGATTCAAGTTCAACTCCCTTCTTTTCTTCAATTGTATTGGGATACTTGCTCTTTTGTAGTGATAAAAATCACTGTTTATTTTTGTATTATTTTTTTTCTTTTGAGCAAGGGATTAGGATGTGGAGTGATGAGAATCACTATTGTTTGTGCCTTTCTTGAGGTATGCACTTTGGTTGTGATGTCAACTTTTTTGGAGTTTTGACGTTTGCAAATTGTTGATGTTTTGCAACTTTTGAGAACTTGGGATTCTTGGGGAATTGGGTAGGGAGGATGCTTGTCCTTTTGCCAACTCTCAGCATTCTTGGGGTCATTCGCACAGGGGGATGAGCAAGATAACCATTTCGCTTATGGTGACCTGGATTGCTTTGCAGGGTTCATATTTTGTTCACACAACTTGGGAATTTTGTTATATGTTTTAACTTGTGTCTGGGATGCTACGTAACAAGGTGTGATCCAAGTATAATTCTACCTGCGTAAAATCTGTCTGACTTGGTACAGTATGTGGCTAGACAGCTAATGACGACTGAATGATGAAAACTCTCGATACATTAGAAACAACTGACTATGATGTGGGAGAATAACGTGAATGGCGGTTATAGGCGATGAACTATTGATAAAGCAAAAAATGTGGAAGATGATGGTTTTTTCCAAGTAATGACAGTCTATGGTGCTTTGACCTGTATGACCACAAATATGCACTGTATGGATGTGATGCTTAATGCAGCTATATATTTTTGTATTTTTGAGGGATTGATGTTTGTGAGTATGCAGATGAGATGCAAAAGAACTTTGTACTGTTATGACGATGTTGCGTATGCATGGAAATGAGATGCAAATTTTTGTTATTTTTGATGATTATATTGTTTTTGAATTTTTCTTGTTTTTGACCAAGCGATTATGGGAATCCTTGGAGCTTTTTGGGTTGACCAAGCGATTATGGGAATCCTTGGAGCCTTTTGGGTTGACCAAGTGATTATGGGAATCCTTGGAGCCTTTTGGGTTGACCAAGTGATTATGGGAATCCTTGGAGCTTTTTGGGTTGACCAAGCGATTATGGGAATCCTTGGGGCTTTTTGGGTTGACCAAGCGATTATGGGAATCCTTGGAGCTTTTTGGGTTGACCAAGAGATTATGGGAATCCTTGGAGCTTTTTGGGTTGACCAAGTGATTATGGGAATCCTTGGAGCTTTTTGGGTTGACCAAGCGATTATGGGAATCCTTGGAGCTTTTTGGGTTGACCAAGCGATTATGGGAATCCTTGGAGCTTTTTGGGTGGGCTATGGCTCCTTTAAATATGGAATGGCCGCAAGTGACTGATGTTCAAGGGTTCTAGTTCCTTGATTCCATCAAGAGAGGCTAGCCGGTATGTTCCAGGTCCTATTTTGCTATCAATTACATATGGACCTAACCAATTTGCCGCGAACTTGTCCCTTAGATGGGATGACAAACTAGAGTTCTGTTGGTTTTCTTTTAAGACCAAGTCACCAATCCGAAAGTCCCTCAGGTGAACTTTCATGTTGTATGCTTTCTTAAGTCACTCTTGATAGATACGTAAATGCTCGAGAGCATTAACGTGTCATTCGTCAAGCAACGTAAGCTGGTCTAACCGGGCCTACCGTGCAGTGTCATCATCGATGAACTCTTGCATTGATATGCGTAGGGAGGGAATCTCCAACTCGAGAGGCATGACTGCCTCGGAGCCATACACGAGCAAAAACGGAGTGGCCCCGGTGGGCATCCGAATGCTAGTGCGATAAGCCCATAGGGCAAGTGGGATTTGGATGTGCCAATCCTTATGACTGTCTACGACTGTCTTTTTAAGGATAGCAACTAGCATTTTGTTTGATGCCTCTGCTTGCCCATTTGCCTACGGATAATAGGGTGTCAAAAAACTATGCTAAATTTTGTACTTTGTGGTCAAAGCACGCACATATTTGTTCTTGAATGACGTCCCATTATCCGAGATTATCTTGGATGGAATACCAAAATGACATATGATGTTATGCAAAATGAACTCCACAATGCGGGGTCCAGTCGTAGAGGTTAGCGAAACCGCTTCCACCCACTTGGTGAAATACTCTATGGCCGTTATGATAAACGTGTGACGATCGGATGACATAGGGGAGATCTTTTCGATGAGATCTAAGCCCCACTACGAAAATGGCCAAGACGATTGGATCAGCTGCAAGGCCTGGGAAGGTACGTGTGTCAAATTAGCATGGTGTTGACACTTCATGCACTTCTTGACATACGCGCAACAATCTCGCTCTAAAGATGGCCAATAATAGCCCATGCGAAGAATGCGCTTTGCGATGGCCATACCACTAAAGTGGCCATCGCATGTACCATCGTGTGCTTGGGTGATTGCCCAAGCAGACTCCTATTGGTCTAAGCAACGAAGGAGGATTCCTTCATAGCTGTGATGGTACAAAATGTCTCCTAACAAGACATACTTTGCCGCTTTCTACTTGAGTGCTCATTTTGTGGCATGCGTCAATCCAAGCGGGAGGTTACCTAACTTGAGGTAGTCCCTTATGGGGGAATACCAATCCTGCTGATCCGAAGCCTCGATGGTATGAACAGCTAGTCCCTCTTGAAGTTCATCCCTAGCAAAAGTTGAGCGGGAGAGAACTTGTAAGAATAGCGTGGTGTTGCTATTAAGGGGAGTAGGGGAGAACAAGGACCCCTAGTTGGCGTGTTTTAGATGATCGTGGATTCGAGAGAACCTGTCCATGGATGGCTCAATCTGGATCAAGTGGATTCCTGGCGTTAAATCAGAGCTTGCTCGCTCCATCATTGATTGTGATAGTGTTTTGACTTGAATGGTTGTCATATCACCAGAAATGTCTTGCGGGATTAGCGACCCCAAAGAGGCCATAGTGTCCGCAAAATGGTTCGATGACCGAGGGAGTGCCTCAATGTCGTACCATTCAAGCTTTTCTAGGAATTTGTCCACAAGGGCTTTGTAGGCCTACAGAAATGGGCATTTGCATTGGAATACCCCTTTGACTTGATTGACGATTAACAATGAATCACCAAAGATGTTCAATCGTTTAATATTCATGGTGATTGTTGTCTAAGACCTATGAGCAAGGCTTCATACTCGCATTATTGTTGGTGCATGGGAAATTTAATTTAAATGACAAGGGCATTGGAGCACCCTACGGTGTGAAGAATACTATTCCTGTGCCACCACCTTGCTCACATTTAGAACCATCAAAGAATAGGGTTATGTCAGCCTGTGACTCAGGCTCATCAAAATATGGAGATTCTGAGACATGGAAGACCCCATCATCGGGTAGTTCTATAGTCAGAGGCTGGTCGTCTTCGAGAGGAGCCTCTGCTAGTTGATCGGCTATGACCTGACCTTTTATGGATTTCTGTCCGATAAACTCTATGTCAAATTCCATCAACAACATGATCCATTTTGCCGTGTGACTACTATGATAAGTACGACTCATCATGTACCGCAATGGATTCTCCTTAGACACAACATACGTCTTGTTGCTCAGCATGTAATGGCGTAGCTTTTTGGTAGCAAACACCACTGCCAAGCAGAGTTTTTCAACGTATGCATAGTTAAGTTCATAGCTGACCAGGGTGCGGCTAAGATAGTAAGTAGCCTGTTCTTTGTGAAGTTCGTTCTTCTGGGCTAACATGGCTCCCAGTGCCACCTCAGTAGTTGAGATGTATAAGTAGAATGACACTCCTGGTCTAGGTGGTGCCAATACTTGCGGCGAAGCCAAGTATTGTTTGATGTCGTCAAAGGTTGACTGGCACTCGTCATCCCAGTGAAATGCTACCCCCTTGTGCAACAACTTGTTCATTGGTCGGCACTTGTCAGATAGCTACGCTATGAAGCGCTTGATCGACGTGACCTTTCCTTGCAGGCTTCTGAGCTGCTTGATGGTAGTTGGGGGCACCATTTCAAGGATTGCCTTGACTTTGTTTGGGTCCACCTCGATGCCTCATTTTGAGACTATGAAACCCAAGAGCTTTCCAGATGTGATGCCAAAAATGCACTTCTTGGGATTCAGTCTGACTTTATGCTCCATGAGGCGATCGAGGATCTTGCTTAGGTCATCGAGATGATCCGGGCGCAAAAGAGATTTGGCCAACAAATCATCCATGTAATCTTCCAAAGTCTTGTGCATGTAATCATGGAAGATGTATGTCATGGCACGTTGGTAGGTGGCGCCAGCATTTTTAAGGCCAAAAGGCATGACCTTATAACAAAATGTCCCCCAAGGCATTGTGAACGCCGTTTTTAGCTGGTCCTCGGGATTGATACAAATTTGATTGTATCCCGAGAAACCATCCATGAGGGAAAGCATTTCGTGACCTGCTATAGCATCTACCAATGCGTCGATGCTCGGCAAGGGGAAATCATCCTTAGGACTCGCTTTGTTTAGATCTCAAAAATTAGTGCATATGCGAATCCTCCCATCGGGATTCTTGATGGGCACCATGTTGGACAGCCATGGTGGATAATCCACGTAGATGACAAACTATGCATCCAACAACTTTTGCAATTCATCTTTGACCATTAAGGCCACTGTTGGGTGCATCTTGCATAGTTTTTGCTTAACTGGCTTGACTGTCGGATCAAGCGTTAGATTATGCGTGACTAGCTACGGGTCTAGCCCCGACATGTCTTTGTATGACCATGCAAAAACCTCCTTCTTCTCTTTGAGAAGGGCAATGTAGTCGGCTTGCTCTTTGGGGGATAAAATTACCCCCAACTTGATGATCTACGGATTCATCGGATCTGAGCCGATGTCTACGTCAGTCGTCTCCTCGACCGACATGTGGGATCCGTCTTCCAACTGATGTGGAGTTGGGATCAAGTGGATATCATTTGCTGAGTTTAGATCATCGTTAGGAACCTCGGGTCCCTCTTCAGCATGGCAGATATCCCGAGTTGGCCTAGGGGTAAAATGGAGCATTTCATCGAAAGGCCAATACTCGGATGGGGATGGAGGGGAATTGATGCGATCCCAGTCTATGGCATCTATGTCTAGATACAATGACTATGTCGGATCGGCCGGATTGTGGATGGGGGCGGTTAAATCAATGGAGATCATGTTGATGAAATGATTTTGGTCTCCATTACCATGGGTGTGGTTACTCGGACATCCTGGATGCTCTCGATGCTCTGGATCTGGCTCTAGAGGGACGGGCATGAATGGATCGGCCCTATGTGCGGATAGGAAGATAGGGTCTACCCTCGGCACTGATGTCACTATAGGGTCTCTGGGTGGAAGGTGCTCTTCGTATGCCCAGAGTAGTGGATCCAACACTTGGTCCCACCGCGCTGGGTCTACGTACCACTCATGCCCTGGCACTATGTTTAATTGTTCAAATATGTCGTTAATCTCCAAGGGGCGCCGATGCTGCATCTACCGCATGTGATTAAGATATGCCATCTCTGTTTCATCTTCATAATCACTATCGGAGATCCAAAGGCCTTCGTTGGCTTCGATAACTGCTTGCGGTATTAAAGGCTCGCCTTGCTCAAGCAAATTAATGTGGTCCCACCTGGGTTGTTTCGCTCTCTACAGGGGGACTTGATTTCCTTGGAGTGGCGCTTGCTCGATGGGAGCATCCAGGGGGAACATTGTCAAGAGGCTTTCTTGATATTCATCCATGGGGATCACCTGTGAGTGATCGCTATCTGATTCGAAGGGGTCATACGATGCTGGTTCATACTCCGACTCATCCTCCGAGGACCCTTCTTGACATTGTCTAGACCTTCCTTGAAAATGAGCTCTCGAGATTTCTCCTCTCTCGAGCGAAGGGAAGGGATTGTTAGAGCCAACAAGGTTGATTGTCGTTAATGGGAGGTAATCCCTCAATGTATATGTGGTGTTAGGGTTGGCATATGGATCTGATGCCAATCCCCCCTTGTTGCCTATCCCTAGGCCTTGCATGTTCTCCACCAAGATGTCCAAAGGGAGAGGGTGGTTGAACCCTACTCCTGACTTGTCATATGGCATTTGGTATCTTGGTTGGCAAAGAACACGTATCCCTTGCTCATATCGGCCTAACCCATATCCGTGCCAATTGCATTGGCCAAGGTATCTGAGAGCAAAGTCTGGGTTAGACAAATAGTTGACATTTTCAGCAAAAGGCTCTTCGTCTTCGTCCTCTTGCGTGCATGGTGCAATGCCATGATCAAGGCCCCCATACACAAAGTTTGTCTGATTCGACGGGTAGCCTAGGGGAACAATAGTGCCAATGGGAAGGCGAGGTCTCCCCATGTCCTGCATGGACTCTAGTGTGGGTGTTGCTACAATATTCCACACCAGATACTCCCCTAGGCCCGTATTGGCCATTTCAACGGTGATCGTTGGCGGTTGAGGGGGAGGGAATGGAAGTTCTCCTTGAGTCCACTCCATGTCGGGTGGGCCAGAAGCCTCGACTTCCATCCGGCTAGGCATCTCCTTAGTAGAGATAGTTGATACTGATGGCAATGTCTCTTCCAAAGGTTCTGCCTCTTCTAGGGGTTTCTTCCCTTTGTCCTTCTATTTGGCCCCCATAGATGACGTCGTTGGTGGAGGACCAGATGATGAAGATGAACCCGGCTGGGATTTTGAAGAACTTGTTAATGGGGATGCCTACGAAATCGGACCCTGTTTAGATGGATTTAACTAAAAATCCAAATGCATTGATGGTAGGGTCGATTGCGGCATCAGCTGCACCGCATTACAATACTTGAAGGGTTCTAAGTCCGCCGGGACTACATGCACCTCCCCTTCAAATGTATACTTTAAACATTGGTGAGCTATCGAAGGGACACACTTCATGTCCCTGATCCATGGCCGACCCAACAAGATGTTGTAGGCCATCTCACCCTCCAATACGTGGCACAATGTGGGTATGGTCTTTTGTCCCACTTGGATTGGTAGGACTATTATGCCGACTATCGAGCAGATTGCGTCATTGAATGCTCGCAGAGTGTAGGTGGAAGCTGTGATGTGAGATGCGGGCAACTTCAGATGCTTGAGAGCCATAGTTGTGATGATGTTGCTGGATGAGCCAGTGTCTATCAACACCCTCTTGTATGGGATCCCGTTGACCCGCGCGATAACGTGCAGGGGTGGATCCGCCATGTCATCAGTCACTGATCTCAATTCATCTTCTCAAAATGTGATGACCGGCTCAGTGCATCATTTTACATGCCCCACAAAGTTGTTGAAAGAATTTGTCTCATGGGGCTGCAACTCGATGGCTTTCAAAATCTCCATTAGAGCTTCTCGATGGGGCGTAGATTGTTGTATAAGCTCGTATATGGAGAGCCTAGCCGAGGTGGTCCTCAAACTCTGAGTTAGTTTGGTCCGAAGTGTGGCCACCGGCTTAGGCGGAGGAGGTTGTGCAAGGTGCTGTTGTGGTTGCGAAGTTGTTGGCACCTCTCCTACCGCTGTCGTAGGAGCATTCGTGCTCGGATACCTCCTGTTTCGAGTCACTATACTGATCATCCCTACGTATCCCTGCATGGGGTAGTTCTGTGTGACCTCGTTAACTTGTAGGGTCTTTGCCTACGGAGCATGAGTAGGCAAGGGGTCTTTGAAGACCTCCATTTGTTGATTGCTTGGTGCGACGGGATTATCCACCGCTAGGGTCTTGTTATCAATTAGGTCTTGCACCAAGCCCTTAAATTTCCAACAGGCATTTAGGTCATGTCCCTGCCGCCTATGGAACCTGTAGTACAAGTCCTCTCTATACCCCTTAGGCTTGGGTGCGTTGGGATCTATAGTCTAAATCTCTGGCAGGTTGATTAGGTTTTCCGCTAACAAGCGGTCAAACAAGGAGTCCCTGGACTCTATGTAGGGTGTGAATTGTCGCCTAGGGCGATGCTGCTGACCCTGTTCTTGCCTCTAATTTTCTCTGTCATAGTTTTTGGGAGGCACTACCTGATAATTAGCCTTTTGAGGCTGAGTTGCTTGCACAGGTTTAGGGACGTTGATTGCAACTTGGTTAACCGCAACGGGTTTTTGTTGCATGGTCCCAGCTTTAGTGTTTTTAGTCCACTCTTTTTTCTTAGGTTTGGCTATCTCGCCATCCTGTATTTTGATCTCTTCAATAATTTTGGCTTGTGCCAGAGCTTCTTCTAAGGTGGCATATTGTTGTAGCTGCAATAGCACAGAGATCGATCTCAAACAACTTTTGGAGAACATCTGAGTGAGGTCGGACATAGGAGGGAGGTAGGGCAGCTTTGAGAGCAATGTCCTCCACCGGTTCCCGTAGGCCACCATGGTCTCCTCCTCATACTTCCTGAGGCTGGCTAAGTCACTTAGTGACGCCTTCTTCTTGGTATTGAAGGTGAAGCGTTCGAGGAACGCATCCACTAACTGATCTAAATTGTTAATGTTGTGCTTTGGTAATCGAGTAAACCAATCCGAGGCAGGGCCTACGAATGTGGTTATAAATGTTCTTAATAACAAAGCATCATTGTCCTGAATGCCGAAGCATTGGCTCAGGAACCTTGTCACATGCTCTTGAGCATCCTCCTCCCCTCTAAAGGTTGCCAACTGAGGCAGCTTAAAGTGCTCAGGGTAAGGAGGTGCTGGCACTGACGGATGCACAGGATGACTACGGAGCTGGCGTAAAGTGGGCTTTTGGGGCCCAGAAGTTTTGGTTTCCACAGACTCCAGCCACTCTAGCAGCGCTTTGTATGCATCTGAGGATTTGATTTCTTCCTCTTTAGTTTGCTCCCATTGTGGGTTGTGGGAGACTTGAGGCCTCTGAAGGGGTGGCCGGATGGCAACTCCTCCACCTAGGTAGGGCATTTCAGCCCGCTCTTCTTCTTGCTCGTACTCCTCGTAAGCTTCCTGAGGAGTCTCTGGACGAGACCTATGACCCTGGGTGGGTCTCCATGGAGGGTACCCATCATTGTTTCGGGGAGTGGCCTCCCGCTCAGGTCTAGGAGGTCTCGGAGGCAGCACTTGGTAAGGTCACGGAGACCTATCTCGCACCAAGGGATTATGCCTCTCATATGGCTCCGCCCTTTGGGTGCACAGGGTTGGAACCCTCTCAGGCACTGGGTTATGTAGCAGCTCATCTATTTGGTACCTAATGCGCTCTTTGCTAAGGTGATATAAATGCTCTAGCTGCTATTGATCTTGCTCAAGCCGCGTGATTTGCGCTTGGTGGGTGGCATGTCTGGCGACTGCCAGGTCAATTTGCTCCACCATCTTGAGCCTAGGAGGCCTGGATGCCTCTCCTATGCACTTACCTCGGTCGTGATGATCCGAGATCTCAATAGGTTGCTTCCCTCTGTCAAGGTTGGCGGCATTCACCCGAGGCTCTGGCCTCAGTGGGTGATCATGGTATCTAGCTGGTGCGGAAGCGCATGGCCCCCATGCTGTATATTGCTCTTGAGGAATGTAATCATCTTCCTCGTGCTCCCTTTCATATGTGTGAAAGGGGTGGGTAGAGTTAGCTCGCCCGGTTTGAAGAGCCTTACGCTCTGGATTTTGTCTATTGGTTCTAACAGTGATGGGGGGCAAAGGGGGGAAGCCATCATCATGTGGCCTCTCCTCATGGAAACTATGCCGCTCTAGCGCTTCATCGCACGGTGGCCACTCATATCGAGCTTCTAAGGGAGCTTTCTTGTCTATGTTGAGTGCCACGTGTAAGGACTCCTCCTAAAATGGGCTATGATGAACGGACGTGTCCCTCAAAGTGGTGTCCCTATAGTTCCATCTTGACATGGACTGATGCGGACTCTCTTGTGGGTCGGGCCGCCAAGGCGGTATGACCAAGTCCTTGGTGCTGTAGCGGAGGTGACTTGTGCCCCCTTGTACACTTTCCACAGCTTTCGCCCTTGATTGGGCTTGGCTACGTGTGTACACCATGGTGGTGCTTTCCTACAAGCTATGTAGATTTTTTTTTATCTCTTTTATGATTTTTTTATGCTACACTAAACAAAAATGATCACACACATACACAAGTAGTGATTATCTCGTTTAAAGATTGAAAGTGTGTCCTAAACCTGGTTTAGTGTGTTTTGATTTTTTTTTGTTTTTGTTTTTGTTTTTGGTTTTGAAGGTTTTTGTAAAGAGCGTTTAAATGCAAAATGAGGGCTCTTATGACTCCCAAAATTGGTCGCCCCTTCGATATACCATTGCCAGGCCGATATACCAACCTCTCTATATACCCGCCCTTACGTGAGGGAAACTATAGGTACGTGAGAGCAGATGGTACGTGGAACGTAGGTGGTACGGAAGGGGAATCACCCTGTTTATGACACCTACCATAGAAGACTTATCCTCATGCACTTGGAATCACCCCAACTACACTCGGTCAACTTTCGTCAGGATTTACGTCTAGCAATAGTTGCGATCGGGGTAATGGATGCAAAATTCAAGCCAAGGTGGTGATGAAATCCACCGTTGGTCTTGATCAAGGGTTGGGGTTTTACGACCAGCTCCTTGGTTTTTAAGTTACCACGTGGTGTGTGGGGTTCTTTTTATTTTGCAAAAGGAAACAAGCAAACAGCAAAAAGAAAACTTTCCCTAAGCAAACAAATAACCCAAAAAAAAGAAACACTGAACAGAAAATGATAGAGAACATGCAGAATCCTTACCTCTTCTCTGCCCGCATCTATCGGTCCTGAGTTTCTTCCCGAAAACTTCACAGACTGGAATTCATCCCGGGGTGGAACGAATTATAGGACTGTATTCGTCCTAGGGTGGGGCGCATTCCAATTCGTCCCTGGGTGAGACGAATTACAGTTCTGTGTTCGCCACAGACTGGAACGAACAGTAGTCCCGTGTTCCAAAAAAATATACCTACAAGCAAGGTAAATTTTGATCAAATTTCTAACCCAAAAAAGTAGAGGACAGAGTCCCACCGTGATCACCACTGAAAGCACGAGGATACGAAAACAAAAAAGGAAAAACTCCCAAGCACGATGCAAAATTGAAACTAAGCTTAACGCTAAATCCTACGAATTAAAAATGCATGAAATGGAGAAAGCATGAATTGAAACTCAAAATGAAATAACAGCCCTTCTATTTTTATTGATGTATTTCACAACTCGGTTACAATTCGCATCCTCCCTTTTCAGGGGCGAGGAGCGTTAGATTCATCTCTTGGTTACATCCATGGATAGCCTTCCTTCTTCCGCGTGCCCACATGTAAGATGGGTGGACCAAAATGTCACCGCCACTTGTGTCTATGAATGTTGATTCCTTGCTGCTCCTCCGATGTTCTGATCCTACGTTCAAAGAAATAGAAGATGATCAATAGCACCTGCGGATGAAACAAAGCATGCAATCCCCAAGCCTGCGATAAATGAATGAGAAAAATGAATTAAACTATGACCAAAATAAATCCAAATGCTCTAAAAATTTGATAGGGGTATCAAGATATCACCAGGAGGGCACTGCAAAAATAATAGTTGGGAAATTCCTCGCCGATTTGAATTCGTTCTGGGGTGGGACGAATTCGCCTGCAACAAAATGCCGAAAAGGTACTGTCTCCAATGTCCTACCTCGGAAGCTCCAAAAAACCTACAAACTTGGGGTTAGCTAATTGGGGGCATTTTGGGAAGACCCAGATGGTCGGATTTTCCCAATTTGACCTCCATAAATGGGAATTTGATGATGCTTATCTGCAAGTTAGTGAGAGCGAAAACGTGATAGCATAATGGCAATTAATCAAAATGAAATGAAATCAAAATTGTAAACTATCTAAACAACATAGAAATAAAATGCAAGAAATGAAAATTATAGAAAGGAAAATATGCTACATGTTCCCAATCATTCCTAAAAAGGGCGATTAGGCCTGCGGTAGTGCGGGGGCCCAAGCGGGCCGCCCACCGTTTGGGACCTGATTTCGGCACCAATCCACTTGGGATGGGTCCAAAATCCCTTACAAGGTGTTGTCGATAGATTGGGTGGTATTCTGTGGCCAAATGTCGGGTTTTGGGCTCAAGATTTGACCTTCCAATAGTCACCCGATGACCTCCCCTCTAAAGGAGATCAAGGATGTGAAAGGCGCAAATCCAAAAGGTGTGAGGCATGTAAATAAAATGGCAGCACTTCGTTGCTCTAAAATGCTCCTTCTCTGTATATTTTGGGGTGAGGAAACTCACCAATTTATAGACTTGGAGGTCTCTTGAAATGGGCATGCAGAGGCGCCACATGGCAGCCATGCCCTCCCAGGGGGAAGGAGATTCCTCCCTGAATTGGGACTTCATGACTGACCTTGCAAATGCCTCTAACGCTCGAAAATGCTCACCCATACTCCCATGCGATGAAGGAAGCGTTGAGTGGCGGATCTGAGCTGCCATTTGTCAAGATTTGACTTTTTGCCCATCAAACCTGCAATTCGCCCCACCCCGGAGCGAATTCAGAATTCGTCCCCGGGTGGGGCGAATCCCGGTTTGAATTCGTTCCAGGGTGGAACGGATATTGAGCAAAGTGCCTGAAGGTGCCAAACTGATCTCTGGCCTTCCAAAACTACTGTGAGAGTGGTTAGGACCACTGTTTAACCTCTGGGGGCTGCCCTTGGGGCTGTGTGTGTCAAAGCGATCAGTGTTTGCAGTCACATAATCGGATTGGTGTTGTTTTGGTGTCTACAATTATGTTAGATTAGGTTAAAATTTATTATATAGTTGTGATTTTGGTATTTAATGTAAATTCACTATAGGAGACCGACAATGGACTCCAATGGTAAAATTGCAAGACAAGACATCATACAAAATACATCGATAAAAGAAACCTGCAAATGCTTCCTTTCATGAATTCACATATACTTACAATAGAGTCTCTCACTCCTTATACTCCCCAAAAATAAAAACCCTAGTGTACGTGTTGTGGCTGATCCACAACACACCCCAAAATTGGGGACCCACCTTTTTTGCATGCTTTCAAGGAAGATCTCAGTGACCCAGATGCTAAAAATCAAGAAAAAGGGGCAAAATTGCACAAGGATGAAAAGTGTCGCGAAATCGTGACATGTCGCAAAATGAAAAAGTGTCACGAAATCACGACATGTCGCAAAATCGCGATCGAAAATGAAAAGGTGTCACGAAATCGCGACATGTTGCTCCGTCGCTGCCAGAAAATGAAAAGTGTCACGAAATCGCGACATGTCGCAAAATCGCGGTCAAACTAGTCAAACGGGGCAGGAGGCAAAAGGTGTCGCGAAATCACGACATGTCACAAAATCGTGGTCAACGCAGTCAACGACAGTAGGTGGGAGAAAAGCGTAGCGAAATCGTGACGTGTTTGATTTTCGCGGCCCAGAGAGGAGAGAGAAAGATGAAGCAGAAAAGTGTCGCGATATCGTGACATGTCACAAAATCGTGGGTCAAACCAGTCAAACAGGGTAAAGCAAAAAAGCGTCACGAAATCGCGACAAGAAACGGCAAAGGAGCATGAAGAGGAAATATGTCACGAAATCGTGACATGTCGCGTTTTCGTGGCTCCAAACGGCGAAGTTGTACGGAATGAAAAAGGCGTAGCGAAATCGTGACATGTCACAAAATCATGGTCAACGCAGTCAATGGCAGCAGCTAAGTAGCCCGAGGTGGAAAAACATCGCGATTTCGCGACAAGATAGCAAGAAGGTGTACGGAGCGAAAATGCGTCGTGATTTCGTGAAAGGTTGCAGCGAAGGTGCATGAAACAGGAAAAATGTCGTGAAATCATGACAGAAACGAGTCGAGGCGTATGGAAGGAAAATATGTCACGAAATCGTGACATGTCGCATTTTCATGGCCAAAAGCAGCAAAGCAGTACAGAACGAAAAAGCATCGCGATTTCACGATGAAAAGCTGGCCGATGGTACGAAGCAAGAAAACGTCGCGAAATCATGACAGAAAGCAACGAAAGAGGCACGAAGTGAAAAATGTCGCGATATCGCGACAGCATGCAGCGAAGGTGCCCGAAGTGAGAAAGTGTCACGATTTCACGACAGGAAAGCAGCGAGGGCGTACGGAGGAGAAAAGCGTCACGATTTCGTGACATGTCACGAAATCGTGACATGTCACGTTTTCGCTGGGCGCGATGGCGAGAAAGGCTACTGGCAGGAAAACGTCGCGATATCGCGACATGTCGCGATTTCGCGACATGTCGCGTTTTCGCGGCCAGGAAGGCGGACAAGGCTGCATGCTATTTTTTGGACGCGATTTTCATGGAACCATTACAGAACGTGCAGAAAAGTGCGGGACACGTGGCGTACAGGCTGTAGAAGCGTTACAGAGAAGATCAAACGTCTTAATGTCAAGCATAAAGCCAAAACACATGCAGTCAAAGAAAGGTGAAACGAGCAGCCACTGGAAGATGAAACGAACCGTCGTGGAAGGGGAATCAATTCAACAGCAAGTATAAATGCAGATGCACAGATTGGCACAAGGGGGGAAACCGCTGGAGCAGAGTTGCAGTGCTAGAGGCCAGAGGGCCATTCTGGGCCTGCTTGGGGCTATTTTTTGCCTTTTGCTGGTTTTGAGAAAACCAGAAGATCTGCTATTGTAACATGATTTATTTTTAATGCAGAGTGTTCAGAAATTTGCATCTTGTTGGCAAGAAAGAAGGAGTTATTTTCTGCATGCATGTTTTAATGTTTATCTTTCCCTTTTTTAGATTTCTAGGCTTATAGATGAAGTTTAATGCAAGTTCTCTTGGTTGCTTCATGCGAATGTCTAAATCTGAAAAATAACAGTAAACCCCAGAGACCAGCACTTAACTTACCTGGATTGTGCATGTTTGCAGGTTCAATAAGTTAGGTTGCATGCATGGAAACCTCACATCTTCGGTTTTGCCAGGACGGGATAGCATCAAACTGGAATGCAATTTTAATTTCTTTTCCTTTGCATTTTATTTTATTTTATCTTTTTCCTGCACTTTATTTTCAGAAACCCCAATTTTAATTTTTCAAGCTTTAAAATAAAATTTAAAAATTAAAAAACTTCAAAACCCAAAATAATTCCATTCATGTTATTGCATTTCATCAATTTACATTTTGAAGTTACAGCATGGTCATATAAGGATCATATCACGTTTGTTTTATAAGGGTTCAATGAACAATCATTAATTTCACAGTAAAATAAACCACAGTGCCCCTTGTTTTCGATTACTTGCAATCACTAAGGTGTTCCAAGCATTTTAATTTAATATCTTTCTTTTATACACAGATGCAAAATGCTCACATAACGAGAACCTTGGAGAAGTTACATGTTTAATTTCTTTGCAAGCGAGAGGATTTAGAACCCAAATCCTATCGGAGAGTGTGTTTTCACAATCGGGTGAAAATACCACTCAACAGATTGGCGCTAGAAGGAGGGCCCGAAAATGTTTATTTTATCATGATTTTTAGATGCTACGGGTTTTTAATTACTTAAGAGCTTTACATTGCTAAATATTTTAAGTACATTTTATTAGCATCTTCGGCCTCTAACACCACTCAACGGATTGGTGCTAGGAGGGCCGTACGGGTTTATTTTTAGTGTAATATAATTTTAAATTTTTGTATGCATTAGTCCTCTAACATTCAGCAGATTGTAAAAAGGACGGTCTGAATTTATTTACCTGTTCTATTTTAAGCAATTCAGGTATGCTGTATATTTTTCCGATTGTTCATACAAAATTAAAGTGATTTGATTTAATTTTTCAGAATTTTGGTCTCATGCAATTACTTTTCATTTGATTTTAATGAATACATCTCTTAGTTGATGCTAACTTGATTTTTGTTTATACATTGCAGGTTGAATATTCAACAGATTTGGTTCTGAAATTACATTTTCAGTTTCACTAATGGCAACACTTGAGGAACAAATGGTATCCCTGAGAGCTGAAATAATGTCTCTAAGAGAGAGAATGGTATCTATGATAGATGATCATTATGAGGGTTTATCTATACCTGTGGTACCCTATCAAATTCCTACAATGTTATTGGATTTTTTACGGTGTTTTAATCAAGAGGTGCCACTAGGATACTTGCAAAAACTGCATGTTTACAAGGATGCATTATGTAAATTCCAGATTTTTTATGAGGAGGTGGCTTGTAAGTTATTTGCATACATTTTGGATGATAGACCATTCTTTTGGTATAGCCAACTACCCATGGAGGTTAGGACTTCTTGGATACAATTAGAAGCAGCCTATCTTCATCATTTTGGTAATCAAGTTGACTTAGAAATATTGAAAAATCAGTTTACCTCCATATGTAAAGAGTCTAATGAATCCTTGAGTCAATTCAATGGAAGATTTCATGAGTTGCACTCCCAAATGTGGGAAAATTTTAACACATTGGAAGAGGAAGCCATGGAAGTATACCTAGGAGCCATACACCCCACACTTGCTTCACTCATTGAGGAAAAACTGAGTGGTTTGTCCCTAGAGAAAATCCATGAGGTCTTAGAAGAGATAGAACGACAAGGTCTTGAAGAAGAAAAGGCACAACATGTTCACATGAGAGATTGTTCTTTTGATGCCAACCTACACCAACCATCAAACATAGCACCCTCCACTCCAATGATACCTAAGGTAAATGATCAAGGGGATGAATTTGAATACCCAAATTTTATGACCACCTTAGATGTAGTCCAAGAGGAGGTGCAAATTGCTAAGACAACATCCACTAGTGAGGATCATGTAGAGATACACGATTATCTAGATGAAGGGGTTCTAAATTCAACAATGTTTGATATATGTGAATGGATGGAACCCACCATGGAATTAAATGAAGTGGTTGAAAGTGAAATGGAAAGAAAATCAATAAATGAATTTGAAGACATGATAGAGTTTCACCACTTGTTCTTGGAAGATACTATTGATGAGATGTGTAAAATTAAGGATCAAGAAATTCTTCACCCTCCAAATTATGATAATGAATCATGGGTTACTAATTTGGACAATGATAGCCTTATAAATTTGAATTCAAGAAATAACCCACTTTTGGAAATAATTGAACCATCTAAGGAAGGTGAAGATGAATTTGATGAGAAGCACATTGATGAATTGGAAGATGTTGAAGAAATAGTTGAACGTCACCACTTGATTTTGAAAGATGATTATTATGATGCTTGGAAGAAGTGGGAAGACTTCACTCTTTCCAAAGCTACTAATGAAACTTGTGTGCCAATTGATATGCAGGACGACATAATTGCCTACTCAAAGGAAGATATTACAACTCCTGTACAATTTGAGGATGTTTTGGAAGAGGGTTTCAAATCTCATCAAATTTTGGAAGATTATAATGATCCTATCGCCAAGGACAAAGAAGAAAATGAATGGATGAATGAATCAAAAGATCATGTCACAAATACCATGGAGTTTCATCTCACAGATTTGGATGACGATTTTTACAATGGTTGGGGAAGGTATGGTAATGCATTCTTTTCTCACATCCCTATAGATGAAACTCATATTTCCCTTGATATGCAGGATGTTGAACCTTCTACATCATACGAAGATCTCATATTCACAAGATTTGAAAAGGTGACAAAATTTGATCATGTTGAATATAAATTCATTGAAAGTGTGGATGCAAGTTTGCATGATGATTTGGAGGATTCAAATGAAGAGATACCATGGATAGTGAACAAAGAATTAGAACCAAATGATAAAGAGATTGATCAATTGGAAGCAACTCAAATGAAGTGATCATCAAGAGGAGATCACGGGACATACACTTTGACCAAGAGTGTTTGAGAATTGAAAATGATGACCATATTTTGAATTTAAATAATTTGAGTGATGAAATGTCATTAAAGGTAAATGAAAAACAAGGTATAATTTTTAATCACACCTTTAATAACATGGTTTTAATGAATGGAAAAGAAGTTGATGCACTTGAATTGTTAAACCAAATTCATCAACAATTATTAATTGAATCTAGGATAAAAGCTTTCAATGATCCTAATTTAGTAAATATCCTAGATGCTTGTAAATTGTTACACAAATTTGATTGGCCTACAAATTTGGAAAATGATTTGGCTTTGAAATTTGTAGAAATAGGCTCCTACTTACAAAATTGCATATTTGAAAAGGATAGCCTAATTCTAAATCAAGGAGGGAATTATGAAGATTATATTTTAAAGAATAGACATGATAAAATTGAAAATCATTTATTGTCTAATCATTTTAGTAATTTGATGCTCACCTATGGGAGTATTATTGGAACTAAATCAAATTGGTATGGTGAGCATGGCAAGTGGAAATTTGTTGCATTGTTTGGTCTAGTCTTGTTTGTGTTGGATTCCCACAACATTTGGCATGCATATCATGTCATATTTTTGTTGAAATGTTCTAATCATGTGTGGGATCCAGGAAAGTGATAATCCAAGCTTTGCATCATCTTGTATTATAGTGTACATTTGTATATAGATTTTGGTTTTTGGTTTTTGGTTTGTGTTTTCAAATTTTCATTTTTGGGATTGCAGTTTGGTTTTGGATTGAATAAGTTTTAATTTAAAGTGGTGTGTTTATTTGACATTTTTTGTTTGTTTATATATAAAAAAAAAAAGGATGATGAAAAAATTGCCTTGAGGTGTTAACTTATGTTCTAGATCGGGAGAATATGGAACATTGGAATTGTGTTGTAAAAGCTCCACAAGTAACACAAGCAATTTAATTATATTATTTGAAACTTGTGAGGCATGAAGTAGTCAGTTTTATATGGCAATATTTCATCTGCATTTCAAGAGACAATGCATTCATATTACATCTCACTTTGCACATACATGCCATCTTAGTTGCATATGCATTTCAAATACAAATCATTAAAGTGTGTCAAATCCTCTTAAGGTTATGCTATCACATAAATAAGAAGAAAATCCTAAGGTTGGAAACTGAGTCTTGAGATATCTAGAACCAAGCACGTCTTATACATTAAAAAGGATCTTGAGCAAAATGATCAAAACCTAACTTGGAAGGAAAGGGTTGGGCGAAAGAAGTATTTCAGGTCTATCCTATTTATGCAGCATGATCCTTAAACAGTGGTTTTGACCACTTCCATAAAGCTTAAAGCCTAAAATAGAGTAGTAAGGATAGGGCTAAATCCTCATCGAACTTAGGTTGAGGATCCAATTCCCCAAAGCTTTGATTTGACCTACATGGAGTAGTAAGGATAGGGCATAAATTCTCATCTCGCTTAGGTTGAGAATCTGATTCCCCAAAGCTCTTATGTCTCATTTCATGATAAATCTTGGATTGGAAGGATCGTACTACTTGTCCTCTGCAAAGGATGGGTAGTCATCCCCAAGGTCTAAGCAACAAAATTAATATTTTCCATTTACATCTAAAGTTTGGATTGGAAGGATCGTACTACATGTCCCTAGCAAGGATGGGTAGTCATCCCTAAGGTCCAAGAAGTAAAAAATAAATTTTTCCCATCTCATATTTATATTGGATTGGAAGGATCGTACTACTTGTCCTCTCGCAAAGGATGGGTAGTCATCCCCAAGGTCCAAAGAAATGAAGATAAGTTTTGGATTGTGGGGTTAGATATACCCATGCATGGCATCATGTCTTGTCTAAAAAACAAGACCACCGATTGTCCAAAGGGTTAGACTAGCATGACCATTTCTTCCATAATTGGTTAAATTATTTTGCTCAAAGTGAGGTAATGAATTCTAAATCAGAATAGTAAGGATAGGGTTAAACTCTCATCTCGGTTGGTTGGGAGTCCGATTCCCCAAAATTCTGATTTCACATTCACTTGCACATGGGTTCAAGATAGTAGGGACTCATAACCAACTTTGGGATATAATAAAACAATTCATATAGTTGATCCTAAGAGGGTTTGATAATCTTGAATGTTTGTGTATGATACTAGAAGAAAGACTATGCCTTTTATAAAAGCAAAATCTCTTAGCATATTTATTAGGTTACACAAATCATTCACGAGTCTCATATATGCATTCATGTAAAACTGACAATGGAATGTTGATCAATTTCAAACGATAGGGAATGAAAACACATTGCACACACCGAGCTAATACTTGATGATTCTGATGATTCATGTACTTCTGATCTTTGGGCATTTGTTATATTGCTTATGTGCTAATGCATGTTTTTGAGTTTATATATGTTTCCAGGTTGGGTTCTCACCAAATGCTCAGGAGCATTTGACAGCAGAGTCGCCATTTGTTGTGGCTGATCCACAACACACCCCAAAATTGGGGACCCACCTTTTTTGCATGCTTTCAAAGAAGATCTCAGTGACCCAGATGCTAAAAATCAAGAAAAAGGGGCAAAATTGCACAAGGATGAAAAGTGTCGCGAAATCGCGACATGTCGCGAAATCGCGACATGTCGCAAAATCGCGACCAAAAATGAAAAGGTCGTGAAATCGCGACATGTTGCAAAATCATGGCCGAAAATGAAAAGGTGTCATGAAATCGCGACAAGTTGCTCCGTCGCTGCTAGAAAATGAAAAGTGTCACGAAATCGTGACATGTCGCAAAATCACGGTCAAACCAAAGGAAAAATCGACATGTTACAAAATCAGGTCAACGCAATCAACGAGTAGGTGGGAGAAAAGCGTAGCGAAATCGTGACGTGTTTGATTTTCGCGGCCCAGAGAGGAGAGAGAAAGACGAAGCAGAAAAGTGTCACGATATCGCGACATGTCGCAAAATCATGGGTCAAACCAGTCAAACAGGGTAAAGCAGAAAAGCGTCACGAAATCGCGACAAGAAACGGCAAAGGAGCATGAAGAGGAAATATGTCGCGGGGTGATGTAGGAAAGGGGTGTGATTGGATGAAAAAAAGCGAATCGGGGGTGAGGAAAATTGTCAGAAATCGGAAATGTGGAGAGGAAAAGGTGCGATTTCATGAGGGGAGGTGAGAAGAAAATGTCATGAAATCACGACAGAAAGCAACGAAAGAGGCACGAAGTGAAAAACGTCGCGATATCGTGACAACATGCAGCGAAGGTGCCCGAAGTGAGAAAGTGTCACGATTTCGTGACAGAAAGCAAAGAGGGCGTACGAAGGAGAAAAGCGTCACGATTTCGTGACATGTCACGAAATCGTGACATGTCATGTTTTTGTGGGCGCGATGGCGAGAAAGGCTGCTGGCAGGAAAACGTCGCGATATCGCGACATGTCGCGATTTCGTGACATGTCACGTTTTCGTGGCCAGGAAGGCGGACAAGGCTGCATGCTATTTTTTGGACACGATTTTCATGGAACCGTTATAGAACGTGCAGAAAAGTGCGGGACACGTGGCGTACAGGCTGTAGAAGCGTTACAGGGAAGATCAAACGTCTTAATGTCAAGCATAAAGCCAAAACACACGCAGTCAAAGAAAGGTGAAACGAGCAGCCACTGGAAGATGAAACGAACCGTCGTGGAAGGGGAATCAATTCAACAGCAAGTATAAATGCAGATGCATAGATTGGCACAGGGGGGAAACCGCTGGAGCAGAGTTGCAGTGCTAGAGGCCAGAGGGCCATTCTGGGCCTGCTTGGGGCTGTTTTCTGCCTTTTGCTGGTTTTGAGAAAACCAGAAGATCTGCTATTGTAACATGATTTATTTTTAATGCAGAGTGTTCAAAAATTTGCATCTTGTTGGCAAGAAAGAAGGAGTTATTTTCTGCATGCATGTTTTAATGTTTATCTTTCCCTTTTTCAGATTTCTAGGCTTATAGATGAAGTTTAATGCAAGTTCTCTTGGTTGCTTCATGCGAATGTCTAAATCTGAAAAATAACAAGAAACCCTAGAGACCAACACTTAACTTACCTGGATTGTGCATGTTTGCAGGTTCAATAAGTTAGGTTGCATGCATGGAAACCTCACATCTTCGGTTTTGCCAGGACGGGATAGCATCAAGTCGAATGCAATTTTAAATTTCTTTTCTTTTGCATTTTATTTTTTCTTTGCATTTTATTTTTCAGAAACTCCAATTTTATTTTCAAGCTTTAAAATAAAATTTAAAAATTAAAAAACTCCAAAATCCATAAATAATTCCATTCATGTTATTGCATTTCATCAATTTACATTTTGAAGTTACAGCATGGTCATTTAAGGATCAAATCACATTTGCTTTATCAGGGTTCAATGAACAATCATTAAATTTCACAGTAAAATAAACCACAGTGCCCCTTGTTTTCAGTTACTTGCAATCACTAAGGTGTTCCAAGCATTTTAATTTAATATCTTTCTTTATACACAGATGCAAAATGCTCACATAACAGGAACCTTGGAGAAGTTACATGTTTAATTTCTTTGCAAGCAGAGGATTTAGAACCCAAATCCTATCGGAGAGTGTGTTTTCACAATCGGGTGAAAATACCACTCAACAAGACGCTATACCCTTACTATTTTTAGTCACTTTCTATTTTTAGCAACTCACTTGTTATTTTTAGTAACCCTAAGAAAAGATCGGATGACATCCAAAATGGAATCATGCTCCCGTTATTCAATAATACCCACTACTCCAAGATAGCAACCCCACTCTAGTTCCACACTAATAGTTATGATAAATTTTCAGTTACAAAAACTCAAAATTACATTAAAAGCTAATTTTAGGCCTCCTAGGCTCCTGGGGGTGCAGCGCAATAGTTAAGGTGCATTAGTATTGGTATAACTACCACCTCCCACTCCACATTTTATTAGAATATTATATATGGATGTAGTGATTATTTATGGTGCTAATATTTCCCACCATCTCTCTCTCTCTCTTCCTTTTTTATTTTTGTATAAGGCAAATGATTTGCATTTGTTTATTTCTAGAAAACATTGTGAATTTCCACATGGTATTAATATACATGTGGAGTAGCATTGCTTGATCATGCAAAAATACTATCCAAGGCTTCTAAAAGTTTTTTTGAACTTTAGGATAATGTTTCTCTCATTGCTTTGTAGGGATATTTGCCAAAAGAAGCAAAAGGGTTACTCCATATTATTATCATTCATATTTTTGAGTTTATTGAAGGTTAATTGCCTACTTTAGTTTCTTCTTTGTTGCCATCAATGTCTCCTCAATATTTTTGATGATTTTTTTGATTTAGAATTAGTCAAATACCTTGTGCCTCTATGAAATAGTTGACATAATTAGATGTTGAAGATTCTTTTGAAATAATTTTTTTAATTAAAACTGACCCAACACACATGTTTTTCAAAACTACTTCGAACTTAATTGATAGGGATGTGTTATATCCTTATATGGAGGTGATGCACTTGGTAGGATACTAAAATAGATAAAGAGAAGTGATTTATTAATTTTTTATTGGTCACATATTCAAGATGTTATCGACCAAAATTGTACCAATATTGTAAATTTTTACAAGTATGAGATAACCCACTAACACTTCCTACAAATTGTAGGCATAGAAAATAGACTAGGGGAGTTATTGTTTGGGTACTTATGGAAGGACATTATACATTCAAGTCCAATAGAGATGTTTTTTTATTATTGTAAAGTTAGAAGGGGTTACCTATAGGAACATAATCAATCAAGCCACCTTAGGGGATACACTACTATCTTAACTAGTGGAATGTGCTTTGGCCCTATGATATTCAAGTTAAAATTCTAACCAAGGCATATTTTGATATTTTAGATAAGGTGAATGATTTGACTAACATAGATTTGACTAACACAGAGGTTGACATGATTATTTCACACCATGAAACCAACTTTTCTATATCTATGGATTCAATTAATAAAAAAGTGCAAGAGTAGATGATCAGGTGAACTAGAGGAGTTAAATTTAAAACTAGATTGGATCACAATAGTGAATTAGGATTCACCAAGTGGTAGGTTGAGATTGGAGCTTGAAACCCTAAGGTTTTATCATTTAATAATTAATATTTTGAATAATTATTAGGGGAAAATTTTTAAAAGCCATAACATTTCCAAATGAAAGAATTTTGAGACCACTATTTTTAAATCATATAACTTTTTAATCTTTATACATTCATGATATCAATGGATGTGTTTATTCCAATGTTAGGGTGTAATTATGCAAAATAGTCCTCATATTATGTTTCCCTATTTGGCAAGGGTAAATTTATCATATTTTATGTAATCAAAATATTTGACCTAATTTTTTAGGAGATATAAATGAATTTGTGATAGTCATAGTATATTTTGAGTCATTTCAGGGCTAGTAGGAAAGGTATTCAAGATGTGCTTTAGAAAATCCTTATTTCTTCTTTAATGATTAACTTAGCTTATACATAAAAATCTAATCTTTGAAGATCTATTTATTCATATATTTCTTGTCTAGGTACTCTTGGAAGTTTTTACACCACTTTATTTAAGCAAGTTCATGCAAACCCCCTCTTAGTAACTCAAATAAGGTGGCACAAGGGAAAAACCAAGTCTTCAAATATAGTTGTGTATGCCATAAGAGGAAAATCTATGTGTTATAAATGCTTTGTAAGTTTCCATTATTAATTAAGTTATTATTAGTTTTTTTAATATTTTAAAGCTTAATATTTCAATAGATGTCAATTTAATAAATAATTAAAAAGAATAAAATAAAAATTTGAACATATAAAACATATTATTATATTTTATTTCATTGTGTAAGATCTTTACTCCATACACTTTATTTTAAGAACTTAAACTTATTTATAATAATTTTCTTCCATCCGAAAATTATATGAACAAATATATTGAATGTTAAAAAATATTAATCTAACAAATTTGATAAATGGTAGCATTAGTTTATTTAATTTGATAAATGATGGAATTAGTTTATTTTTTGTGTGGAAACATCCCAGAAGGGGCGCCACTTTTGGTTAAAACCCAAGGAGGCAGTGGTATCTCTTCCGCCAAAAACACCTAGGGTTCACACTTGGCCTACCACCTTTGACACATGCAAGGAGCATGCCTGAAACAATACAAAAAAAGAACACATGAACACAAACACACAAAAAGTTAAAAAAAAAATCATACTCCTTGAGTGTGTTGACAAGAAAAAACACAACCAAACACGCAAAAAAAAATACAAACCACACAAAAAAAACACACAAACAACATAGCAAAACACAATAAAAAATAAAAAATAAAAACACAAAAAAAAAACCACAAACACAGCATAACAAAACACTACCAAAACAAAAAAAACAAAAAAAAAAACAAATACACCAGAAATAAAAAACCACAAAAATAACAAAATAAAATCAAAACAGAACCAACAAAGAATAAAAAAAAATCACAAATGAAATAAGGAAAAAAAAACAACAAAAACTAAGCCAAATGAACTAATAATAAATCAAAAAAAGAATGGTAACACTAAAAATAAACCAAAGCTTAAAAAATTACAAAAAATATCATAAATTGCTTAGCAAAATAGCTAAAGCTTCCAACATTACCATAAAAAGAACCTAAGGATTATGACATCCTTATATTTTTATTCGTATCTTACTTCATTCTAGTTGGGACTATAGGCTGGTTACTTGGAGCCACAACACTACTATTGGAATTTGTATGGTATTTTTGAGGATCCATTTTGTTTGTAGTTTGAATCTGTCCTTTTGTTTTACACTTGGGTTGGTTTTCTACATCGTACTTTTTTTCCTTTACTATTATTTCTCAGCATGAAGACAATCTCTTTTAATGTTTTTTCATCATGCAATCCTTCTTGTTCTGCTCTCTTCATAAAATTGTATTGCCATAATAACTGTTTCCATTTGACCATCCTCATCATTTTCTTGCTCATCCGTGTAGAGAATTTCAAAGGTGTTAGGTGAAATTATTGTTTTATCTTTTGTTGCTATTTTTTTCTTTGTATTTTTTTGTTTAGGGATTTGAAACCCTACAAATTTCTCATCATATTTCTATTTTTTAGGGACCTTATGTGGACAATCCTTGGCTAGATGGCCATATTCATGACAAATTTTGCATCTAAATGGAATATTTTCATAATATACTACTTGCTTCCATATTTCTTTTCCATATTGTAAAGTAATCTTCTCTAAAAGTGGTTTGTCAAAATCAATCAAAACACAAATCCTTACATAAATCATATGCTCTAAGTGTTGGGTGCTATCAAAAGTCATCATGTAAACTCCTAAAGAATTTCTAATTATTGTGAATATATTTGGATGCCAGTATTCTATCAGAAGACCAAATAAACAGACCCAAAAAGGGGTAGTTGATGGCATTTCTTCCTCAACATTGAACTTGGTATGTCAGGGCTTCATGAAGAGCCCTACCCTACCGAAAAATTGTGGCCCCCTTGAAATATTTTATCCCTATATTCTTCATTAACAAAACAAATAATAAATTAGCCATTAGGGTAAGTAAATATTTGGAGCTTACCTTTAGTGCTCGAGTTTTTGGCAGTTTCTTCATTAACAAAACAAATAATAAATTAGCCATTAGGGTAAGTAAATATTTGGAGCTTACCTTTAGTGCTCCAGTTTTTGGCAGCCCATTGTTGTAAGGTAGTAAGAGTTGGTCGGAACCCCATGAATTTAAAAATTAGGCCTTTCCTCTCTATCGCATCTATTCCTTCCTAGGCATCCGTTATTTTCAACTTCACTACTAGGGATCCATTAGTTTCTTTCATGCAACCCATATCTATTTTTTTAAATGACCTTTGACATCCTTAGTGGTTTCTTGGGAAATCGTTGATTGTGTTCCCCTCCTATTTGAGGTGGTCCTCCATAGATTACTTTTTTAAAATTTATTTTTGAAACCCTCCATCCCATAATCCAATAATAAAGTTGCTAAAAACTTTGAATTCCCATAATAAACCCTAATGGATCTACAAATCTCTTACGATTGTAAGCTTATTTTGAAACCCTTTGCAACATTAAGTGCTATCATTTTTCTTGTTTACCTTCGGTGACTCCCTCCGCAAGCAAAAGATCAGACATCTTGGGGAAAGTGAACTCCGAAAGGCGCATTAATCAAAATATTCTTCAAGAGAAAAATAAAACATTTCGGCAAAAGTGAAATCTACAAAAATACCACATGATAGCATTAGTTATTAAATGTATAGATCTATTATTTATGACATCTTAATTAAAATATGTTATATTTTTTTTTTATCCATTTCAATTATTTTATTTTTAAATATTATTTTAAAATTTATTTTTACATATTAGACTTGTATTCTCTTTGATGTGCTCCTTATATGGACTAATAATATAATGAAATAAATAATATATTTTAGAATTTATATTACATAGAGAATGTTACTAACATAAATAATCTATGTTTTTTAATATGATGATATTGTCACTACTAGTCCGTGGGTCTAGGTGGATTGGTAAGTTGGGGCGCTTACGAAGAGGAGACCTAGGTTCCAATCCCACGGGCTTGCCCATGCACAGACAGTAGCCCAGATCCAATTCCTCTGAGTGGTGCGCCAGATTGATGACGACGGTGCAACCCCTGTGCGTCCGGCGGTCCCCATCTCACGCCGGGTTACCATGTACCGAGACGGTGGAAGTCCTGGGAGCCTTCATAGATAGTTTGAACCCTACCAGCTGTGCTGGTAGTTACTAAAAATCGTGATTGTAACCATTGCTTCTATATACCAAAAAAAAAAAAAAAAAAAAAAAAAGATATTGTCACTACTAAAATATAGATAACAATATATTATAAGACATAAATAATAAAATACATGGTATTAATAATGCGATAACAAGGTTAAATTAGTTTTTAAATCAAATCTAATGAACATTTTGGCTTTATGTTATATGGTCATTTCATATTTGGTTTTTAGCTTTTAAACTAATTCACAATATATCAAATCTCTATTATGATATCCAAAATATGTTGAAATACATACTTTATGACTTTAATAATTTAAATACAATAATGACTAATGATATGGATCTTACCAAGACAAATGAAATAATTAATTATTTTTTTATTAGACTAGAACAATCTCCTTGCATAATTAATTATGCATCTACTTATATTTTTTTAAGTCAAACTATCATGATTATACACCGTCAAAATTATTTGGGGAGTTGCATCCCATTTTATCTGCACCAACACTATCAATTATATTTTAGATATCCAATTCAACTTCTTGATAGGGTGGAGATTCGAACCTAAAACCTTCCTTAAAGAATTTTCATCTCCTCTCCTCTCAACTCACTTACAATATGGGTGCAAATCTGCTTATCTAATATATAATTATTTATCACCATTTTATCACATGAAATCAATTCTATAATGAAGAATGTCACATATCCTAATAGAAATTTATCAATAAACTTGAACCTGCAAAATTTATATGCCAATTGATTTAACTGATATAGTTATATATTAACAATACTTAACGTAAAGCTTACTCCACTTGTTTTTGTCTTGTTCCTGATGTGTTTGTCACATCGATAACATATCATCAAATTAATTAAGATTCAGAATTAAGGGAATTTATATGTTAGTGTAGTGGGCTTATCATGATATGTACGGTGTAAAGTTTAGGGCCCAGAAACCATCAATCTTTCTAGGGTGTAAGTTTACTATACTTTAATTTCCAAATATGTTTAATTAAATTTATTATTTATAATTTTAATATAATAGTAAAAATTTAATTGTATGCTTAATTTTAAAAAGGACCCAAGGAACTGAAATGTGACCTTATATATCGCATTTATATAAAATAACAATAGTTAATAATGATATACATATTTAAATTGAATTAAATAATAATCAATGGTTAGTAAAATATAATAAAATTTACAAATGATATAATTATAATTAAAATTATGTATTAAATATTAAAATTTATAAAATAATTAAAATTAAATTATTATATTATCTTTAAAATTATATAGTTAACTAAAAAACATATACTTTAAATTGAATTAAATAATAATCAATGGTTAGTAAAATATAATAAAATTTACAAATGATATAATTATAATTAAAATTATGTATTAAATATTAAAATTTATAAAATAATTAAAATTAAATTATTATATTATCTTTAAAATTATGTAGTTAACTAAAAAACATATACTTTAAAAAATAAAAGCCTTTTTGACAAGATAATTTGAATGTGAAGTTCTTGTATGCAAAAACACAGACCATAAAAAAATTTAAACAAATATATCACTTAGCAAGTGGTGAAACTATAAACCTACATTGCGTAGTGCAAAGTTAAAATAAGTTAAAATATTGTATTTTTTAGTGATACACAAGTTATTTTAGTTTTATTTAATTTAGTGAAATTATATATATATATCTTAATTTTATTTACATTATTATAATTTTTTGAAAGGAATTTTTTAATATTTTACATCAACTTTTTTATGGGAGACAAATCATTAAATACAGTTGTGCAAAACAATGACCCTAGCTCAGAAGAAAGACCACAAACAAACATAAATACCACATACAAACATTGTCAGCACCAAAAAGAAGGTGGTGGATCCACAAACTAAACAAACAATTGCTTTAAATTTCAACCAAAGAGTATTTGAAACCTAACTACCACGAAGTACAGAATTAAAATGGACACCATTATTCCAATTTAAATTTGAACAAGAACAATTAGTGAAAGATAAAAAGAATTATTTATAGTATTTCAAATTTTACTTGCCTTAGTATTACTAATTATAATTGATTTAGTATATCCGAAATTATACAAGACAAGAACATGAAAATTTTCTAAATTAAAAATTATGCTTCTTCGGGTTTGTTATGCTCCTTTAACATTTTCAGCCAAAGCATAATTATCTTTTCACTGTAATATGAAAAATACGATACATAGAGTGCCCTTCAAATATCAATAAAATAAGGTCAAGCCTATCATGATTCACATCTGCTACTTGAACTAACGTCAACCACTATATATATGAAAATCATTCCATTCAGGAAGAGCCGTGTCATCCACGGATTACTCAGGCACGCCTTACCTTTTAACTTTGAAATACCTCAAACCAAAGAGGTCAACATATCAACGTTATTTGAACGCATCATGGTTATTTGAAATAAGATAAATTGAAGAGGTTAAAATATCTTAAATAAGGTTTATCATCTTATTCAAATTTTATTAATATTTTTTATTAAAACTAATAATTATATTTAATAAATATAAAAAATTACAATAAACAAAATAAAAAAAATTGGAAAGATGGCAGCTTAAAGCTCAAAGATCTTTATTAATATTTTTAAAAATATCTTACTCAAAATTTAAATTTAAATCGACAGTACCCATGTTATTAATTTATATGAAAGAATGTGCAACTATTTGTATTACTTAGCTTTCGGAGGTTGACAGTACCATGTTATAAATTTATATGAAAGAGCGTGCCAAGATTTGTATTACTTAGCTTTCGGAGGTTGAAATTTGCCAGGCCTGGAAGCTGTGTTGAGATTTGTTATAACTTTATACGAAAAAGCGTGAGACGATTTGTATTACTTAGCTTTCGGAAGTTGACAGTACCATGTTATAAAATTATATCAAAGAGGGTGCCAAGATTTGTATTGCTTAGTTTTCGGAGGTTGAAATTTGCCAGGCCTGGAAGCTGTGTTGAGATTTGGACAGCTCTTAAAGTCATGCACACCCACTTTCAACCTCCCCTCCACTCGGAAACATCATAGAATCTCGTAATAATTACATTGTTGTTTAGGTCAATGCTGATGATATGTTTTTTTACAAAAATTCTACCACATAAAATTTCAAAAACCAACGCCCATGACGTGTACTCCACCTAATAAATTCTTTGTCCTTTTGAATTTAGAATTAGTGAGGTGACATTGCCCAAACAATGTAGAGCGACTTTACTGGAATTCTTCCTTTTCATGTCTTAATCCTAATTCTTCTACTACCATTTCTGGTCAAATATATAAAATGAATTGAAAGTAACCTCTACAGAAACTGATTGATACACAAAATCATATACGATTATATAAAATCATATACAGGCAATGTTCAGATTGTAAAGTATATATATACGAGAAGATTATCATATAATAACATTATCAAATATGAAGAAAGCATATATCCTACAATGAAAACGACACCCAAGCAATGATAAGATAAGATAAGTAATTGCAATGAAACGATTTGTATTTGTATTGAGATATATTGGAGCCTTAGTCTCCTTTTTACAATGATGTGCACTGATTGTGTAGGGTATGATTACAAAAGAAATGCTTGTTGTCTTCGAATACAATCGAGGAGGAAAACCCTTTTCATAGGTCAAATAGAGGTGGATAGCAAAGGTCTTCTTTGCTGCAATAAAAAAAAGTGGGTGGACATGTGTATCCTCGCAGGTCACCCTTTCTTCAACATCTGTTCAAAATCTGTGACCTACACACAAATCCTGTAAACCCAAGAGAGTCAATAGCACATGAAGGGCTTTCACTATGTAAGGCCCTTATTGATCTGAATAAAGCTACAAAACCCTGAACGTAAATACTTGCAGAATTAAAAAAACATAAGCAGAAGATAAAACAATGAAAATAAAACCTTGTTGTGTTGTTGATGTTGATCTGAGTTTGGAATTGGTCGATTTGGGCCTGTAAACACATAGGCTATGTTTGGTAAATGTAGGTTGTGTTTGGGATTGGTCAAACACAGGCTACATTTGGGACTATGTGGCAAAACGGTTCGGGTTGATGCTCCTTGATTCCTGTGGTTCGATCTTCGAGAAAGATATGATCCTCCTGGCATGATTTTGACAGTGTGATAGTGTTTTTTCCAGTCCTCCTTTGGTCAATGGAATGATGGGGTATTTGTAGGATCATGGGAAGTGAGGGGTGTGAGGATAGGTGGTAGGTCAAGGAAGCCAAGTGGTAGGGACAGGGTAACCAAGTTGCCTGGGTAGTTAAGATGAGTCATTTGGAGTGTCTCACTTAGGAGGAGAGGTGTCAAGTGGGGGATTAATGAGGGTGAGAGATGTGGCAAGGGGAGGGATAGTGGTGGTTAGGAAAGGTGGAGAGATAAGGGATCTTAAGGGATATTTTTTAGATTTTACAAAATCTAGAAAATATGATACCGTGCAAGAAAATAAACCTAAGTGGGACTTTAGGCATATTTTTATTACATGGGACCTAGGGTATGTGATATGAAAGGGTTTTTGTGAATGGTTAGGGTTTTGTGTCTATAGATACCCCTTTGTATTGTGTTGCATAAAACACAATGCGGTACAAAAACAAGAGACACCTGGTTTATTGGATGGAGAAATTGATTTTTGTTGTCTTGGCACAAAAATTGAATGACTTGTGTAAATTTTGATTTTGGCTTACCCCATCAAGTGGTGAATGGGTGGAATATGAAAAATATGAGACCCATGAGCCAATTGATCGATGTGGATGATAGAGAGGTGTGATTTGATGGATGAAAATATTGCTAATCAAGATCAAGCTAATTACCCCAAGTTTAGAGTGGGTATGTGTTGTCAAAGCTTTGCTTTTGGTACAATGATGTGCAATTTTGATGTGGTAGATGGACCAGCCAATGAGAGTGCATTTTTGACCCATTTTGTAAATGGCATAGTGTATACCAATTTGATTTGTAAAGGTTATGCTTTTTGCAACCTTGTAGAAAGGGTTTGGTGATAGCCTTTAACAAACTTTCTTGGGCGCATGCGAATCCAAAATTGAGTTATCAAATTGATCTAATTTTGGATTAAGTGGAGTGGGGTGATGTGTGGCATGCATGCATGAGTTGATTTGATTATTTTGTGAACTTTACAAGCATTTTAGAATGTTTTTGGGTCTTTTGGTGTCAAACATAGATTGTGTTTGTCAAACATAGCCTATGTTTGAACTTTTACAAATGTAGGATGTGTTTGCCAAACATAGGGTGCATTTGGGAACTCCTCACAAATGTAACCTATGTTTGGGTATACTTGGTAAACATAGCTTGTGTTTGGGGGCATATTTTCTAGTTATAAATAGGCTTGGATGGTTCACTTTTACTTCATTCTTGCATTTGAGCATTTTGTTTCTGCATTTGAGAGAGAAGGAGAGTGAAGGAGTTGCATTGCGATGGAGGGAGTGAGCACTGTGACTAGAGCAAGAAGGCATGCAAGAGAGGTAACTACATAAGAGAGGTAACTTCCCGTGTAGCATTATCCTAGCTTAGATGTTTCATTTTTATTGTTATTTTTGTTGTATTTCAATTTTTGTTTGTTTTATTTTTTAGCAATGAGAAGAAAGTGGGTGAAAAGTTTTTTTTTTGAAATGGACAAAGCGGATGGTCAAAAAAAATATTTTTTTTTTTGGAATGGATGATGGATTGATGTATTTTTATTGTTATTTTTGATGCAGATGAATATGATGGTCATACGATACCACTTTTCTCCTATTCTACCTCGGGTTAAGAGGAATTCGATCGATGATGATTGGCAATGGTTGGAAGGGGAGGATTGACATGGGTTGCATGAGTGGAGGTGGTTAGGGTAGATGAGAGGTACCAGTCAACATTTGTAGAGATATTGGATCCTAATAGGGGGACTTTCTAGCTCCTAATAGGGGAGATGATGATTACCTTGGAGGATATATATCAGATTTTTGTGATCCTGTTGAGGAGTAGCCTATCAAAGTTGGATGGGACAAGGAATATGAGATGAGTTGTATCTCTAGTGATGGATGGGAGGCTGTGTATGTTAGCAAGGGTTGTATTTGGTACCTAGAGATATATTAGAAGAGGGATTTGGAGGCACTACCAACCTATGGCATGTTTATACAAGCTAATATGATGTTACCAAACAACATAGGAGCCAGATTCCCTTAGAACTAGATTCAATTGGTATTTGACCCGATTGAATATCATGAGGTTTATTCTTGGGTACCTACACTATAGGCTCATATATATATTGATATTGGTGAAGAGGTAATAGAAGGGATTGAGTTGTAGTCTATTACTTTAGCTCTAGGGGTGGGAGCACTTCAGTGTGGGTCACATTGTAGGCTTACCTTATGAGAGGGATAGCTAGCATACTTATATAATTAGGTGATGGACAAATGAGGATATGCGACTGAGACATCCTAGTAGAAATGGATAGGGTTACAGGGATATGTGGGTAGGGATTATGGTTGACGATGTGCTATGGTGACTGTGGAGAGGGATTGATGGATGGCTTAAGGATGGGATGTAGTTACAGTGAGTTAGAGAAGCTTGACATGTAGTTGTATGTCATGGTAGTGAGAGGGAGGTGATATAGTTCTCTCATGTTATGTCATAGATTGAGCTACTACAAACGGTTCTAGATGACCCTATGATATATAGGCACTGGGTTGATGAGCTCAACTTGGCATATCCTAAGGATTGCCCTATGGAGGAGGAACATAATGAGGTGATAGACATCCCATAGGTGGATAATAGTGGGACAATCATCGAGTATGATATCTAGTTTTTTGATCATATTTCTTGGGTATTGAGTTAGGCAGTGGATAATATTGGTGGGGATTATGGGGATGCAATCATGGTAGGGGAACCTCCATGATGATAGAGATGTTAATTGAGTAGTGGTGCCAAGCCCATAAGGGTTGACGAGGATAGACTTGTGGATGTTGGTGGTGGAGGCAAGAGTGATGGGGATGTTGGTGGAGATTTTGGGGCTATGGATGAGGGGTTAGATAGTACTCTAGGGTAGGGCGATGAGGAGTGGGCGACACTCTAGGCAGAGCATGATAGCCTAGAAGATGAGGGGGACCATATTTTATGATTCATGGAGGCTTGAGATACTGAGATCACAGGGGTACATAGTATTCAAGGTGGTTGAGAAGGATCGATGATACCTATAGGATTTGGTATACGTTGGATCACTGGAGGATCGAATGGTTGAGCAAGGCATCCCACTATCATATCATACCTCTTTATCAAGATCTAGATCTATTCGATGGAGTGATTCAAGGCTTGGTAGTTCCTATTTGAGAATTCCATGGTTCACAAAATTATCAGTATCCTAGGGATCTAGCATGGGGTCTACTCTTGGGTCACATAGGGGCCTTGATGGCAGTTGCTAGCAGTGCTCATTATACTTCTATTTTATACTTTTACTTTTTTTTTACTATGAGCCTTAGAGCTTTGTTGTATACAGCCTATGGGTAAATGATGTACATTGTGATATTTATACATACATATATACATATATAAATACATATATATATACATGGTTTTTTATATATCATATTTATTGTGTTTTATGTGTTGATTTTATTGTGAGTGGATGGATGATGGTATATGCATGTGATGGAATGAATGTACTATGAATGAATGCATATGATATTATAATAATGTATGTGAATGAACTAATGTTGTGGCCTCATAAATTGTCATTTGAATAGGTTATGGACCATTGTTTAGCAGAATTTGTCTTTATTACTTAATTAGGGACACCAACATAATAATATTGGTTTGACTATATGATGGGTAATGAAATGAAATGTAGGATATGTGTGTTGTAATGGAATAATGGTATAAATTGTGTGCTCCCTTATCATTTTGTTCATATTAGAGATAAAGGATATCGAGTTGTTTTCCAAAGAATCAAACATCCTAGTGATCTCAAATGAACTTATCTATTAATCTCGTAAATCCCTAATATACTAAGGGTTCCCTAGTAGATTCAATTTCTCAAGGACCAACCATGTGTGCAATGAATGTTCATTTCCAATCATGATCAAGGGCTGACTTATCACTTTGTAACTTATGCCAATAAGCTATCTCATCCACAAGCATACAAAGGTCTATACAAAAAATTTCACTAGTGTGACAAACATGTCACCATCTAGGGTGTACTCCACTACTATTCAGACATATATAGCCCCAATGGAGGTTAACCCCATGATCTAAGGACCTAAGAATTCTAGGGATTCAATATTTTATTTGATTTTTTAAAGACTTTCGTCTTTTCACTTTGTACTTGTCCTTTTTCTAATTCTCAGGGTTAGACCATGTGCATGATATGATGATCAAGGGAATTTGTTCACTTTAAGGTAATAACCATGCATGAGTTTGTCATTCCAAAGCATCACAATATTATTAATGTGTGATAATATGCATGCTCCAAGAGGAAATATGATTTAAATAGGAACAAGTTGTAGCATCTAAGGACTATTTGATATTCAATGGAGGTTACTTGAAACACTAGAAGTGGGTGAGTGACTAGAAACACCTAGAGATTCCTCAAACCAAAGACTACCAAAGAACTAGGGTTTTATACAAAGTGGAAATGTGTGAATGATAATGATGGTATTTATACACATTTTTTGTTGGATGGCAGATAGAGTGCGGGGAGAAGTTCGATCGTCAAAAAATCAGAGTGCAAATTTTATTGCAGTGTACAGAGTGCATTCCATCGAATCTTCTAAGTGAGAGAGATTGCAAGGAAGCAGAGTGCATGAATATCATACTGCTGTGATTGCGCAGAGATGCATAAGTTGATGTTTGATCAAGTTCTGCTGTGATTTCATAGAGGTGCAATTTCAAGGACATTTGTGCCAGATCGAAGGACTGTGTTTGGTGCAGAGTAGAGGAAGAAAACAAGGACATTTGTGCTAAATCGAAGGACTGTGTTTAGTGCAAATTCAAGGACCAGCTTTGGAGGTGAAAGAGTTGAGGACAAAGGTCTCCAGCCAGAGTAGAGAAGACAGGTGTCTTCTGTGGATAGAGTTCCACTTGCTAAGGGCAGAGGGGGCAGAGGTTCTCTAGAGGATCACCAGCCAGAGCAGAGCTAGGGGATTGGTGTCTCCTTTGGGTTGGTACCCATAAACTTTGTAATCGGGAAAGGTTTCCCAGAGTTTGAGGTGATAAAATTTAGTGAAAATTTTATCCGTGGAGTAGCCCGCATTGGGTGAACCACGTAAATTGTTGTCTCTTTTGTGGATGGTTTTTGTGCATTGCTTTGATTACTACTTTTAATACTGCTATCTATACACTGCATAATTTTTATTTGAAAGTTGTTTTGAAGCAAAAGTAAAAAGTGGTCTTATACTGTTCACCCCCCCATCTCAGTATAAGCTTGTGTTCTTCAACATAGTTCTACTTGCGATGTCAAATTGTCAAATTGTAGATCTTAATAGAATGTTAATGTGAGAATCTAGATCCATAATTGATGTAGATTACATTAAAATAATATTTAATTAGAAATAGACAACACATACATACTTGATTTCACAACACCAATGAGACAAGAACTAGAAGGTAGATATTTATTTAGCTTTTAGAAGTCTGTATACATAGCCTTGTAAATGCCTAAGATCCGACCATTTTTTTGGGTCGGTCATTCTATATATAAGATTTTTACATAACAAAAATTAAAAGTTGTTACAAAAGTATGTCCGTAGGCTCATTCTGGTACAGGAGGAAGTTAAGAAGTGATGGAGCTCCTAACTGGAAGAGGTTGATATATTCTTGTTACATCAATATTTATCTGATCTCTCAAACTTTGTGGCCTTCAAAATTTCATGCCATCGTGACTCTTAGCCACCGCTTTGTCCTTGACCATCAAAATATCATGCCATCACAACTCTTAGCCATCGCTTGGTCCTTGACCATCAAAATATTGTGCCATCATGACTCTTAGCCACCACCTGGTCCTTGACAATCAAAATTTCGTGCCATCATGATTCTTACCCACCGCATGGTCCTTGACCATCAAAATGTCACACCATCATGACTTTTAGCCACTGCTTAGTCCTTGACCATAAAAATGTTGCGCCATCATGACTTTTAGCCACCACTTAGTCCTTGACCATCAAAATATTGTGCCATCACAAATTTTTACCACTACTTGACCTTTTTCACTCAAAATGTCATGCCATCGCGACCTTTGGTCTTGGTGTACTCCATTACTTCCAAAGTATTGTGCCATCATAACTTTGGTTTCTAAACTTAGTATTTGGAGGAGATTACTCCTTATTTCCCTGGATGTGGTCATTTTGACCAACAACTACCTAATGTAATGGCTAGTAGAATTTGAAAACACTATTGACCCCTATGAAAACACAACTTGGTAAAGTATCAAAAACCACACTATCCCAACCCTAGTTCATCACCTACCTATTAGTGTCTCTCAAAATAAATATTGATACTAGAATGCAACAAAGTGCTTAGTATATCCAAATTATTCCTTGTAAATGCAACAATCATTTTGATGCTAGATCACACAATCCTAATATCTGCATGTCTTATCAATATCCATAGGTAACACTTTTTGTTTAGCACAATATCCACTCTAACACCCCTAATAGGGATCTAAAATATCCTCTAGACATTCCCACTCATATCAAAGTATAATATCGAATAAAACACCATAGACACCTATTTATCATCCACTATCCCTAGCAAGATGAAGGGTCATAGGATTATGATCTACTCACATTCTCAATATTGGACAAAGGTACACTAAGCTACAACCATCTCTATAAAATACTTGATGTAATGCCTAGTAGACTCTGACAACACTATCAACCCCTATGCAAAAACAACCTAGTGATCTCTTATATGGGTAACCACACTACCCCAATCCTAATGTATCATCTAACTACTAGTGTCTCCCATAAGAAATTATGACACTAGCATACAAAAAAGTGCTTAGTTTATCAAAATTATTCCTTATAAAAGCAACATTAATGTAGATGCCAAATTACACAATCATAGAATCTCCATGCCCTATCAATATTCATGGGTAGCACTTTTGATTCAGCCCAATATCAACTCTACCACCCCTAATAAGGATCTAAAGGGTCATCTAAACATCCCCTAATGTAACCATAATATCCCAAATAGGAATATGAAAGGTATTCACATTTGAATACCATTTCTTAGCTAGGGCAATCAATAAGGCCCAATCGAATATGACCTTGGGCATATAAACAAGATAGTATAATTTCATAGAAACTAGTATCCCATAATCCATATCATCCAACAAACCCATGATGGCCCATAATGTATGAGGTCCACTCTTGTGGTAATCTAGAATATCTAGATACTCCTACATCAATGTAGAATATCAAACTATATAAACCAATATCCAACACAAGAAAAATCACATCAAAACACCACAAATTTCTAGGAACACCATACTATTGAAAATATCTTGATGAGAGGTTTTCAAAGAATATAAATGTTCCTATACTAAATTCAAATTTCTTGATCCAAAATGGTGGTAAAATATTATCCTTGAAAATTGCACTAACATGACATGCAAAACTACCTAACCTTTGAGGCTTATAAAACTTTATAGAACTAGTAGCACTAGAAAAAGCTTGGAATGATCTTTTGGATGAGTATAAAAATGACTATGTTTGATCAAAATTTGCATTCACAAAATAGTTCCAAATAATAGTACCCTAGCCTGATTGTAACACTTGATAGTCCATTAAGTGCTTATGTTAGCAATGATAACACCATACAATAGTGACACATAGACAAACCCAAGTACATGACACATGAAACCATTATATATAACAAATAATTGATGATGCTAGCACTATATTATGATAAAATTTCACCATATACACACTTGAATGCCATACCGTAAAAGTGTCGTATGTACCTGAAAATATTGGATGGTAACAAAAGCACCATATGGAAACTTGATTTCCATATGTTAAAAGTTTCATATGGACATGAAAGTGTTGTATGGTAACAAAAGAACCATAGGGCTATAGAAGTGTTGTACAACAATAAAAGCATCATATGAATGACCACTATATCATATGAAACTATTTCCAACCAAAAACTTCATCTAAGGCACATAAATTTATAACATAAACCCCCCTAAAAATAAAAATCAACACAACATTAGATACATAAAATTAAAATAAACAAACATAAAGGTTGATGCTACTTACATCGACTAGCACAACCTCCCTTCTGTTCATGATCTACATAATCTATGTCTAGTATTATGGTTTTACCTCCTATACTACCTTTATAACTCACTCACTTGTCTCCCTCCTTTGCATCTTTGCACAATGAAAATAAGCCTCTTTTTCACCCACCCCACCATTTATAACTCGTTCTCTCTCATTTTTCCTCCAAAAGTCTTTTTCCCTTGAATTTTCCAATTCAGATTTATTCCCCCCCAACTTTATTTAAACCTTAATAAGAAAGGTACTTTTTTGTAATATTAATAAACTTAATTGAACTTTTATAAGCACATGTTCAGATATATCTTCCATTGCATGAATCATCCATGATATTTTTTTATTTCCATTAGAGATATATCCCCTCCAAAACTTTAGGTGGCATACCATGGTTACAAACTCCATCAATCACAAATCAACTCCATGAAAGAAAAGACCTCTTTTTGCAAAAAATGGGGTATCTATGATGAATTTTGATGTGATTATCATATGATAAATGCATCAAAAAATGGTAATATGGACACCCAATTTGTATTGTCTCCCAAAAAACCAATTTCATGAAAAGTCAATCCTTCTCATAAATTAAGCAAAATCAATCTCTTTTGTACCCAAATTTGGGTTGAAAGTGACATTGTCTTTGATTATTATGAAAATTTAGCAAACGATCTCTAAATTTTACAAAATTGGTACCATTAAAAATATCTCAAAAATATATTTCCAATAAACATAAACATGCCTATGTTTGGATAATATTTCACCCCATAAAATAATATGAATGATAGCACTATATGCCAATATGCCTATGATAACATTGTAAAACCTATATGATTTTTTCATTAAAAAATTATAGTGTTATATGGACCAAGTAGCCTTGTATTGATTATGGTAACATTTTATGATCTATATAGATCTTTTATCATATACAATAGTGTTGTACGACTCAAATAGTGCTTCCATACAACCATTGCCAAATCCTAAGCATTAATAGATGGAATCCATATCATCATCAATTAAGTTTGTAGCTCACCTTGTCAATGGTAAATTGCAAGGTTATAAATTTTAACTAGAAACAATGTTATTTTTATGACCAATTATATATCTAGTTATCTCTATAATCTTTTAAATCAACCTACCTTGTAATCAGCCTAACTAGAAATCAAGTTATTTGTATGTCTAATTTTTATGTTCAAACTCTCATTTTTAACTTACCACAACTCAAATATCTAGCCACATCACTCTTCTTCTACAGTGACATCTCAAAATTTGTACAAATACTTCAAATATCACTTTGCAAATATTATAAAGTTACCTTTTGTTGGGGTGTCTAGAGTAATTTGCAATGATAATCAACAATTAAATGAAGAATTAGAAATAGCAATCTTAACATTTGGCACAATTATTTTCTTTGGAAATTTTAACTTCTTTACAAGTGAATGATACTATGGCAATTCTTTGATTGAAAAAATATTGGAATTTAACCATAAGGCCTTCAAAAGATCTAAATCTACTTGCATTTGGTTCCTGGAACCAAACATATAGCATTTATATAACATCCACAAAGAAGATTTTGGGAAAAATACTATTGCATGAGGCATCAAAGAGGTAACCATTCAAAATTATTATGATCACTTTGTTTCTATTATCCTCAACATCTTTCTTTCTCTTAATTTCTACAATTTCTTACATATTCTATTCATCCATGCATTTTCTTGATTCAGGCACTGTAAAGGGGAATCAGGATTTGATCCATTGATTGGCAAGTTGAAAAAGTCATGGAGAAATCAAGATAGATCCCAAATACTAACCACTTCTATTATTTTTTTGGGGTTTCAGACTTTATTTTTAAAGGTGTAAGAAATAGAAGTCTGGCTTGACCCATATCTAGTACTTTTGTTTGTTGTAGATATTATGTCAACTATGGTGCTTCTATCTAGAATAGCCCTTCCATTTAATATGGTGCTTTTGTTTTGAATAACACTTCCATTTTCTATGGTGCTTTTATCTAGGATAATATTTTTGTTAGCATGGCACTTCCACCCAATTGTTAATCAAGTAAGTTTTTTGAGTTATATGATCAGTTTATATGTTGGCATCTATTCTATTTCTTGTTTTAAGCATCAAATTTGGGTATTGTAGGCTATACTCCGATATTTATTACAAGTTTTGTAGGTTTTATCTTAAAAATAAATTAGATGCATGCTTTTGATCTAAAATTATTAGTGTCCCTTTAGTTCATTGTTGGAAATCATTGATTTAAAGAAGTAATTACATCAAGTGTTAAATTTTTATGAAATTTATGTCTCACAAAGTAGCCTTTTGTAAATTACTTTTATAATTCTAGGACTCATGTGAAACATGCATTCTCCTTTGCACTCATAAGCATTGAAAAGGTTAAAAACACATAATGGTATCTTAGGGTAGTATTTCCTTTGCATATTTGGGTTACTATTGCATAAGAAAAACAAAAGAAAAATAAATTTCTCTTTATGCATCATTTGTATGCATTAGATTACTTTTGAAGAGAAATTATCATGGGTCTTGGTTTTTCCTTTTGTAAAATACATAGGCACTGAAAGTACAAATGCATGCAATTTTTGCATATAGGCTAGTCCCTCTTTTTTGTATGCATTGCTTCTCATATCTTGACTAAAAGAAAAGAAAAAAGTGTGTGGGATGTATTTATATTCTTTGTATACATTGAAACTAAAGAGCATTTAGACCATAGGACTTGTATTCCTATATTATTTATATGCACATGCATTGAACCTTTTAAGTGTAGTGTGCATTTAGGGTAGAATAGGTATTTGGAACCCTAATATGTCTTTTAACAAACACATCTTTATTAAGATTTCATGTATAAAGAACAAATATTTCATTTTATGACGTCCTATTTATTTAATTGTGTATATTTTCTTAGGAATATTCACCAAATTCACTACAAATGAAATATTTTGAGTCTATCTAATCTTGAATATAATTACAAATTGTCATAATATATTAAGATATATATTTAAAAGTGAAAATTGATATTTTAAATAATAATATTGATATTTCTAATATGGATGAAACAAAATACTAGAATTTAATTTTATTAAATAAAAATCTTTAAATATTTTATTATTTCATTGAATATCAATATTTTCATTATAAATAAAAACGTTAATTATGTAATACATCCTCAACAATGTTATTTTATGTTATTGTAAAATTTTCTATACAATTGAATTTTCAAGTCATATATATAATCAAATTTAATTGAAAATAAGTTGACTTTTTTTATTATATTAGAGGAATTGTAAGCCATACATTTTTTTCATGGTTTCAATCTCCCTCCTTGTTGCCACTATAACCTCTAGCTACATTAGGTAAAAGTTACGCTAATGCGACACACCGATACTACGAGACCCGAGAGATTGGAACCCTGGTCTCCACTCTTGAACCCAACCGTGGGACCCCAAAAAAATAAGTTGGACTTTAATATTATAAAAATAAAACTTTTTATCTTTGTCTGGACTTTGACCTATTTGTTATTATTTTATATTATTTATATCTTTAAGCAAAGATATTTAACTATTTTTAAATTATTTATAAATTTTTTAAATATATTTTAAATTTCTGTAAAAAATTAAAAATACATGTATATGAACTTATCCATTAGATATCTAAATTATAGAAATTATTTTTTAGTTTTTTAAAGTGGAATCGATAACGCACGCTGTCCGTCTTAGATTTACTTTTAAAAGGGGCAATCAATCTATTCATTAGAAAGTTTAAAAATTAACTCCAAAACAGGAGTTCATCTTATGTTTACCTAACCAACCTGGTATTTTACTATACATATGAAAACAAAATACATGAATAATAAGTCTTCCCTTGAAAAAGCCGTAGCATCTGCCAATTACGCAAACAGGCCAAACCTTATCCCACTGAAATACAGAGAAAACAAAGAGGTCAACCTATCAATTTTACATCTCTTCGGTACATGGAATTCATAGTCAACAATGTTCAAATGCATGCCTTTGCCTTCTCTACTTAACAGTCGCTACTTTTTTTTAACGAATCAAATAAAGTAAACCAGTAGATGGAATACATATTCTACTTCCAGGTCGCAATCCTTTTACTTTTAGACGACGCATGGAAAGTTTGCATTAGTACATAAAGAAATTATGAGCTTTAGCGAAGCAATCTATTTATTCCCGTGACCCACTTGCACTACTGTTCTATCCGTGAGTGTTTCCGTAACTTGTGGAGAGTTTTGTATGTTTTAAGCTTTTCGAGATTGAAATTTCCAAGGCCTAAAATCTGTATTGACATTTTCACGGATTTGAATTCTTGCACACCGACTCAATCTTTCTCTGAAATGCCAAACATCGTCAGATGTCATAATAGTGATATTAGGATACGGGTCAAATGTATAGTGAATGTTGAGTCCGATCTGTGTTCGATAGTTAACCTCTTGCTCTTTAAAGGATTTACTTTGATGTTTTTTTTCATATTTTTAATTGAAGTAATATATTTCATTTCAATTTAATAACTGTTCAGGATTTACTGTGATGTTTTTTTTCATATTTTTAATTGAAGTAATATATTTCATTCCAATTTAATAACTGTTCTGATGTGAACTCAGCGTAAAAGTTTTATTTTTTTTATAATTTAAAAATTCAGTTACTTTTGATCTCTAGGTCAGATTTAAGGTGTAGATCAATTAATTCCACCAAACCTCGTAAAAGGACTGAGATGTAAGATTCAAATCTTAAACTTAACCCGACAGAAGGTTCAAACCTTAAACTTGGCCAGACTAAACGCTTGTGCTTGGTACTACAGATTTCATCATCTAAATACATTGTTAGAGGGTATCCTATCAATATCTTAGTTTTAATTATTTTCTACCATTTTTTGCTTGAATACATTTTAAAAAAAATGAATTTAAAGCAAACTACACTGATCAATACTCACAAACCACAAACCGTAAACCATTTTGCCTTTTTCTAGAAAATGGAGTCAGTGTCTGGCTGTCCTCCACTACAGATTAAATCATTCTCTAGGAATTTGCAGCACACTCAATGTTTAAATTCAAATGGTTATTATCAAATCATGGATATAAAAGGTAATGTATTTCCGTAAATTTAGCGAAGTCCATCCCCTTATCGAGTTCTGTGCTCCCAAAAAGAGGGAAATAATTTATGATTACTTTTTCATTTGCAATTACGTATAAGCATGTGAAAAAAAATCACCCTTCTCTGTTGATTCATTATTAACTTGGTGATTCATTGTAAGGTATTAACTTGTTCCTTCTCTTCGAAATCTTCCACGTGATTCATTATAAGTTCCATTATGATTCATAATACAAGGGTTGTACTGCACTCACATGTTATAATGCTTATCAGGCTCAGCGTCAGCCAGAACTGTTACTTTCAAGGAATTTACTATACATCTTCTACCTTTGCTAGAGGGGGCCGAATTTATTTTAAAAACTATCAACATCTCTTCTGGAATTTCACTGTAAAATAACTCAATGTTTTTGTTTTTTAAATATAAATGGTAAGGAGCCAAACCAAGATCTAAGATAACCAAAGAGAATGTACTTATATTGTTTTTTTGAAAAAAATTGAAAAACTTGTATTAATACAAAAGGCAATTACACAAGGGAGAAAACTCATCCCAACCAACAACAGAGAACTAGACAACAAGCGGAGAGCACAAAGGCAACGCTAACCCCCACAGAGCACAGAAGACAACAAGGCGCGAAAACGTGACATGTCGCGAAATCGCGGCAATCAACCCCGTCGCGGCCGCAGCAGCGCCATCAGTCACGAAAACGCAACATGTCGCGATATCGCAACATGTCGCGATATCGCGACAGACAAAGCCCTCCGCATCCGATCGCTAAAAAAGTCACGAAATCGCGACAGCAACTCCCTCCGACGGTCTATCATCACAGGCGTCGCGAAATCGCGACAAGAACTCCAGGCAGCATCAAATCTCCAAAAGGGTCGCGAAATCGCGACAGAATTTCTCCGAAGTGCCCAACCAGCAAAAGTGTCGTGATATCGCGACATATTCTCATCTTGACTCCCAATCCGCAAAAGTGTCGCGATATCGCGACAATTTTTACCAAAGCCATGAATGTGCCAAAAGTGTCACGAAATCGCGACGAATTTTCCTTTCAGTTCCCAATCTTCAAAACTATCGCGATATCGCGACAAGTTATCCTCATTGCAACTTGTCTTCAAAATTGTCGCGATATCACGACAATTAATCCAGATGACGCCAGTGTGCCCCAACTGTCGCGATATCGCGACGATTTTACCATGCAGCTTCCGATCGACAGAAATGTCACGAAATCGCGACGAAATGTGCCCTTTGCTCAAGTTCACCAAAAAAGTCACGATATCGCGATGATAATCCTCATTGTAGCCAGTCTTCAAAATTGTCACGATATCGCGACAAGAAATCCAGATGATGCCAGTGTGCCCCAACTGTCGCGATATCACGACAGTTTTACCATGCAGCTTCCGATCGACAAAAATGTCACGATATCACGACAAAATGTGCCCTTTGCTCAAGTTTACCAAAAATGTCGCGATATCGCGACGATAATCCTCCTTATCATCCCTGCGCCAAAAACTTTGCGATTTCGTGACATGTCGCGATTTCGCGACATGTTCCTTTCTAAGGCTGAGAAGGCAAAACCTGTTGCGATATCGCGACAACTTCCAACAAGAGGCCACGACGCCGCTACATGTCACGAAATCACGACAAAAACCTTCCTTAGCAGCAAAAAAATTGCACATTATCATAGGTAGCATTCAAGGCCTTGCCAAATCACAACATCCTCCACAGGCATATCACTATGCATTTGCACTCCAACTTCCTTCTCAGCACCTATCTTAGCAAGGAAATCGGCTGCCTTGTTGAAATCCCTACTCACATAGATGGGAACCACATCATCTAATTCTTTCCAGAGATCCTTTATCTGAGATACAAGACTCCGCAACCTCCAAGCTTGCAAATCAAAGTTCCTCATGCAATCGAGAGCGCCCACCAGAATTTGGGAGTCGAACTCAAGAATTATCTTTCTATGGCCCTGCTTGACAGCCCAGATAGAAGCAAATTTAATAGCCAAGGCCTGCGCTTCATTGTTTGTGGCATGACCCAGACCGTGCAGTTCCCAGTAAAGCATGGACCCACCATGATCACGGCACACAACTCCAGTACCAGAACTACCCGGATTTCCTTTTGCAGCTCCATCAGTATTGATTTTGATCTAGCCTGCTAGGGGAGGGTGCCATCTATCATGAGCCTGTCTTTCAAGAGCAACAACTCCATCAACCAGTGGCACAGAAACAGACTGATGTTCCTCCTCAACATAGATGGCAACTGTTTCCACCACTTTGCTCCATATAACCTGCCATATTCCATCAAGTGAAGAGAATGTTTCACGAAAAATGTGGGCATTTCTCTCCAGCCACACCTGCCACCAAATAAAAATAAAGCCCAGCTCCCAGCCAATTCGGAGAGCTTTGGATTTAAATCTGCCTCTCTTCCATCGGTTCCAAATATTGGTCCGAGTCACCTCACTGTTGGCTTGAATTTTGAAGTGGGAAAACCAGCGCATCCAAATCTGCCATGTGAAGGGGCATTCAAACATCAAATGATCAACAGTTTCCTCATGCTTGCGGCATAAAACACACTAAGAAGGACCGATGATGCCTCTGTGTCTAAGATTGTCAAAGGTGAGAATTCCATTGTGCATAAGTTGCCAGGCAAAAAAATTCACCTTCGGCCAACCCTTGGGGTGCCATATCTTCTTCCAAACATGGACCGAGAAAGAGTGTGGGAGGGGCTCTGGAAGAATCTGGTTAAATCCCGCCTTCACAGTGTACACCCCAAGGTTCCCAAAGCCCCAGGCAATTTCATCCTCTTCATCCCACCCAGTAAGAAACCTAGCTTTCAAATTTTTTTCTAAGATTGGTGCCAGCTCCGGTGGGATTGGAATTGGCCACTCTTCCAACCTCTTGAACTTTTTGAACTTGTACTCCCCAATGTGGCTGGTATTGAAATAACTCTCAATATGAATCCAGCCCTTGTCTTCTATGGCTGATTTAATGGGTTGCAATTCTGGAAACACAGCAATGATGGGAGGGTGCTGATCCCAGGAGTCAGTCCAAAAATGGGCCTTCTCCCCTCTCCCCACTTTCCAAAACAATTGATCTTTGATAACTTGAGCTCCCAGCTTGAGAGTCTGCCATACTAAGGATCCATTACCCTCCAAAGGGAAACGTCCTAGATCATTGGGGTGAGCATGGCCTAGGTATTTGCTAGAAAGAATTCTGCTAAAGAGGGATGTTGGCTGGGAAATCCACCTCCAGTACAATTTACCAACCAAAGCTTGATTATTAAGCTTGGAGCTTCTCAGTCCCAGCCCTCCTTTATCCTTGGGCTGGGTGACCTTATCCCATCCAACCAAGGCCCATTTCTTCTTCCCTTTTGCACCCTCCCATAAAAATATTTTGGCCATTTTGTCAAGCTCTTTCCATATAGAATGTGGGGCAGCCGAATGTACTTATATTGTTAAGGATAAATATATTTTAATATTTATTGGTAATAGGTTATATGAGACAATTTTGATAGATGACATTGTTTATCTAATGTAGTTATTTAACACGTTGCTCAAACTTTATTCTATTTATATTTTTTAATTAAAAAAACTTTCGATTGATTAAAAGGGAGCAGGAAGGTTAGAGCACCACCCGTTCCAAGCAAACATGGTTTTTATCCAATGTTTTATAGAGGACTCATTACAATGCTCTAATTGCATCGAGGTATTGAAAAAGAAAAGGATTCTAATAGTTCCTTTTAATTCTTGAGACACATAGATTAGTCTTACCAACATCAAGACATATGAAAAAATTGAGGTCTTCTTTGATTTGTTGTGTCCATCATCTTGGGAGGTCTTCATTGTAACGACCCACTAGTTACTCAACTTAAAACAACCCAAGAGAAAGAATTTTTTATTTTGGAACTTCACAAGAAAAGGTTGCACAAATAAGGTACACAAGATATTTCCATAGCATCATTAGCCATTCATATTTCAAAAATGTAAAAGACTACAACATTCATCCATAAATTATAATAATCAAATACTTCCTCTTTCAGCATTCCATGCAAGATACAAATATAGAACATTGCATCTATATTCAAATGAAACTTATGTCCATAATTTATTCTAATAAATATCTCATTGAAATGCAAACATAACTCCAATAACTAGATCTAGAAAGCATCAAATATAAGATCACAAGAAAGTACAACACATCATATATCCTGGGAAACCCTTTCGGGAAAAACCCAACTTTGAAACATCCATTTTATTTCATAAGTTTAACTATCTCAAATACAATGATATAAAGGAATCCCATAATTCCTTTTTCCAAATCACACACACACACACACACACACACACACACACATATATATATGAATACAAATACATAAGAATCCCATAATTCTTATGTCTTCAAAATCATGAATTGCTCATTTAATTCAAATCACAAAATTAATGAGGGAACTCCATAATTACCTCAAGAATAAATTCCACATTCAATATTCAAGATTGAAAGTCATTTTATCTTTCAATCATTTTGTATAAAATAAATTTCATGAAGGGATCCCATAATATCTTCAAGTATGAACTCCGCTTTCATTCTTTCCAAGTTTGCTTATCAAAAGCTTATAACTTCCACATTTCTATCATTAATCCCATTTTAAGGAGAATAGCCCATTATCTTCTCAAGAATAGATTCTCTGTGCATTATTCCTTGTTCATAACTTTAAAGATTCATTTATAATTAAATCTCCAAGATTCCTCATTTCAAGCAATCACTTCTAATCTAGTTCAAATAAAAGCATAAGGGAACCCCATAATTCCCCCAAGAATAAATTCGCTACCCATTCTTTCCTAAACATAGCTAGAAGGTACTTTTAGAAAGCAATTTCTTTTTATTTTCATTCATACAAAAATAACAGTAAAAAAAATGGATCAAACACTTGATATTTTCATAAAATTTAGATATATAAACTATCCGATTTTTCCTCAAAATTGCTTATAAATATAACATTCAATTTTTCCACAAAACATTCCTTTAACTAGCATTCAATTTTTCACAAAACATTCCTTCAACTAGCATTCAATTTTTCCATAAAATTATCCTAGCTAACATACAATTTCTCCACAAAATTACCCTAAAATTTTCCTACATATTTTCTATCAAACTGAAATACAAATTTTCCACAAATTTGTTTCACAATAATATGCAATTTCTCCACAAACGTTTCGTGTAGTTTTTTTTTTTTTATAGAAAAAATCCCCTCGAGGAGCCAGCTTGGTCTGATAAACCATGACTAGGAGGTTCTACATAGTTAAAATCACCAAGGAGTTGCACTTGATCCTAATCGCACCAACATAATCAAAAATATTTTAGATACCCAATGTATGTTTTGTAGGGTGGAGATTCGAACTAGGGACCTTTCTTGGAGGATTACCCTACCCTCTTCAACTCACCTACAACATGTGGGTAAAATTATCCTATAGTTAACCTACAATTTCTCCACAAAATTATCCTATAGTTAACCTACAATTTCTCCACAAAATTGTTCTATAATTCCCCTACAAGGTTTACCTTTTTAAAACACCCAATTTGATCAAATTTCCATTTTGAGTTTGCTCTATCATTTCTCTCATTGCAAAATAGTTTATCTCATTTAGGTTTCAAAAATTACGGTTTAAATTTACAAAAAGGAAAGATCCCATTCGAGGCCATTTCTTCAAAAATAAAATATTTACACACATTAAAAAAGGGTGATTAATTTTAGTCGACATAATTCAAGCTAGTCAATCTAATTTCCAAACAAGTCAAACACTGAATGAGGCATTCAAGTCAAACAGTCAAAGAAGCATCCACCATCGATGCTCGACCTTGGCCTCCACCAGGAAAGGCCTACCCTAACCACCACTTGGTGGTTAGGCTAATAGAGGCATCGACCCCTATTTAGGTAGCCTTACATGCTCTTACATAGAGCATGTCAGATATTACCTCAATCTAAAAAAAAAGAGATTTAAACAACTTAACGCATCCAGGAAACCAACGCAACCCAACCAAATATTTAACATGCAACCAACCACATGGAAATATAGGGAGCATCCATAGGTGGGTCAACTAGTAAGTCAACTAACAACAAGAAACCAAATCTAACCACGTATCCAACCATGCACCCTCAACTAGCACGAAGTGGTCCTTGCTTGGTGGCCACCTTGAACACTGAGTGGTGGTCACTTCCATAAGGTAAACATATTCTCTTAAACCCCACTCTATTTCCTACACAAGAAATATGGGATAATACATCCCATAAATAACAAAATAGGATTTCAACTAAGCACAACATCAATGACTTAATATCAAGAAAACATGTGGCAGGATAAGAATAAGTCTTTCAAATGTCAACAAAGGCTAAAGCTCTTCCATGTGAGCCATCCTCTTGGTTCATAGTGGTCACCAAGTATCTTGGTCCTCGATCACCACTTGGTGGTTGAAGGTCTTAGGGTGGTTATCTCCCTTTAAGGGTATATACGGCTTGAGAATATCACATGTGGGATATTGCTTGCGAGAGGGATAATAGATATTATACCTAAGTGAATCCAAGTGTAGGCTAGTACATAGGCCTGCATAGGGGGGTAGAGCATAGAGGTTCTAAACCTCTCTAATCTCTCTAAAGAACCTTTAAACAACTTGTTAGATCCATTATTAGTGGATAAAGGTGATTCCTTTGGCATAAAAATCTTACTATAACACTGTTAGATGTCCATTGATTACGTAGAAAATAGGAGAAATACTTATGCTTGATAAAGTGGATCAAATCAGGTGGTTTCAAGTAGACATCAAGTTCTAAACAGGTAATAATTTCAATTAGATACCCACTAAGGTAGAATTTTGGTATTGATATCACTATAACCCAATAGATGCTCGATGAAATGTAGTAAAGAGAAACATTATCTACTTTTTAAAACCCTATCCGATCATGGTAGTTTCAAGAATACAATTATAGGGGTCTAAATATATTATACAACCTTCCTTGTAGATAGGCATTAAGAATAGATGTTAATTATAAAGGAAGCAACTTATTAGAGAATCCATAAAGCAAACAAGAGGATATTCTAAATCAAAATAGAGCATTGATTAACTGGGGCTAAAAACATCAACACCCAAAGTAACTCTATTAACGAAAGATAAGTTTAAATCAACATGTTCTCATCACTTCAAGTTTTGCATGTAATAAAAGTCCTAAGTCTAGTAAAGTCTAAGTTCCTTAGCAACAATGAAAAGGAGCTTATTTAAGAGCAAATGTAATTCATTTTTAATTCCATCATTTAAAGGAAAATAATAGCATGGAAAGACCCAACCCGATTCCCCTGATAGGTTAGACTCCTTTTTCCAATGCAGTTATCTATACTTCTCGTGCTTGTATACCTCTAAAATAAGTCCCTCTAGACTCATTTAAAGGTATTTTTCCTTTATAAATCAAGATAAATTCAAATAAATTACTAATTTCTCCCATGTTAGGAAGAAATTGATTTATCACCTTGTTTCTTGCCCTCTTCTCAAGAACATTGATAAATTTAAAACTATTAAAGAAGTAAGAGGGGAATCTCTTTTGAAAATTAACCATCATGAAGAAACCATGAATAAGGATGAAAATTCTCTAATTTAATAAAATAATCATTATATTATTAGATTATATTAGTGATCTTTTGGTCCAATCAAAATTAGACAAATTTTGTGAAGATAAAAAATTACCTAATTGCATTCCAAAACCTACCAAATCAATGAGGTAACATGAAATTAGATTAATTAAACCATATTTAATTGATTTGATTTTATTTTTCCCAAAACATATTTGCTAAAATATATCTTTCACAAAAGCATCAATTTACTTCACAAAATATTACAAAACTAAGAATTAGGTCCTAGTTCATCATGAAAAAGGATCTTGCCAAGGGGGGTCATGACATACTACCCTCGGACTAAACATAGTCCTTTGTGTTTCTCATAATAGAAAGCATAAAGCAATTATATATTTCCATAAATATTGTAAACCTGAAAATAAACAATATACTTTCATAAATCAACAATCACAAATATTAAATGCATTTCACACCATCATTTTATCCTTAAGTGGGTGGCCTCTTTTAAGATACTCTCAACTACCATCGATCAAATCTAAGGAGACTAGTACTAGACATCATGGTCCAATGGTGCAAATATGAGTATAAGTAAAATGCAATGCAACTAAATGAGAGTAATATTTAATATTACCTTGAGCTATCTTTATCATCATTTCCTTTTTTCTAGTATCCATTCCTGGTGGTCGATCAACTTATTAAGCCTATGAGAGTACTTGGTCCTATAAATCAACAAAATATAAGTAGTACCATATCCTCAAATTAATAAAATATTAATATTGTATGCTGAGTAATGAAACATCCATCAATACATAATTAATCTCACTGTAGAGTCTTGCCAAATCATATATCAACTTAGGTTTATCAAAATCTCTCACTAAGGAGTTACAACTTATGAATTGATGGTCCTTATCATGTGTTAACCTCATATAAAATAGGTGTCATAAAATAAAAAAACATAATGTCATAAATCTCACTTTAGGATATCCATATATCCTAAAATTCTCTTTGGTAAACATATTTTCCACCACTAGTGCATCATCCTTGATGTCCCATGGTATACATCCTTAGTCAACCTATTGACTAGTGCTTGAATTATGTTAGGTTCATACCTCAAGAGAAACAGATGTCAAGTGAGGTCCTCAAAATATTCTAAGGTACACCACTTAAGACCCATAAAATGTGGAGGGTTTTCTTAGCTTTTCCACTTGATTCACCAATAGATCCAATAGTGGGAGGAAAAGACTTGAATAATTAAATATTTTCACAATAGGTTATCATATACAGATATCAATAATACCACATGCATTATTTTGTGGTATAAACCATTATTTAAATAATGAACAACACACTATTAAACTCAATACGATGATATTTGATGATGTATTAGCCATGGTAAAGGTTTTATTTACCTCTACCTTCATATGTGATGGGGCATTCTTAAGGTTCATGTTGACTCTATCTCTTCTTTATTTCACCATGGCTGAGATGCTCAACATATTTCTCTGGTCAAAGACCTTATTTGTAGTCAAAAGTTGCTTAGTCTTTCTAAGAAAATAAAATAATAAAATAAAACATTCTTTTTGTTGTTCACTTGTTCTTATAATCCATAAACTATGGTGGTGATACTATATATCTCTCAATTGGGATTCCTCAAACTATCCCATCAAGATCTAACTTTAGCTTCCGATATTTCTTCTTATTTCATACCAACGTATACCACAACTGAGAACTAGTCATTATAGATGACACTCAACTGGTCAGGATGTGGTCCCATAATTTAATAATGATATTTTTCCTTTATATACCTCCATGGTATAAGGATACCTTTATATACCTCCATAGTACAAAGGATGCCTTAATGGTCTCCCCACATTGTCTTACCAATTTTTGTGAATGTAAGACCATTTGACCATAGTGTAGGGTTCTCCCTTTTAGTCCATCAAAAGGGAATGCCTTTTTCCTATTCATACATAAGTATGTCTATGTAGGATCTTGGCATATTTTCCTTGGGCCTAGATACATGCTCCTTCACGATGAATCATCTAGGACTTAGTGCTTAATTACCATGTGACTAATTAAGGCTATTATTACTAAATAGCTTGGCCTCCCTGATCCTAAGGTTCCAACATAAACTTGTGATAATAATCCATACCTCCATAGTAGGATAATTAGTCCAAGATTTATTTCTTAGGACTTCCCAAAATATTTTCCACTTTTTAGAATTCTCTAGGCTAAACCACCCATAATTTTACAAGAAAACTTGAGTGTTACCTTTCGAAACTACTCTCAAGAAGGTTTGAGTGTTGCCTACCACAACTCCCCTCAAAATAAGAAGACTTGAGTGTTGCCTTCCACAACTCCCCTCAAAACAAGAAGAATTGAGTGTTGCCTTCCAAAACTCCCCTCAAGTATTGGGATCATCCGGTCCAATTCTTAATGAAGTTTAAGTTAAGAAAGTTCCCATCCCATGGGCTCATGAGTCCACAAGGAACCTTAATATTTCTATTAAGCTTACATGTTTCTTTGAATGATTAATATAGTCTCATAATATGATACATTCTTAAATATATTAGATAGGATTCCATACTCCTCTTAAGAATAGGTTCCAAATCTATTCTTTTTCCATTAAGAATATTCAATAGATTTGTCATCTATTATTTCTCATTAAGTATAGTTAGCTTAGCTAAGAATAGGTTTTCCAAAGAGGTGTGTTCATACTTAAATAGACTACATATATCACAATCATCTATATCAAGCATTGGATAAGCATTCCTTCATATATAAAAATACATGTTTATAGGTTACATTTGCAAAGTCCATTGGAATACACATCGCACATCATTATAGCACACAAATAGTGGCTTTTCAGCCACACCATAAAACAAGCCTCACTATTGTTGTCTCTCGATCCATTCACTACTCTATGCTAGACCTAGTTCTCTTAGAGAAGCTATTCAAGCTTTGCCTTATAATCTTACTTGTCTTGTCCGTGTTGTCTTTATACACCCACATTGTGCTCGAGTAGTAGGTTGTGATGGATTGAGCAAGCCATGGGTCACTAGCACATCAAAAAATGAAGTCAAGTATGTAGTTTTGTACCCTTCTTTGACTTGTCGTAGTTGTGCATTATTAGCCTATATGATTTTTGATGTTCCTCAACCACTCCTTTGTGCTAAATACTATTGAATTTTATTTTTCTCTATAATGCTGGCATCCCTTTTAGACTCCAATATCATATTTTATTGTGCCAAAAAGCTTTATTGCTCAATCTATTGTGATTCTAGTTGCTAAATTTGCTACCTCAAGGATTTCACTTCACGTAGTGCATCCATCATGAAATTCCATAATCTTCTCAGTAGTCTAATGGACCTACTTCTATCTATACTTGATGACATACATGTCATCCAAGAAGTTCCTCTTCAACTTCCTTTTCTACACCCTCAAGTATAAACTCTTATTTGCCAACAGACTCAGTTGTTTCTCTTGTTGCTCCATCACTTTATTCCATACTTTCCTCTTTTTACCATGTATATGTGGCCCACCATCTATCATACTCTGAGGTTGTACCAGTATCATCATAATTTTATACCCATATGACCTTGTCTACCTCTAAGGCCAATGGTTCTATTTGTGGGGGTACTACTTTATTCCTTCCTTTTATTATGTAGATCAGAGGTAGATCTAGTATTATTTTTCTCATACCAAACTATTGTAATACTTGATTATATTGAAAATTCTCATATTGCATGCTCATTCACCCAATAATCCACCTTTCTCATCACACACGAGTTAGTTGTTTTCCATATTCTGCCCATAATAGGACATTCCTCCATGGTATCTAGATCATATATTGGGGTTGTAAATTTTTCTAAATGAGTGATACACTCTCTATTGCCTTCAGGTGGTCTACTTATGTTCAAATATTTCCTCCTCTATCACCTTAATGCATAAGGCATCTTTGGCCCTACCAAAATATGTGCATCATAAGGCAACCCTTGTGATATTTCCACAACCACATGTTCCCAGGACCATACTTACAGTAATATGCAAGAATTCATCCCTATTCAATTTATCATTCACATCTCGAATAACTCTCCATAATTTTGGGTCAATATGGGTGCTTTTAACCACCACCCACACACACTTTGATGACAAAGTTCTAAAGATAGATAAACCATGCAACATGAGAGTATTCAGTTCACAATTGGCTAATTTTGGATATGATTAGAAGTTTTTATGCTTTACTAGGGCTCGATGAGATCTTGAAGATCCATCACAACTAAGGATATTCAATCCACTAATTCCAAAATAGGCCAAATTTTTTTTCCTTGACTAGGGCTCAATGAGGTCGTAAATGTCTCACACAACTAAGGAGGTTGCAATGACTAGAAGATTTGCACCCAACCAGAATTCGGATAGGTCTAAGAGTTCCAGAACATGCAGAGAACAAAATGAAAATGACTAATTCTAAGAAATGTTGGAGGAATCATACCTGACCAAAGTCCAACAAGGTACCAAATGCCTAGCCTACTATGGGAGGAGGCTAAAATGTAAAATATAGCTAAGTATTTCTACCACTAAAATATTTACACCCAATTGGGACTTGGTAGGTTTCCAAACTCTCTACCAGAGATCAAAAATTAAAAAAAACAAGTCTAAAGGGCATAAAATAATCTATACTTCATCAGAGGCCAATAAGGTACCAGATATTTGTCCTACTACTGAAGTCTAGTTTTGGAAGCTCGAATGTTTTTTTTCTTGATCAAACACTTGGAGGATTACCCAATCCCTAGCATGAAACTAAATATTGTTAGATGGTAAGAAAAAATAAGTTATGATACCACTAAAGGCCGTGTAACCAATCACAGTTGTCTAAGATCTTAGATATTTGACATCATGACTTCACAACACATAATTTTGGTAGCTAACTCAATCAGATCTAGCACTGGACCACCTACACGAGGATTATCATAATCTTAGGAAATCTATAAGATAATATCATCTCTTAGAATCTTAATAATGTGTTTATGCTCATGGTATCATGTAGGTGATAGGGTAGCTTACCTATAAATAATAAGTGAAAACTAATGAACGATATGCAAGTGGTAGGCTCATCACTACTCAGCATAACATAGATTTTGGAAAAGTTAGCAAGTCATAATGAGGTAGTTAGAGTGGCTATACTTTTGAATAATATAATCAGCTGGAACTTCCTTTGATAAAGAAATAGTTAGTTTCTAAGATAATGATATTTTTATAATGATAAGGTTTTAGAAAGCCTATATATACATGGATGTAAAATGAAAACTAGTTAGCTCTTAGGTGTTTACAATTCATATGTAAATATGGATAACTTGTATTTTAATACAAAGTGATTGTTGTTTGGCCTCTGGTTCAATTCATTTGTAGAACTTGTATGTATAGATGACCACTTATTTTTTATTTTAGCTTATTAAATGTTCTTGGTGTTTACTTTAAATTCTGAATTTATGCTGGTTTTGTTCACTTGTTCTAGAATTTATGGTCTGATAAGCTACACTATATTAAAATTTGAATGTTCTATAATTTATAGTAAAATTGGTTAGTCTGTTAGGTAGATTATTGTTTAACTTCATGGTTCTTGATTTAGCATATAAATTGATGTTACTTAATCTGCACCATTATTAGTTTTGGCTTTAGCTCCTTTTATTTTTTCAACATCCTTTTCCTCCATGTTAAGGAATAGTTAGCTATGACTTAAAATAATCAGCCTCCTCCAAATATTGGTTGCTACAGTTTTTACAACTCCTTGGTCATTCAATGTTGGTCAAGGTTTGTGGGGCATACAAACCTTTCCATTTGCTAGATTCTCTGATCAACAAATTTTGGCACATCTGGTGGGACACAATCCCACTATTTTCATGAGGATAAGAGACTGGTGATCCTCTAATAATTATAAATCATCATTTTAATCACTTGGTGACTCCATCTATTGATACTCAAAAAATATTTGCATATCCATATTTTATTAAGTTGTCTTACTATATTCTTAGATATATGATCACAAGACAAGCAAATAGAAAATCAAAAGAGCCTATTGAGTTTCTATAATTGTAGTTCGATAGCTTTAGAATTCATCCAAACTTCCCACCTATTTCACCATCCTCTCCAATCCTTATTGTAGATCTAAATAGTACATCCAATAAAATTGCTACCAATCTGACTATGGTAGTTCATCCTCTTACACCAATAATAATGGTTGTAAATAATAATATAAATGATCAAAAATACCCATATTGGAATCATATGGGACCTTTGAATTTACAAATCTAGAATCTTATTCCCATGATAGATTTGAAAGCATTACCAATGTATGATGGTATCGATAAAACTACATACGAGCATTGTAAATATATTTCATCATTAGCCATTATACATAATATTAAAGATGAATATATCATGATAATACTCTTGGTGAGATCGTTGAAAGGGAAGATTTCCTATTGGAATAGAACCTTGTTGGATCTAATTATAACCTCATGGAACGGGTTGGCTAGCAAGCTGATTGAAGAATTTAATGAACACGCATATTCTTTCTCTCTGCTCACATAGTTCACTACCATATAGAATCACCCATAAGTAGAATAATATATTTCAACATAAAATTTAGCTAGACATGAAAAATAGTATCTCAAGGCCTACGTCCAATTGATGAACAAGCAATATACTACTATTTTAGAGTATTTCACTCTCATCTTGGGATGTACATAAGACATTCCAATGTACAAAAATTATCAAACATTTTTCAACAAGCACTAAAAGTAGAAAAGGACCTGAATGGTATAGAATATTACCTCCAAAATTTATCATATCTATATACCCAGTATTCTCTCAATAGCAACAACATGTTTTTGATCCATCAAGATCTTTTACAACAACTTCTTTGATAAATTTCCCTTCCTAGTATCCTACTAGTATCCTACACCAAATCCACAAATATTTCCTACTCTACCTACACCCCCATTACTCCTATCACCTACTGCTATCCTAGGATTGATAGCCTTAGACCCCTAAATAGTTGCCCTTTGAGAAATGACAACAACTTTTAATAACCTCACAAATAAAGTCATATCCATGAAGTGAAGAGAATTTGAAAAAATTCAACCATAAAGGTTTTCGTCTATCATAAGAGATCAAATGACATCCACTGGCAAGACCTTGGATAAATATAATACCATGTATGCCAATCAAGAGGAGGAACCATCACCCTTAGAATCTAAATCTAAATACTAGTGATAAACATGCAATGATCCACATGGTGAAAGTACATGCATGATACATCAACACTACATTTAAAGGATTGCATTTGAGAGAGTAGAGATGAATAAAAATGGGCAGATAAATATAATAAGAGAAGCAAATTATTACAATTACATGATGTCATCTGAAGAACAAGTGGTAGTTCTTACAAGGTCTAGAAAGAAATTCTTACTCGTTGACCTTAAGACTTTGGACCCTTTCAAGGTATCTTATGAATCAAGGTATATTCCAAAGATGGATCAACCTCTTCCTACCTCGGTTAAAAAATTGTCCCACAAAACATAAGGATACTAAAAAAAGTGAAGGAAAGGAGAAGGCTAGTGATAAAATAAGATATCCTTATTTGACTAAATGTCAGAGGATTGATGTTGCTTGATATTATAATGAAAAATACGAGAAGCCTTTAAAATAACATAGGAAGCAGCTAGAATATTTTTATTTTAATATTATGGAATAATTAAAGAAAACTCCATTCATGGTCAGCATGTATGATGCACTTATCATCATGGGACAAATAGATCTTCTGAAAGCCTCTCTCAAAACAACAAAAATTTAAGAGAAGCAAAATATGGAGTTGAATCTAGATCAAAGACATCCTACTTCAATAACTAGGAAGAACATGCCATATCCATTTTACTTTTCCTTACAAATGAAAGGATGGGTGGTACATAATTGTATGATTTATTTTGGAGTAGCTACCACTATCATGCCTAATGTAGTTAATGAAATAATGGGTATGGAATACATAATAAGCAGTCCTAGAGTGTTGCAGTTGGATGGCACACCTATGAATATAGTTGGAGTAATTAAAGATGTCCCCATGAGATTACCTCAAATCACTGTCATTCAGGAAATTGTAGTGGTGTACATGGAACCCTATTTTAGGATGTGCTTGTCAAGAGAAATTACTACTAAGTTGGGTGGTTATTTGTCTCTTAATTACTCCTATATGGAGGTGCCATTCAAAGGAAAATGAGTCAATATATTTTCTGAAATACCATCCTCATTTCACATAAAAAAGTTGGATGAAGACCAACAAGTTAATACCATAAACATAACCAATCAAGAAACATATATGATGGGATAAGTGTTAGAAGATCTCCAAATAGAAAATTAGTTTTCCAAAATATATTTCAATACTATGATTGAGACTAGAATATGCACATACTCAATTATGAAGCTAGAAGAAATAAAGTGCACACCCTCAATAGATAATAATCCCAATCAAGACTTGATGTGGAAGTTGTTATTTTATGGTGCTAGATGTAGGAATGGTACTACAGTAGGAATAGTGGTAATATCATGGAATAGAAAATACCTTATCATACCGAATGATATGGAGTTGCACAAACAATGCATCCGAATATGAAGCTCTATGTATGGGGTAAGAGAAAGCTAAAAAATATGGGAATAAAGCAACTACAAATATTTGGTGATTCTAAATTGGTGGTTAATCAAGTCACATAAAATACAATAGCAAAAAATGTTACCTCAAGGTATATAGAAATAGGGTATGAGACCTGTTGGAGTCTTTTGAAGCCCCAACATCAAAGCCATTCCTAGAGAGCACAACACTCATGTTGACATCCTAGCTTATGTTAGAGTAAACTTTTGTCTACTATCTAACGTCATTCATAAAGCTAAGATAATGAGTCTTGTATATAGGCCATCCATGTTGGACAAAGATATATTTTGGAAGGTATTTGAGGGTAATGAAAAAATAGTTGAATTTATAATTTAGGAAATGAATTGTATAAATGATCAACTACAAAAATAAGATGAACAAAGTTATGAAAAGCTTCTTGAGAAACAATTTTATACCATGATGAAAATTTTAAGAAAATTTAGACATTTTTGTTGTCAGAGCAAGAATCTAGTATACGTAGTACATCTGAATGTCTAAAACTTCATTATCCAATGGGAACTCCATGAAAAAAGGGGTAACTAAAAAACCAAGATTCATGAGTATGATTTTGAGAGTAAACCAATGAAATTGATAAGGGGGATAGCTGATAAGGGGGAGAGCTCTATGTAAGATTATAGCAGAATTGATTGATTAGAACGCTAATTTTATTAATCACATAAGTTATGATAAAGGACCAAAAATAGAAATAAAGAAATCAAAATACTGGATGGATCAATTAAAATATTATTTCATGTTAGGAAGATATTTGGATAACATAAGTACCTCTCAAAGATGAATATTCATATTACAAGCCATGAAATATGCTCTAATTAAGTATTTCTTGTATAGAAGCAATTTTGATGAAGTATTATTAAGATATATCCACTAGGTAAGAACTAGAGAAGTGCTAGAGGAGTTTCAAAATGTATTTTCAAGAGGCCATTATTATTGATATACCATTGCAGTAATGATCTTAAGGGCCAAAAAATATTGCCCTTCCATTTTTACAGATGCATTCAAATGGGCCAAAGCTTGTAAAAATATTAGAAACTTATAGATAAGAATATGCATCTCACATTGCCCTTGTAGTTGATAATGGTTGAGAAGCATTTCCAATAGTGGGGTTTGGATTTCATTGACATGATTAACCCAAATTTATTGGTCGAACATAAGTATATTTTAACAACAACTAACTATTTCACAATATGGATTGAGGTAGAAGCTACCAAGCATGTTGATCAAGATAGTGTGATTGAATTTATTGAAATACTAATCACCATATTCAAAATTCTAGCCACCATAGTATCAGATAATGCTGGATTTTTTATAGGGGCTAAAAATATTAATTTTTTCAAAAAACATAGTATATATTGGAATGCCTCATAAAATTATTATCCTTAGGGAAATGGTCTTGAAGAATCCACCAATAATAATTTGCTAAAAACCATCAGGTAGAGTATTCAAGATAATTCCAATAGTTAGCATTTGTTACTGGATCAGGAACTTTGAACTGATGAGATCACAATAAAAAGGAGAATGAAAACTTTCCCATATGCTCTAGTGTACAACAAGGAGGTTGTGTTACTAATTAACTTGGAACTCTCAGTGCTAAGTTCCATTAAATAAAATTTTCTAGATGATATACAATGGGTAGAAAAAGAATGGTTGAGCTAGTCCAATTAGAAGAGTAGCTTGAATAGGCATATAATAATTTTCATCACCATAAGACAACAATCAAGCATTGGTTTGACAAAAAATTACATAAAGACATTTAAATAAGGTGATATGGTTCTCAAATGGGATGTAGACAGAGCAAAACTAGGTTTACATGAAAATTTTGATTCTTTGTGGTCCAGCCCATACATAATAGAACAAAGGAAAGAGTCAAACGTCTTTCAGTTGTGCTATATGGATGGATTTTTACTATCCATTATGGTAAATGATAAACATCTCAAGTATTACACCTAGGACAAAAGGTTTCCTACTTATATTTATGTAAATATAACACCTTTACATTGTGTATAAAGTCCAAACTTCATCCTTACCTCAAGAAAATAGTGCCACTTGAAATAAATGTTGAATAAGGTATAAGGAAGTTGGTTTATCTAGCATCTTGGGATACATAATATTCTACCACATATACATTGAGTCATCAGAAAACAAGTCCAACAAATGATTAAATTCCCTAGCACATCTCTCAAGTAGTTGTCCACAGTAATAATATTCAAAATCTTGCCCAATGCAAACTATTAAAATCCATTGGTGGATGACCTACCAAATGCAATGTACAAAATTATGTGGAAAAACATAGGTTTGAAATATTGCACAACTCTAATTAAAATATTATGGGGATAAAAAAAATGGCTAGATACTAAACATCTATTGTCAAGAGACAATTGGCTAGTGTGGGATGACCACACTTTTTCCAATCAGATTTGTAAGATCTCACAAAAGAAATAATTATTCCATTAAGAAATCCTCCTTGGCATGCACAATCTATCCCACAAAGACATTAATTTCACCTAACCACTAATATATCTACCTAAACACTATAAATTTGTAGGTCTTACAACAAATGCGCTTCTTTCTACCACATTCTAGAGTATAGACTACAAAAAAAAAGTACTACAAGAATTGCAAGGAATCAGTGATAGATCGATTGTAGAAGAGAAATCAAAAGTAGATTTAGAATAATGGGATGGGGTAAGAAAAGTGTTTCTATACAAAATATAGTAGTGAGTTGATAAATAAGTTGGTAGGTATTCAAGACTCGATACTCATAATTCGACCCAAGATAAAACTTGGTTGAATTAGCTATGAAGAAAAGGTGAAGAGGTTTTATGTGATGCACCTAGCTAGTGTAGCCTATCAATCAAACATGAGTAGATTTTTTCTTTATGGGGTACATAAGAACCCATAACTTATACATGCAATAGCATAATTTTGTGATTCAAAGATAGCTATAGTCTATGACTGTAAGTTTGAGCTATTGTTTACAATCGACAGAGATTTAATATAGATAGAATTTTCAATATATGATAGCCTAGGTAATAATATGAAGGAATTCAACTTGGAGGAGCAAAAAATATATTTAAAAAATCCCCTAGGTTGAGATTGGATTATTCAAATTGGAGGGAAGTTACTCGATGACTATATGAATAAGACCTTTTAGTTGGTAAAATTTTTTGATGAGGCATAATATATTTTATCCATGTTGGAAATACTCCTAGGATTAAGAAATGATGCAATGGTCTACCCGTATTAGATAGGCATGGCCAATACAGTAATCTAGACTTCCATGTTCATCACGCTAGACTAGGCATAATTTCTAATGGTCAACATTCAAGACCAATTGAATTCATTGAAATTTAGAAAGTAAAATGTATTCACATACTCATCATATGTGGCTTGGCTATTTTTCTACTATATTACATTTATAAATATGCACAATATTCCACTACAAAAATGAGATTAGGAGGGCAAGGATAACCTAGTAAAGGACTAGCCCCACATTCTTAGAGAAAATGCTCCATACCTTAAATTCAATAAAGAATTCTTAGGACTTGCATTGGCAACAATCTATGGGAAGTGTCCACACTTTTTTACTGAAGTAATTTACAAACTAAGGGGAAAATTGTGGGAGACAGGAGATTAGTATTTTCTAGAGTAGGGCACCATTATTTGAATATATGTCTTTTCTAAAAAAAAAATAGTTGCTACCATACAATGTCACTTATTGGGTATTTGGCTTGGGGTATTATTGATAGGTATATTTGGTAGAACAAACCCTAGAGTAGGGAAAAAATAAGGCATAGTTTTTGAGGTTGTTGATCAAGGTTAAACATATAATTATGTCCAAAAGAGAGCCACAACAATACCAAGACCTGGAGGCCAAGCTCTCTACATTAGAATTACCAGTAGTGCCACATATGTGGAATTATGACCTTGAAGGTATATTGGTTGAAAAGCTAAAAGTAAATACTAAGGTACCTAGATTCAAGCACTTACAATGGTTGGAAATTGAAAAGTTTAGGAATCTTTGATAGGACAAAGTGATATTTATTAACTATTTTGAGATACAAGATATGCCATAATGGATAAAGTGTTAGTTATACAAGTGAGTGTTTGGCCTAGAAAGGAATGAAGACCAATTGCTGAATCCGTAACTGGTTGATACCATTATGGGTGATAAAGGCTAGAAAGAAAATAAAGTTGAAAAATGGTGGATAATTTGTTGTGAATGCAACATGATTAAAAAATCCAAGCCCAATGGTACATACAATTTATTTAATAAAAAAATTGATAGGGACTATATCAGTTGGATGAAAAACATGAGAAATAACTATTCCCTAAAGTTCTAGGGATTCTAACTACCAAAGATATAGCATATGAGGAAGAGCGAGAATATAAAGTAGAATCCCTGCAACAAGCAGTATAAAATCAAGTCTTAGGAGATGAAGAAGGGGAAGGGGAGTTATTTCTCCAAAATATTCCCAAGATACATATCAAAGGGTTAGGAAAATACAAAGCAACAAAAGCCTCTTCAAAAGGTCTGCATGAATCTTTTGGTTAAAGTTCCAAGTCTGGTAAGAAAAAAAATCATTTTTTGAGTTATGAAGCCTTTATAATGGCTACCAGGAAACAAATACTAAAGGAGTATAAAAAGAGGTAAATAAAAAGGAGACAAAAATTATAGTAGGAGGTAGAAAGATGTTAAGCAACAATGGTGGAGGTAGAAGCAGAACAAGTAATGATTGAACAAGTGGAAGTGAAGGTAGTTGGATCATACAAAAGGAGTTAGAGTGGAAAACACAAAATATAGGTACGTCTCTTAAACCACATGATCATTCAAGTCTTCCCTCTGTAGAAATCCTAGACTCATCACCCTGCAAGGCACACCGGCTCTCAAAAACAATCCTCGTAATTGCAAAAATTGATGCAAAAGAACACATTTCTCATTTTTACCAACACCTTTTCTTACAAATGCTTCATGTACTATCCATTAATTCATCATTCTTAGAGTCAACTTAATTATTACAAAACTTCACTATTCATAAGTACCCTACACATCCTTCATATTTCACCCCTCCAATTGACTCACAAAAGGAGAAAACTATAAAATATACTTCCCCCATAAAATTTGTGATGTCTTATCTTTTCACTCCAATACGAGCCTTCTTGGCCATCCCTATTCTCCATGTTTCTACCTAGGGACCACTTCCATCAATATTTTTTACTATCAAGTTGGTAGAAGAAAATTAGTAGAGGTGGATAGAGGAGGAACAATACAAACAACTACAAGCGATAGAAAAGGAGACCACTACCATGGAATTATATACACTCGATTCCATTAAATATGAGAGAATCAAGTTGATAGTTGAACCAAAAGTCAAGAATCCCATGTCTCAGATGATACTGGAAGAATGGGATACAAAATAATATAGAAGAAGTATCTCAATAGTATAAAAAATAGAGACTTCTCGATCCATTCACACAGATACCGACACATTACTGTTGTAAGAAAAAGTGATTGAAAAAGAGCTAACATATTCTCAAAAGGAAATAGGAACCCTTAATTCCAATATTCCTAAATAAAAATTTGAGAAGACCCTAAAAAATGAGATTCTTGATCAAAAGGTCTCCCTTGATAAAGCCTCTTCTAAAAAATAATTGTGGTTGAAATATGAGCAAGTTAACTGGATAAAGGTTGAGCTACAAAAATTAGAATAAGTGAAAGAACAATAGAATGTAGCTCTCTATGAGCTGAAAGATAAGCTAGGGAAGCAATAAAAATCCCTAATCGTGGAAATGAATGAACTAGAGCAATAAAAGGCCAAGCCACTCACATTAGCAGTTTTCAAATATTGGTTGGGACAAATTTGTATCTACTATAGGAGAAATATAAAAGAAATAACTATTGTAGCTTTTCCTTCTTTCTATGAGAAACTAAAATGAATTGGCATTGTGTCTATAGAATCCAGAAAGGAAATGAAAAGGGCTAATGACATTCTAACAACCAAGTTTCAGGAAGCACAAAGGATCAAAAAAATGCTTAGATATCCTAATAAGTTCATAGATATGAAAAACAATCCAATAAGGATATCAAATATTGGACATTTCTAGTTCACTAGATTTTTTGAATGACTGATCACATTGACCGAAAACAAGAAGAACTAGTAGTTATTAAAAATAAAACTACAAAAATGAATGATGTTGTGAGTAGCCTCAAGGCTTAGAGTGCACCAAGATTTTGGAATGAGGATGGTACTTTTCTCAAGATAGATGTACTCACTCAGCTATTTGAAGGGTGCATCCAAGATAAGAGTGAGATTAATTTAATACCAAATCCAATAGATGTGGACAAATCCTTTACACTATCCTATAAACTCACCCAAAATTCAATGAAGGCTGAATATTTTGCTCAAAAGTATAGTGATCCTCCCTATGACCACCTCTAAATATTATAAGTAATTACCTATGAAATCAAAGGAATCCTAGACCCTCCTTCGAAGATGTCGAATAATACGTGTCATCAACTTCAAATATTTATCCCTTCCAAGGTTATTTTACACTAGGAAGAATCATCAGGAGTAGCTTCACAAAGGGAATACCAATAGGAGAGAGGGTCACAAGAGCACTTACCATCGAATGAATGATAAAAGCAAAGTTTTCCATTTTGTATTATACTCCTTGTATAGTTGTATTTTATGGTAATTACAGAATTGATGACTCTGAAGCCCAATGGAACATCAACATGTATGGGTCAACTATCAAGGAAACAATAAGGATGAATTCCATCAAATCAATAGTGCTAAATATAAAATAAGCACCAAAATAATATTGATACAAGATCTACCTAGATCTCAAATCATGATGAAATGACTTGTCACACAATTAGGCTCAAGGTATCCTCTATGATTTGAGTAGTATCATGGAGAAAAAAAAAATATTGAAGAGCTATGGGTTAGATAGATGTATATCTCTTGCCCAAATAAGAAAAGAGTGAAGGATGAGGAACACAACAAGTAAAAATATGTCAATTTTCAAAAATGCCCAATCAGGGAGCCTTCATCTGTAAGCAACATCGATATGGGTTCTCTTTTTATGAGATAAAAAGTCCCTAGGACCTGCCAAGAATGTGGGTGCTTTTAAACACCACCCATAGGCACTTTTATGAGAAAGTCCTAAATATAGATAAACTATGCAACATGAAAGAATTCAATTCAAAATTGGCTAAGTCTAGATATGATCAGAATTTTTGTGCATGACTAGGGTCCAATGAGGTCCCAATGACCCAGTCTGACCAAGGATAGTCAATCCATTAATTCTAGAGAAAACCAAAAAAATTATCCTTTATTAGGGCCCAATGAGGTCCTAGATATCTGACCCAACTAAGTTGGTTGCAGCGAGTGGACCATTTGCACCCAACTAGAACCCAGGTAGGTCTAAGAGTTCTAACACATAAAAAGGAAAATGATCAAGTTTGAGAATTTTTGATGAATCATACTTGATCGAAGCTCGATGAGGTACCAAATGCTTGGCCTACTATGGGAGGAGGCTAAACTATAAAAAAATAACTAAGTATTTCTACCACCAAAATATTTGCACCTAGTCAAGACCCGACAGGTTGCCCAACTCTCTGCCCAAAGAACAAAAACTAAAAAATGCAAGTATGAATGGTGTTGGATTATTTGTACTTGATCAAAGCTTGGGAAGATTCCAAATATCTAGTTTGCTACTGAAGTCCAATTTTGGAAGCCCAAAATATTTTTGCTCGATCGATGCTCAAAGAATTACCCAATCCTCAACCTGACATCAAAGATTATTGAATGGTAAGGAAAAACAAGTGTTGATAACATTAATGGTTATGTACTAATCCAAAGTCCTCTAAGATCCTAGATATTTGATATCATGACTTCACAATGCATAATTTTGGTAGCTGGCTCAATCAAATCTAGCACTGGATCACTTGCACGAGGATTGCCATCATCTTAGGACACTTGTAGGATAAGATCACCTTTTAGAAGAATATAAATAATGTGGTTATGCTCATGGTACAATTTAGCTAATAGGGTAGCTAAACTAGAAATAATTAGTGAAAAGTAATGAACCAAATGCAAGCAGTAGGCTCAACACTACTCAACACAATGCAGATTTTGGCCAAGTTTGAGAGTCACGATGATGTAGTTGAAGTGGCTATACTTTTGAATAATCTAATTAGTTTTCACTCCCTCTGACATAGCAGCCATATTTTTCTAATATAATGATGTTTTGATAATGATAACATTTTAGAAAGCCTATATATACATTGATGTAAAATAAAAATTTATTGGCTCTTAGGTGTTTACAATTCATATGTAAAGAAAAATAACTTGAAGTTTAATACAAAGTGATTGTTGTTTGGCCTCTGGTTCAATTTATTTGTAGAACATGTATGTATGGATGACCACTTATTTCTAATTTTAGCTTGTTGAATTTTCTTGGTGTTTACTCTAAATTTTGAATTTATGTTGGGTTTGTTAACTTATTTTGGAGTTTATGATCTGATAAGCTACACTATATTAAAATTTAAATGTTCTATAATTGATAGTAAAACTGGATGGTTTGTTAGGTAGTTGATTGTTTAACTACATGGTTCTTGATTTAGCATATGTATTGATGTTGCTTAATCTACACCACTATAAGTTCTGGCTTTTTCTCCTTTTGCTTCTTTCAGCACCCTTTTCCCCCACATTTAGGAATAATTAGCTAGGATTTCAAGGAACTGGTCTTCTCTGAATATTGAACACTATAATTTTCATAGCTCCCTAGTCATTCAATATTGTTCAAGGTCTATGGGACACACAAAAATTTCCATTAGAAAAATTCTCTAACCAATAGTCAACAAGGTTGGCACCCATGCAAACATGATTGAACTCTCCACTAGGTCTTGCACTCTTCGATTATGTTCCAGGGAAATCGTGTACCTAGTGAATCAGGAAAAATAACATGATATAAGCACCATCATCATATCATGTCTATGTGTTATTCTGCCAAACATATAATATAACTCATACGTTATACTATGTTTCTCAATGTTCACATCTCTCTACTTTGATCCAAACAGTATTTTCAAAATCCACTCCTTTATTGCTTCATCTACAATGATCATTGTACATCCCTCTATTAGTAACCAATATATTCAGTATATGTATTCTAGAGTTATAGTCATCTCTCTATTGGGTAACTAGAATGTCCCCCTATCGGGATTCCATATTTCAATCAAGAGCAATATATAACATCTATCTGTATGCATTGGATCTAAATGTGTCACTCCTAATCCTATTTCTCTCAACCTCTACCAATAATCAACATCCAACATATTACTCACATATTGAAAGATTGATCTAAATGCATTGCATGGTCTAACAATCTATAGTAGCCTTATTTCTTCTAGCTCTACACCACCTCCTTGACTTGTTCCAGTATCACTGTAAGCCATATTCTCTTCTCAAAGTATGTGCACTAGTAGATCAGTAATCAAATGTAGAATAATCAAAAAGTATACTATGGGATTTACTCTAAATATAATCAATATCAACAACAAAAATCCTTAGAAAAGTATAATCACATTAAATTCCATGAGTAGTTGATAGGTTAATTATTTTCCCAATGTGTACTAAAAATCCTCCAATATTTTTTTGTATATTCATCTTATTTTATTTACATTACAGATTTAGCATTACTCCTTCGACCAATGCCAAGTATCTAACAAATCACCAATTTATGACACAACGATGTTGCTCAACTTTCTAGTTGATCACATTTCGATCATCTTGAGTCTCCATAATCATCCTCCATGGATCTCATCTCAATCATCTCAAGTTGCCTTATTCCTCTTTTGCTGCGCATCGCCATTCTCATATTAATTAACTAGGGATATATCATTCCTCTAAGCCACATGGACTATAGTGTTTCCCAACATGATTGAAATCCTATTATTTCTTCACACGTGTTCTACATTTATGTAATTTTAATCCTTTTATGTCTCATCATATAATTCCATAAATCCATCCCATATAAATCTATTTATACACCTTATACTTGGGTTCCATTTTTAATTCTGACCAATATCATTTTGTTGACAATGATCTAGGTCACGCTTGCCTAGCCGCAATATGTCATCTCAAATTTTTTGTACTTTATCATTGATTCTATAATTATTAGGGATACAAAAATTGAGTTTAGTTTGAAAGCACGAGGATACGAAAACAAGAAAGGAAAGACTCCAAGCACGATGCAAAAAATGAAGCTAAACTTAACGCTAAATCCTACGAATTAAAAATGCATGAAATGGAGAAAGCATGAATTGAAACCCAAATGAAATAACAGCCCTTCTCTTTTATTGATGTATTCCACAACTCGGTTACAATTCGCATCCTCCCTTTTCAGGGGCGAGGAGCGTTAAATTCATCTCTTGGTTACATCCATGGATAGCCTTCCTTCTTCCGCGTGCCCACATGTAAGATGGGCGGACCAAAACGTCACCACCGCTTGTGTCTATGAATGTTGATTCCTGAATGCTCCTCCGATGTTCCGGTCCTGCGTTCAAAGAAACAAAAGATAATCAATAGCACCTACGGATAAAACAAAACATGCAATCCCCAAGCCTACGATAAATAGATGAGAAAAATGAATTAAACTAAGACTAAAATGAATCCAAATGCTCTAAAAATTTGACAGGGGCATCAGGACATCACCAGGAGGGCACTGCAAAAATAACAGTCAGGAAATTCCTTGCCGATTTGAATTCGCTCCGGGGCGGGACGAATTCACCTGCAACAAAATGCCGAAAAGGTGTTGTCCCAAATGTCCAGCCTAGAGAGCTCCAAAAGACCTGCAAACTTGGGGTTAGCTAATTGGGGGCATTTTGGGAAGACCCAGATGGTCGGATTTTCCCAATTTGACCTCCATCAATGGGAATATGATGATGCTACCTGCAAGTTAGTAAAAGCGAACAAATATAGAAACACGATCAAAATTGTTCAAAACGAGACGAAATTTAAATGACAACCTATCTAAGCATCATAGATTTGAATGCAAAAGACAAAAATGATAGAAAGCAAAATCTGCTATAGATCCCCAATCGCTCCTAAAAGGGACGATTAGGCCTACAACAGAGCAGGGCGCCCGGACGGGCCGCCCACCGTTTGGGGCCTGATTTCGGTACCAATCCACTTGGGATGGGTCCGAAATCCCTTACAAGGTGTTGTCGGAAAATTGGGTGGTATACTGTGGTCAAATTTTGGGTTTTGAGCTCAAGATTCGCCCTTCCACTAGTCACCCAATGACCTCCTCTCTAAAAGAGATCAAGGATGTGAAGGGTACAAATCGCACTAGGGTGTATGGGGAAATAAAACGGCAGCACTTCGTTGCTCACAATTGCTCTGTCTTCCTCTCTTTTGGGGTGGGAAAACCCACCAATTTATAGACCTGGAGGTCTCTTGGGGATGAGCATGCAGGGGCGCCACTTGGCAGCCATGCCCTTCCAGGGGAGGGAAGATTCCTCCCTGATTAGGGGCTTCATGACTGCCCCTGTAATAGCCTCTAACGCTCGAAAATGCTCACCCATGCTCCCATGAAATGAAGGAGGCGTTAAGTGGCGGATCCGAGCTGCCATTTGTCAAGATTTGACTTTTTCCCGTCAAACCTGCAATTCGCCCCACCCCGGAGCGAATTATGAATTCATCCCGGGGAGGAGCGAATCCCAATTTGAATTCGTCCCTGGGTGGAACGGATATTGAGCAAAGTGCCTGAAGGTGCCAAATTGATTTTTGACCTTCCAAAACTACTGTGAGAGTGGTTAGGACCACTGTTTGACCTCTAGGGGCTGCCCTTGGGGCTGTGTGTGTCAATGCGATCAGTGTTTGCAGTCACATAATCGGATTGGTGTTGTTTTGGTGTCTACAGATGCCCCTTTTTGGGATGCGTTGTGCAAGGCACAACGTCGAGCAAAAAAATAGATATCCAAAGCACTAATGATTAGGGTTTCTTGGTAACCTAACCAAATTTTGATGCCCCAAGTATGAAGAGGGCATGCATTCTTGAATCCTTGCTTCTGACGAGCGAAGGAACTCAATTCAAGTGTTAACCTTTTTCGGTGAGGTGTGACTTGAACTTGGACATTGATCGGTCATGAATAGGCAAAGGGCGCAACCTTTTGTTTGTGAGAACCTTGAGTTCATGATTCATGAATGCCAAGTGATTGATCAGCTTGTGATTATTGCTTGTTTACTTCCCCAAGCAGGAGCGTGATTTGTCTTTGCCAATGATTCTTCGAATGCATGCCATTTCCATGATTGGGTGTGTATTTGTTGATTGGTGACTAAGTGTGACTACCCCCTCAAGCGACGAATCGATGAGGGAATGACCAACATGAGAAAAGTGACGAGTCACTTGACCCAAGATGACTTAGGTAAGGGTGCCTTCAGAGATTTATCTTTGAATGTGTGTGCAGTTTTTTGACATTTAGACCTATTTTTGGTGGGTGTTAACCCTTTTGGCGATGTCGTTTGGAGCTGAAATTGTCAAAAATCCATCTTCCCGTGGAGCGGTCCAGCCATGGTGGCCTTCTTAGGGAGTAGGATGGTGACAATTTATAACCCCAATATCTATTTTGGATGCCAATAATGTCAGGCGCGAAGGCGCCTTCGTTCGGCAATGTTATTGCTATTTTTGGTTGGGTTTTGGCCCTTTTGGCGACGCCGTTTGGGGATGAAATTCTCGAAGATCCGTCTTCCCGTGGAGCGGTCCGGCTATGGTAGCCTTCTTAGGGAGTAGGATAGTGAGGATTTGTGACCCCGACATCTATTTTGCATGCCCGGAATGTCAAGTGCAAAAGCACTCTCATCGGGCAAGTTTATTAGCTTTTTGGTGCATTTTTGTTCAATTTTTGTTGTTTTTGAAATTTTTGCTCTGGATTCGTTTCGAGGTGGGACGAATTCCTATTGAGCATTCGTTCCAGGGTGGGACGAGCGCTAACCAGAGTGCTCATCCTAGGGAGGAATGATTACAGGCTCAAAAATCCTATTTAAAGGCCAAAACTAGGGTTTGGGCTCATTTGCACTTGTTTTTCTGGCGATTTGGAGCTCTGAGGAGGAGGAGGTCAATTCTGTGAAGCGAAGCGCTGCCAATTTTTTCCACCATGAGTGCACGAACCGGATCGAGCGGGGAGCTGAAGCGAGACCAGTAAGTGAACTCCCTCTTTATTATTTTCTTGTACTAAATTTTGCTATGTTTAATTTTTTTTTGTTTTTTTTTTTTGTAATTTATCAAATTAAGAGTGTAAACCCTAAGTTGACAAATTAACTATTGTTGTTGTACACTATTTTTCATGATTCTAGCATGCTTATTTTGTTGTCTATTGTAGGTTGTGAAGAGCCGGTATCACGTGTCGACTGTGTTTGCTGAAGCGCGGGAGGCGCTAGTTGTGGCTGACTAGGAGTGGCTTGACGCCCTCGGGCTCAAGCAGGTGGCTCGGCTGGAGCCAGTGATTGGGGATCGGGCCTACCTGATGGCCTTGATCAACTTGTGGGATCCTCAGACTAATACTTTCCATCTCCCAATAGGGGAGATGACAGTCACTTTGGAGGATGTCTATCGGATTCTTAGGATTCCAATAGATGGATTCCGATCAGGACGACGTCGCGGGATCAGCGGACAGCGGTGCTGACCCATTGCTTTGGCATGGGGAGGAGTTGGGGGTGGATGGTCCAGTGGAGATGGCAGAGGTTGACTACCAGATGGGTAGGATTCTGGTTCGATGGTGGTTTGAGAGGGGGGTGTTGGGAGTGAGGCATGCATTGCTTATGGGCCTCATTTCCAACATGTTGCTACCTGACTCGGTGTGCAGGTTCCTGTGGAACCTCTTGGATGTGGTCTATCGGCTGGTGGAGTGTTCGACGTAGGAGCCTTTGATCATGAGATGGGGATAGACTCTGGCATAGCTCTATGGGGAGCTATATGAGGTCCGTATCGAAGGTGAAAGGGGATCAGCTAGCTATCTGTTGCAGAGCTAGGGTTGGCAGCACATAGCGGTGGAGAGACCTATGGGGTTATCGTGGATGATGGGTGGAGATGGTGGATAAGGATATTGGTTATGCGGCTCTATGGTGGTGGTCTAGGGAGTAGGGATAGAGTCGATGGTAGAGTGTCGTAGGGCACTATGTCGATGCCTTTGCTTGGCTTGCTCTGGGGGAGGTGTTCTGGTGACCTTATCGGGACTGTCCAACCTAGTCGGAGGCTGGAGAGTGGCTCTAGCGGGTACGCAGGGAGTGATGGCTGATCGGGTGGCATGGGATCGAGTAGGAGTTCTTCCCTTATAGTAGGGTGACATGATAGTTTGGGTGTGCCAGGGGTTTCCTGGTGAGCCCGTGGTCTATCGATGCTGGGGGGATGAGAGGACTCTAGATCGGTCGGTCATCGTGCCATTGGGTGAGGATTCAGGAATGGATGATCGACGTCCTGGATGTGGATGACGTCGAGACTATGCCAGAGTATGATCAGTGGTGGATACTATGGCGATGGTAGGGAGAGGGACCACTGGGAGGTGCAGAGGTGGCAGTAGCTGGGGATGATGGTGCGGAGGCACCAGGTGAGGGTTGGGGAGCTCCGCTAGAGGAGGCGGACATGGTGGAGGTGGATGACTCGGGCATGGATTTTGGGGCTCCGGATCAGCCGGAGATGTAGGACATCCCGGAGCAGTGGGAGCCAGAGTAGGCTGCTATTCTAGAGGTGCCTATGCATCAGGGAGATTCAGAGGACATGGAGTCAGGGTTACGCACTGAGAATGCATGGTTGGTGGAGCTGCTACGGAGGCGAGATGAGGAGCTAGGGGAAGCTTTGTAGGAGAGGGATCTCCTGCGGGCTCAGCTGGTGGAGCGGGAGAGCGCATTCGTTGCACATCATGGGGGATGGGGACACCAGTGCTGCATAGGAGAGGGATCTCCTATGGATGCAGCTGGCATAGCGCGATGATGCAGTAGCTTACTACCATCGGTGGGAAGCAGAGTGGTTGCGGTGGGAGGTAGATTGGTCTCGATGGGAGACAGATTGGTCTCGACATCGGATGGATATGGAGGGAGAGATTATCCGCCTCGGTGGGTGGTTACCTGAGCCTCCTAGAGGTGGCTCTTCACGTGGATGAGGGACAGTGGTACTGAGCAGTCAGCATCATCTCATCGTAGGCGATTGGATGAGGGAGGTGGTAGTAGGCATGATGCGGGGGCTAGCAGTAGCCGCCCTGAGGGGTCCCATAGGACCCACACCATGGGGGGTAGTTCCCGTCGCACCGATCCTGCGTGATCATGGTGGCCGACGCCTTAGGCTTGGGGGTTTTGAGATTTTGGATTTTGGTTGCGGGGTCACATGACCGGTTCTTTGTAGCCTACGGGCATTTTTGATGATATATACAGATGACTTTATTTTGTTTATGCGCATGTGGTGATTTGATTTTATGCATGATGATTGATGAATATGGATGTATGCATGTTAAGTTATAGTGATGAATGCATATGTTGTGCTAAAAATGTGCATGTTTTTAAGTTATATAATATGCAAATGGAATGGATGAATTGAATTTGTGATGTTTGGTGGTCGGACCATAGACTGTTTAGAACTTTATGGCTTTTTGTCCTAGGCGATTGTTGTGGTGAATAGCTTTGTATGTATACATTTTTTTTTTTTTTGGTATGGCGAGAATAAAATATAGTAAGTTGGTTTTGAATGTAGTTAAGGTTTTCTGAGACTCAGATGTTTTAACTACCTAGCCATGACTGTACTTTATCTCACAAGACTTTTTGAACAAGGTATGAATCGGACTTGTTTTGGACCAAGTTATTTCACATCCCTGTGTGTGCAATTGGGTTCATTTATGTGGTGTTAGGTCAGGATACCGCCAGTGCCAGATAGGTTGTCAACCAAACCTGTACTGAGGATCACCTGATTAGCTCCACTAACTCCTTTGTTGTGTTTAGTCAGATTAATCTGCGGTGCTATCGTAGGATACCATAAGCTAGCTCATCCACATGCAAACATTGATCTGCACACAAGTTAATGTGATAGATATATCGTCATGCGGGAGGTTTACCACCAAGTGACCGATAGGCTATCAACCAAACCGGTATGCGAGGTTTGCCTCATGACCTGTCGGAATGCTGAGAGTTCCAGGGATTCAAGTTCGACTCCCTTCTTTTCTTCAATTGTATTGGGATACTTGCTCTTTTGTAGTGATAAAAATCACTGTTTATTTTTGTATATTTTTATTTTTTTTTGAGCAAGGGATTTTGAATAGTGAGTGATGAGAATCACTATTGTATGTGCTTTTTGATGTATGCACTATGGTTGTGATGTCAAATTTTGGAGTTTTGACTTTTGCAAATTTTGATGATGTTTGCAACTTTTTGAGAACTTGGGATTCTTAGGGAATTGGGTAGGGAGGATGCTTGTCCTTTTGCCAACTCTCAGCATTCTTGGGGTCATTCGCATAGGGGGATGAGCAAGATAACCGTTTCGCTTATGGTGACCTGGATTGCTTTGCAGGGTTCATCTTTCATTCACACAACTTGGGAATTTTGTTATATGTTTTAACTTGTGTTGGGATGCTACGTAACAAGGTGTGATCCAAGTAGAATTCTACCTGCGTAAAATTTGTCTGACTTGGTACAGTATGTGGCTAGAAAGCTAATGATGACTGAATGATGAAAACTCTCGATACAAAATAACTGACTATGATGTGGGAGAATATCGTGAATGGCGGTTATAGGCGATGAGCTATTGACAAAGTGGGAAAACAAAATGTGAAAATGATGGTTTTGCCAAGTAATGACAGTCTATGGTGCTTCGACCTTTATGACCACAAATATGCAATGTATGGGTTTGATGTTGAATGCAGCTATATATTTTTGTATTTTTGAGGGATTGATTTTTGTGAATATGAAGGTGAGATGCAGAAAGGAGCTCTATGTTGTTATGATGATTTTGCGTATGCATGGGAATGAGATGCAAATTTTTGTTATTTTTTGATGATTTTGTTGTTTTGTTGTTTTTTTTTTTTGGATTTGCTTATTTTTGTGAGTATGAGGATGAGATGCAACGGAGTTTTGTATTGTTGTGATGATTTTGAGTATGCATGGAAATGAGATGCAATTTTTGTTATTTTTGATGATTTTGTTGTTTTTGAATTTTCTTATTTTTGACCAAGCGATTGTAGGAATCCTTGGAGCATTTTGGGATTGACCAAGCGATTGTGGAAATCCTTGGAGCATTTTGGGATTGACCAAGTGATTGTGGAAATCCTTGGAGCATTTGGGATTGACCAAGTGATTATGATTGTAGGAATCCTTGGAGCATTTTGGGATTGACCAAGTGATTGAAATCCTGCTGGAGCAATTTGGGATTGACAGATGAAATCCTTGGAGCATTTGGGGTTGGGCTATGGCTCGTTTAAATGTGGAATGGCCGCAAATGACTGATGTTCAAGGGTTCTAGTTCCTTGATTCCATCAAGAGAGGCTAGCCGGTATGTTCCAGGGCCTATTTTGCTATCAATGACATAAGGACCTAACCAGTTTGCCATGAACTTGTCCCTTAATTGGGGCGGCAAATTAGAGTTCTGTTGGTTCTCTTTCAAGACCAAGTCACCAACCTGAAAGTCCCTTAGGTGAACTTTCATGTTGTATGCTCTCTTAAGTCACTCTTGATAGATACGTAAATGCTCGAGAGCATTAACGCGTCGCTCATCAAGCAACGTAAGCTGGTCTAACCGGGCCTGCCATGCAGTGTCATCATCGATGAACTCGTGCATTGATATGCATAGGGAAGGAATTTCCAACTCGAGAGGCATGACTGCCTCGGAGCCATACACCAATGAAAATGGAGTTGCCCTAGTGGGTGTCCGAATGCTAGTGCGATAGGCCCATAGGGCAAGTGGGATCTGAATGTGCCAATCCTTATGATTATCTATGACTATCTTTTTAAGGATGGCAACTAGCATTTTGTTTGACGCCTCTGCTTGCCCATTTGCCTACGGATAATAGGGTGTCAAAAAACTATGCTAAATTTTGTACTTTGTGGTCAAAGCATGCACATATTTGTTCTTGAATGACGTCCCATTATCCGAGATTATCTTGGATGGAATACCAAAATGACATATGATGTTATGCAAAATGAACTCCACAATGCGGGGTCCAATCGTAGAGGTCAGCAGAAACTGCTTCCACCCACTTGGTGAAGTACTCTGTGGCCGTTATGATAAACGTGTGATGGCCGAACGATGCAGGGGAGATCTTTTCGATGAGATCTAAGCCCCACTACGAAAATGGCCAAGCCGACTGGATCGGCTGCAAGGCCTGGGAAGGTACGTGTGTCAAATTGGCATGATGTTGACACTTCACGCACTTCCTGACATATGCGCAACAATCTCGCTCTAAAGATGGCCAATAATAGCCCATGCAAAGAATGCGCTTTGCGATGGCCATACCACTGAAGTGGCCACCGCATGTACCATCGTGTGCTTGGGTGATTGCCCAAGCGGACTCCTACTGGTCCAAGCAACGGAGGAGAATCCCTTCGTAGCTCTGATGGTACAAAATGTCTCCTAACAAGACATGCTTTGCCGCTTTCTGTTTGAATGATCATTGTGCGGCATGTGTCAATCCAAGCGGGAGGTTACCTAACTTGAGGTAGTCCCTGATGGGTGTATACCAATCCTGCTGATCGAAAGCCTCGATGGTATGAACAGCCAATCCCTCTTGAAGTTCATCCCTAGCAAAAGCTGAGCGGGAAAGAACTTGCAAGAATAGCGTTGTATTGCTATTAATGGGAGTAGGGGAGAACAAGGACCCCCAGTTGGCATGATTCAAATGATCGTGGATTCGAGAGAACCTGTCCATGGATGGCTCAATCTGGATCAAGTGGATTCCTGGCGTTAAATCAGAGCTTGCTCGCTCCATCACTGATTGCGATAATGTTTTGACTTGAATGGTTGTCATTTCACCAGAAATGTCTTGCGGGATTAAGGACCCCAAGGAGGCCATAGTGTCCGCAAAATGATTCGATGATCGAGGGAGTGCCTCGATGTCGTACCATTCAAGCTTTGCTAGGAATTTGTCCACAAGGGCTTTGTAGGCCTGCAGAACTGGGCATTTGCATTGGAATACCCCTTTGACTTGGTTGACGATTAACAACGAATCACCAAAGATGTTCAATCGTTTAATGTTCATGGTGATTGTTGTCTGAAGACCTATGAGCAAGGCTTCATACTCTGCATTGTTGTTGGTGCATGGGAAATTTAATTTAAATGACAGGGGCATTGGAGTGCCCTGCGGTGTGAAGAATACTATTCCCATGCCACCACCTTGCTCACATTTAGAACCATCAAAAAATAGGGTTATGTCAGCCTGTGACTCAGGCTTGTCAAAATCTATTGATTCTGAGACATGGAAGACCCCATCATCGGGTAGTTCTATGACCAGAGGCTGATCGTCTTCGAGAGGAGCCTCTGCTAGTTGATCGGCTATGACCTGACCTTTTATGGATTTTTGTCCGATAAACTCTATGTCAAATTCCATCAACAACATGATCCATTTCATCGTGCGACTACTATGATAAGTATGACTCATCATGTACCACAATGGATTCTCCTTAGACACAACATACGTCTTGTTGCTCAGCATGTAATGGCATAGCTTTTTAGTAGCAAACACCACTGCCAGGCAGAGTTTTTCAACGTATGCATAGTTAAGTTCATAGCTGACCAGGGTGCGGCTAAGATAGTAAGTAGCCTGTTCTCTATGAAGTTCATTCTTCTGGGCTAACATGGCTCCCAGTGCCACCTCGGTAGCTGAGATGTATAAGTAGAATGACACTCCTGGTCTAGGTGGTGCCAATACTGGTGGCGAAGCCAAGTATTGTTTAATGTCATCAAAGGCTGATTGGCACTCGTCATCCCAGTGAAATGCTACCCCCTTGTGCAACAACTTGTTCATTGGTCGGCACTTGTCAGATAGCTGCGCTATGAAGCGCTTGATCGACGTGACCTTTCCTTGCAGGCTTCTGAGCTGCTTGATGGTAGTTGGGGGAAGCATTTCAAGGATTGCCTTGACTTTGTTTGGGTCCACCTCGATACCTCATTTTGAGACTATGAAACCCAAGAGTTTTCCAGATGTGATGCCAAAAATGCACTTCTTGGGATTCAGTCTGACTCTATGCTCCATGAGGCGATCGAGGATCTTGCTTAAGTCATCGAGATGATCCGGGCGCAAAAGAGATTTGGCCAACAAATCATCCATGTAATCTTCCAAAGTCTTGTGCATGTAGTCATGGAAGATGTATGTCATGGCACGTTGGTAGGTGGCGCCAACATTTTTAAGGCCAAAAGGCATGACCTTATAACAAAATGTTCCCCAAGGCATTGTGAACGCCATTTTTAGCTGGTCCTCGAGATTGATACAAATCTGATTGTATCCCGAGAAACCATCCATGAGGGAAAGCATTTCGTGACCCATTGTAGCATCTACCAATGCGTCGATGCTCGACAAGGGAAAATCATCCTTAGGACTCGCTTTGTTTAGATCTCAAAAATTAGTGCATATGCGAATCCTCCCATCAGGCTTCTTGATGGGCACCATGTTGGACAGCCATGGTGGATAATCCATGCAGATGACAAACTGTGCATCCAACAACTTTTGCAATTCATATTTGACCATTAAGGCCACTGTTGGGTGCATCTTGCATAGTTTTTGCTTAACTGGCTTGACTGTCGGATCAAGCGTTAGATTATGCATGACTAGCTACGGGTCTAGTCCCGGCATGTCTTTGTATGACCATGCAAAAACCTCCTTCTTCTCTTTGAGAAGGGCAATGTAGTCGGCTTGCTCTTCGGGGGATAAACTTACCCCCAGCTTGATGATCTATGGATTCATTGGGTCTGAGCCGATGTCTACGTCACTCATCTCCTCGACTGACATGTGGGATCCGTCTTCCAACCGATGTGGAGTTGGGATCAAGTGGATATCATTTGCTGAGTTTAGATCATCGTTAGGAACCTCGGGTCCCTCTTCAGCATGGCAGATATCCTGAGTTGGCCTAGGGGTAAAATGAAGCATTTCATCGAAAGGCCAGTACTCGGATGGGGATGGAGGGGAATTGACGTGATCCCAGTCGATGGCATCTATGTCTAGAGACAATGACTATGTTGGATCGGCCGGATTATGGATGGGGGTGGTTAAATCAATGGAGATCATGTTGATGGAATGATTTTGGTCTCCATTACCATGGGTGTGGGTGCTCGGACATCCTAGATGCTCTCTATGCTCTGGATCTGGCTCTAGAGGGACGGGCACGAATGGATCGGCCCTATGTGCGGATAAGAAGATAGGGTCTACCCTCGACACGGATGGCACTATAGGGTCTCTGGGTGGAAGGTATGCTTCGTATGCCCAGAGTAGCGGATCCAACACTTGGTCCCACCGTGCTGGGTCTACGTACCATTCATGCCCAAGCCTTATGTTTAATTGTTCGAACAAGTCGTTAATCTCCAAGGGGTATGGTCGCCGCATTTGCCGCATGTGATTAAGATATGTCATTTCGGTTTCATCTTCATAATCACTATCGGAGATCCAAAGGCCTTCGTTGGCTCCGACTACTTGCGGCATTGAAGGCTCGCCTTGCTCAAGCAAATTGATCTGGCCCCATTGAGGTTGTTCCGCTCTCTACGGGGGGACTTGATTTCCTTGGAGTGGCACTTGCTCGATAAGAGCATCCAAGGGGAACATTGTCAAGAGGTTTTCTTGATAATCATCCATGGGGATCACCTGTGAGTGATTGTTATCTGATTCGAAGGGGTCCCATGGTGCTACCTCATATTCCAATTCATCCTCTGAGGACCCTTCTTGCCATTGTCTAGACTCTCCCTAAAAATGAGCTCTCGAGCTCTCTCCTCTCTCGAGCGAAGGGAAGGGATTGCTATGGCCAACAAGGTTGATTGTCGTTAATGGGAGATAATCCCTCAACGTATATATGGTATTAGGGTTGGCATATGGATCTGATGCCAATCCCCCCTTGTTGCCTATCCCTAGGCCTTGCATGTTCTCTACCAAGATGTCCAGGGGTAGGGGGTGGTTGAACCCTACTCCTGACTTGTCATACGACATTTGGTATCTTGGTTGGCAAAGAACACGTACCCCCTGCTCATATCTGCCTAACCCATATCCGTGCCAATTGCATTGGCCAAGGTATCTCAGAGCAAAGTCTGGGTTAGACAAATAATTTACATTTTCAGCAAAAGGCTCTTCATCCTCGTCCTCTTGCGTGCATGGTGCAATGCCATGATCAAGGCCCCCATACACAAAATTTGTCTGGTTCGACGGGTAGCCTAGGGGGACAATAGTGCCAATGGGAAGGCGAGGTCTCCCCATGTCCTGCATGGACTCTAGTGCGGGTGTTGCTACAATATTCCACACCAGATACTCCCCCAGGCCCGTATTGGCCATTTCAACGTTGATCGTTGGCGGTTGAGGGGGAGGGAATGGAAGTTCTCCTTGAGTCCACTCCATGTCGGGTGGACTAGGAGCCTCGACTTCCATTCGGCTAGGCATTTCCTCCGTAGAGATAGTTGATACTGATGGCAGTGTCTCTTCCAAAGGTTTTGCCTCTTCCAGGGGTTTCTTCCCTTTGTCCTTTTGTTTGGTCTCCATAGATGGTGTCATTGGTGGAGGACCAGACGATGAAGATGAACCCAGCTAGGGTTTTGAAGAACTTGCTAATGGGGATGCCTACGGAATCGGACCCTGTTTAGATGGATTTAACTAGAAATCCAAATGCATTGATGGCAGGGTCGATTGCGGCATCAGCTGCACCGCATTACAATACTTGAAGGGTTCTAAGTCCGTCGGGACTACATGCACCTCCCCTTCAAATGTATACTTTAAGCATTGGTGAGCTATCGAAGGGACACACTTCATGTCCCTGATCCATGGCCGGCCCAACAAGATGTTGTAGGCCATCTCACCCTCCAATATGTGGCACAATGTAGGTATGGTCTTTTGTCCCACTTGGATTGGTAGGACTATTGTGCCAACTGTCGAGCAGATTGCATCATTGAATGCTCGTAGAGTGTAGGTGGAAGTTGTGATGTGAGATGCGGGCAACTTCAGATGCTTTAAGGCCATAGTTGTGATGATATTACTGGATGAGCCAGTGTCTATCAACACCCTCTTGTATGGGATCCCGTTGACCCGTGCGATAACGTGCAGGGGTGGATCCGCCATGTCATCAGTCACTGATCTCAATTCATCTTCTCGAAATGTGATGACCGGCTCAGTGCATCACTTGACATGCCCCACGAAGTTGTTGAAAGAATTTGTCTCATGGGGCTGCAACTCGATGGCTTTCAAAATCTCCATTAGAGCTTCCCGATGGGGTATAGATTGTTGTATAAGCTCGTATATGGAGAGCCTAGCCGATGTGGTCCTCAAACTCTGAGTGAGTTTGGTCCGAAGTGTGGCCACTGGTCTAGGCGGAGGAGGTTGTGCAAGGTGCTGTTGTGGTTGGGACATTGTTGGCACCTCTCCTGCAGCTGCCGTAGGAGTATTCATGCTCGGATACCTCCTGTTCCGAGTCACTATACTTATCATCCCTACATACCCCTGCATGGGGCAGTTCTATGTGACCTCGTTAACTTGTAGGGTCTTTGCCTGCGGAGCATGAGCAGGCAAGGGGTCTTTGAAGACCTCCATTTGTTGATTACTTGGTGCGACGGGATTATCCACCGCTAGGGTCTTGTTATCAATCAGGTCTTGCACCAAGCCCTTAAATTTCCAATAGGCATTTAGGTCATGTCCCTGTCGCCTATGGAACCTACAGTACAAGTCCTCTCTATATCCCTTAGGCTTGGGTGCATTGGGATCTATAGTCTGAATCTCTGGCAGGTTGATCAGGTTTGCCGCCAACAAGCGGTCAAACAAGGAGTCCCTGGACTCTATGTAGGGTGTGAATTGTCGCCTAGGGCGACGCTGCTGACCCTGTTCTTGCCTCTGATTTTCTCTGTCATAGTTGTTAGGAGGCACTGCCTGATAATTAGCCTTTTGAGGCTGAGTTGCTTGCACAGGCTTAGGGACGTTGATTGCAACTTGGTTAACCGTAGCGGGTTTTTGTTGCGTGGTCCCGACTTTAGTGTTTTTAGTCCACTCTTTTTTCTTAGGTTTGGCTATCTCGCCATCCTGTATTTTGATCTCTTCAATAATTTTGGCTTGTGCCAGAGCTTCTTCTAGGGTGGCATATTGCTGCAGCTGCAATAGCATAGAGATCGATCTCAAACAACTTTTGGAGAACATCTGAGTGAGGTCGGACATAGGAGGGAGGTAGGGCAGCTTTGAAAGCAAAGTCCTCCACCGATTCCCGTAGGCCGCCATGGTCTCCTCCTCATACTGCTTGAGGCTGGCTAAGTCACTTAGTGACGCCTTCTTCTTGGTATTGAAGGCGAAGCATTCGAGGAACGCATCCACTAACTGATCTAAATTGTTAATGTTGTGCTTTGGTAGCTGAGTAAACCAATCCGAGGCAGGGCCTACGAATGTGGTTATAAATGTTCTCAATAACAAAGCATCATTGTCCTGAATGCCGAAGCATTGGCTCAGGAACCTTGTCACATGCTCTTGAGCATCTTCCTCACCTCTAAAGGTTGCCAACCGAGGCAGCTTAAAGTGTTCAGGGTAAGGAGGTGTTGGCACTGATGGATGCACAGGATGACTACGGAGCTGGCGTAAAGTGGGCTTTTGGGGCCCAAAAGTTTTGGTTTCCATAGACTCCAGATGCTCTAGCAGCGCTTTATATGCATCTGAGGATTTAATCTCTTCCTCTTTGGTTTGCTCCCATTGTGGGTTGTGGGAGACTTGAGGCCTCTGAAGGGGTGGCCGGATGGCAACTCCTCCGCCTAGGTAGGGCATTTCGGCCCACTCATCTTCTTGCTCATACTCCTCGTAAGCTGCCTGAGGAGTCTCTGGGCGAGACCTATGACCCAAGGTGGGTCCCCACGGAGGGTACCCATCGTTGTTCCGGGGAGTGGCCTCCCGTTCAGGTCTAGGAGGTCTCGGAGGCAGCACTTGGTAAGGTCACGGGGACCTATCTCGCACCAAGGGATTGTGCCTCGCATATGGTTCCGCTCTTTGGGTGCACGGGGTTGGAACCCTCTCAGGCACCGGGTTATGTAGCAGCTCATCTGTTTGGCACCTAATGCACTCTTTGCTAAGGCGATATAAATGTTCTAGCTGCTGTTGATCTTGCTCAAGCCGCGTGATCTACGCTTGGCGGGCGGCATGTCTGGCGACTGCCAGGTCGATTTGCTCCACCATATTGAGCCTAGGAGGCCTAGATGCCTCTCCTATGCACTTACCTCGATCGTGATGATCCGAGATCTCAATAGGTCACTTCCCTCTGTCGAGGTTGGCGGCATTTACCTGAGGCTCTGGCCTCAATGGGTGATCATGGTATCTAGCTGGTGCGGAGGCGCATGGCCCCCATGCTGTATCTTGCTCTTGAGGAATGTAATCATCTTCCTCGTGCTCCCTTTCATATGTGTGAAAGGGGCGGGCAGAGTTAGCTCACCCGGTCTGAAGAGCCTTGCGCTCTGGATTTTGTCTATTGGTTCTAACAGTGATGGGGGGCAAAGGAGGGATGCCATAATCATGTGGCCTCTCCTCATGGACACTATGCCGCTCTAGCACTTCATTGCACGGTGGCCACTCATATCGAGCTTCTAAGGGAGCCTTCTTATCTATGTTGAGTGCCACGTGTAAGGACTCCTCCTGAAAGGGGCTATGATGAACGGGCGTGTCCCTCAAAGGGGTGTCCCTATAGTTCCATCTTGACATGGACTGATGCGGACTCTCTTGCGGGTCGGGCCACCAAGGCGGTATGACCAAGTCCTTGGTGCTGTAGCGGAGGCGACTTGTGCCCCCTTGTACACTTTTCGCAGCTTCCACCCTTGATTGGGCTTGGCTACGTGTGTACACCATGGTGGTGCTTTCCTACAAGCTATGTAGGTTTTTATCTCTTTTATGATTTTTTATGCTACACTAAACAAAAAAGGAGCACACACATACACAAACAGTGATTATCTCGTTTAAATATTGAGAGTGTGTCCTAAACTTGGTTTAGTGTGTTTTGATTTTTTTTTTTTGTTTTTGTTTTTGTTTTTGGTTTTGAAGGTTTTTTAAAGAACGTTTAAATGCAAAATGAGGGCTCTTATGACTCCCAAAATTGGTCGCCCCTTCGATATACCATTGCCAGGCCGATATACCAACCTCTCTATATACCCGCCCTTACGTGAGGGAAACTATAGGTACGTGAGAGCAGATGGTACGTGGAACATAGGCGGTACGAAAGGGGAATCACCCTGTTTATGACACCTACCATAGAAGACTTATCCTCGTGCACTGGGAATCACCCCAGCTACACTCGGTCAGCTTTCGTCAGGATTTACGTCTAGCAACAGTTGCGATCGGGGTAATGGATGCAAAAATCAAGCCAAGGTGGTGATGAAATCCACCGTTGGTCTTGATCAAGGGCTGGGGTTTTACGACCAGCGCCTTGGTTTTTAATTTGCCACGTGGTGTGTGGGGTTCCTTTTATTTTGCAAAAGGAAACAAGCAAACGACAAAAGGAAAACTTTCCCTAAGCAAACAAATAATCCAAAATAGAAACACTGAACAGAAGATGACAAAAAAAATGCAGAATCCTTACCTCTTCTCTGTCCGCATCTGTCGGTCCTGAGTTTCTGCCCAAAAACTTCATAGACTGGAATTCATCCCGGGGTGGAATGAATTATAGGACTGTATTCATCCCATGGTGGGGCGCATTCCAATTCGTCCCTGGGTGAGACGAATTACAGTTCTGTGTTCGCCACAGACTGGAACGAACAACAGTCCCGCGTTCCAAAAAAAAAGATACCTACAAGCAAGGTAAATTTTGATCAAATTTCTGATCCAAAAATGTAGAGGATAGAGTCCCACCGTGATCACCACTGAAAGCACGAGGATACGGAAACAAGAAAGGAAAGACTCCAAGCACGATGCAAAAAATGAAGCTAAACTTAACGCTAAATCCTACGAATTAAAAATGCATGAAATGGAGAAAGCATGAATTGAAACCCAAATGAAATAACAGCCCTTCTCTTTTATTGATGTATTCCACAACTCGGTTACAATTCGCATCCTCCCTTTTCAGGGGCGAGGAGCGTTAAATTCATCTCTTGGTTACATCCATGGATAGCCTTCCTTCTTCCGCGTGCCCACATGTAAGATGGGCGGACCAAAATGTCACCACCACTTGTGTCTATGAATTTTGATTCCTTGATTCTCCTCCGATGTTCCGATCCTACGTTCAAAGAAACAAAAGATAATCAATAGCACCTGCGGATAAAACAAAACATGCAATCCCCAAGCCTACGATAAATAGATGAGAAAAATGAATTAAACTAAGACTAAAATGAATCCAAATGCTCTAAAAATTTGATAGGGGCATCAAGACATCACCAGGAGGGTACTACAAAAATAATAGTCAGGAAATTCCTTGCCGATTTGAATTCGCTCCGGGGCGGGACGAATTCACCTACAACAAAATGCCGAAAAGGTGTTGTCCCAAATGTCTAGCCTAGAGAGCTCCAAAAGACCTACAAACTTGGGGTTAGCTAATTGGGGGAATTTTGGGAAGACCCAGATGGTCAGATTTTCCCAATTTGACCTCCATCAATGGGAATCTGATGATGCTACCTGCAAGTTAGTAAAAGCGAACAAATATAGAAACATGATCAAAATTGTTCAAAATGAGATGAAATTTAAATGACAACCTATCTAAGCATCATAGATTTGAATGCAAAATATGAAAATGATAGAAAGAAAAATCTTCTATAGATCCCCAATCACTCCTAAAAGGGACGATTAGGCCTGCAGCAGAGCAGGGCGCCCGGACGGGCCGCCCACCGTTTGGGGCCTGATTTCGGTACCAATCCACTTGGGATGGGTCCAAAATCCCTTACAAGGTGTTGTCAGAAAATTGGGTGGTATACTATGGTCAAATTTCAGGTTTTGAGCTCAAGATTCACCCTTCCACTAGTCACCCAATGACCTCCTCTCTAAAAGAGATCAAGGATGTGAAGGGTACAAATCGCACTAGGGTGTATGGGGAAATAAAATGGTAGCACTTCGTTGCTCACAATTGCTCTGTCTTCCTCTTTTTGGGGTGGGAAAACCCACCAATTTATAGACCTGGAGGTCTCTTGGGGATGAGCATGCAGGGGCGCCACTTGGCAGCCATGCCCTTCCAGGGGAGGGAAGATTCCTCCCTGATTAGGGGCTTCATGACTGCCCTTGTAACAGCCTCTAACGCTCGAAAATGCTCACCCATGCTCCCATGAAATGAAGGAGGCGTTAAGTGGTGGATCCGAGCTGCCATTTGTCAAGATTTGACTTTTTGCCCGTCAAACCTGCAATTCGCCCCACCCCAGAGCGAATTATGAATTCGTCCCTGGGAGGAGCGAATCCCAATTTGAATTCATCCCTGGGTGGAACGGATATTGAGCAAAGTGCCTGAAGGTGCCAAATTGATTTTTGACCTTCCAAAATTGCTGTGAGAGTGGTTAGGACCACTGTTTGACCTCTGGGGGCTGCCCTTGGGGTTGTGTGTGTCAATGCGATCAGTGTTTGCAGTCACATAATCGGATTGGTGCTGTTTTGGTGTCTACATAGTTATTTATAGTTAGTTCTTTATCCCTACAAACTAACTTTTCTCATCATCATTCATACGATAATGGCTATGATTATTCTTATCCCATGCAAGATACTACTCCTAGGTAAGCTTATACATTATCACTCACTTGATAATTATGGTCACTCTTGCTTTATGCAAGGTACCATATCAAAGTAAAGCTACCTTTCCTAGGATCAATTTTTAAGCAATATTTAGCTTATTCATGGAAGCTTCTAGTCCTACAACCAGAGCTTTAACAACTAAAATATTGTTATCAATGGTTCAAATAACCTTAAACTCTAATTGAGTAACCTTTAGTCTTGAACCAACCTTTGGTTATTTTACCAACATATTTTTACTAGCCTAGACCTTATACTAGAGTCCATTTGCTAGCCTGGGCTCTAATACCAAATGTAATGACCCACTCGTTACTCAACTCAAAATAACCCAAGAGAGAGAATATTTTTTTTAAGTGCATAATTTCACAAGAAAAGGTTGCACAAGTAAGCTAACAAGATATTTCCATATCATCATAATTCATTCATCTTTAAACAATGTAAAATACTACAACATTCATTCATAAATTATTATAATCAAATATTTCCTCTTTGACCATTCCATGTAAGATAAAAGCATAGAACATTGCATATATATTCAAATGAAACTCATGTTCATGATTTATTCTAATAAATATCTCATTGAAGTGCAAATATAACTCCAATAACTATATCTAGAAAGCATCAAATGTAATATCACAAGAAGATACAACACATCATATATCCTGGAAAACCCTTTCAAGAAAAACCCAACTTTGAAACATCCATTTTATTTCATAAGTTTAACTATCTCAAATACAATGATATAAAGGAATCCCATAATTCCTTTTTCCAAATCATATATATATATATACGAATACGAATATAAATACATAAGAATCGCATAATTCTTATGTCCCAAAATCATGAATTGCTCATTTAATTCATCTTACAGAATTAATGAGGGAATCCCATAATTCCCTCAAGAATGAATTCCACATTCAATCTTCAATATTGAAAGTCATTTTATAATTCAATCAATTTTTATAAAACAAATTTCAACAAGGGAGCCCATAATCCCTTCAAGACTTAACTCCATATTCATTATTTCCAATTCTACGTATTAAAATCTTAGAACTTCCACAGTTCTATAATTAATCACATTTTAAGGAGAAGATCCCATACTTTTCTCAAGAATAGATTCCCTACACATTCTTTCTTGTTCATAACTTTAGAATATGCATTTATAATTAAATCTCCAATATTCCTCATTTCAAGCTATCACTTCTAGGCTAGTTCAAATAAAAACACTAGGAAACCCCATAATGGTCCCGAGAATGAATTCCCCACCCATTACTTCCTAAACATAACTATAGTATACTTTTATAAAGAAAATTCTCTTAGTTTCCATTCATACATAAATAGCATTAAAACAAATAGATCAAACATTTGATCTTTCCATAATATTTGGATCTATAAACCATCCGATCTTTCCATAAAATCTGGATCTATAAACATTTGATATTTCCATAAAATTTCTTATAAATATACCATTAAAATTTTCCATAAAAGATTCCTTTAAATAGCATTCAATTTTTTCATAAAAAATTCCTTCAACTAGAATTCATTTTTTCTAGAAAATTATCCTAGCTAACATACAATTTCTCCATAAAATTGCCCTAAAGTTTTCATATATTTTTTCTACCAAATTGAATTACAATTTTCCCACAAAATTGTTTCACAATAATATTCAATTTCTCCACAAAATTATTCTATAATTCCCCTACAATATTTACCTTTCTAAAATGCCCAATTTGATCAAATTTCCATTTGCGTTTGCTCTATCATTTCTCTCATTGCAAAATAGTTTATCTCATTTAGTCTCCAAAAACTAAGGTTTAAATTTACAAAAAGGAAAGATTCCATTTGAGCCCATTTCTTCAAAAATAAAAGGTTTACAAACATTTAAAAAGGGTGATTAATTTTAGTCAACATAATTCAAGCCAGTCAATCTAATTTTCAAGCAAGTCAAACAGTCAACTAGGCATCCAAGTCAAACAATCAATAAAGCGTCCACCACCGATGCTTGACCTCGTCCTCCACCAGGAAAGGCCTACCCTGAATGCTACTTGGTAGTCAATCTAATAGGAGCATTTACCCCAATTTAGGTAGCCTCACATTATCCCATAAGAATAATGTGGGATATTACCACAATCTAAAAAAAGGTATTTAAACAACTTAATGCATCCAAGCAATTGACATGATCCAACCAAACCTTTAACATGCAACCAACCATGAGGTAAGATAAGAAACGTCCATAGGTGGGTCGACTGGTAGGTCAAATAAAAACAAGAAATTAAATCTAACCATGTGTCTAGCCATGCATCCTCAACTAGCATGAAGTGGCCCTTGCTCAGTGGTCACTTCCATATGGGAATCCTATTCTCTTATAAACCCCACTCTATTCCCTACACAAGACATGTGGGATAATACATCCCATAAACAATAAAATAGGGTTTCAATTTAGTGCAACAACAATGACTAATATCAAGAAAATACGTGGAAGGAGGAGAATGAGTCTTGCAAAGATCAAAAAAGGAAAAATGTCTTTCATGTGAGCCATCCACCTAGTGCCTAGCAGCCATCAAGTGGGTTGGTCCCTGACCACCACTTGGTGGTCAAAGGACTTAGGGAGGTTATATCCCTTTAAGGATCTATACACCCCTAAGCATATCCCATGTGGGATATTGCTTGTGGGAGGCATAATAGATATTATACCTAAGCGAAGCTAGGTATAGGCCAGTACACATACCTACTCATAGGAGGAAGAGACTAGAGATCACATACCTCCCTAACCTCTCTAAATCACCCTTCAAAAACTTGTTAGCTTCATTCTTAGCAGATAAATGTGGTTCCTTTGGAATCAAAATCTTACTACACCATTGTTAGACATCCATTGAGTACACAGTAAATAGGTAAAATACCTATGCATGATAACATGAATTGAATTGAGTGGTTTCAATCAATCATCAAGGTCTAAATAGATAACAGTTTCAATAAAAAACCCATTAAGGTAGAATATTGGAATTAAGGCCACTACAACTTGATATATGCTTGATGAAATGCAGTAAAGAGAAACATTATCTACTTCGTAATACCCAACCCGATCATGGTAGCCTCAAGCACATAATTATAGGAGTCTAAATAGGTTATACAACCTTGCTTTTATGTAAGCATTAATCATAGATCTTAATGATAAATGAAGAAACTTCCTAGAGAACACATCAAGAAAACAAGAGGAGATTCTAAATCAAAATGAAGGACTAATAAATAGGGTCTGAAACCATCAACACCCAAAGTGAATCTATTCAAGAAAGATAATTTTAAATCAGAATGTTCTCATAACTTCAAGTTTTTTAAACAATAAAATTCCTAAAACTAGTAAAGTTTGAGTGCCTTAGCAAAAATATAAAATAACTTTCTTTAAAAGCAAATGTAATTCATTTTTAATTCCACCATTTAAAGGAAAACAATAGCATGGAAATTCCCGACATGATTCTCTTGATAGGTTGGACTCCCTTTTCTTTGCATTCTTCTATACTTATCCTTGTTCTTAATTCACTCTAAACTAAGCCCCTCTAGGCTCATTTAAAGGTATTTTTCTCCAATAAAGCAAGATACCTTCAAATAAACTACTAATTTCCCCCATGCTAGGAAGAGACAAGATAAATATTATAAAATCAAAAAGTAGAGATAAGGTGATCCATCCCTTTGTTTCTTGCCCCCTTCTCAAGAACATTGATAAATTTAAAACTATTAAAGAAGAAAAATGGGAATCTCTTTTAAAAATTAACCACCATGAAGCAACCACAAAGAAGGATGAATAATCCTCTAATTTAATAAAATAATCATTATATTATTAAATTATCTTAATGCTCCTTTGGTCCAATCAAATCTGGACACATTTTGTGAAGATAAAAATCACCTAATTGCATTCCAAAACCTACCAAATAAATGAGGTAACATGCAATTAGATTAATTAAACCATATTTAATTGATTTGGTTTTCTTTTTACCAAAACATATTTCCTAAAATATATCTTTCACCAAAGTATCAATTTACTTCACAAAACATTACAAAACTAAGAATTAGGTCCTAGTTCATCATGAAAAAGGGTTCATCCAAGGCGGGTCATGACATCCATAAAAATTTTGATTTCCTTGGTCCAAGGCCCAATTTGCCATAGCATCTTCTACCTTGTTTTGTTCAGGGGGGATATGAAAATTTTCAATTATATTAAATCTAATCTAAATATTGTGGATATTTTCCAGTACTCTTTGTAAACACTAGCCTTGAGTGAGATATTTCAGTTGATTAATGAGCATTTGGTATTTTGACTCTAACTATAATGAACTATAGCCAACATTAGTATCCCCTTGAAGATCCTAAAGGATAGCATATGCTTTTTCTAGAATATTAGATAGGATACCCGATTTCATCACAAATATGAAGATAATATTATCATCTAAAGGCCTTCCTATAACCCCATACTTGCTCTTCCTATATAACTCCTCAAAACTTCATCCATGTTAATATTCCCAATAACATTAGTAGGAGTTTGTTAATGATCATACCAACAAATAGAAAACCTATATTTCTAAGGATTTCTTTGTGTAGAAACCAAATCAGCACCAATCTAATTATGTGATGACCAACGCTGATCGCATTGACACACATAGCCCCTAGGGTAGCCCCCAGAGTTTAAACAGTGGTCCTAACCACTCCCAAAAGCAGTTTGGATGCCAAGAAGGTCAGGTGCAAAGGTGCCTTCGATCGGCAATGTTATTGCTATTTTTGGTTGGGTTTTGACCCATTTTGTGACGTCGTTTGGAGATGAAATTCTCAAAAATTCGTCCTCCCGTGGAGCGGTCCGGCTATGGTAGCCTTCTTATAGAGTAATATAGGGAGGATTTGTGACCCCAACATCTATTTTGCATGACTAGAATGTCAAGTGCAAAAGCACTCTTATTGGACAGTTTTATTGCTATTTTTTGTGCATTTTGGTGCAGTTTTTTATGTTTTTGATTTTTGTTTGTGAGGTCAGAGGACCGTTTTATTGTAGCCTGTGGGCATGTTGACGATATATATATAGATGAATTTATTTGTGTTTATACACTTGTCATGGTTTGTTTTTATGTTTATGCACAATTATTTATGACGATGTATGCATGTGGTATTATGAATGCGATGTTTCTAATTATATGATGTATGCATATGGAATGAATGAAATAATTTGTTGATAACTTGTCGATGGCATCATAGACTATACAAGATTTACTGGGTTTCTATACTTATGTGATGGATTTGTGGAATGACTTTGCATGTGAGAACTGTGTTTTTGTATTTTTTGTATTTTTTGATGGGGATGGATGTAATGAAATGTACCAGTTGTTTAAAAATGTAGTTAAGCTTTTCTGAGATTTAGATATTTTAACTAACTAGCAAAAACTATACATTTATCTCGCAAGACTTTTGAACAAGGTATAAATCAGACTTGAGTTTGACCAAGTTATTTCACATCTCTGTGTGTGCAATTGAGTTCATTTATGTGGTATTTTTTAGGATACCGCCAGTTCCAGATAGGCTATCAACAAAATTTGTACTGAGGATCACCTAATTAGCTCCACTAACTCCGTTGTTGTATTTAGTAAGATTAATCCATGGGACAATATAAGGTACCATAAGCTAGCTCATCCACATGCAAACATTGTTCTGCTCACATGCAAAGATAATGTGATAGACATATCGTCATACGTTTAGGATACCGCCATTGCCAGGTAGGCTGTCCACAAAACTTGTAATGAGGATCACCTAGATGTTTTTCAAATGCTAAGAATTCCAGGGATTCAAGCTCAGGCATCTATTATTTTCTGAACCTATTAAGATACTTGCTCGTATACATTATGATGAAAATCACTATTTATTTTTCTCTTTTTGTTTTTCTTTTTGAGCAAGGATGTTGAATAGTGGTGATAACCACTGTTATTTGATTTTGCATTTTGAACTTCATAAGGTTGAGCTTGTAGTTTTTTGGCTTATGAATGACCTTGATCATTTTGACCTTGGGGATGACTACCCATCCTGTTCAGGGATGTGTAGTATTAATCCTTTCGACTTTGGGAACCAAATGGGATTATGGAGATTATGAAGTAAGGGCATTGATATTTTAGGCCTTGGGGATGACTACCCATCCTTGTCAGGGGCATGTAGTATGAATCCTTACAACTTTGGAGACCAAAGGTGATTGAAGATGATCATGATGATGGCTTGTTGGGAGTTTGCTTTTGAATGGCATTGATCCTGTTGGCCTTGGGGATGACTACCCATCATGTTCAGGGACATGTAGTACAAATCCTTATGACTTTGGGGACCAACGGTGATTGGGATTTTTGGTAGTGGTGAAAACCACTATTTATTTAGGGGAATTTATGGGGAAGAGCTTGTCCTTTGGTCAATTCTCAGCACTCTTGAACCATTCGCACAGGGGGATGAATAGGCTAATCATTCACCTATGGTACCCTAGACTGCTTTGTAGGTGTCTCTTGCGTTCACACAACTTAGGAATTATTTTATGTGTTTTAAATTGTGTAGGGATGTTACATAATGAGGCATGACCCAAGTAAAACTTTCCCTTTTAAAAACTGTTTAACTTTGTACAATTTTTGGCTAGAAATTTAAAGACAACTGAATGACGAAAACCCTACATACATTAGGATGCAACTGACTATGCTAACAATGGGGATGGTGTTATTCTGTATGTATGTGTTTATAAAATGGATTTGATGTGGAAAATAATTGAATTACCAAGAAATTACAGTCTATGGTGCTTTTGACATGTATAACCTAGCAAATATGTAATGTATGGATGCGATGCCTAATGCAACCTATATTTTTGTATTTTGATTTTTACGAGTATGCATGGAATTGAGATGCAATTTTTTTTTGTTATTTTTGATGATTTTATTGTTTTTGTTTTTTTTTTGAATATTTATTTTGACCAAGCGGTTATGGGTACCCTTGGAGCGTTTGGCTTGACCAAAGGGTTTATGGATACCTTTGGGGCATTTTTGGGGTTGACCAAGCGATTGTGGGAATCCTTGGAGCTTTTGGTTTGACCAAAGGGTGTAGGGACACCTTTGGGGCATTTTGGGTTTGACCAAGCGATTTTGGGAATCCTTGGAGCTTTTGGTTTGACCAAAGGGTTTATGGACACCGTTGGGGCATTTTGGGTTGACCAAGTGATTGTGGGAATCCTTGGAGCTTTTGGGTGGGCTATGGCTCTCTAAATGTGGAATGGCCTCAAATGACTGATGTTCAAGGGTTCTAGTTCATTTATTCCTTCAAGAGAGGTGAGCCGGTATGTTCCAGGTCCTATTTTACTGTCAATCACATAAGGACCTAACCAGTTTGCCATGAACTTGTCCCTTAGATGGGGTGGAAAATTAGAATTCTGTTTGTTCTCTTTTAAGACCAAGTCACCAACCTGAAAGTCCCTCGGGTGAACCTTCATGTTGTATGCTTTCTTAAGTCACTCTTGATAGATATGCAAATGCTCGAGAGCATTGATGTGTCGTTCATCGAGCAACGTAAGTTGATCTAATCGGGCCTACCACGCAATGTCATCATCGATGAACTTGCATTGAAATGTGTAGGGAAGGGATTTCCAACTCGAGAGGCATGACTGCCTCAGAGCCATACACCAGCAAAAATGGAGTTGCCCCAATGGGTGTCCTAATGCTATGCAATAAGCCCATAGGGAAAGTAGGATTTTAATGTGCCAATCCTTATGACAATCTATGACGGTATTTTTGAGGATGGCAACTAGCATTTTGTTTGATGCCTCTGCTTGCCCATTTTCTTGCAGATAATAGGGTGTTGAAAAACTGTGCTGAATTTTGTACTTTGTTGTCAAAGCATGCACATATTTATTCTTGAATGACGTCCCATTATCCGAGATGATCTTGGATGGAATACAAAAATGACATATGATGTTATGTAAAATAAACTCTGTAATGCGGGTTCCAGTCATAGAGGTTAGCGAAATTGCTTCCACCCACTTGGTGAAGTACTCTATGGCCGTTATGATGAACGTGTGATGACCCGATGATGTAGGGGAGATATTTTTGATTAGATCAAAGCCCCACTACGAAAAAGGCCAAGCCAATTGAATCATCTGTAAGGCTTGAGAAGGTACATGTTTCAAATTGGCATGGCATTGACACTTCATGCACTTCTTTACATATGCGCAACAATCTCGCTCTAAATATGGCCAATAATAATCCATGCGGAGAATGCGCTTTGTGATGGCCATACTATTGAAATGGCCACCACATGTACCATTGTGGGCTTGGGTGATCGCCCAAGAAGACTCCTGTTGGTCCAAGCAACAAAGGATGATTTTGTCATAGCTCCGATGATACAATATGTCTCCTAGCAAGATATGTTTTGTTGCTTTCTGTTTAAATGATCTTTTTGCAGCTTGTGTCAATCCAAGTGGGAGATTACCTAGCTTGAGGTAATCCCTCATGGGTGTGTACCAATCCTGCTGATCAGAAACCTCGATGGTATGAACGACCAATCCCTCTTGAATTTCATCCCTACAAAAAGCTAAGCGAGAAAGAACTTGTAAAAACAACGTTGTGTTGCTATTAAGAGGGGTCAAGGAGAAAAATGACCCCCAGTTGGCTTGAGTCAAACAATCATGGATTCGAGAGAACCTATCCTGAGATGGTTCAATCTGGACCAGGTGGACTCTTGGCGTTAGGTCATAGCTTGCTCATGCCATTGCAAATTCTGATAATGTTTTGACCTAAATGGTCATCATTTTACCAGAAGGGTCTTGCGGGATTAGTGACCCCAAGGAGGCCATAGTATTTGCAAAATGATTCGATGATCGAGGGAGTGCCTCGATGTCGTACCATTCAAGTTGTGCTAGGAATTTGTCCACAAGGGCTTTGTAGGCCTGCAAAACTAGGCATTTACATTGGAATACCCCCTTTACTTGATTGACAATTAACAACGAATCACCAAAGATGTTTAAACATTTAATGTTCATGGTGATCGTTGTTTGAAGACCTATGAGCAAGGCTTCATATTCTGCATTGTTGTTGGTACAAGGGAAGTCTAATTTAAATGATAGAGGCATTGGAGACCCTTGTGGTGTGAAGAATACAATTCCCACACCACCTCCTTGCTCACATTTAGAACCATCGAAGAATAGGGTCATGTCGGCTTGTGACTCAGGATCATTAGAATCTGGCGATTCTGAAACATGGAAGACCCCATCATCTGATAGTTCTACGATCAGAGGCTGATCATATTTAAGAGGAGCATTTGCTAGTTGATCGGTGATGACTTGACCTTTTATAGATTTTTGTCCAACAAATTCTATGTCAAACTCTATCAACTACATGATCCATTTCACCATGCGGCTACTATGATAAGTACGACTCATCATGTATCGCAATGGATTCTCCTTAGACACAATATATGTCGTATTATTGAGCATGTAGTGGCATAGCTTTTTGGTAGTAAACACCACTGCCAAGCAGAACTTCTCAACATATGCATAGTTAAGTTTATAACTGACCAGTGTGCAACTAAGATAGTAATTAGCCTGTTCTTTTTGTAGTTCATTTTTTTGGGATAGCATGGCACCCAGTGCCACCTCAGTAGCTAAGATGTATAAGTAGAATGATACTCCTATTCTAGGTGGTGCCAATACTGGTGACAAAGCCAAGTATTGTTTAATATCATCAAAGGCTGATTGGCACTCATCATCCTAGTGAAATGCTACCCCCTTGTGCAATAATTTATTCATGGGTCGGCACTTGTCAGATAGCTACGCTATGAAGCACTTGATTGACGCAACCTTTCCCTGCAGGCCTTTGAACTGCTTGATGGTAGTTGGGGGAAGCATTTCAAGGATTACCTTGACTTTTTGTGGGTCTACCTTGATTCCTCATTTGGATACTATGTAACCCAAGAGCTTTCCAGATGTGACACCAAATACGCACTTCTTGGGGTTTAGTCTGACTTTATGTTCAATGAGGCAATCGAGGATCTTGCTTAAGTCATCGAGATGATCTGGGTGCAAAAGAGATTTGGCCAAAAAATCATCCATGTAATATTCCAAATTTTTTATGCATGTGATCAAGGAAGATGTACATCATGGCACATTGGTAGGTGGTGCCAACATTTTTAAGGCCAAAATGCATGACCTTATAACAAAATGTCCCCCAAGGTGTTGTGAATGCCATTTTTAGTTGGTCCTCAAGATTGATATGAATCTGATTGTATCTTGAGAAAACATCCATGAGGGAAAGCATAAAACATCCATGAGGGAAAGCATTTCATGGCCCATTGTAGCGTCTACCAATGTGTTGATGCTAGGCAAGGGGAAATTCTCCCTAGGACTCGCTTTGTTTAGATCTCAAAAATTGGTGCATATGCAAATCCTCCCATCAAGATTTTTAACGGGCACCATGTTAGACAACCATGGTGGATAATCCATGCAGATGACAAACTATGCATCCAACAGCTTTTGTAGCTCATCTTTGACCATTAAGGCTAGTGTTGGATGCATATTACATAGTTTTTGCTTTACTAGCTTTACTGTCAGATCAAGCGTTAGATTACGAGTGACTAGCTGGGGGTCTAGCCCCAGCATATCTTTGTAGGACCATGCAAAAACCTCCTTCTTCTCTTTGAGAAGGGTAATGTAGTCGGCTTGCTCTTTGGGGATAGACTTACCCCCAGCTTGATGATTTGTAAATTTAGTGGATCTGAGCTGATGTCTATGTCAGTCATCTCCTCTACTAACATGTGGGACCCGTCCTCCAACTGGTGTGGATTTGGGATTAGGTGGATATAGTTTGCTAAATTTATATCATCGTTTGGAACGTCAGGTTCCTCTTTAGCATGGAAGACATCTTGAGTATGTCTAGGGGTAAAATGGAACATCCCATCACAATGCCAGTACTCTGATGGGGATGGCAGTGTGTCAGCGCGATCCCAGTCTATAGCATCTAGGTCTAGATGCAATGATCGTGTTGGGTCGACTGGATTATGGATGGGGGTGGTTAAATCAATGAAGATCATGTTGATGAAATGATTTTGGTCTCCATTACCGCAAGTGTGGTTACTCAGATATCCTAGGTGATCTTTGTGCTCTGGATCTGGCACTATGGGTACTGACACAAATGGATCGGCCCTATTTGTGGATAAGAGGATAGGGTTCACCCTAGGCACTGATGGCTCTATAGGGTCTCCAGGTTGAAGATGTTCTCTGTATACCTAGAGTGGCAGGTGCAGTAATTGGTCCAATAGTGCCTGGTTTAGGTGCCACCTATGCCTTGGCCCTATGTGTAACTGTTCAAACATGTCTTCTATGTCTAAGGGATATTGTTGATGTCACATATTATTGAGATAGGCCATATTGATTTCATCTTCATTATCACTGTCAGAAATCCAAAGGCCTTCATTGGCTCCAATAGTTGTTTGTGACATATGAGGCTCATCTTGCTCAAGCAAATTAATGTGGTCCCATCGGGGTTGTTCCACTCTTTGCGGGGGACCTGATTCTCTTGAGGTGGCATATGCTCAATTGGAGCATTCAAAGGGAACATTGACAGGAAGCTCTCCTGATAATCATCTATGGGAGTCACTTATGAATTATTGCTATCAGATTCGAAAGGATCCCAAGGTGCTACCTCGTACTATGACTCATATTCTAAAGTCCCTTCTTGGTCTTGTCTATATCCATCTTGTAGGTGAGTCCTCGATATTTTTCCCTTTGTGATTGAAGGGAAAGGGTTGTTAAGGTCAACAAGGTTGGTTGTTAGCAATGGGTGATAATCCCCCAATGTATATGTTGTGTTAGGATTGGAATATGGATCTAATGCAAACCCATCCTTGTTGCCTATCCCTAGGCCTTGCATGTTCTCTACCAAGATGTCCAAGGGCAAGGGGTGGTTGAACCCTACTCCTGACTTGTCATACGACATCTGGTATCTTGGTTTGCAAAGAACATGCACTCCTTGGTCATACCTGCCCAACCCATATCCATGCCAATTGCATTGGCCTAGATATCTCAAAGCAAAATCTGGGTTAGACAAATAGTTGATGTCCTCAGCAAAGGGATCCTCATCTTAGTCTTCTTGCATGTAAGGTACAATGCCATTATCTAGGCCCCCATAAACAAAGTTTGTATGATTGGGTGGGTAGCCTAGAGGAACCACAAAGTCGATGGGGAGGTGAGGTCTCCCCATGTCCTGCATGGACTCAAGTGTGGGTGTTGCTATAATGTTTCACACTATATACTCCCCAAGGCCCGTACTGGACATCTCAACGATGATCGTTGGCGGTTGAGGGGGAGCGAATGGGAGTTCTTTCAGATTCCACTCCATGTAGGGTGAACCAGGCATCTTGAATTCCATTTTGCTAGGCATCTCTTCGGTAGAGATGGTTGAGACTAGGGGTGGTTCCTCTTCTAGGGGTTTCTTTCCCTTGTCCTTTGGTGTGGCCACCATAGGTGGCATCATTTAAGGACCAGATGAGGAATATGGAACCGGCTAGGGATTTGATGGACTTGTCAATAGGGACGCCTATGGAATTAGACCTTGTTTAGATGGATTCAATTGAAAATCCAAATGCGTTGATGGAAGGGTCAATTGCAGCATGAATTACATTGTATTGTAGTACTTGAACGACTCTAAGTCTCTCAGGACTACATGCACCTGTCCTTTAAATGTGTACTTTAAGAACTGATGAGCTATAGAAGGGACACACTTCATGTCCCTAATCCAAGGCCACCCCAACAAGATATTATAGGCCATCTCACCTTCCAAGATTTGGCACAATGTATGAATAGTCTTTTTTCCTAATGAGTGTCGTTGTTCATTCATCATTTAATCATTATATGTGTCAGTCCAGGGCGATGTCCAAAGGTTGTATACGATAGAAGGTGTCACAGTTGCAGGTTCAATTCATTTAAGAACAGGGTTTTATTTGTAGATCAATTAGTGTTTTTGGGGGTTTTGTGTGTCCTCTAATTCCTAGAACTGGAAATCAAATTACAAGAAATAAAACTGAATTAAAACTTGCATGAAAAGCAGAATCTAAAATAGCAAAAAATGAAATGTTGCTAAATTGAAATTGTCAGAAAGGCAAATTGCAGAATTGAAATCACACACAGTTGCAGAAAAATAAACTAACTACAATTCTCTGAGCATGTTCTAAATCTAGAAATTCAAACTAACATCTATTGCAAAACTGGAAATGTCACAAATCTGGAAATTGCAGTAAAATGACAAAAAACTGGAAATTGCTGCAAATCTGGAAAATGACAGAAAACTTGAAGTTGCTGCAAATCTGAACAAAAATGTTGAAATTGCATGGAATGATGGAAAAATGTTGTCAAGACTGAAATCTGAATTTAAAGCTGCTAAAGAAATGAAACTGGCAGAATTCTGCTAACCTGCTGCAGCAAGGAATTAGCAATGTATTCTGTCAGAAGATGCCTTCCTCTGGTCCTGCAAGTGGCCCTTGCTTCCAGAACCAGATGAAGGTGAAGAGTTATGCTAAGAAAACCTAAATACTAATAATCAACTCAACATGCCAATTGAGAACTAAAAACTGCACCTTTTTATTCAATCTGGAAATGCATTACAGTAATGCAGGAAAAACCTATAGATTACTGTTCTGCTACAAAAACAACTGCACTCTCTATTTCTCTATGTCTCCTATATGACTATATGCCTATATTCTATATGCTCAACCATGTTGGGAGCTCTCTTATTTATAATATTATGCTGATATACTTGATTACTGATTTGTAGGGATTTACAATTGTTTGCACAATCTGTTTCCTAGAATGCATGAGCTTGCTTTGTCAAACTTGATCTATTCAACCTTATTAAGCTGCATTCATTGAGGAAATCAGTTAACATGAGCTGGGACAACTTTTTGGTCAATTGTCAATACTTTCCTCTATCGATCTGTCGCTTTTTGACCATCTTCTGTTGTTCCTGCGCTATTCCCTATTCCTGCGCTATTATTCCTGCACTGCTCCGAAATAACAGGAAGTGACATTTAGTTATTATTTCATGCTCCAAATGCATAGGGAAGAAGTATTTGACCGCCTAGAATGTTTTCCTTTATCTTGTACGTCCTTTTTGCATTGGTGGCACGTGCTGGAGTGACTGTTTCCAAGCCCTGCTATAAATGTACAACTGGCTGGAACTGTCACAGTCACAGTCTATTTTCCTGCATAGTCAGCTATAGGGGACAAGGTCTTTGGCGCCTTTTGCAATTGAATTAGTTCAAACAGAGGAATATTACTATTAAGCACCAAACATTCAACAATTACTACTGATTCTGAATCACTACTGATAAATTAGCTAAAAAATAGGTGAAACTGCAGAAAGAAACAGTAAAACAGAATATATGCACTTATCATTTCAGAATATGCAAATATCAGTACATAATGCATTTTACCCAAAATTAGCATAGAAACATAATAAAAAGGGTGATTCAAATAATTAGAATGTATCCAAAAAGTGTTCATAGATGAGGCAATTCCTGGCCTCATCATTTTCCTCCCAACTTATGGTAATGCATGTCCTCATGCATTTTGTGCAGCTACTGAGGCACATAGGTCCAGATCCAGACATCTTTCATGAAATTTTAACAATGCACCACCAATTTTGTAGAATCCACTGACTGTTTTTACAGACTGAAACCATTGTTGGAAGTGCTCATCAGGCTGTGGATCATTATCAAAGAAATAGGGGACAGGAGTGATGACTATGGGCATTCTGTATCTTAGCCCTATCCAATGTTCTTTGATTTCTGAAATAATGTGTATAATACCTTCTGCCCTTCTCCTTGACCAAAACAGGTTAGTGGGAGAAATTGGCTCCCATTTTTGTAGGGAGATAGACAATTCACCCCATCTGTTCTTACATGCTGCCACAACATCATCAAAGAAATCTGCACAAAAATTTTGAAATTGAGTTATACCTTTTTGCAGATTTCCTAGATAAAGTTGTCTCATTCTAGGATCCCTCATGAAGGAATAGTGATTGCTGGTACAGTCCCTATGATTGAGAGGAGCAGGCCTGACAAGTAAAACTACCTGTGATTCTAAGTCCTTAGCTATCTTCTTCTCTGAGTCCCAATAAATATGATTTTGTAAGGTGGACATAAAGGCCCTCAGTTGTAAATCTCCTGTATACAGGTGAGGCAGAAACATACTCTCTGTTGGCAAAAAGAAGTTATGTAAGAATAACTCACATATTAAGTTCTGCTGCTCTGCTGGACTCTGCACAAAGGCTTCCACAAATTCTGTAGGAGTGGTCAACTGGTGAGGGAGCTCAGAAACCAGTCTCATAATCTACCAACGTAGGTACCTCTCCTTGAGTAGGAGGTTGTAGAACCTAGGTGGTCTTCTGCACTGTATTGCATACTCTGCAATTTGACATACATCTTTTACCTGTGTTTTCAACCTGTTGACTTCTGTTTCTTTCTCTGCTAGTTTGGTTGTGGCAGAGTTCAAAGTTGCAATTTTCCCCTCTAATTGATGACACTGAGTCATCCAATAGGCTAGGTCTTCATTGTACCTAGTCAAGGGCACTATGTTTGGGGGCCTCAAAATCGGTTGCATCTGTGCCACTATGTTGACCTGTACACCAACTTCCACAGTTGATGTTGCTATTGGCAAATCTGTCTGTGTCCCCTGTTCTGCTATAACTATAGTGATTGGACTTTCATGAGGAAGCATTTGTGCCAGAGGAGAGAGTGTGGACACTTGTTCTGGAGCTGCAACTATTTGGTCCTGCACAGGAAATGTTTGAATGTCCTGCTGAGGGGAACTGTCATTCTTCATCAAAATTTTAGATGGATTTTCTTGCAAAAGCATATCATCAGATGTTTCTACTCCTACTGCATCTGCAACAGGTGATTCCTGTGCCTGTGTTGTGTCATCTTCTGATTGTCCAGCCAAATCTAGGAGAATTTGAGCCCATTCATCAGGTACTATTTCTGTCAACCCTGTAGACTAATTTTCCAACTGCAACAATTTGTTTTGCAATTCTTGAACTTGTTGTTGCAGCAAAAAAATTTGTTGATCTTTTTCTTTCATGGCCTCTTCAGCATGATCAATCCATTTGGTCTGGGTTTTAATAACACTCCTTGCAGCATGCAACTGAGTGTGGATGTCAACTTCCTCCTCAGATTCAGACCCAGAATGTGTCTCAGACTCAGAATGCATCTCAGACTCAGTATATTTTTCAAATTTGGAATATTTTTCAGACTTAGAATACATGGGAGTATGCTCCTCAATCCTAGCTGGTTCAACATTGAAGTCTAAATGCTCCTCAGACTCAGAATCAGTATAATCAACCAATGGATGGATAGGGCTTATTACAGTTTCTTCTATTGTTAGGTCAAATTCCATTGGTTGTATTTTTGTTTCCTGTGCAGCTTCCTGTGAACTGTCTGTCCTAATTTCTTCTTCTGACAAACTGATTGGGTCTGCAATATGTACTGGTATATCTGACAAGGTTTTTGTTTTCTGAAGTCTTGCAGACCTTCTCAACCCTGTAGGTTTTGGATGTTCCTGAGCAGATGCAGCTTCTGCTTGTTCTGGAGCAACTATAGATTGTTCTGTTGGGTCAGGAATAGACATGGGTTCTGTTGTTGATTCTGGAGCAGATGCCTGCTCACTGGAACCCCCAGTTTCTCTGTTGGGCTGTACATTGTCTGCAAATGTCACCCTTCTTCTTTTTATCCAGGATTCAGATGTTGATGCATGTTGTCTCCTAATTTTGGAAGATGGGGGACTGTCAGGTGAAGGGGAATTTCTATGTTCAAAGGGTTCTGGCTGAGGATTTTCTTTTGCATCTTCCTCTGTTTCCTCTTCTGTTTCCTCTCCCTCTGGTGCTGAGTTTGCATCATTAATTTCTGCCCAGGGAGAGAAAAAATGTTCAAAGTTCCTAGGGTTTCCCCTAAAATGGTATTTACAAATGAGTTTAATTAGCCCATGATGTTTAGGGCTTCCCTTCCCTGCTTGGTACTTTAGGGCCATGGCTTTAAGTTCCTGGTAAAGATACAGAGGAATGTTGACCCTACATTCTGGTCTAGCTGCTCCATGGCACAAATGGTTGAGGATTCGGAGGTGTGGGCCAGACACAACAAGAAACTGGTCATCATAGGTAATGTACCGCATTACCCACATTGCGACATCATCCCAAGGAGACTACAAACTGGACCTCTTTACCCCTTTACATACATTTTTATTCATCAAAAATTTGATTTGCCTATCCCCTTCTTTCGTAAATTGATTCACTAGGTCTGGTAAAGTATTTCTGTCGATTTTAACAATTTGCAAACCTTGAAGGGGAAATTCAGTAATCGACTAAGTATTTCGGGGGTTACCTGGATAAACATCCCAACAATATGTACTCTATCATTTCGGAAGGTGCGTGCGAATTCTACCACCAGGCCCTCAGAATAACCGTTGAATTTGCGTAGAAACGACAGAAATCCTCCATTGGTAAAAATTTGTAGGGACGCAACATCTGTTTCTAGGTAGCTGATGTTCTCAGGTTCTGCTCTAACCTTCTTTCCACCCATGGTATCTTCTGCTACTTTCTATGTGTCGATGGCTGTAAATTTTTATGACCTACGTCTGTGTTCTCTATTTTTAGGGCTTTTTAATCTTCAGCGCCGAAACTGCTTCGAAACATGCAGAATGTCATGGCAGTGTTTACGACATCGTCAACCCCTAATTTTTGCTTGATTTTGTTATGGTTGTCAACTTTCATGTGCTACACGGAATCCAAGACTTGAACTTTCCATTTTCCACCAAATAAATCACCGTAGGACACGTGTCATAAATTTTTACACGAAACCCATTCCTGCCCTTAATGACTTATTCCTGCGCTTAGTGATTTAAACAGTTCATTCCTACGCTTTGGGAATAAAACAGTCCATTCCTGCGCTTTGGGAATAAAATAGTTCATTCCTGCGCTTTGGGAATAAAACAGTTTATTCTTGCGCTTTTTGTTTGTTGATTTCGACGTAGTTTTCACTTTTGCATTCTAGAGAAGAATTAGGCAGAGGCATTTGTAAAACACTTTCTACTTTTGATTCCCCTTTTTACATGCTTTATACTAATCAAGGATATATACACTTATATACTAATGATTTACTCTATTCAGAAAATGAAAAGACACATACCTGTTAAAACCATTTTATCTACATTTCAGGATGCTCCTGCTGAAATTTCCAGCAAATCAATCTTTGAACTAAGGCAGGTGCAATCTGAAAACAGATGAAACAATGGTCATGGAACAATGAGGGTGAAACCAACTAGGTAAACATGCCGAAACCCCGGTTTTCATGTAAACCCAACTCAGGAGCGCCTCAAAGAGGTTTTCACTTTCTGAGTTTTTATTTATTATTTTTTTTCTCTTTTTTTTTCCTTTTTTTTTTTTATAATTTGTATCATTCTGCTGAATTCGAGATGGAAGAAGAGCTTTCTTCCCAAATGTGTACATCCAAACTTCCCAATTGCTTGAGAAATTCCTCCTTGTTTTGTGGTTTATGGTACATACGAAGACGATGTCCATTTACCACCAATTTGCGTTGTGAGTCATCGATAGGTGTAAGGCGAACAACTCCATTGTCAAATACTTCCTCAATTTGATATGGTCCAAGCCATCTGGTCTACAACTTTCCAGGGAAATCCTTGTATTGTGAATCAAACAACAAGGCCCAGTCACCTTGCTGAAATTTTTGTTGCTTTATGTGACTATCATGCCACATCTTCTGCTGTGCTTGGATTATCTCCGTCTGATGCAGTGCATCCATGCGTAGTTCATCCAATGCATCAAGTTGCAGAATACGATCTTCTTGTGCCTACGACAGATCAATACCTACTTCCAAAGCAGTTCAAAGAGTTAGTAATTCAAACTCAATAGGCAAAAGCGGTTTCTTTCCATAGACCAATTCATAGGGCATAAATCCAGTGGTAGATTTCCAAGTGGTATTATAAGCCCAAATAGCTTCTGGTAATTTGTCCAGCCAATTTCTTTTATGGACTGCTACTATTTTGGTCAGAATTCGTTCTAATTCCCTATTGGTCACTTCAACTTGGCCATTGGCTTGTGGATGATAAGGTGAGGATTTTCTGTGTTTGACTTGATAGAGTTGAGTGAAGGCTTCAACAACTTTTGAAGTAAATTGGGGTCCTTGATCAGTTGTGATGGATTGTGGGGCTCCAAAACGTAGAAAAATCTATGAATACAGAAAATCAGCAACTTTTTCCTCTCTAGCATGCTTAAAGGCACGAGCTTCTACCCATTTGGTAACATAATCAGTACATACCAAGATATGCACTTTGCCTTGGGAAGAGGGATTAATGGGTCCTACGAAATCTAAACCCCATATTTCAAATGGTTCTGTTCCTATTTGAGGTTGTAATGGCATTTCATTAGTAAAGGTAGGTTTTCCCATTCTCTGGCAAGCATCACAATGTCTAATGTACTTCCTTACATCTTTATGCAAAGATGGCCAATAATATCCGGTTCCCAAGATTTTATGAATAGTACTTTTGACTGAATAATGCCCTCCTGATGGTTCATCATGGCATGCCCGTAGGATATCATATACTTCATCTTGGCGGATACACCTACGTAAAACATGATCAGGACTGCATTTAAACAGTAAGCCCTCTATCCATTGAAAAGAAGAACTTTGCTTAATTAATTGTTTCTTTTGTTTGGGGGTAAAGTGAAGAGGAATCTTCCTTGTAGCCAAGTAATTAGCTATGTCCGCAAACCATGGAGATTGTACAGAAACAACAAACAACTTTTCATCTGGAAAGGTATCTTCTACAACTTCCCCTATATCTGCATTTGGTATTCTTGACAAGAAATCTGCAACTACATTAGATTTCCCAGGCTTGTTTACTATGGTAACATCAAATTCCTGCAATAGAATCAACCAACGAATAATTCTTGCACTAACCAATGGTTTATTCATCAAGTATTTGATTGCAGTATGATCTGTATGGATGAATACTTGATACCCTGTGATGTAGTGTCGGAATTTGTTAATAGCATAGATTACAGCCAAGAATTCTTTTTCAGTAGTAGTGTAGTTTTTCTCAGCTCCTGTCAAGTTTTTACTGATATAGTAAATAGCATAATGCTCCCCATTTTCAATCTGTCCTAATACAACTCCTATAGCAGTATTGGAAGCATCAGTTTGAATATGAAAGGGTAACTCCCAATTAGGACCTCTTAATACAGGTGGAGTGGTTAACTTTTCCTTCAAGTCTTCAAAAGAAGTTTGACATTCGGAAGACCAAACAAATTCAGAATCCTTCATGAGTAAAGCAAACATAGGATTTGCTATAGTGCTGAAGTTAGCAATGAATCTACGATAAAAACCAATGTGCCCTAAGAAACTGCGTACATCAGTTTGAGTTTGTGGAGGAGGGAGGTTTTTGATGACTTCAACCTTCTTAGGATCAACCTTGATTCCATAAGAAGAGATATGATGTCCAAGGACAATTCCTTCCTCCATCATTAAGAAGCATTTCTCAGGATTCAGAGAGAGGTGGTATGTTTCACAGTGAATCAACACTTTTTCAAGCTGTTCTAATGCATATTCAAAACTATTTCCAAACACCGTGAAGTCATCCATATAAATTTCAACACTTTCATTGGTTAAATCAGAAAAAATTGCTAAAACAGCTCTCTAAAATGTTGCTGGAGCATTACATAAACCAAAGGGTAAAACCCTGTAAGCAAAGGTTCCCCAAGGACATGTAAAGGTAGTTTTTTCTTGGTCTTCTGGGGCAACTTGTATCTGGTTATACCCGCTGAAACCATCAAGAAAACAGAAAAATTTCTTTCCAGCAAGGGTATCCAATACTTGGTCTATGAATGGTAATGGGAAATGATCCTTATGTGTGGCCTTATTCAACTCCCTATAATCCACACATACTCTCATTTTACCATTTTTCTTTGGAACAATGACCAGTGGTGAAACCCATTTACTGTCAAAAATTGGATAAATGAATCCAACATCTAAGAGTTTTTCAATTTCCTCTTTCACAATTTCCTTTAGAGCAGGATTCAAACGTCTCTGAGGTTGCCTTACTGGTTTTACGTTGTCTGTATATATCCTATGTGTACATACCTCAGGATGAATTCCAGTCATGTCTTTATAATTCCATGCAAAAGCTTGAACATGTCTTTGTAGGACTACAAATAATTGGGCTTCCTGGTTCTCAGTTAGCCAGCTATTAATGTTCAAAAATTTACCTGGCTGGATTTCAATTTGTTTGATCCTTGGATAGATAGAACTAGTTGCTTCATAGTTACTGATTAATGCATTTAATGGACAATGGTGTGGCTGTAGAGTATGAAATACTCTAGAATCTATCTCAGAAATGATACCTGGTGGAATCAGAGGACATTTGAAGGTGTTAAGGAGATGATGATGCCACCCATGTGGTAGAATGAATGATCTTTCCTGATTAGGCATGGATGACAGAAGTTCAGAATTTTGTTCCTCTTCTTGCCACAACAACCGATGAACAAGAGTTTGATCATCAGTTAGTCCTTCTGATTGTAATGTTTCAATTAGGATAGTTTCATTCTCGAATATTTCTCTCTCAGGTGTAGTGATTTCTTCAATATGTTCTTTTACTACAACTGTAGCCAAAGTAGCAATGGTTTCCTGTTCCTCATCAGATTCAGGATACCAAATTTGTCCAAAAAATTTAGTTGAAGGTTGAGCTAGTGGATACAAATAAATTTTCTTTAGGTCAACACCATTAGAAATGGTCATTTCTCCTGACCTGCAGTCTATAAAAGTAGCTGCAGTAGCCAACCAAGGTCATCCTAGAATGATAGGATATCCGTTGACTGATTTCCTAGGCTGCAACACTAAAAAGTCTATAGGATATTCCCAAGAAGAGACTTCAATGGCTACGTCTTCTAGGATACCTTCAGGTTTAGCAACTGACCTATCTGCCATTTCCAAAACTGTGGTAGTAGGACTGAGATTCTTGAGCTACAATTTTTGCATTGTGTCCTTAGTCATAACATTAATTGCAGCTCCAAGATCAATTAGCACATTAGGAATTTGCATTAATCCAATAGTAATTGTAACTATTGGACTATCGGGGTCACTATATTTAGGAGGAACTAGTTTCTCGGACAATAAATCAGCTAATTTTCCTTCTACCTGAATAGTTTTAGGAAAGGCCTTCTTTTTACCAGGTTTCTTGATACATAACTCCTGAATAGTTTTTTTGAGTGAAGGCACATCCCTTATTGCCTGTAACAAAGGGAGAGAAATTGACATCTTTTTAAGTTCTGTCACTAATTCTGATTCAAGGGTAGTATCAATATGATCAAACCTTTCAGGGTATGGTAATGCTACTGGAGAAGATTCTTGCATTTTTTTTGTTACTTCATCTTTTTGTTTTTGTTGCATTGTCTCCTGATTTGGAGGTTCTTGTTTCTCACTTATTTCTTCAATGGTGGGTGGAACAGGTTCAGGTAAAACCTTCCCTGAACGCAGCTGGATGTTACTACAGTCAAGTACATGAACTGCAGTAGAATCTTTAGACTCAGCCTCATAAACAGGGGTTGTTTGTCTGGTATTATTTGGGTTAGTCACAGGCTGAGCTGGGAGTGGAGGTTGTTTTACTGGTTGCATTTGTTGATGTTGTGTTCTTCCCTAAAAATTGGGATTAGGAGCAGGCAGCAAGTTTTGAGCTTGTCCCTGATACTTTTGTTGTCCTTGATATGATGGATATTGTTGTGGTGGATATGGTTGTCCTTGATATTGTTGTCCCCATATTTGTCCTTGTTGTGTCCATTGTGGAGGCATGGTATGCCAAGGTGGGTTCATCCATCCAGATTGTGACCAATCTGGAGAAGCTGTCCAAGGTTGGTTCCAAGGTTGTGCAGGGACTTCTGCATGTCCCCATGGCATATTCATATTCCAAGGAGATTGTCCCCAGTTTGGAAACCGAGGAGCATTGGGATATTGTGTATAGCCACCACCGGATCTCTGCCCAATAGCATTAAGTTCTTCTGTTTGGGTGCCCAAGATAGATTTTAGATGAGGCAACAAAGGACATCTATCTGTTGAATGTTCCTTGGAACAAATTCCACAAATAGAAGTTTTGTTTAAAGGGCAATCCTGCAAGGCATGCTTATTCCTGCATCTTGGGCAATAAATTGCCAAAGGTGGTGTAGAATTGGATTTTGTGTTCCTCTCACCTAATGCAGAATTGAGTTGAACAAGGATATCAGTTTTTAAATTAGCCATTTCCTCCATCAACTCCTTTATGTCATTATTGCTAGAATTCCTTTTCTTTCTCCGTTGGTGAGTGCGGGAATAGTTTCTACATAACTCCACAATATCTTCAAGGTCAAGTTGATCTATGTCTCCTTTTCCCATTAAATCTAACACTTCCCTAGATTCATCCTGCAATCCTCTTAAGAAGATAGGCTTTAAGAAATCAGGTTCTACAGGACCACATCTCTTTTGGACAAAGGCAAAGCGATCAAGGTAATCCTCTAAACTTTCATCTTCTTCTTGCTTAATCCGAAACAACTCATCTTTTCTGTTTCGTACTCTACAATAATCTTGATATTTATGTAAGAATGCAGTCTCCATGTCATCCCAAGTACGGATTGAATTAGGTTCAAGATTACTCATAAACCATCGGAGAGCAGCATCCTTAAGTGTAGAAGGAAACAATTTCAATTTTTGATTATCATTTATGTAGTCATAAGTCTGACATAACACTTTGAATTCAAATAAAAATTGATCAGGATCTTCTGAAACAGTTCCCCTAAAAATTGGCAATATGGATGGAGAAATAGTTTTCATGGGAGCATCTAAAGCTGGATCCAACCGTATGGGATATTCAAAAGTCTTAGGAGGATCATCAGCATACCCACCTAGTGGTGGTAGTGGTGCTGCCATAGTTGTTTTCTTTCTTGAGTTTGATGTGGATGGTTCAGACTTAAGGGAACGTTTAGCAGAAAGTGCTGCAAAAAGTTCTTGCTCTAATCTTTCCAAAGCTTCAGTTGGTGAAGAAGGTATTTCTTGCTCTGGCAATTCTTCATCTGATCATGAAGAACGCCTTGGTGGTTCAGAACTAGTCTTGATAAACCTCCCTCTTTCGTCTCTTGGCCTATGCATTCATGCCTATTCACTAAATAAACTGAAATGCAGTAATTCAAAAATTGCAACACAATTCTTGACCTGTTTCACTTTTCCTAACAACACCGATTGTTCCCCGACAACGACACCAAAAATGATGAGTGTCGTTGTTCATTCATCATTTAATCATTATGTGTCAGTCCAGGGTGATGTCCAAAGGCTGTATACGATAGAAGGTGTCATAGTTGCAGGTTCAATTCATTTAAGAACAGGGTTTTATTTGTAGATCAATTAGTGTTTTTGGGGGTTTTGTGTGTCCTCTAATTCCTAGAACTAGAAATCAAATTACAAGAAATAAAACTGAATTAAAACTTGCATGAAAAGCAGAATCTGAAATAGCAAAAAATGAAATGTTGCTAAATTGAAATTGTCAGAAAGGCAAATTGCAGAATTGAAATCACACACAGTTGCAAAAAAATAAACTAACTACAATTCTCTGAGCATGTTCTAAATCTAGAAATTCAAACTAACATCTATTGCAAAACTGGAAATGTCACAAATCTAGAAATTGCAGTAAAATGACAGAAAACTGGAAATTGCTGCAAATCTAGAAAATGACGAGAAAACTTGAAGTTGCTGCAAATCTGAATTTTTTTGTTGAAATTGCATGGAATGATGGAAAAATGTTGTCAAGACTGAAATCTGAATTTAAATCTACTAAAGAAATGAAACTGAAAGAATTCTGCTAACCTGTTGCAGCAAGGAATTAGCAATGTATTCTATCAGAAGATGCCTTCCTCTGGTCCTGCAAGTGGCCCTTGCTTCCAGAACCAGATGAAGGTGAAGAGTTATGCTAAGAAAACCTAAATACTAATAATCAACTCAACATGCCAATTGAGAACTAAAAACTGCACCTTTTTATTCAATCTGGAAATGCATTACAGTAATGCAGGAAAAACCTGCAGATTACTGTTCTGCTACAAAAACAACTGCACTCTCTATTTCTCTATGTCTCCTATATGACTATATGCCTATATTCTATATGCTCAACCGTGCTGGGAGCTCTCTTATTTATAATATTATGCTTGATATACTTGATTACTGATTTGTAGGGATTTACAATCTGTTTGCACAACTGTTTCCTAGAATGCATGAGCTTGCTTTGTCAAACTTGATCTATTCAACCTTATTAAGCTGCATTCGTTGAGGAAATCAGTTAACATGAGCTGGGACAACTTTTTGGTCAATTGTCAATACTTTCCTCTATCGATCTGTCGCTTTTTGACCATCTTCTGTTGTTCCTGCGCTATTCCCTATTCTTGCGCTATTATTCCTGCACTGCTCCGAAATAACAGGAAGTGACATTTAGTTATTATTTCATGCTCCAAACATGTAGGGAAGAAGTATTTGACCACCTAGAATGTTTTCCTTTATCTTGTACGTCCTTTTTGCATTGGTGGCACGTGCTGGAGTGACTGTTTCCAAGCCCTGCTATAAATGTACAGCTGGCTGGAACTGTCACAGTCACAGTCTATTTTCCTGCATAGTCAGCTATAGGGGACAAGGTCTTTGGCACCTTTTGCAATTGAATTAGTTCAAACAGAGGAATATTACTATTAAGCACCAAACATTCAACAATTACTACTGATTCTGAATCACTACTGATAAATTAGCTGAAAAATAGGTGAAACTACAGAAAGAAATAGTAAAACAGAATATATGCACTTATCATTTCAGAATATGCAAATATCAGTACATAATGCATTTTACCCAAAATTAGCATAGAAACATAATAAAAAGGGTGATTCAAATAATTAGAATGTATCCAAAAAGTGTTCATAGATGAGGCAATTCCTGGCCTCATCATGTCCCACTTGGATGGATAGGATAATTGTGCCCACCATTGAGCATATTGCATCATTGAATGCTCGAAGAGTATAGGTGGAGGCCACGATGTGAAATGTCAGAAACTTTAGATGTTTCAATACTGCTGTTGTAATGATATTACTGGATGAGCCAGTGTCCACCAACACCCTCTTATACGAAATCCCATTGACCCGTGTAATGATGTGCAGGGGTGGATCCGCCACATCACCAGTCACTGATTTCAATTCATCTTCTCTAAATGTGATGACTGGTTCTATACATTATTTTACATGTCCCACAAAGTTGTTGAAAGAGTTTGCTTCATGGGGTTGCAGCTCGATGGCTTTTAATATCTCCTTTAGAGCCTCCCCATGGGGCGCTGATTTTTAAATGATATCGTATATGGAGAGCCTAGCTGACGTGGTCCATAGAATTTGGGTAAGTCTAGTCTAAATCATGGCCACTGGTCTAGGCGAGGGATGTTGCGTAGGGTACTGTTGAGGTTGTGACATCGATGGAACCTCTCTTGTGACTTTCATGGGGATAGCTCCTGGGTATCTCTTGTTCCTAGTCACTATGCTTATCATCCCTACATACCCCTGCATTGGGCAATTCTGTTGCACCTCATTGAATTGAAGGGGTTTTTCCTGAGCATCATGGACAGGCAGGGGGTCTCTGAATACTCCCATCTATTGGTTTTTTTGCGCTACGGGGTTGTCCACTACCAACGTCTTGTTGTCGATTAGGTCTTGCACCAAGCCTTTAAACTTCCAACATTCATTAAGGTCATTTCCCTTCCATATGTGGAACCTACAGTACAAGTCCTCCCTATACCCCTTAGGATTTGGCACATTGGGGTCTATGGTTTGAATCTCGGGTAGGTTGATCAAGTTTGCCACTGACAAGTGGTCAAACAGGGAGTCCTTGGACTCTGTGTAAGGTGTGAACTATCGCCTAGGGCGACGCTGCTAATTTTGTTCTTGCATCTAATTTTCTCTATCATAATTGTTAAGAGGCACCACCTGATAGTTAGCATTTTGGGGCTATGTTGCTTGTGCAATCTTAGGGATGTTTATAGCAACCTGATTGACCATAGTGGGTTTCTGTTGTGTGGTCCCTATTTTGGTGTTTTTAGACCATTCTTTCTTCTTTGGCTTGGCAATATCACCATCCTATATCTTGATCTCCTCAATGATTCTGGCTTGTGCCATAGCTTCCTCAAGAGTGGCATATTGCTGCAGCTACAATAACATGGAGATCAATCTCAAATAGCTCTTTGAGAACATTTGGGTCAGGTCAGACATGGGAGGGAGGTAGGACAACTTTGAAAGCAACATCCTCCACCAGTTTCCATATGCCACCATGGTTTCTTCCTCATACTGTCTGAGGCTATCTAGGTCATTTAGTGACGCATTTTTCTTGTTGTTGAAGGCAAAGCATTCGAGGAACACGTCCACTAGATGATCCAAGTTACTGATGCTATGTTTTGGCAACTGAGTGAACCAATCCAAGGTAGGGCCTACGAATGTGGTTATAAATGTTCTTAGCAACAAAGCATCGTTGTCCTGAATACCAAAGCATTGGCTTAGGAATATAGTCACATGCTCTTGGGCATCCTCCTCTCCTCTAAAGAGTGCCAACTAGGGCAGTTTAAAGTGTTCAAGGTATGGGGATGCCAGCACTGACGAATGCACAGGGTGACTACAAAGTTGGCATAAAGTGGGCTTTTGGGGCCCAGAAGTCTTGGTCTCCACAAACTCTAAGCGCTCTAGCAATGCTTTATATGCATCAAAAGATTTAATCTCTTCCTCCTTAATTAGCTCCCATTGTGGGTTGGGGGGAACTTGAGGCCTATAGAGGGGTGGTTGGATAGCAACGCCTCTGCCTTGGTAGGGTGTTTCTTGCTCATACTCCTCATAAGCTTCTTGAGGAGTTTCTGGACGATACCTATAACCATGGGTGGGTGCCCATAGAGGGTGCCCATCATTGTTTCTCAGATTGGCCTCCCGCTCAGGTCTAGGAGGTCTTGGAGGTAATGTTTGGTGAGGTCGCGGGGACCTGTTTCGCACCAAGGGGTTGTGCCTCTCATACACTTCTACTTTATGCACGCGAGGGGTTGGGACCTTCTCAGGCATAGTGTTATGAAGCAATTCGGTTGTCTAACGCTGAACACACTCTTTGCTAAGGCGGTACAAATGACCTAACTATTGATGATATTTCTTGAGCTGCATGATTTGCACTTGGCGGGCGGCATGTCTAGAAAATTCCAAGTCAATTTGTTCTACCGTCTCATATTTAGGAAGCCTATATGCCTCTCCTACATGTCTATCTCGATCATGGTGATCTGAGACCCCTATGGTTTGATTTCCTCTATCGAGGTTAGTGGCATTCACCCGAGGCTCTGGCTTCAATGGGTGATCTTGATACATAGTAGGTGTGGAGGTGCATCGCTCCCATGCTGTGTACTGCTCTTGAGGAACATGGTGGTCTTCCTCATACTCCCTTTCATATGTGTGAAGGGTGCAAGGAGAATTGGCTTGCCCTGTCTGGAGAGCCTTGTGCTCTAGATTTTTTCTAGTGTTTCTAACAATAATAAGGGGTAAAGGAGGGATGATGAAATCATGTGGCCCCTCATTATGGACCCTATGTTGCTTTAGCGCTTCATCACTAGGCCACTCATAACGAGCGTCTAAGGGAGACCTCTTGTCTATGTTGAGTGCTACGTGTAGGTTATCCTCTTGAAAAGGTCTATGCTGAGTGGGGGTGTCCCTCAAAGAGGTGCCTCTATAGTCCTGTTCTGTAATGGCATGATGTGGACTATCTTGTGTGTCAGGCCACCACGGCGATGACCAAGTCCTCAGGACTATATCGAAGGTGACTTGTCCCCCTCTATGCACTCTCTGTAGCTCCTGCCCATGATTGGGCTTGGCTATGGGTGTACACCATGGTGATGTTTTACTACAATATGAATAGATTTTTATCTCTTTTTATGATTTTTATGCTACACTAAACATAAGGGAAACACACAATCGAAGCAATGATTATCTTGTTTAAATATTAAAAGTGTGCCCTAAATCTGGTTTAGTGTGTTTTGATTTTTGTTTTGAAATATTTTGTAAAGAACATTTAAATGCAATATGATGGCTCTTATGACTCCCAAAAATGGTTGCCCCTTCGATATACCATTTCTAGGATGATATACCAACCTCTCTATATACCCGCACTTACGTGAGGGAAACTATTGGTATGGGAGAGCAGATGGTACGTGGAACATAGGCGGTATGGAAGGGGAATCGATTTTTTTATGACACCTACCATAGAAGACTTATCCTCATGCACTGGTAATCACCCCAGCTGCACTTGGTCAACTTTCATCAGGATATACGTCTAGCAACAGTCGTGATCGGGGTTATGTATGCAATATTTCAAGCCAAGGTGGTGATGAAATCCACCGTTGGTCTTGCTTAAGGGTTGAGGTTTTACGACCAAATCCTTGTTTTTTCAATTACCACGTGGTGTGTGGGGTTATTTTTAAGTTTCCTAAATGAAGTAAACAAGCATTCAAACTCTCCTATGCAAGTAAATAACCAAAGAACAGAAAGCAAAAAATGATAGAAGGTGTTTAGGACCCCTACCTCTTCTCTGCCCAAATCGGATGTCTCTGAATTTTTTCCCTAAAACTACACAAAAAGCTATTCGTCCCTGGGTGAAATTAATAATAGAACTATATTCATCACAGGGTGTGGCAAATGCCCATTCGTCCCTGGGTAAGATGAATTCCAGCTTTGTACTCGTCACAGACTGAAACGAACAACAGTCCAGTGTTTGAAAACTTGGTACTTGCAAGCAAAAACAAGCAACTTTTGATCAAAAATTTAATCTTAAAATAAAGGGATAGAGGTCCTACCATGATCACCACTGAAAGCATGAGGATACGAAAAATAAAAATAAAAACCTAGATGCGATGCAAACGAAACAAAAGATAACGCTAAGTCCTATGAATTGAAAGTGCATGAAAGGACATAGGCATGAATGAATCGAAACTAAATAAAAAGACAATATGTAAGATAGCCCTTTTTATTAATATGTTTTAGAACTCGGTTACAATCTGTCTCCTCCATTTTCAGGGGCTAGGAGGGTTAAATGTGTTCTTATTACACCCATGGATGGTATTCCTTCTTACACGTGCCCACATGTAAAATGGGCCGACCAAACGTCACTGCCCTTTGCATTAATGAGCCTTGACTCCTTGCTGCTCCTCTAATTTCTAGATCGTACATTCAAAGAAACAAAAAATATTCAGTAGCACCTATAGATAAAATAAAACATGCAATCCCCATGCCTTCAACTAGCACATGCAAAATATAATTAAAACGATAACTAAAATAGATCAAAATGATCTAAAAACTTTATAGGGACATAAAAAAATCACAAGGAAGACACCGCAAATGGAACAGTCAGAAAATTCACCACAAATCTGTATTCACTCCAAGGCGGGACGAATAGACCTGCAACAAAGTGTCAAAAAGCACAGTTCCAAATGTCACATTTGGGAAGATCCAAATAACCTACAAAGTTGGGGTTAGCTAATTGGGGGTATTTTGGGAAGACCTATAATTTCATATTTTTCCACTTTAGCCTCTATCACCCAGAATATGATGGAGCTATTTGCATGTTAGTGAAGGCAGGAAATGATAAAAGCATGATAAAAACTTGTTAGAATAACCTGAAATTTAAATGAAATCATATGTAAACAACCTAGAATCAGATGCAAAAGAAAAAACAAAGAAATTTACCACATATTTCTAATCACTCTGAGGTGGGGCATTTAGAACTGTTACAGTTTGAGGGACGCCCGGCGGTAGGACGCTTGCTTTTTGGGACTCTATTTCAGCACCAATCCACTTGGGATGGGTCCAAAACCTCTTATGGGGTGTTATCAACAAATTTTGTGCAATATTGTGGCCAAATGTTTGGGTTTGGGCTCCAAATTTGCACTTCCAATAACCACCTTATGACCTCCCTTCCAAAAGAAATCAAGGATGTGAAAGGCACAAATCAAAAGGTATGCATGTGAATGTAAAATGGCAGCATTTCGTTGGTCAAAATGCTACTTCTCTCCATATATTTTGGGTGAGAAGACTCACCAATTTATAGACCTAGGGTCTCTTTGTTTGAATGCGCATGCGAGGGTGCCACTGGAGTTGCATGTCCTATTTTGAGGGAAAAGATAATTTCCTAATTTAGAGTCTCCTTGCATGAGGCCTCCAAAATCAAAGACATGCATGACTGAAGTCTCTCTCCTTGATTTAAAGTTGTTCCTCACAATTGCATGGCCTAAATTTGCAGTTAACTGGCAGACCTATTGAGGTTTGAATTTTTACCAGTAAAATGTTCTATTCGCCTCACCTAGGGGTGAATGCTAATAATCATCCTTGGGTGGGACGAATACCAGTTTGTAATCATCCCAAGGTGGGACGAGTAGGGAGCAAAGTGCCAAAAGGTGCCAAATTGACATTTTACCTTCCAAACTACTTTTGGGAGTGGTTAGGACCATTGTTTAACCTTTGGGGGTTTTCCTAGGGGTTGTGTGTGTCAATGCGATCAGCACTTGTTGTCACATAATAGGATTGGTGTTGTTTTGGTGTCTATAGAACACAAACCAACAATAAAGAGGAAGAACACTCACTGGTCTCGCTTCGGCTCCGTCGCTTGAGGATCCAGTCTATGAACTCATGGTGGTGAGAAAAATTTTGCAGTGCTTTGTTTTGCAGAATTGACCTCCTCCTCCTCTGAGCTCCAAATCACCAAGAAAAACAAATGCAAATGAGCCCAAAACCCATTTTTGGCCCTTAAAAAGGCTTTTTGAGCCTATAATCATTCCTACCTAGGATGAGCACTATGGTTAGCACTCGTACCACCCTAGGATGATTAATAAATTGGTATTCATCCCACCCAGGGATGATTACAGAGCAAAAATTTCAAAAACATCAAAAACTGCACCAAAATGCACCAAAAACAAGCAATAAAATTGTCCAATGAGAGTGCTTTTGCACTTGAAATTATGGGAATGCAAAATAGACGTAGGGGTCACAAATCCTCACTATCCTACTCCCTAAGAAGGCTACCATAGCCTGACTACTCCACGAGAGGACAGATTTTTGAGAATTTCATCCCCAAACAACATCACAAAATGGATCACAACCCAACCAAAAATAGCAATAACATTGTCGAACGAAGGCGTATTTGCACTTGAACTTCTTGGCATGCAAAAATGATGTTTGGGTAACAAATTGTCACTATCCTACTCCCTAAGAAGGCTACCATAGCCGGACCGCTCCATAGGAGGATGGATTTTTGACAATTTTAGCTCCAAAATGCATCACAAAATGGGTTGAAACCCACAAAAAATAGGTCAGAATGTTTGGAAACTGCTTAAGCATTCAATGGTAAACAACTAAAGGCACCCTTACATAAGTCATCTTGGGTCAAGCGACTCGTCGCTTTTCTCATGTTGGTCATTCCCTCATCGATTCGTTGCTTGAGGGGGTAGTCACACTTAGTCACCAATCAACAAATACACACCCAACCAAGGAAATGACATGCATTCAAAGGATCATTGATAAAGACAATCATGCCCCTACTTGGGGCAACAAACAAGCAATAATCACAAGCTAATCAAACACTTGGCATTCGTGAATCATGAACTCAAGGTTCCCATAGACAAAAGGTTGCACCCTTTGCCTATTCATGACTAATCAATGTCCAAGATCAAGTAACACCTCATCGAAAAATATTAACACTTGAATTAAGTTTCTTAGCTTGTCAGAAGCAAGGATTCAAGAATGTGTGCCCTTTCCATACTTGGGGCATCAAGAATTGGTTAGGTTACTGAGAAACCCTAATTATTAGTGCTTTGGTTATCTATTTTTTCTCGGTGCTGCGCCTTGCACAGCGCATCCCAAAAAGGGGCATTTGTAGACACCAAAATAGCACCAATCCTATTATGTGACAACAAGCACCGATCGCATTGACACACACAGCCCCTAGGGTAGCCCCCAGAGGTTAAATAGTGGTCCTAACCACTCCCAAAAGCAGTTTGGAAGGTAAAAGGTCAATTTGGGACCTTTTGGCACTTTTATCCCTACTCGTCCCACCCTAGGATGATTACAAACTGGTATTCTTCCCACCCAGGGATGATTATCAGCATTCACCCCTAGGTGAGGCGAATAGAATGTTTGACTGGAAAAAAGTCAAACCTCGATAGGTCTGCCAGTTAACTACAGCTTCAAGCCATGCAATTGTGAGGAACAACTTCAAATCAAAGAGAGAGACTTAAGTCATACATGTATTTGATTTTTGAGGCCTCATGTAAGGAGACTCTAAATCAGGAAATTATCTTTTCCCTCAAAATAGGACATGCAACTCCAGTGGCGCCCTCGCATGCGCATTCAAACAGAGAGACCCTAGGTCTATAAATTGGTGAGTCTTCTCACCCAAAATATATGGAGAGAAGTAGCATTTTGAGCAATGAAGTGCTGCCATTTTACATCCACACACATACCTTTTGATTTGTGCCTTTCACATCCTTGATTTCTTTTGGAAGGGAGGTCATAGGGTGGTTATTAGAAGCACAAATCTAGAGCCCAAACCCAAACATTTGGCCACAATATCCCACCAATTTTTTTGAAAACACCCCATAAGAGGTTTTGGACCCATCTCAAGTGGATTGGTGCCGAAAAAGAGTCCCAAACGATGGGCGTCCTGCTGTCGGGCGCACCCCAAACTGTCGCAGTTCTAAATGCCCCACCCCGAAGTGATTAGAAATATGTGGTAGATTTATTTGATTTTTATTTTGCATCTGATTCTAGGTTGTTTACATATGCTGTCATTTAAATTTTAGGTTATTCTAACAAGTTTTGATCATGCTTTTATCATTTCCCGCCTTCACTAACATGCATATAGCGCCATCATATTCTGGGTGATAGAGGCCAAAGTGGAAAAATCTGACCTTATGGGTCTTCCCAAAATACCCCCAATTAGCTAACCCCAACTTTGCAGGATATTTGGAGCTTTTAGATGTGACATTTGGAACTATGCTTTTTGACACTTTGTTGTAGGTCTATTCGTCTTGCCCTGGAGCGAATACGGATCTGTGGTGAATTTTTTTATTTTTTCATTTGTAGTGTCTTCCTTATGATGTTTTTATGTCTCTATCAAGTTTTCAACTCATTTGGATCTATTTCAGCTATCGTTTTAATTATATTTTGCATGTGCTAGTTGAAGGCGTGGGGATTGCATGTTTTATTTTATCTACAGGTGCTACTGACTGTTTTATATTTCTTTGAACACAAGATCTAGACATTAGAGGAGAAGAAAGGAGTCAATACTCATCAACGCAAGTTGCGGTGATGTTTTGTTTGCCCATTTCACATGTGGGCATGTAGAAGATGGAATAGCATCCATGGGTGTAATAAGAACACATTTAACGCTCCTAGTCCCTAAAAATGGAGGAGACAGATTGTAACCAAGTTTTGAAACATATTAATAAAAATGGTTCTCTTCCATATTGGATTTTTATTTGGTTTCGATTCGTTCATACCTATGTCCTTTCATGCACTTTCAATTCATAGGACTTAGCGTTATCTTTTGTTTCGTTTGCATCGCATCTGGGTTTTTCATTTTTGTTTCCATATCCTCATGCTTTCACTTTTTCACCATTCATCCAAAAAAATATTTATCTTATTGAGAATATTATTCTACTACTAGGATGGGAAATATGAGGCCTACATTACATGCCAGATTTCTTTTCTAATATTAGCTAAGGTCCCATATTAGATGTAGTGAATATCCTATTGAACATCTTTGAAGATCATGTTGTTTCTTCCTTTCCATAGATTCAAGAGTATTAAATAAATATTGACCCATACCATCTCCTTTAGAGAACTATCTGTACCACTCATATTGGGTTAGCATTGGGGATTTTTCTTGCATCCGTAGGATGAGCTGTCACGCTACAGGAAAACCTACTATCAACGAGCTATTACAAGCTCTGGTCGACTTGCCTCTTTAACTTGGGAATAGAGTTATTTAATATTTTCTAGATAGACCAAGTATGGTAAGGATACCCTTGAGGTGAGCTTAAATTCTTTAAGTTCATGCTCTTCCAGATTTATGGTGATGGATTAAAAATTATAAAATTTAATCGAGCTAAAAGGATAACAGTTCTATTTTACCTTATGTATGACCGATGCTGTAATCCTTTGGGATATTGTAGAAATATTTAATAACATTTCAATAAAAATAGAAAGAATTAGAAAATAAAGAATCGTTGCAATTACATTCATTTGAATATCATAATAAACATAACAATTGAAAAACAAAAGAAGCATTCATCATGCATTCAAATAATGTAACCCATAACAAAGACACACACAAAGCTAAAAACATAAATGAAACAAGAAAGAAGCCCATAATTGTATTAATATTTGAATGATATTACATGAAGAGTTGGCATGGGATCATCATTTAACTCTTAGAAAGATTAATACAGTAAAGATCTTCGTTCAAATATCATAACAAGGACCTTTCACTCTTTTGTTCAAATATCGTAACAATCAAGTCTCTAGATCTCTTGTTCATTAATTTGGAAATATTCTTAGCTTCTTGGGTACTTTTCTATCAAAAACCTGCATAGCAATGGGAGGAATGAAGAGATAAAAAAATAAAAAGGAAACAAAGGAGATACAACAACAAAGAATGGGCACTCGAGTATACCTTTTAGAAAAAATATGTTGTCAAAGCTTGATCCTTATTCTGGTTGTAGACATATTTTTTATAGTTGTAGAACCTCAGCAACTACTTGAACTACCTTCAAATAAACCATCCATCTAGTTCCATATCCTGTCTTGTCATCGATTGAGTGTTGTACAGTATGTTTATTTAACTACCTCAAAATATATATTAGCAAAATTTAGCCGAAAGTTGGCCTAGTTATCACTAAATTTCTCTTTTATTTTTTCTATCATCATGGGTCCCATGATATTTGTTGACTCAGATGCCTTTTGACTCTTTTTAATTGCTACTTTCTCATTCTGATGTGCACCAATGGAATCTGCTATGAGGATCCATATTTCTTCATCAATTTCACTGATTGTGCGAATCCGGTCCAATACCCTGATTCCTTTACCTTTGTCCTCCCTTATGAATGGTTGTCTACTTTGGAAGAACCTGATGATGTCAAGGGAGTATGTGGTCAATGATATGAGTTGGTCAAAGATATTTTTACTATCAACCTCTTCACAAGTAAATTATCTGATACCCTGGATTATTATCTGATAGAAACCTTCTTTGTTGAGAAATTTTTGAGGATCAACATTGAGGCGCTTCAACTAAAAAAATGTATTTTTTTCTACTTTTTATAGCTCTTTAACCAAGTTACTCCATCTGGGTATTTTTTCCTTGATACTTGTAACTTTTTCATACTCTCCTAGGTAGCTATAAACCCTCCCATAAATGGTGGTCACTTGCATGGACCTAATGTGTTCATATTTGGCCTTGCGCCATTCGTAGACTAGGGATATAGTTGCTATCTTCTCATATACCTTTACTAAGAGGGATTTGATATCTTTATTTATTTCCATTATTTTTCTAAAATTCTTGTAGAAAGTCTCTTTTATTATTTCTTCTTTCTCAATGGCCTTGATCATATTTCCTTTGAACATGGTTGTAATTTTTGGAATTTGAAAAGAACTATTTCCAGGAGGCCTTTGCTCCTGACTTCTTCTGATTTCAACCTTCAAGTTTTCATTTTATGATTGTAATAATTCAGCCTTAGACTTTTAGGACATTACTTATTTCTCAATGATCTGTGCAGTTTGTGCATGGATGTGCACTCCATGTATTAACAACGCAATTGAGTCTCCTTCTATGACTGCATCACCCATGCTAGGATCTATTTCGAGTGACTCTATCCCTTAAGTGTGGATTAATATAGTGGTTTTGGAGAGAGGTTTTGAACTTGATGGTGTCGAATCATGAACTCCACTTTTATCTCGAGTCTCTATCACATTGTCTTCCATGATGGGTTGAATCTTATCATCTTCTTCAATGGTGAATTGTGTAAAGTCTTATTTTCTAACAAGGGTGATGCTCATAGATTCATTGGTGCTAGATGCAATCCTCACTCTTTTGTGAAGAGGATATCCTATAGTATCGAGCATCACTACTTGATAATTTCTAAAGACATCATTGAATCCTCCAACTTTCTTTATTTTCTTCCATGCTGTAGTAGAGATTCTAACTTTTTTATTGTTCACCATAAAATTTGTCGGTACTACTCTTGGTAAACCTATAGTTACTTATTGTAGATGTTGTGAGGTCACTAGAGCTAATGTCAAACTCTCAACCATCAAATCCTTTGATGCAGAATAAATGGGTACAATCTCTTTTCCTTTACTTTTACTAGAGGACTAGGTGGTAGAAGAAGAAGTAACCACTTCATATTGTGTAGCTTGACTCTATAATTCTGCTATGATGTCAATTTTCTCAGGTTTCAATCTCATAATTTCCATGATAGGATCAACAAACTATTTAAGTGGAATGATAGTTACCTGTGGTGCCTTTTTATATAGTGTATCCTTCCTCACCATCCTTAAATCAGATGAGTAGTCCCCAACCATCTCTATTTGAGTATGTGCTCTTATTAGGTTTTTATTATTCCATATTTCCTTGATGTTGATGTCGTTGTTTTGTGCCCATAGAATATTGTTCTCATATTCGTCATCTTTGTGCTCCATTGGATTAGATTCTAGAGTGATCTTCTTGTAACGTTCCTCGGGGTCGTATGGTCTCCAGGTGATTTCTACAAAATAAAAATATTCCATTGTAGGTAGGGCCTTTATCATCACTAGATATCCTTGGTATACATATTCATCTATATTTCTTGGAGTTGTGAGCCCAGGAACTCTGGTCTTATTCTTCCTCCATCTTTGCTTAGGTTCTTCTACAGACTACCTTACTATTTCTAAGGCAATCAACGATTTGAGACAATAAGTGGGAGAATATTTTGGTGGTAATTTGCCTTTGTATGTCCTAATGAAACTAAATTTTTTATTGAGAAAATAACCTTTGACCTCCATCTCCCAGAGATATTTGGCTATGTCTGGGCTCATTTTGGGTGGCTTCTTCTCGATGAGCACATGGTACATTGATGCTAAGAACATTTCATAGAACTATGAATACAGGGAAGTGCCACCATAGATGCAAGGCAACCTATCCTGGATAATCTTCCCTAGAATTTTTCTAGGTTGCTGAATGGCATCATCTTTGAATTACCCGATGATCAGGTGCACAAGGAATGAATAATACGATAAACGAGGTATGATATCCATATATTTATTTATGGTATTCTATAATTTCTTGAACTCTTTGTCTATCGTGTAACACATTACATCTTGCCATCTATACATAAGCATATTCTAGGTCTTGTTGCAATGTACTATCAAATATATTACTTCGATGCTGACCCAGTTGAGGTCCTCGACTCCCAACACTACATGGATCATGTCGGCGTAGTCTCTTACCCATTTGTGTAACTAATTCTTGTGAATTGAAAATACTATTGATACTGGTTTGTCATAGTCAATCAACTTCTCGTAGAAGGTGGTACCCATCATGTGTTGTGCCTATCTTGAAATCACCTTCACATCGTAGCACTGTTTGGTCGTTTCGAGCCTGAACACCTGTTCAATTTTTTTTGGTGTAATTCTGTAGATGGGCTTGTTTCATCCATTAATGATGGACCTGATCCTGGGATCATATTACATGGCTAGCCATGTCAGCAATTCAGGGTAGAAATGCACTCTTGGACACAAGAGTTTTGCCAAGTTGGTTCTCCATTTGTTGCAATAGGAAGCTTTCTTATTTTGATCTTTGTATGCTTGATTGAAGATATTCATTAACAGGTAATCAGGTAATGGGGACGTTGCCATTCTTCTATGCTGAACTAAAAATAGAACTCAGCGAGTTCTTCCTCACCTCATCCCATACTGTAATGGCCAAAGGTAATTTATTGATAAGCATTTTATTCATAGTAAAAGTTAATTTTTTTTATAAAATATGCTCAATCACCTTATAAAAAAATTTCAACTTAAATTTTTAAATAAAATCTTAAAATTCTACTACAACAATATCTTTCATCTTATACATTATATTCGGGCTTTAAAAAGTTCCAAAACAATTTAACGGAGTGACCTCAAAGAATTAGGCTATAACGCCTTTATTTTTAAATCCATAACTTGATAATCTAATGCCCCCCTTTGAGTTTTTTTTTTTTTTTTTTAAATTCAATACTTTTAAAAAAAATTATACGTTATGTGAATGTTTGTTGTCCTTGAATTGTATCCACATTTTTATATTTAATATGGATTTGATATTAAATTTTCTGAAAAAATTGGTACTGTCTGCTACGTTTTAAAGGTTTGAAACTTATTAAGAATACAACTAGGTTCAAACCTGTCTACAAAGGTAGTAGTTTGATCTAAATCTTCTTAGTATGTGTCGATGATGCTGGTACGGGTGGTCCCCTTCACACTGTGTCAACAATAATAAGACGGAATAGGGTTGATGGAAGCATGCCCTAGAGTAGGGTTGTGACCAACTCTCCTGTTTAACCCTATATATATACATATATTAAAAATTATTTTTTAATTATTTTTATCTATAACTTATTAAAAAATTATTCATCCAAATATATATATACTTTTTTCCTATTAACATTAAATTCAACATAAATATTTATTTATATAAATTTACTCTACCTCTACTACTTATATGTAGCCATAGCTCACACATCCAAATTATTATCCTTGAATTTAACACACATATTATATACGAGATGCTGTAGATATTGTAAATTGAATTTTTTTTCTTATTTTTTTTATTTCAAGATTTTTCGTTTAATGTATTTTACATTATTTTTAAAATATATTAAACATCTTAGTTTTAAGACGATAGTCCTTCTTTTAAGGGAATCAATCCTTAATTCTTAGTCTAGTAGATAAATATACTATTTTTTGGGAATGGAACTTTAAAGTTCAGCAACATGCATTTGGTTACTATAAATCAATTTATTCCTTTTTAGATAAAAAAAAATGTTAAAAGTAAAACATGAATTTTATTAAGAAGGTTGGGTTTGAAAATAAGTCTTTGAATTGAAACCAATAACTTACCTAATGATATCCCTCTTAAGATTCTTTAAAATAATCCCAATTAACATTATTTTATAATTTTATTTTATTTTTATATTATTAAATTTTTTATATAGAATTGAAAGCTCCTCATCCGTTATCATATAATAACACTGCAAATTAACTACTGATTGGTTGAATAATACCGTATAATCTCAATTATTGGTGTTTCATAATAAAACTGCAACTTAACTACTGATTGGTTGAATAATACCGCATAATCTCAATTATTGGTGTTTCATAATACTTTAAACAGGTTTTAGAGGATAGCATAACCACACAACAGTTTGGGCTTCGGGTTTTTGTTTTTTCGGAAGGTCCAAAGTTTAAACCGCGAGTGTGTGAGGGGGTGGGTGTGTGGTCGTTGTGTGTTAAATTTTAGAAGGGATCATGATTGCGAGGAGAGTACTCAACCCTGTTCCTTGATTGTAAAGATTTCTTTCTCACACTAACCAAATAAATAAATATATAAAATAATATTTTAAACATTAAATTAATATTCATAATTCGAATGAAAATGCAATAATAAATTTTTAAGTTATTTATTTAATACCTTATTTTTTAAAGGTCTTAGTACAATGCATTTATCACCATTGATGAAAAGATTATACATTCCTCTAGATGCGTTTTCATCGTATTTCTTTCAAACATTTTAAACAAGGCATAACTTAATCTCCATTGTAAGATAAGAAAATAAATAACTAAATATCGTGATCTTTGGTTATGACTATGGTCTTGGCACTTCCAAGAGGTTAGCACTGTGATCTCAATAATCCAATCAAGAAAGGTGAAGCCTAAAATATGATTCACAATTTGCCTTTCATTGCATTCGCTAGTGGAACTAATATCAACTATGCCATAGCTTAGAATCATTTAATGCTGATAAAGGTACACATTATTCAGGCGCGCCTAACCTTTTACCATAAAAGTCTTTGTCATACCAAGAACCAAACAGTTCAATATATCAACATTACATGGACTGGCTGCCTGAAAAGCATGCCTTGCCTTTTGTACTTAACAGTAGGTCCTTTTTACCTGCATCCAACGTAAGCAAGTGCAATCAAATAAGTCAAAACGATTTGCATTCGTTTCAAGCAGGTCTGGGTAATATTCAACCCCAGATGATGAGCTGAACTGTTTCATGCCATCAGTATATCATCAGCACAGTTAACATAATATATATACATGTTATTTTAAATATTTTATTATAATTTATTTAGTTATATTATAAAAATTTAAGTATTGTAAGATGTATCATAATACAGATAAAAATGAAAACAAATATCCGTCCAAATCCAAGCCTGATTTTATATCTCTTTTTAAGTAGAGCATGAAGAGGTATTAAAGAGGAACGGAATTTTAACACAAGAATATATTATAATATCACATGAACAAGTTAGAAAGTAAAACTTAATATTAATAACTTAATGTTACTAGAAGCAGAAAGTCTCACATAAACAGAAAAAACCTCCAAGCCTGATTGTATTTATCTTTTTAGGTAGCACAAGAGAATTTTTAATTCACCTCCCTCATCATTCATTTTCTTCACGCGTTCTTGTGTTGTAAGATGTAGACAAGTATGTCTATTCAGCGCTTTGTGAGCCATTCAATCACATTCTTATCATATAATATCAATGAGCCTTTTGGGCAGTGTTTTAGATGTTTTGACATTCTGGGAGTTGAAAGTTAGGAGGTGTTGACATTTGGAGAGATTTGAAATTCTTGCACACCACTTAATATCTCTCCCCATGGCAACATCTTCCAATGTCATAATAATGAATTTAGGGTTGTGGTCAATGCTGATATATTATCTTAGAACGGTCCATTAAGCGAAGTTGATGTAATAATTTCTATTCTGCTTTGCTTTTCGAATTCAACTCATATCTGACGTGCACTTGACGTTTGAAAATCTCAAAGGAAAGGTTCCAAAATCTTAAATTATTTTCTGGTATGTTAGTTCTAGTTCTTCTTCTGCCATTGCCGCTTGCAAATATAAAAATGAAGTGAAAATAACCTCCACTGCTCAAGACACGAAACGATAACGGGATTGCCCTTTTTAAATTGGTGGTCGGCGTGTCGCTGTCATGCGGTACACATCAACTCATTCCCTGGGTGAACTCCAGCCCTAAATCTCCTGCACGCTTCGGATATTCGACAATATATTACATATGGACTGTGACATAATTGCTTGCATTTGGTAGAGTACATCCACGCTGAGAGGACAAGCGTGGGACCTTACCGTTTTTTGTGGTGAGGAGGGCACCATATATTTGATGGTTTTATTGAGTCAATGTGCACTATTGACAAAATTCTGATCAATTCACACTATCAAAAAAAGGATGTTTGTTAGGGTTATAGAAGCTTTCCGCCTACGCACTAAAAAGGATACCGTGATTGGTCTTCTGAAGTAAATGGTGGATAGGTTTAAAACGATCATTCTATTTGAGTCTTTTTGTATGTTTGGCCCTCTGCTTTAAAAGTTTCCCAAAAAGTTTTAACGCAGAGACCTCGAAGAATTAGGCCGTAACGGCTTTATTTTTTAATCCATATCTTCCAAATCTCCCGGTTTCTCTATCTGTCTACTCTTTAAAAAAATATATATATATTGGTTACATAAGGGAGTTGGTTACAGTCATAGTAACTGGCAAGCGCAGCGTTAAAACTACAGGGACTGCTGCCAACAGTTTATTTGTCTGGTTGTTGTTGCCTCTCTATTTTAAAAGGCCCTTTTTAACTCTCTATCTATAGTCTTAGGCCCGCTCTGCTTGCTTTGCTTCAAGGGCTGTTTTAAAAAGGGGTTTTCGTGGTGGTCAGTCTGGTATGACCCCACTCAGAAGATTTAGCACAAACTACTACCTTTACACTTAAAAAATCTTATTATTTTTATTATTATTAAATTACTTATAATACTAAACATAAACATAATGTAACAAAAACTTTAACACAAACTACTACCTTTAAATTAAAAATTATTATTATTATTTCTATTATTATTAAATTGCTTATAGTACTAAACCTAAACATAATGTAACGTACTATTATTATTAAACGAAAGGACTCGTAGTTTTAAAAGTTTGTATCCTGTTACAGTTTATAATAAGTTTTTTTTTTAAAATAAAATATCATTAAAAGTGGCAAATGTTTAAAGATTTTTAGTGAAATGATAGGGAGTTAGGCGATACACAAAACAATTAGTAATCTTGTAATGAATGGGATGCTTAAAATATAAGCTGTATTCCACTCTTGTTGGACTGGACAATTTGGGATTTCGGTCGAGTCGAACGGAACACTACAGTCTAAAAAGATAAAGGTAGGTTTTAAAATTTTGTTTAGATTAATAATATTTTTATTAAATGCCAACTCTTTTAGCAATAGGTATGGTCAAGCATGATGGAAGAGATAATCCATTGTCATGGTGGTTAAGCCAACGTGAAGTGATTGGTGTCGGGTATGTATGGCACAACACAAGCTCCCATACCATTGCTCCTCTTCCTATACGTAATGGAGCGAGGGTAGTATGCGAACCTTAAGAGTTTACTTGTGAAAGAAGGGATTTTCCAATAAAATGGTCAAATAAATTATTTTGGTTATTATCAAAATAATTATTTTGATTAATATGATATTATTATTTTTAATTAATTTTAATATTAAGTTTTTATAATTGATTATTTTATATGTTTATATGATTTTAAAAAAAATTAAATTATTGCTTTTATTGAAAAGATGACAAACGTTACATAGAAGTATTATACAAATATTTTTGCCATATTTGTCTTTGAAATTAAGTAATCTGTTGCCTTGTAGCAACCATTTTGGCTAGGTTAGTCTTTGAAATCAAGTAAATTGTTGTATTGCAGCCACCATTTTAATTAATATAAGGGAATTATAAAACAAAATTGGAATTGCATATCCTTATTAAAGGAAGCAAGCAAACTATAATTATAATATAAATAGGTTGTTTTCTAATTTTGGTATATATGTGAATTGGGTACAATTACAATTTGTAGTAACTGTCAAGGGGTTCCAACCATTAGAGAGTGCACTCCAACAAACCCATCCATCTCGTTGATGGTAACCCGATTTGATATGTGGATTGTCGGACGCATAAGGTTCATACTATCATCGTCAGTATGGTTCATGCGGTAGTTAGGCGCAAACATAAATTATTCAGATCAGACTACTGACTATGCATAAGCACACCCGTGAGATTAGAATCTAAGCCTACTTTTGATAAATACCCCCACTTACCAATCCACCTAATCTCACGTACATGTCCTCCAATGTTATCTTTGTATATGATCAATCTTCCACATCATCTTGTACATGACAAACACATCCATTTCATACATCTCTAAATATATTATAGATGTTATATAGGGTATTGTTGTCTTCTCATCACCTACATTACTAGAGTGAGTACTTCAACGGATGTGGAGTGGATGACTCTAATGAAACCTCTTTATAATTTTTTCCTACCTCTCCTCAAATTAAAGTCCCACTTTACTCACAAAATAACCAATTCATAATGATTGACGTATATTGAAATATTAGGAGCACCATACAAGTTTCGATTTCCATTGTGATTTCCATTGTAATAATGACCCCTACGCATGGCTTATGCTTTGTTACAACATCATAAAAATTAACAACTAACAATATTTTATTCTTGGTTGACATCTTCATTTCTTCACAATGTGTGTTCTAGATGCTCCTCAATGTGAGTCATCCACATTCATTGACGGTGTTCATACCTCTAATAATAAATAATTGATAACTTTACCCCCCTCTTCCCTATCTAGCATTGATAAAATATGCTTATGCTTTGTTCCAACATCATTAAAATCATCAACTAACAATATTCTCTTCTTGGTTGACATCTTGGTTTCTTCACAATGTGTGTTCTAGATGCTCCTCAATGTGAGTCATCCACATTCATTAACGGTGTTCATACCTTTAATAATAAATAATTGATAACTTTACCCCCCTCTTCCCTATCTAGCATTGATAAAATATGAGTTTGTTGGAGTTTTTGAATCCATAATTAAGACCTTTGATACCTTTGTATGGTATCCCCCCTATTGCTTCTATTATCATTCCTTCCTTATGCATACAATGTTCATGGTTGAAGAGGTCATTTATTAGCTAAATTTGCTAATCCTTATCACTAAAATGCATCTTTCATTTTAAAATTTATAGATTGTTGTTCTTGATCATTTCAATAATAAAATAAAAGTATGTGATCAATGTTACATTGAAAAGACCTTCTCTCCAAGACTACATTGTTCTTACTTATGTCTTATATTGCATTCTTCCATTCCCTGTATAACTTGAATTATAATAAAAATGTAAAATTAGTGTTGAATATTGAATGTGAGTCATGAACATAACCTTCATTCTAGACCCAAGCAATTAATAAAAGTGTCTAGTCAATATCAAATATTGAAAGTAAGACATCAAAATGTCATTTTATCAAGTGTTAGATTGATATTTATTTTCTATTGTCTTTACATTCTTCCACCAAATCCTCTATTGAATATATTAAAAAGGAATCTTCACGCTATTTAGATTGTATGAGCTATACCATTATGCTATTCTTACAAGTATGTTATAGCATACTTTTAACATTTCTTAGCATAATATTGATTAGAAGCTATTTCAAATGTTAAATTTTTAATTTGATATTTACAAGTAAACTACTCTTCCTTCTAAGTTAATGGTTTTTGAAGCATTCCTTAGAATTCATGTGTTGAAGACTATAAGTACACTTGTAATACTAATTAATGAATATCTCTTATCATATTGCTTATGAATATTGGAAGCCATACCTCTCTTCACTTTCTTACTCTTAATTATGAAGTGTTGAAATTTGAATTATAACTTGATTGCTAAAGTAGTATGTTAAATTATTTATATTAATTACTATGTCTGGTTTAGCCTTTTTTTTAATGATTGTCCATGTTTTTGGCCTAGTTGGTATATGTTACAATTATCATATTAACATATTTTTAATCTATTATTAAATTAAATTTACTCTTGAATATGATATAAAGTAACAAGTTGATGATTGAGGACTTAGCTATTGAGTTGGCACAATCATCTTTTATAAGATCACAAGAACACCCATAGTTTATTTCCTCAATTGCAGAGTATATTATGTATCTTAGACTATTTGAGGAATTATATAATGGAAATGATTAGATATGGATTTTTTTATAATGCGTACTAGACTCCTATAACTAAGATATAAGATATAGATTTATGTAGTGTTTGATAAAGTAATCCGATCTAAACCAATCACTATGTCCCCTTACCACTAGACCTTCCTAGGTTCTCTAGATAATGAATGAATTATTTTAAAATATTAAAAGCAACAAAAAAAACTAATTAATTTCGATGGAATAACTTTAACTATAGTCTTATCTTCTACTCAAATGCATTAGAAATATATAATAAAAATAATTTAATACTATAATTAAAAAAAATTGTCTAGGTATTAGTGTTTTCCAATAGCAATTGAATGAGGTCCGAGGTGTAGATCAATTAGTTCCAACAAACCCAATAAGGGGGGTGGAGGTCCAAGGTTTAAATATTAGGCCTCGTTGGACTGAACACTTGTGCCTTTCCTAGTGCTTTAAGTGGCGTAAAAGATTTTAAATGATTGTGGCATGGTGATTATAGGGGCGGACTACACGAAGAACTATGTGGTGCTTTCTAGTGTGGATAGCATAGAATACTATGGCAGCCATGAAAAGTTGGAAAATATGCCTAGATTCATGGCAGCTACCAATTCCACCATGTAAATTAAATAAAAAATAAAAAATAAAAAAATAGCAATTGAAATCTAGATTCTTTATTATAAATACTATGAATGTGAGAAAAAATTAAATATTATTGGAATATAAATGTATTCTATAACTTTAAGAAATCAAGTATATTCTATATATATTATCTAATAAAAAAATTCATTCTTTTTTTTAAATATGAAATTATTTTTGTGTAGAAAATGGTAAATGCTTTTTTAGATAAATTATGGTATACAATAGTGTAGAGTGAGCTTCACTAGGTAGTATGGAAGGAAATCCATTTTTGAAATTTCTAATTGGATGTCAATATGTCCTAGTTGGAAGTATAGATGCCTAACTTAGACAAAAGAGGAAGATAAAATATAAGACAAGTTTAGTCTAGGGAGTAGATGTTACACTATAAGTGATTATCAAGGATGAGATGATTGAGCATGATATAATTGTTCTTAAAAGTAGATTGTTAATATATAAGTTCCATGGATATTTGCCATGGTTTTTTAAGATTCAAGGATCAAGTAGAAGTAAGGATTGAATTCAACTTACTCCATGACTTTTCTTCCTAATATTTTTCTCATCTTGTCTAGTTTAAAAGTCAAGAGAAAATAATAGATTATAGACTCAATTTTAGAGGAAGATATATCCTTTATTTAAGACTATGAACTGATAACCTTTTTGTCAAGTTATAAATTACTAAAAATCTTACAATGTGGGTTAGGATTTTTTGACTTCCATATTAGCTTATCAATAAAATATTTTAAATATTATTTTAAGTACCCTATGGGAGTTTATCAAGGATGGTTCAAGTGCTAAGACATGAAAACATGCTATATATAACATGATATGTGTTGCTATAGATATTTTAAAATTTTTATCATAATACATTAAGATTAAATCTAAATAAACAGTATATGATCAACTACTAGATTACAAGAATATTGCATTCTGATGCCACAATTTTTATAATACTAGACACATAGCAAGAGATTGTAAAGTTATAGTGATGAAAAAATTAATAGAAAATTTTGGTCATGAGACAAACATCAAGATGAAGCAAGAAAATCACACTATAGTTGAAGGTGGATTATATAAAGGATATTCCACTATAAAATAAGATGCATAAAAACAATATTTGAAATATTATATGGCAAAGGCCACCACAGTACACTTGGATCAACCATTAGAATAAACTGAAGTTTTTTAACCCAACACTTTTTCCCGAGAGCACTAAAATTGATTAAAAAAAAATAAAAATCATTCATAATTCCATGAAACTTTCAAGGTAAATTCTACTCAATAATGGGTACTCAAAAAAATTTATTTCACGAAAAAATACCAACTACAAAAAAATTTATGAGATCTGCAATGCATTCTAAAATATGGGCAAAAAGGACTAAAACCGTTTTTTAGAGGTGAAAACGAAGTGTTTAACATATGTGAAATGGGGTATGTGATATATGGATGGAAATTTCTTGGTAAGAGCTTTCCAAAGGTGTATCACATTCAACAACCGGAGTAACACGAAAAGAAATATTAAGCTCCAAATTAGGATGTTCAAACATTTTTATAAAATCTGGACTACAACATACAAGAAAACGTAGTAGGCTATAAAAACTAGATTTTTCACCTTAAATTTATGTTTTCACACACTCTAAACTTGTACAATGCAATAATAATGATATTAATCTATCTTAGAACTCAAACCTAAAGAATCTATGGTAGTTACAAACAAGGTAACATTTCGAGACTGTTACAACTACAATATTCCTACACCTACACTTGTACAAAATTATTACAAAGTAGTTTCATACTCTCTTATGCCTTCTAATCCAAAAATGCACATATTTCAACATAATTTTTCAACATTCTCTCCCTTGATGCTAAAAGGCATCACAAGACTATTTCTTAGTTTAATAAATTGAGCTTTAGCAACACCTTTGGTGAAAACATCAACCAATTGATCATGGGTGTTGCAATACTTCAACTCAACTAATTTATTTTCCACCATATCATGAATGAAATGGTACTTCATGTCAAAATGCTTAGATATTCTATGGTGGATAGGGTTCTTTACCAATTGTATGGCACTCAAATTGTCACAAAAAATTATAGTAGGACCACTTGGTTTCTCACCTATCTCCTCCAAAACTTTCCGGAACCATAAGGCCTAAGAAATGGCTGAACTAATAGCAATGTATTCAGCCTCTATTGAAGAGAGTGCTACTGATTCTTGCTTCCTTAATATCCAAGTGATATGCCTAGATCCAAGAGAAAAATAATTAACATCTCCTTTTGACTCATCTTCATCTTAATCACCATACATGTGCATCTTCTCAAGCCTTTGAACAACTTGATTAATTTTTTGAGCTTGGCTTCTAGTAAGTCTTCTACAGAAATTATTGTCCAAAACTTGATTAGGAGGATAAATTTGAAGTGCCTTTTTCACCCTTTTGTCTTCATAACATCTGAAAAGATGTTTGGAGAATCATCACTTGAAGAGGGACTAAAACTGCTTTTCTTGGGACTATTTGAAGATCTGGTTGGTGGACTTGGTGGGACTGATTTTAAACTAGGCTACACATTAGAATAATTGGGGTAGACATTAGAAGAACTTCCACCACTAATACCATCATCAACATAAAGTTTTTTATGACCATATAATCCCCCTTCATCAAAAATCACATCTCTAAACACCACCACTTTGTGATTTTTTGGGTTATAAAGCCTATAGGCATTAGTATTTTCACAATAGCCAATAAATATACATGCTTCACTCTTAGGATCAAGCTTCTTCCTAAGTTCATCAACCACATGTGCATAAGAAAAGCAACCAAAAAATTTGAAGTGGTTAACATTGGGCTTCTTTTCATACCATACCTCATAAGGAATCATATTCTCCAATGAGCTAGTGGGACTCCTATTCAGTATTTAGACTATTGTATGGATTGCATCAACCCAATACATATTGGTAAGTATTTTAGTTTACAGTATACTTCTTTCCATCTCAACAACTATCCTATTTCTCCTTTCTGCCACTCCATTCTACTGTGGAGTATAGGAAGTTGTGAATTACATTTTAATGCCAACATTATTACAAAATTGTTTAAATTTATTAGAATATAATTCACCACCATTATCTGTCCTTAAACATTTAATGGTACAACCACTCTAATTCTCAACAAAAAATTTAAATTCCTTGAAACAATCAAATGCTTCATCCTTATGCTTGAAAAAATACACCCAACACATTATAGAAAAATCATCAATAAATGTAAGAAAGTGAGATTTGTTACCCAAGATTTTGGTTGGCATAGGCCAACAAATATTAGAATGGACCAATTGGAGTTGGTATGAGGCCCTCCATGCTTTCTCTTTAGGAAACTTTTACCTTGCATGATTGCCCATTGCACACCCCTCACAAACACTTTTATTTTCTTGCACTTTTGGTAACCCATAAACCATCTATTGGGAAGTTAATAACTTCAAGCTAGTGAAGTTCAAGTGGCCATATCTAATATGCCACAACCAACTCTTATCTTCTACAACAAAATTAGCAAGGCTTCTCCTTTGACCTCCAAAATTTCGAGGAAACAACCTATTACTGGTAATAGGGACTATTGTAACAATCCTATTGCTATTGTTCTTATCATATATGGTGCATTTCTTATCATAAAAGACTACCCTATAGTGCTTTACACATATCTTCCCTACACTTAACAAATTATGTTTCAAATTTGGTGTGTAATAGATATCATGAACATGTTTCTCACCTTCTTTTGTGTTCACTTCCATTACACATTTTTTAGCCACCTCTAAAGCCTTGTCATCTCCAGGTTTGATCTTGGACTTGAAGGACTCATCCATAGAAGCAAGAAGCTCCCCATTTCCTATAAAATGATTGGATCAACCAGAATCAAGTATCCAAGTCTCTTGAAGATTCTTATCAGTATTATTATATGATAAGAACAAAATTTGAGCAACAGACTCTTCTTCACCATAGTGGGTTGTCTCATTTTCTTTTCCAGCATTCTATCTACTTTCTCTCTCATAATGCCCATACTTGTTGCAATGGTAACATTCCACATTCCTCTTATCATTTCTACCTCTACCTCTACCTACTACTCCTCATATTCTACCACCTCTTCCTCTTGAATAATTATAATTTTTTTCTCTTCCTTGGCCATTTCCATGTCCACTAGAGCTTGATACATTACCCTTTTAAATTGTAGATTTAGAAGCAAATTCCTTATCATCAATTGCAGTAATAGTTTCCTCTAGCCTCTCCTCATGAGACATAAGAGATCCTATCAAATTATCAAACTCAAGAGTAGAAAAATATTTACTCTCCTCAATAATAATGGCTACAGGATTCCACTTTGAGGGAAGTGTTCTCAAAACTTTCTTAACAACAACCACTTTATCTAGTACTTCTCCAAGAGTTGCCATTTTATTGACAATGGCCTTTACCATTACATAATAATCACAAACACTCTCAATGTCTTGCATTCTAAAATTTTCAAACTCTCTTCTACAAGTTTGTAGATTCACTTGCTTGAATTGATCAATCCCTTGGTAACCATATTGTAAGGCTTTCCATGCATTAGCAGCTATTTTATAGCCTGCTATTCTTGGAAAAATATGTTTCTCCAATTCATATTAGAGATGGTAAAGGGCCAAGCAATTCTTCTTCTGAGCTTCCTTATTTTCTATTCTATCTACTACTATAAGTGTACTCCAATCTACTGGTTATGTATACCCATATTCTACAATATTGCACAAAAATTTTCCCATTAGCAAGGTCTTCATTTTAATGCTCCAGTATTCATAATCAGCTCCATCAAACTCAGGGATTGGTAACGAGTTAGTGTTTTTGGGCATTACACCCAACAAACAATGTTCCTACAAAAAAAATTACAAACAACTTGATAAACTATTAACAAATTCATTGGTGACTCTAACCTTCCAACTGAACCTCACTTTCATACCAAATGAATTTTTTTGACCCAACACTTTTTATCGAGAGCACTAAAATTGATAAAACAAAATGTATTCAGAATTCCATGAAAATTTTATAGTAAATGCTACTCAATAATGGGTACTCAAAAACTTTATTTCATTGAAAAATACCAACTGCAGAAAAAATTATGAGATCTGCAATGTGTTCTAAAATATGGGCAAAAAAGACAAAAAACCAATTTTTAGAGGTGAAAACTAAGTGCTTAACATATGTGAAATGGGGTATGTGATATTGTTGGCATTTTTTCCACATTTTTATTGTTGTTACTGTTAATGCAAAAGAATGCACAAATTGTAAGGCAAAGTAAGTGTAAAATGTCGCGATATCGCGACATGTCGCAATATCATGACCTGTTGCAGTTTCGCGACGTCCGATGAAGAAAAGAGCTAAGTATAGAAATTTTCGTGATATCATGACATGTCGCATTTTTGTGACCTGTCATGTTTTCACTGTTAAAAGTAGCCAAGGGAAGCAAGGAAGTAAAACTATCGCGATATCACGACATGTTAGATTTTTGCGCTAGGAGCAGTAGAGGGAGTAGTAACAGCAAAACTATCGTGACATGTCGCATTTTCATGACTTATTGCGGTGAGGAAGTGAAAAGTGAAAAGTTGCCACGATATCGCAACATGTCGCATTTTTGCGACTTGCAGTGGCCGCAGAGCAACGAGATAGGAAAATGTCGCGATATTGCGACATACATCAGCAAAGGGGAGCGCCAATGAAAAATGTCACGATATCGCGACAAAAAAATAGAAAAGGAGCAAGGTGGTACGAAATGGCGCGATATCACGACATGTCATGTTATCACGAAAGGGCTGAAAGATAAACACAAGGTGGGAGAAAGATGTCGCGATATCGTGACATTTTTGGAAACGAAGCCAAGCAGGAGAAATTTGTCGTGATATCGCAACAAGAAGTGGCAACGACGGAGAAGGCAAGAAACTTTCACGATTTGATGACATGTTATGATTTCACAGGGCAAAAGTGCAAAGTACAAGAAAATAGAAACATGTCACGATTTCGCGACTTGTTGAAGATGAAAGGACAAAACGAAGAAAACATCGCGATATCGTGACATGTCGCATTTTCACAACCTGTCGCGTTTTCATGGAACGAAGGCTAAAAAGTACAAGGCAGAAGGAAAGTGTCACAATTTCATGATGATAAAGCAGACAAGACAACACCGAGTGAAAGATGTTGCGATTTCGTGACATGTTTCATTTTCGTGATAAGGATTAGCGAAGAAGCCAAGAAAGAGGAGAATATCACGATTTCATGACATGTCATAGAGACAAAACTAAACAAAGAGAAGCTGTCATGATTTCGTGACATGTCGCATTTTCACGACTAGTGGCAAGAAGAGAAAGCAATAAGGTAAAAGTGTCATGATTTCTTGACATGTATTTTTGCGACCTGTCACATTTTCACGACCGAAGCAATAAAAAAGGCTTGATACAGTTCAGTCCACATTTTTCCTTCAAAATTGCATAGGAGAACGTGAGGAGAAGATAAGGATTAAATAAAAACTCTCCAACTAATTTTGAGATCATGGTCAAGGAGTCTCCAAGATTAAATGTTGTTGTTTACCTATGTGCGCAAGATGGAAGAACATGAGATAGTTTTCGACGCCACAAAAATTAAAGACGCCTCTAGTATTAAAAGCTCTTGTTCGTGATCTCCTAACAACTTCTAGCTTGCCCCGATAATGGTCATTTAATGAAGAAATATGGTCCCTTATTTCTATTTAATTTTCAGTTTTGATCCATAAAAATAGGGAATGTCATTTCTTCAAGGCAGATTAAGGGGGATTGTTTCTCTTTTCAAGTGCATATTTTGTGGATCGCCCCTTTAAAATATGTTTTATGTTTTAAATGTTGTAATGCGAAAGGAAGAGGAAAGACCTCTATAAATACCAATGTAAAATCTCAAGCAAAGGGAGGAGGACCTTTTTGCAAAAATTGAAGCAAAAATCCTAGATGCATTTTTCTCTATTCTTAGTGTCTTTTGGAGTTGGTGATCCAAACTGTTGTTCAAGTTTTGCTTTCTGTATGAGTCACTTCTGTTAGTCTAGTGTTAATATAAGTTGAATTCTGCTATTATGGATTTGGTTGTATTTGCATTTGAACATTTGGAGTATAATTGGAAGCAAACTTACGACTAATGCTTGATCCAATTTCTGTATATGCATTCTAAGAATTAGTTGTTGCTTAGCTTCAGGATTTAGTCTAAGATTATTTGTTGTTTGAGGTTGTTCTCCCCATCAACTATCGACTTCGGCCTTATTTCCATCTCTTTCTGTTATTTCCCTTTCTTTCGGCATTTTCCATTTCTTTCCCGCACTCTTATCTTGAAACCAGTTTAGATTAGTTGGGAGCCAGCCCTCTCTGGATATTGGTCTGAGAGACTTCTCTTTCTCTCGGCCTTTCAATGTTGGTCGATTCTAGGGCACACAAGTGATGAAATCTTGTACTTAGGTAGATTTGTGACCAACATTTTTTGGCATGCCCGGTGGGACAGACTGTTTCTGTCTCTAAAGATCCATAATTTGTGGGACAAGTACTATTCCAAGTTAACAAACCCACTTGTGACCAACATTTTTTGGCACGCCCGGTGGGATAGACTATTTCTATCTCAATAAGATCCATAATTGGGGACTCACAAGTCCCATTTTTTTTGACACCTAGAGGAATCAAGATTTTGATGAACTATCTTGACCTCAAAGCGGAGATTGTAAGTTCATCTGGTGACTCTACTGAAGGTGACTGTATAGTACCTAGAAATTTCCAATCTTGAAGCTGGTGAAAATATTTGCTTCATGATCACGAGTTCAAGTGCCAAAGAATCGAAATATCCAATCGAATTCTTTGATATTAATGTTCAGAACTGGAGGGAGCGCTCAAGATTGGTAAGTCCTGAGAACCCGTCATTTGCTATTTCTTCATAAGCAATGGGTTTGTTTGTGCCATCTCTGACTCCTCCTAGTACTGCTACAAGCTTACTAGTAGATCCAAATCCTGTAGTGCAAATGGCTGGTCAACAACCTCCACCAAAGTGAGTTCCTACTTGAAATGATTCAGGAGCATTGGACCTGCCTTTTCAAAATCCAATTCTTGCTACAACAATAAAAGCCTTGCCTACATATGATGGACTAGAAATACCATGTACGAGCATGTGTCAGATGTGGAAACCTTGGCTTAAATTCATAATATCATAGACGAAGATGTCATGATCAAATTGCTCGTCCTGTCACTCCGATGTAAGTTATTGTGCTGGTATAGATCCTTGTCTCCCAACTCCATAACTTCATGGGATCAATTAGCAGAGATGCTAATCCAAGGGTTCAATGAGCAAGCAGACCCATTTTCTTTAGTGCATAAATTTAATAATATCAAGGGCATCCTCAAGAGGAGATAGTGGATTTCAATGTTAGGTTTGCCTGAACTTAGCAAAGAGTTCCTGATGGTCTTCATCCTACTCATGAACAAGCAACATTGTACTTTCTTAGGGATTTCCATTCAGATATTGGTATGAACATTAGGATGTCCAATGTTCAAAACTTTCCTACACTATATGCCCAGGTATAAAATGTTGAGGCCGATCTGATTGCCATTGGTAAATTGCCTTCAAAAATGACTATGCCTATTTTTCCCGAGATCCCACAATACCAGCATATAGGTGCAGCCCCTATATCTTACATTGATCCATCTATGTACCCTTAATATTCATGGAATCCTCCCATACCTTCAGTACCTATGATTCCCATTCCATATTTAACCTCTCCACTTCCAACTCCTACATTACCTTCTCCACCAGTTCCATTACCTCTACCTGCACTGCCTGTGTCCTCAAGCCCAGATCCTCAATTGGTTGTTTTGCAAGAAATTCAGTCGACCATGAGAGCTCTCACTAACAAGGTGACATCTATGGAGCAAAGAGATTCATAAAGGAACTATCATCCACGAAGATTAGTTTCGATGGTAACTAGAGACCAAATTGCTCCTAGCAAGGCTATGGAGAAAGTACCTGAGAGGAACTCAGCGATCTTGGTAAGTGAAGAGGCTGGCCCTTCTGATGTTTCACATGAGCCTTCGTACTGGTGTTCTTCATGCAATGATCCACATGATGAGTCCACTTGCATGGTTCACCAAAATTATTTGCAAGTTCGTACGGGGAACCGTGTAAACATGATTCGAGAGGTGGATCATAGTTCCTTAATGTCTCCTAAGGAATACATGGCAGTCTTGACACACAGCGGTAAGAAACCAATGTTGGTAGATCCGGCTAAGATGGAGCCATTGAAAGTGCCTCCTGCACAAGCAACAAAGCAACAAATACCTGCAAAGACTCATGATCCTCCAACTCCGCAACAAGACCCACCTATTTTGTCGAAGGATCCGCTTCCACCACAAGCAAAAGAGAAGTTGCAAGCTAAGGCTTCTACTTCCTAGCCGCAAGCAAAAACAAAGGAACAAGCTAGAGAGACATTGCGGTATCCATCATTGACTAAATGGCAGCGAGTGGAGGCCACCTGGCAATATAGAAGAAAATTTGAATCTTCCAATGGAGGGAAATAGCCGATCTTGATGGAGTACAACATCATTGAAGAACTCAAACGGATACCAGCTAAAGTAAGTCTGTATGACACCTTGTAGCTACCTGGATAGGTAAATATCTTATAGGAATCCCTGAAGACCACACAAAGTAAGGGGAAGGCTCCAGCCCAGGTAGTTATGTCTCAAACTCTGACCTCTTCAGTCACTGGAAAAAATAGACCACCCCCATTTTATTTGTCACTCAGGATGGAGGGTTGGATAGTGCACAACTGCATGATTGATTCTGGTGCTGCGACAATTGTCATGCCAAAGGCAGTTTGTGAAGTCATGGGTATGGAGTATACAAGAAGTAGCCCTGATGTCTTGTAGTTGGATGGGACTCCCATGAAAATAGTAGGTGTAATCAAGGATGTTCCTATTGCTCTACATAGTATGCCTCAAATTACAGTAATTCAGGAGGTAATTGTGGTTTATTTGGAACCATATTTCAGCATGTGTTTGTCGAGAGAATTCACTGCCAAGCTGGGAGGCTACCTTTCTTTGGATTATTCTCACTTAGATATTCCTTTCAAAGGAAGAAGAGTCTATATTTACAATAAGAAGCCTTCTACTTTTCATATAGAGAATATGGAAGAATAAGAAAACTCCAAACATTCTATCAACATGATAACTAAAGGATTGGAAAATATTGATTTAATGGATGAAGTCCTAGATGAGCTTTTCTTAGAGGATGATTTTTCAATGCTCGATTTTAATGCCATGATGGAAACTGAAATTGGTTTTTACTCCATTACAAATCTTGAAGAGGTTGAAGTAGAGTTGCCTCCTGATCAAGTTGGTCAAGACTCTGTGCCAGACCAGCTCTATTTCAATGGAGCACAATACAAAAATGGTGTTGGAGCTGGGATTGTTATCGTATTACCTTTTGGCATGCAATGATCCTATTCATATCATTTGACCTGGAGTTGCACAAATAATACAACAGAATATGAGGCTTTATGCCTAGGTCTCAAGAAGGCTGAGAAACTTGGAGCGCGATAGTTGCAAATCTTTGGTGACTCTGAGCTGATTATCAATCAGGAGACCAATAAGAGTGTGTTCAAGTTTTGGGATCCAGGATATCATAGAGCCATGTTTTGGTATGTGTCTCTCTCAAGAGTTCACAGCTAAATTCGAGGGTTACCTTGTACATAAAAAAAATAAATAAACTTTTTTGGCTCCTTTTGCATGCGAGCCCGCAGGTATGTTTATTTCTCTTTATTTTTCTTTTCCTTCCTAGTAGATAGTGGCTTCCCCTCTACTTCTTTCTTCCACTTCCTTAATTCATTCCCTTCCTCTCCTACTCCTTATTCTTCTGCAAATAATCAAGCCACTACTGTTGTTTCTACTCCCCTCTCTGATGTTCCCTTTTCTTCACTTCCCCTTTCTTCTAATTCTTTGTCTTTTGAGCACTTCTCCATAGTTCCCACCACTTTCTTCATTTCATCCACTTCCATTTCATTATCTATTTTCATAGAATCCCAGCAGCTGGTAGCCCAGTAGAACCCTCTTCAATTGTTGTATCTACAGCTTCTACTCCTCCATTTTCCATCATTTCATCATTCCCCATTCCTGTTCCATGGCCTGCACATCTGTCGATCATCACTACTGCTATGGATATCCTTGCACAACACCTGGTGATTACCTAGCTCAACAGAGCTAGGTAAAATGCAGTAGTTCTAAAAATAAGGGAAGTTCTACTATTCTATAATTTTTTGTTGTAGGTCCTGTTTTGAGTGCCGAGCACCAGCAAGAGCTTATTGTAGCAGCCCATAGAAATGTCCAGCATCAACTAGCACTCACTTCTTCTGCTCCTTCAGCTTCTTGAATCTATTGCCCAATGGATAAAGTCCTGAGGTTTGTGCATACAAAAAAACTGTATACCCCGCGAGCCACCAAGAATGTTGGCATTTTTGCCACATTGTTTTTGTTGTTACTATTCATGCAAAATAATGCATAAATTGTAAGGCAAAGTAAGTGTAAAGTGTCATGATATCACGAAATGTCATGATATCATGACTTGTTGCAGTTTCACGATGTCCGATGAAGAAAAGAGCTAAGTATAGAAATTGTCGCGATATCGCAACATGTCGCATTTTCGTGACCTGTCATGTTTTTGTAGTTAAAAGCATCCAAGGGAAGCAAGGAAGTAAAACTGTCGCGATATCATGACATGTTGGATTTTTGCACTAGGATCAGTAGAGGGAGCAGTAACAGCAAAACGTTCGTGACATGTCGCATTTTTGTGACTTGTTGCGGTGAGGAAGTGAAAAGTAAAAATTTGTCGCGATATCACGACATGTCGCATTTTTACGATTGTAGTGGCTGCAGAGCAACGATATAGGAAAATGTCATGATATCACAACATACAATAGTAAAGGGAAGCGCCAATGAAAAATGTCACGATATCGCGATAGAAAAACAGAAAAGGAGCAAGCTGGTATGAAATGGCGCGATATCGCGACATGTCGCATTATCGTGGAAGGGCTAAAAGATAAACACAAGGTGGGAGAAAGATTTCGTGATATCATGACATTTTTGGAAATGAAGCCAAGCAGGAGAAATTTGTCGTGATATCATGACAAGAAGCGGCAACGACGGAGAAGGCAAGAAACTATCACGATTTCGTGACATGTCATGATTTTGTGGGGCAAAAGTGCAAAGTACAAGAAAATAGAAACATGTCGCGATTTCATGACTTGTTGAAGATGAAAGGACAAAACGGAGAAAACGTCGCGATATCACGACATGTCGCATTTTCATGACCTATCATGTTTTCACAGAACGAAGGCTGAAAAGTACAAGGAAGAAGGAAAGTGTCACGATTTCATGACATGTCGCATTTTTATGGTGATAAAGCAGACAAGACAGCGCCGAGTGAAATATGTCGTGATTTCATGACATATTTTATTTTCACGATAAAGAGTAGCGAAGAAGCTAAGAAAGAGGAGAATGTAACGATTTCGTGACATGTCATAGAGATAAAACTAAATGAAGATAAGCTGTCGCGATTTCGTGACATGTCGCATTTTCGTGACTGGTGGCAAGAAGAGAAAGCAGTAAAGTAAAAGTGTCACTATTTCATAACATGTCGCATTTACGCAACCTATCACATTTTCGTGACTGAAGCAATAACAAAGGCTCGATACAGTTCAGTCTGCATTTTTCTTTCAAAATTGCATAGGAGAACGTGAGGAGAAGATAAGGATCAAATAAAATCTCTCCAACTAATTTTGAGATCGTGTTCAAGGAGTCTCCAAGATTAAATGTTGATGTTTACCTATGTGCGCAAGATGGAAGAACATGAGATAGTTTTTGACGCCACAAAAATTAAAGACGCCTCCAGTATTAAAAGCTCTTGTTCGTGATCTCCTAAAAACTTCCAGCTTGCCCCGATAGCGGTCATTTAATGAAGAAATATGGTCCTTTGTTTCTGTTTAATTTTTAGTTTCGATCCATAAAAATAGGGAATGTCATTTCTCCGAGGCAGATTAAGGGGGATTGTTTCTCTTTTCAAATGCACATTTTGCAGATCGTCCCTTTAAAATCTGTTTTATGTTTTAAATGCTGTAATGCGAAAGGAAGAGGAAAGACCTCTATAAATACTAATGTAAAATCTGAAGCAAAGGGAGGAGGACCTTTTTGTAGAAATCGAAGCAGAAATCCTAGATGCATTTTGCTCTATTCTTAGTGTCTTTTGGAGTTGGTGATCCAAACTATTGTTCAAGTTTTGCTTTCTATCTAAGTCACTTCTGTTAGTCCAGTGTTAATATAAGTTAAATTCTATTGTTCTAGATTTGGTTGTATTTGCATTTAAACGTTTGGAGTATAATTGGAAGCAAACTTATGGCTAATGCTTGATCCAATTCTTGTCTATGCATTCTAAGAATCAGTTGCTGCTTAGCTTCAGGATTTAGTTTGAGATTATTTGTTGTCTGAGGTTGTTCTCCCCATCAACTATTAGCTTTGGCCTTATTTCCATATCTTTCTATTATTTCCCTTTCTTTTGGCATTTTCCATTTCTTTCCCGCACTCTTATCTTGAAACCATTTTATATTAGTTGGGAGCTAGCCCTCTCTATATATTGGTCCGAGAGACTTCTCTTTCTCTCAGCATTTCAATTTTGGTCGAGTTTAGGGCGCACAGGTGATGAAATCTTGTACTTAGACATATTTGTGACCAACAGATATATGGATGAAAATTTCTTGGTAATATCTTTCCAACAGTGTACCAAATTCAACAACTGGAGCAACACGAAAAGAAATATTAAGCTCCAAAGTAGGTTGTTCAAACTTTTTTATAAAATTTGAACTACACCATACAAGAAAACACAATAGGCTGGAAAAAATGGATTTTTCACCTTTAATTCATGTTTTCACACACTCCAAACTTGTACAATGCAATAGTAATGATATTAATATATCTTGGAACTCAAACCTAAAGAATTTATGGCAGTTACAAACAAGGTAACGGTTCAAGACTATTACAACTGCAATATTCCTACACCTACACTTGTACAAAACTATTACAAAGTGGTTACATATTCTCTTGTGCCTTTTCATCCAAAAATGCACACATGCCAACATCATTTTCCAACAAGTACAAAGGACACAAGGGATGAAAAAGTACTATATGCAAGTTTTAATTCAAAATGAGTTAAATGTGCAAAGGAAGTTGTGGAGAAAAGTTTGAAATGAAAGGAGGAAAAAGAGGTCAAATTTATTATAGGTAAATCATATTTAGTTATCTCAAGTAGTATATTTGGAATTTTGTTCCACTTTAATACCTCTTCTTCTCCTAGTAATAGGAATGAAAGTAGTGTAAGACTCAAGAAAAAAATTGATGGGAATAAAAATATGAAAGTAAGACACAAGAAGAAAAACAAAGAGAAAAGTAGTCTTGGTGGGATATTAATATAGGAAAAAAAAATATATATCAAAAGTGTTAACAAGAAGTGGGGCTAATCCCTTAAAAAAATATTATAATAAAAAATGATATCATGGAATACTAGGGACATGAATAAGACCCCTAAAATAAGAGTTGTTAGGGAATAAATAGGTTGTTAAAGCTAGCATTTTTATAGATATGGAAACTAAGTAGAAAGAGTCATTCACATATATGAGCAATACTTTATCACTTAATAGAAATTATATAATGAACAAGTGTTAACAATAAGTGGGGCTAATCCCATTAAAAATATATATAATAAAAAATGATATCATGGAATACTAGGGACATGAATAAGACCCCTAAAATAAGAGTCCTTAGGGAAAAAATAGGTTGTTATAGCTAGCGTTTTTATAGATATGGAAACTAAATAGAAATATTCATTCACATGTATGAGCAATACTTTATCACTTAAAAGAAATGATATAATGAATATGTTTCATAGATAAACAAATGAAGAAAGTCTTCAATAAAAATACAAGTTGGATAAAGAAATGATATAATGAATATTTTTCATAGATAAACAAATGAAGAAAGTCTTCAATAAAAATACAAGTTGGATACGGTTTTATCAACTAGATAGTAATGCAATGGGAGTAATATAATATTGTATTGTTTTAATGGGAAAATAACCAATAGAATCCATAAATAATTTATTAAAATATGTGTGTGTTTGTGTTATCCAATAAGGTGCATATATGCCATTCTAAATTGAGTTCTCAACTTACATTTCCTAAGTTGATCTATAATAATCATTTATGCTCAAATTCATAATAAATAGAGCTTTTCTAAAAGTATAACCTAAAAATTTGATACTTTAACTTATTTACACCATGATCATTTCATTATTTTAAAAAGTATTAATTACATATAAAAAAGGGAATTAAATTTAATAAAGGAATTTTCATACTAAGTATAACATTTCTAATATTTTTATTTGTTAATTTACATTTAAAATACCTAACATTATACATGCATTACGATATATTAATTTGACTAGACAATATTATATTACCTTATAGAATTTAATTTTCACTCCTTCTTAGTTATCCTCCTTCTTAGTTATCCAACAATATCATATTAGGAATTAAATAAAGGTATGCTTGCACTACATTCTTTGCATTGTTGGGGAATTGATTTTACATGGATTAATTTCCATTATAATTTTATTGTACTTACCCTTTCTCACGTTAGGGTACCCCTTGGATAAGTTTGGGTCATATAATTAATGGATAATGATGTTACAAAAAAATAGTTTTTTGAAAATTTAATTATTTTATGATATGTCATCCTCAACCAAGAATATATGTATAATTATATTACCATACATAAAAAAATATTTATATATTTCTATTATCCAATTTTTTTATCATTATGTATGATCTAATATTGTATCCATTTCATCTCCAACTTAATTATACCTATTTTAGTAGATTATTAAGTGTATTTCACAATTTATAGTGATAAATTATGTTCAAGGATGAGCATGACCCACGAACGAATTATATTAGTATTTATTATACCTAACCTAATCTATTGATCTATAAGTCAATGTAATGAGCTACATGTTTAGTTGCAAAAGAGAGTAACCAACCTAAGGCTTTCAATTTAAAAAATATCAATATTTATATCAATATATATCTAACCAAACCATTAATATCACACATAAATTAATAAGGAGTAACAAGTTATGACTATGAAATAAAATATTTAATGAACCAAAACTTGGTAAATAAAATGAGTAAAAAATTGAATCCTAGTTTTTCTTCAATTTGGGTTATTTGCAAGTCTTCATTTCTTGCTTGGTTCGAGAAGTGGATGGACGAAGCTCTCCCTTATAGTATTTATTTTTGTTTCTTTTCTGTCTTTGGGAGGAGACCATGAGTTTATTGCCCATAGATGAGAGGCTCTCGTAGTTGACTCTAGTTCAGGGTTTCAGTGGTGTTTATGGTTTAGGGGTTTCCTGATGGTTCTCTTCTCTTCATTCTTCTGGTCTTAGAGGGAGGAATCTATGCTCTATTGTATTGTATAAGGGTTCTACTAGATTCTTCTTTTTTCATTGTAGGGTTGTATTGTGACTCCTTCATAACGACCCCAAAATTGGGGATCCACCTTAAATTTTGTGATTTCGAAGGATTTATGTTTATCCAATTTTGCTCACATCAAGGTCTTGGAAAATTTTCTTTCACTTTGGAATTGCTGACATATTTGCATTTTGAAGGTTTGAATGTAGTTGCAATGCTTGAAAACTGAATATTTTGATTATTTGCATATTAATTGCATTATTTCAAATCAAATAATTTGATTAAAATCATTTTCAAAGGTTTAAATGATTAAATTCTCATTTAAATAATTAAATTTTATTTTAGGGTTAACCCTAAAATTAATGCAAAATTGAAATGGACATATCTTAAGGTAGAAAACTTTGTTTGATCTCATTCAAAACTTGGTAAAAAGATATGGATTTTATCTTTCTAATGATACCAAAATTGTAAGATTCTAGATGTTAGTTTCACCAAAAAAATAGTACGTTAGTTTAGCAATATGAGAATTTTGAAATACTTTTGAAAAAAAAGAAAGTTACGAGAAAGTAAAGTTTGGTTTTGTTTTGATATTATGATTATTGTTTCATTATGCAGGTAATACAAGGGCAAGGGTTTGAAGAAGATAGTTATGAAATCCCTTCTCGATGAGGAAATGGAATAACTAAACTTTTCAAATTATAAATAAATCATTGACATTCATGGAAAAGGTCAGATATTTGGTGGAGGAGAAGGAAGAGAAATTAAGAAGCCAAAGCAAGGTTTTTGAAGAAGCTGTAGTGGATGTGAAATACACAAAGATCTCATGAGCCTCATTGTAAGATCCTTTTATTATTTTGAATTATCTTGGGTTCAAATATGTGCCATGTTGTATTTGAAATATATTTCATTGAAGATTACCCTAGTTTATTATTTTGTTGTATGAATTTGGTAGGTAGTAAATCTGGTTTAAAAGGTATCTATACTATCATGTTGTAGTAATTAATCCAAGATTAATTTCTATAAATTTAAGAAATCTTCTAAAATTTATTTCTTTTCAATTTAAAAATTTCATATACGTAACCTGGTTAAATTTTATATAGTTAAACTATACAAACTAGGTTATGAATAAATTTATTGTTCAATCATTAAATTAATTAATGTTTTGAATTAATAAATTTAATAAAGATAGATGATTATTCTAATTTCAACCTTAATATCATAAGGTTGAGATATTGGAAATTGATATCATTTCAGAAAATTCAAATTTGGACTTTATTCTAATATCGTTTTATTCATTTCAAAAGTTCAAATTTTATATTGAAAATTATATTTACTTTTAAAATATTTAATTTCATAAATATTTTAAAAAGTAAATATTGCAGGAAAATCTGATTTATAAACTTTATTTTATCATAAAATCAAAAGTTTATAAATTAGTTTTATATTGAGCCCTATGATTTATCATTAATAAAGTTTTAATACCTTATAAATCGGGCAAGACATTATTACATTTGTTCACCTCTTTGATATTTTCAGATATAGTTTCATGAGTGGTTTGAACAAATAATTTCTTTTATCAAATAGACTTTTGAAATTGAATTATAAATAAATTTTTATATTTAAAGGTTTATGAATTTCATCAACTTTTATTTGGTTAAAGTCAATTGAAATTTGATTAAAATGCTAGTTTTTTATATTTTCAAATTCATTCAAAAGCATTTTAATTAAGACATTGTATTGAGATCATAAGATAAATTTGCATACTTAAACCTAAATCATAAAGCAAATTTATTTCATAATTTAGATAACTAAATTTGTATGAAAGGTATGTTTTACATGGTAAACTCGAAATCATTTACCTAATTCCTAGGCCCCTTGTAAACAATAACTTGCAAACCTAAGGAGATTATTCAAGTACTTATTTATGCACATATGCATGACACATTAAACATTAAGTAAGAACCTTGGAGAAATAGAATTTCTTTGCAAGAGAGAATTTTAAATTATGAGTTGTTGAGTGATTTCATAACCTGACAAAATCATACGTCAACAAATTGGTGCTAGAAGAAGGACCTAAAAGATAAATATTTTGATTTTTTGGATGTGCAATTTTTTACAAAAATTTTGTTTGAATTTTTTTATTTATGTGGCATTAATGTTAATCTGTCATAAATTCAAAAATTAGGTTATGATGCAACCTTTTATGAATTTTCATACATAGCCTTGCTTATTAAAGTTGGTTCCATGGCAGAAAATGATTTACCATTTTATAAGCATGATGGAACGATTACGCCAGAAGAACATATTTAGGCATATAAAAATATTATGCTTAATTTTAAAATTATGCAGGAAGATGTTTTCTATAGAATTTTTCTATACATGTTGGATGAAATGGCTAAATATTGGTTTATCAATTCACCTACAGGTTCTACCGCTTCTTGGAATCAACTAGAAACAATGTTTCTTGAACATTTTGGAACATCAGTTGATATAGATTTGTTATCAAATCAATTTACCTCTATTTGTAAAAAGCCTAATGAATCCATGAATCATTTTAATGATAGGTTTCATAAGTTATATGCTAAAATAGAGGTACAGGGGGTATTTTGTTGGGGGGTGGTTGAGTATTTTTTGTGGGGCCTTAAAAAGGGGGGGATTTTTCTCCCGTTTGGTGGGGGTGTCGTTTCCCCTTGTAAATTCAAAAAAATAAAAATAAAGGTACATTTTATTATTTCAGAAGAAGTTGTTCAAATATATTTGGAAGCTTTAGATCCTTTTACGATTAAGTTTTTAGAAACATTTCCTAAGGATTTATCCTTATCTAGCATGTATGGTGGTGTAGTAGCTATAGAGCAATGGCTGATTTCAAGAGGAATAGATGTGGGTAGATTATTATTACATCACCCTAAGGTTTCAAATCAGGTATCACCTATGAGTCATGATATGCGTTTCTCGAAACCATTGAACGAAATTCAATGTCCTAGTTTTTCAACCACTTTCGATATTATCCAAGAGGAAGTGAAAGTTTCAAAGCCAATATGTATTGATGAGTATTGTAGTAATCAACTTTATGAAAGTGCATAAATGCATGGGTCTTCAAATATTGGAGAATTTTTAGATTTAACTAGCTTTGAAACATATGATAGAATAAAATCTTCTATAGAGTTGAATGAAACAACTGAAGCTCAAAAATTGAAAGATTCTAGAGGTAGGTTTATTATGACTTATCATAAAATTTTATTACTTGAGGAAGATGAATTTCTTATTGAGGATAGATTTTTTAAAAGTGAGGAAAATGAGTTTGAAAAGCATTCATTTGTTGAATTTACAAAATGTGAAGATATTGTTGAATCTCACCCTTTAGCTTTAGAAGATCATTATTATAACGGATTGGTTATATATGATGAATCATTATTTTCTCACACTCCTACTGATAAAAATTTTGTTTCACTTGCTATGCAGGATGTTGAAACTTCTAGTTCAAAAGAAGGTTTTGTAATTCCTATGCAATCAAAAAGTGATATGTCAATTTTAGAGATAGAACAGATTCCAAGATTTGATCATTTTGAACATGAGTTTGTAGAACATTATTTTGCAATAGAAAGGGAAGAAATGGTAAATATTTCTTATGATTCATCTATTTTAGATGAATAAGATGTAAATTATTTTCTTTCATTCTTGAATACTGAAGATTTGAGTGAAAATTTTCATGATTGTATGGATTACTCAAATGAAGAAACTTCATGTATGGCTAAAAAGGACTAGAATCTCCTATTCATATTAAAGTAACTATTGCTTTTTTTGATCAACAAGATTTATAGTTTGAAAAATATGGACGTATTCTTGATTGGATGCCTAATTTTGATGCTTCTGAAAAATAGGTCATTGATGAAAGAATACGAAATGATGGTGGTGATGATAGATATTATAAAGGAAAATAGAAGATTTTAATGGCTCATCAAGTAGTGGTAAATTAAAGTGCACAAAAGGTAGAATCTTATCCTTTTTATTCAAACATTCAAGAATTAGGTAACTTGCTGCATAACCAGATATTGGTTTCTATTGTTGTTTATGATGAGATATCATTAGAGGTCGACAAAGAAATAGAAGGGGTTCTCATTCCCACCACAAATAGGATTGCATTATCGAATGAAAAAGAGGATAGTCTCGAATTATTGAACCAAGTTCATTAACAACTAACAATTCAATCTAGGATACAAAACTATAATGATTCTTATTTTGTAAATATCCTAGATTCTTGCAAATTGTTACATGAATATGATTGGTATAAAAACATAGATGATGATATTGCTTTAAAACTTTCAGAAATATATTCTTATTTGAAAACAATTCTATATGCTTGTGAAAATAAAAAGTTAAGTCAGAGTGATGAATTAAGGTTTGAAATTCACATTGCATTGAATAAACAAAAGATAATTGAAAATCATGTTTTCAATTTTAAGTTTAAGGAATCAAATCTTAAACATGGAATTACTTATAAGCTTGAATTAAATTAGTGGGATGTGAAAGACAAAATAAAGATTACATCATTTCACTTAATCTTGTTTTAGTTGGATTTATTTAAGGATTGGAATGCAAATCATGATATATATCTTTTAAGGTGTGTCTATCGCATTTGGGATCTAGGGAAATAATGGCAAAAATTTTGTAGTATCTTGTACATAATGTATATTTTGTAAATAGTCTTTCTAGATTTTATTTTCTTGTTTTTGTGTTTTGTATAGCTTGTTGTTTTGTGAGTTTTGTTAGTTAGTAATTTTTTTGATGTCTTAATGTGCGATGTTGTTAATGTGTTGTTGTTTTGTTGTTAAGTGTTGTCACATTTTGTTGTGTTTTGTTGAGTACAATGATAAATTGACTTTTCCAATTTTGGAGCTTCATGATTTTGACGTGTGATTCAAGTTGATATAATTTCAAAGTGTTTTTTTTTCAAAAGTAGGGTATTTGTGATTGAGACATTGGTCGTTTGTTGGCTATATTTGATTTTTGATCCTGGACCACATAGGATGAAGTTACCTATTTTAAAAACCTATGGAACCTAGAGAAAAATGAAAATGAGATATCGGTTTATGTCCTCATGAATGTGAACTAAGATAAGGTAGATATGAAAAATTGGAATTGTATTGCAAAAGCTCCACCAGTATCACAAACATATAAAGAATATCATTTGAAATTTGAGACGTGTGAAGTTGTCAATTTTGCAAATTAGGGCTAAATATTCACTTGCATACACTTGCATTTCATAGCACATTTCATAATATTGCATACATCACCCTTGCATTCCGCATTTCACATCTCACAAAAAGATCACTTATCAATTTCAAAGGTTCTAATTGGTCCATAAAAAGTTAGGTTACTTTAATCAGGGGCACCTTCACAAAGGAATTTACATAAAACTATAAAATGAAAATATTCATGTATACACATCACAATTTCATAATTATTAGATGTTTTTGGGTCACTCAGCCATTTCTAGTGTGGTAGGAAACCACAAAAAAATATGTCAAATTATTTTAGGATCATTGCATAGTATAAACTAAAGGATGTTGAGATCAAGAATTGATGCCAAAAATATCTTGAACTAAGCACAATTTGCACATATTAAAAACATCTTGGGTAAAATAGCCAAAACCATCCTTGAGAGAAAATGTGAGGTGAAAAGGGTTATCCTTGTTAGTCCCATCATGCAACATAGTCCATAAAACTCACCACTACCACAATACTTGAAACTAAAAAATCATAGTAGTAAGGATAGGGTCAAATTATCATCATACTTAGGTTGAGAATCTGATTCCCCAAAGCTCTGAGTCTTCTTATATCACACACCATTGACTATTGAGTTGTAAGGATCATACTACATGTCCCTCAGAAAGATGGGTAGTCATCCCCAAGATTCAAGAAATTAAAAGCAAAATCATGGACTATGGGGTTATCTCCATCGAGGCTATAGATGCTTGACTGGAAATGGAGTACACTCATGTGTGGTGACACGTCTCGTTTAAAAGTGAGACCTCTAATCGTTCAAATGGACAGGCTAGCCTTGTGGTTTTGTTCATAATAGGTTTAAACATTTTGGTCAAAATGAGGTAATGAACTCACTTGCACACATTGGTTCTGGATGGTAGTGGTTCATAACTGAGCTCTTGATTTGTAAAATGAATTCACTGCACACACATTTGGTCCTAAGAGGGTTAGATAGTTTTAGTGTGTTTGTTTATGGTACTAGAATGTTTGAGTCTCTACAAAACAAGTCGTTCATATTATAGCATCATGTTAATACATCCTTTTTGTTCATATCAAATTATTTTTCATATCATACTATTTTTTACAAAATGTCAGTTTTAGGGCCCCTGATTAAAGTACAATGATAAGCATGGCCAAAACAAATATTTACATTATAAATTATCATTAATACATATCACCTGATCCCAACCAGCAATACATCCCATCCTGCATAAATCATCTCATCATCACATAAATAATCCTTGATTCCCTGAAATATAAAACTGACAAAGGAATGTTGAATGGTTTTATATGATAAGGAACGAATCACTTTACACACACTAATCTGATTACTAAATAATTTTGGTGGTTTATTTCAAATTGGTCTATTCTCATTCTTTGGATACTTACTGATGCTTGGAATTCTAATATTCAAGTTTTTTTTTATTTTTATAATTTGTTTTTTGAGTCAAAAATGTCCAGGGATATTTACTAGTAGAGTCGCCATTTGTTGTGACTCCTTTACAACGACCCCAAAATTGGGGACCCACCTTAAATTTTGTGATTTCAAGGGATTTTTGTTTATCCAATTTTGCTCACATCAAGGTCTTGGAAAATTTTCTTTCACTTTGGAATTGCTGACATATTTGCATTTTGAAGGTTTGAATGTAGTTGCAATGCTTGAAAAGTGAATATTTTGATTAGTTGCATATTAATTGCATTATCTCAAATCAAGTAATTTGATTAAAATTATTTTCAAAGATTTTAATGATTAATTTTCATTTAAATAATTAAAATTTATTTTAGGGTTAACCCTAAAATTAATGTAAAATTGAAATGGACATATCTTGAGATAGAAAACTCTGTTTGATCTCATTAAAAACTTGGTAAAAATATATGGATTTTCACTTTCTAATGATACCAAACTTGCAAGATTCCATATGTCAATTTCACCAAAAAATAGCAGCTTAATTTAGAAATATGAGAACTTTGAAATACTTTTGAAAAAAAGGAAATTTATGGGAAAGTAAAATTTGGTTTTGTTTTGATATTATGATTATTGTTTCATTATGCAGGTTATGCAAGGGCAAGGGTTTGAAGAAGATAGTTATAAAATCCATTCCCGGTGAGGAAACAAAATATCTAAAGTTTTCAAATTATAAATAAATCATTGATATTCATGGAAAATGTCAGATCTTTGGTGGAGGAGAAGGAAGAGAAATTAATAAGCCAAAGCAAGGTTTTTGAAGAAGCTACAGTGGATGTGAAATACACAAAGATCTCAGGAGCCTCATTGTAAGATCATTTTATTATTTTGAATTCTAGGGTTCAAATATGTGCCATGTTGTATTTGAATTTTGAAAAGGTGATTCAATATAATTCTTTTTGAAATATATTTCATTGAAGATTGCCCTGATTTATTATTTTGTTGTATGAATTTGGTAGGCAATAAATCTGGTTTAAAAGGTCTCTATACTGTCATGTTGTAGTAATTAATCTGAGATTCATTTCTATAACTTTAAGAAATCTTTTACAATTTATTTCTTTTCATATTAAAAATTTCATATACGTAACCTAGTTAAATTTTTATATAGTTAAACTATACAAACTAGGTTATGAATAAATTTATTGTTCAATCATTAAATTAATTAATGTTTTGAATTAATAAATTTAGTAAAGATAGATGATTATTCTAATTCTAACCTTAATCTCATATAGGTTGAGATATTGGAAATTGATATCGTTTTAGAAAATTCAAATTTAGACTTTATTCTAATATCATCTTATTCATTTGAAAAGTTCAAATTTTATAATGAGAATTATATTTACTTTTAAAATATTTAATTTCATAAATATTTTAATAAGTAGACTTTATTCTAATATCGTCTTATTCATTTGAAAAGTTCAAATTTTATAATGAGAATTATATTTACTTTTAAAATATTTAATTTCATAAATATTTTAATAAGTAAATATTGCAGGAAAATTTGATTAATAAACTTTATTTTATCATAAAATCAAAAGTTTATAAATTAGTTTTATATTGAGCCCTATGCTTTATCATTGATAAGGTTTTAATACCTTATAAATCGGGCAAGACATTATTACATTTGTTCACCTCTTTGATATTTTCAAATATAATTTCATGAGTGGTTTGAACAAATAATTTCTTTTATCAAATAGACCTTTGAAGTTGAATTATAAATAAATTGTTATATTTAAAGGTTTATGAATTTCATTAACTTTGATTTGGTTAAATTCAATTGAAATTTGATTAAAATGCTAGTTTTCTGTATTTTCAAATTCATTCAAAAGCATTTTAATTAAGACATTGTATTGAGATCATAAGATAAATTTGCATACTTAAACCTAAATCATAAAGCAAATTTATTTCATCATTTAGATAACCAAATTTGTATGAAAGGCATGTTTTACATGGTAAACTTGAAATCATTTACCTAATTCCCAAGCCCCTTGTAAATAGTAACTTGCAAACCTAAGGAGATTATTCAAGTACTTATTTACGCAATATATGCATGACACATTAAACATTAAGTAAGAACCTTGGAGAAAATATAATTTCTTTGCAAGAGAGAATTGTAAATTCTGAGTTGTCGAGTGGTTTCGTAACCTGAAAAAATCACACCTCAACAAGTTGGACTTCTTGGAGATCTATTTTTTTGGTTTTGAAGAGATATCACGTGTTGATTGTTTGTTGTACGGAAGGGCTTTCTAAAATCTAATGTAATATATGATCTATTTCACAGTTCTAATTCAAGGGTTTCCTAGAAGTTCCCTTCTCTTCATTATGATCTTGGAGGGAGGATCCTATGCTCTATTATGTTGCAAAAGGATTCTGATGTTTTATTCTTGTTCCATAGCCCGGTTGGGATTCTTGTATATTTGATGGTGTTTTTTTATGAACCTACCTACAATTATTTTTGGTCTTGAGGGGAAATCATGTGTTGATTATTTGTTGTAGTGGAGGGCTTCCTAGAATCTAATATCATGATTTGCTTCACATATCAGGGACATCATTTCTTGGCTATGGTTTTCTATATCTGGCCATGTATCACCTTCTCTGCAGGAAGACCTTGTGGCCTATGGATTCTTTCTCAGGTTATTTGATTTCCAAGTCTTCAAAATACCCAATGTGGGTTATCTTTCAGATCTTGTATTTTTGCTTCTTTTGATATGCTTGATGCTAGTATTTTTGAGTTTTAGTGAGTAGACCTATGGAGCATCTACTCTATGCTCTTTGGTCCTTTCAATATTGTTTGGTTTTCTCCTACGCAAAGAAATTTTTTTCAAATTTTAGTGTACGGTATTTTTGGGTTTTATCCTAGGCGATAAAACCTTTTTCAAATTTTAGTGTACGGGGATGTTTGGTTTTCTCGTGGGTAAGAAAACCTTTTTCAAATTTTAGTGTATGGGACTGTTTGGTTTTCTCCTAGGTAGGAAAATCTTTTTCAAATTTTAGTGTATGAGGAAGCCTATTTCCATGGTTGTGAGGTTTTCCTTCTATGGGAATACTTGTTTCAATTTGTATGGGCATATTTCCTAGTGTGTCGGGAAACCCAATTTTCATTTTTATTCCTATCTAGATATGGTTCTGAGGAGATCATTTATGGGTGTCTTCTTTAGAGATCATCCCTCATTTCTAAGAGGTTTTTTTTTTTTTTTTTCATTGTGAAATGTTATGGGACCCTTTCAAAATCCCTCGACTTAAAAAATTGAGTAAAAATTAGCCTTTTTTTTTAAGTGGACTAAAAGAATTGAATTTCCAAAATAATTGAATAAGATCATACACTCAAAATAGTAAAAGAGATAAAATCATATTCCTCCAAAAAATACCAATAAGAAATATATATTTAGGTTTGATAAATAATTAAGGGTCTATAACATATTTAGGCTTTAAAAAAATGAATAAGTATGAACATAGTAGCACTTTTAAGATGACCTATTGAATAAAACTATAGTGAATTTAAAAATAGCTAAACCACATATCATATTCAAGCATATGCATCAATCTATTGGATTAGTGTTAATACTAATAATAAACTTAATAAGACTATAAATAACACATAAAATAATGCATGAGGTATATTTTATCTATGTAATTTAATAGTATAGCAATAAGATAAGCTTTATGGTGTAAAAAGGTATAATAATAATGATAAAATTAATTATATATTTTGAAACTAAAGGGTAGTAGTTTATAGACCATGCTTATTTATTTTGAATACAATTTTCAAATTTATTTCCATTTTGGAATGATATATTTCTTTAAGATCCTTTGTATAGTGTATGTCCTATAAGTTGTTAACGAGAAGGTTCAGATACAAGTCCTTTTTTATAAGTGAATAAGATATTTTTATAATCATAATGACAAAGCTTAAATTGTTATAGAAGAAAAGTATACAAATTTTATCCTATTACACAATTATATACCTAAGTATAATGATTAAGTATAAGCACATAAAGTCCATCAACATATTTGACTCTTTGTTTCAACATTGAAGTATGAAAATATTTTAATTATCTTCTTATACTATGTGGATAAATGTTAAGGAAGAGTCCAAATATTTATTTTTTATATATTTTCTTCTTCATCATTTTTATGTTAATGTTTTTTCCCCTTATTAGCTATAAAATCGCCTTCATTACTACCATAATAAAATTTGTTAAGATTAATTATATTTGTATTTTATTTTAGACATATTGAGTTTTCAAATGGGAATGAATAGGTAGAAAGAAATCTATTATCTAGCATTCACAATTGGTTACAAAAGAGATGAACTATTTTTTGATTAGCCATTTTTAAGATGAGAAAATTACAAAGGCAGTCTTTTCCATGGGGAGTTGAAATCTCTGGGGTCAAACGAGTTCTCTCCTATCTTATTTCAAATATACTATCACATTGGAGAGATATTGGAAATGATTTGAAAGAGGTTCAAATAATGGGGTATATTTTAAGGGATGTTAATTCCACATTTTTTACACGTATTCCTAAGTCTCACAGGATCAAGGATTTCAATGATTTTAGACCTATTAGTCAGTGTAACATTGCGTATAAAATTTTCTCCAAGGTTTTGGTTTATAGACTAAAAATATTCCTCCCAGAGGTCATTGATCTAGCTCAGGCAAGTTTTGTTGCTAGAAGATAGATATTGGATGATATTGTTGATGTGCATGAGATGATCCATTATATAGATAAAAGTGGAAGAGTGGGTCTTTTTCTTAAAATAGATATGAACAAAGTTTATGACCATATCTCTAGGGAATTTTTGATAAAAGTTATGCATAAATTTGGGTTCCGTTAGTGGTGGCTCAGTTTGATCAAAAAATATATTTTGATATCTTGGTTTTTAGTCTTAATGAATATGTTAGCAGTTTGGTCCTTTAAGAGCCAAAGGTGGCTTCAGCAAGGTGGCCCTCTTTCTTCCTTTTTTTACATCCTACTTGCTAAGGTGCTTGGTATAGCCATAAAAGTTAAGTCGAGTATCGAGGATATTAGTCTAACTTTACACTCTGATCACATCTCTCATAATCAATTCATGGATGATACTCTTCTATCCACTATTGTGTCCATTTCCCAACTCAAAAAGGTTAAAGAGATTTTGACCTTTTATGAAAAGGCAATGGTTTAGAAGATAAATTTCCATATGAGTAGACTTTTTTTATGAATATCCCCTCAATAGATAAAGGAATATTACCAAAATTATGGGTTGTGAGATAGTGGCTCTACCATCTTCTTATTTAGGGATACCCTTGTTCAGTAGAAGAGTGAAAGAGAACCTATGGGATCTAGTATTAGATAGGATTCTAAAATGGTTCATTGGTTGGAATGGTAATCTTCTTAGTTACAATGGAAAGGCCTAGTTAGTTAAGGCAACTTAGTAGATCATTCTAGTCTATTTCCTCTCTATTTTCAAGGTCTTATTGAAAGTAGTTAAAAATATTGAGCAGCTCCATAATTCTTTCTTATGGTTTGGCTCGAATAATAAGAAAATATTTCATCTTGTCTCATGGGAATAGGTCTGTAAAGAAATTAAATATGGGGTTCTAGGTTTCAAAAGGGTCAAGTGGCTGAATGAAGCATTGATGGTGAAGCATGGAAGTTGTTTAATAAGGAGAGCATTGGCTATAACAACCCAATTTTAACCATCTTGGGAGAGGAAAACATTTTTTTCACAAGTAAGGTTCACCAAAGATGTACCAAATAGATTCAACAAAAGCTTCCAACCATATTTTTAGTTCCAAATGTTAAAACATCCCTTAGGTGAACATGAGTGTTTAAAATCCTGCATCAACTCTAGGGTTCACCTTATACACTACCCATACATCTTAAAGGATACCTTCACATGGTCTCCCCATTTCCTTACCTTCCTTTGAAGGACATTTTGACCATGGCATAGGGATTAACTCTATACTATTTTTTCAAGAAGGGACTTAAATTCCCCTACTAGTCTCATTCAATTTATACTAGTACCTAGGAACAAAGCTTCTTATAGTTTTATCCACTACACCATGTGTCATGATAAATTAAACCATTATACTAATAGTTTAGTTGGGGTAACTATCACCCACATGACATCACTCTTCAAGTTGCCTAGTAGTCAGTCAAGGTTTTTAGTGACTATCACACCAAATAACATCCATAATAGGTTTCCTACAGTCAATCAAGTATCTATGACTATAATTTGCATGACATATCACACGGATACCTCACAGTCCATTGGGGTTCCATCATACAAATCTAGTTACAACAAGATCCAAGCTTATCCTACCTTTAGGTATCACTTCAGTGGTCCCTTACCAATGTGCCCATTGGGATTGCTACACCATAATTCCCTTAGTTTTGGTACCATCCTTTAGGGTCTAGCTAGGTTGGTTTCCTATGGATAATCCCTCCTAAGAAAAAATTCCAATCCTAAGGAAACTAAGTACAAGCTCCTCTCTTTCTTTTGTTTATTATATTTACATAAACCTTACTCTATTGCAAGTGTAAAAGAAATACTTAACATTCATATTACTCTACCAAAGCACAAGTACTTTCAAATATAAGCATAACAAGATTAAGTATACAAATCCATTTTCTCTTCATATACATTTCATAGCAACTCAAATAATCAACTAGATACTTACATGCATATAATAATTCCAAAGCAAGATCCATAGATGATACACATATAACACATCATATATCCTAGGAAACCCTTACGGAAAAAACCCAACCTCGAAACATCCATTTTCATTGCATAAATCTAGCAATCATTGAAGGAATCTCTTATTCCTTTTCCAACATAACAAATCCATTACATAAGAACCCCATAATTCTTATGTCCCCATAGAACATGAACATTTGTAATTCATTATACAAAATTAGTAAGGGAACCCCATAATTCCCTCAAATGAATTCCACATTCATTCTTCTATCTATAGATACTTAAGAGCCCCCTTAAGTATTTTTCCAAAAAGCATAATAATGGAACCCCCATAAGTTCCAATCTATCTATTGGGCTCCCTGCCCAATCTCTCAACCATGTTTTCATAATACAAAAGATTCTTCAGACCATCTAAGAATGTATATACAACATATATCTTATTTTCCCTATTATTCCACAAAATAAATCAAACTAATCTATTCGTACTCCAATAATAGTTTAGTTTTTCCATAGAGCCATTAATTTTATCACCTAATTTTTATTACAAAAGATCTTTCATAATTCCACTAAAGATAATAAAATATGTGAACACAAAAATAAAGCAACACTAAATACAAACTATGAAATAATAAATAAGCAAAGTAACACAATTATTACACAATATAAATGAACTCTTTTATTATTTTCGATAGATTTCAAGTGTTACAATCAGTATATCCCAAATGTGGTGTTTTATACTGTTTATTTCTTTTGATACAATTGTTACATGTACTAGGTTTCTCCGAAACCCTACTTAAAAATAATAGTGGTGTCTTTGCACTTGATTTGATCCCAATAGATTGTGGATGGGCTTGTGTATCCTATGTGAAAGCATGAGATTCCGGAAATAAGAAATATTCAGATGCAATGAAAACAGAATTAACTCGATGCATGAAATGAGAGAACATAACCAAATTGAGACAAAATATACAGAGAAAGTAGGAGCACAGCCCTTTATATATTAATTACAACTCGGTTACAATACATCTCCTCGGTTACATATGCTCATTTACAATCATGACTAATAATCTTCTTTCCGCATGCCCACATGCAAAGTGGGTGGGCCAACGTATTGCCGCCACTGGTGTTAATGAGTCTTCGCTTGCTGCTGCTTATCCTGCATTCACAGAAACAATAAACTGTTTAGTAGCACCTGCATTTACAGAAACAATAAACTGTTTCAATATATTCGAACACAGCAAATATTATAAAACGTAAACTATTTTACATATATATTCGACAACAACATGTGTTATACAACGTAAACTGTTGTTTCAATGTTTTCAAAAACAGTAAACTATTTTAACCATATATTCAACAACAACATATATTATAAAACATAAACTATTTTAACATATATTCGAAAACAGCATATACTAGTTTAACGAAGAACGTGCGTGGGGTGCCCAAGCGGGCCGCCCCGTTCAAATTCGACTTTGACGCCAATCCACTAGGAATTGGCCCAAAATCCAAAATACTGTGTTGTCGACAAATTGGTAGTTCACAATGGTCGAATGTCTGGTCTGAAGGTCAGATTTATGCTTCTGGAAAGCCACCGATAACCTCCCTCGTGAAGGAGATTACAGGTGCAGAAGACTGAAATCCAAGGGAATATGATCGGGTCTGGGTTTAACAGCACTTCGTTCTGTTCTGAAAATGCTCGTCCACCTCCTGGTGAGCGGGAAAGTTCATAGTTTTATAGACCCACGGGGTCTCTCCAAAGGGGTATGCAGTAGCGCCACGTGGCGGTCATGCCTACCCGGGAGGTAGGAAAGTCCTCCGTGACTTGGGCTTCCATGACTGCCCCTGTGACAGTCTCCCAGCGGCCAGCCTACCCACCTACATGTGCATGCAAGGCAGGAGCCATAAATGGCTGTCTTCGACTGCCACTTGTCGAATGTCTACGTTAAGTTGTTTTAATGTTGTCTCTGATTGCCTTGGTGTCTGCCTCTGAATGCTTTGGTGTCAGTCTCTGACTGCTTTGATGGCACCTCTGATCGATTTAATGCCTACCCTTGAATGTCGGATGTCCGCCTTAATTTTTGCTGAAGTCTGCCTTTGACTGTTGGAATGTTGCCTTGATGCAACTGTCGAAGTGTCGCGATATCGCAACTTCACGATATTGCGACGTTGCGATATTGCGACACTTCGACCAAGGCCTTGCCTTGGGCACCGAAGTGTCACGAAATCGTGACACTTCGGCCAAGGCAAGGCCTTGGGCACCGAAGTGTCACGAAATCGTGACACTTCGGCCAAGGCAAAGCCTTGGGCGCCGAAGTGTCACGATTTCGTGACACTTCGGCCAAGGCAAAGCCTTGGGCGCCGAAGTGTCATGAAATCGCGACACTTCGGCCAAGGCAAAGCCTTGGGCGCCGAAGTGTCGCGAAATCGTGACACTTCGGCCAAGGCAAAGCCTTGGGCACCGAAGTGTCACGAAATCATGACGTCGCGATATCGCGACGTCGCGATATCGCGACACTTCGGGCAAAGCTTTGCTTTGGTCACCGAAGTGTCATGATATCGCAACATCGTGATATCGCGACATCGCGATATCGCGACACTTCGACCGAGGCCCACCTTTGATGAATCCTTGCTTCTGAATTCTTGAATCCTACTTTTGATTAAGACTTTGTTTTAGTGGAGGCTTGTTTTGATGAAGGCGTTATTTTGAACTTTGATTTAATGGAGGCTTGTTTTGAACTTTGATTTAATGGAGGCTTGTTAAAATGACCATCTTTTCTCTGCTCACTTTCCAACCTTCTAAACTGCTATGTGAGTGGCTAGGACCACTGTTTGACCTCTGAGGGCTGCCCTGAAAGCTGTGTATGTCAATGCGATCAGTGTTTGTAGTCACTTAATCGGATTGGTGTTGTTTTGGTGTCTACATATGCCCCTTTTTGGGAAGCGCTATGGGTGACGCAGCGTTGAGCAAAAATAGATGACCAAAGCACTAATGATTAGGGTTTCTTGGTAACCTAACCAACTTTTGATGCCCCAAGTATGGAAAGGGCATGCATTCTTGAATCCTTGCTTCTGACGAGCTAAGGAATTTGATTTCAAGTGTTAACCTACTTTGGTGAGGTGTGACTTGAGCTTGGACATTGATCAGTCATGATTAGGCAAAGGGCGTAACCTTTTGTCCACAGGGGGAACCTTGTGTTCATGCTTCGGGAATGTCAAGTGTTTGATCAATTTAATGATTGCTTGTTTACTGCCCCAAGCAGGAGCGTGATTGTCTTTGTCAATGATTCTTTGAATGCAATCCATTGCCCTGATTGGGTGTGTGTTTGTTGATTGGTGACTAAGTTTGACTACCCCCTCAAGAGACGAATCGATGAGGGAATGACCTTCGTGAGAAAAGCGACGAGTCGCTTGACCCAAGATGACTTAGGTTAGGGTGCCTTTAGATGTTTTACCGTTTAAGCACGTGCAATTCCCGACATTTGGACCTATTTTTGGTGGGTGCTAACCCTTTTTGGTGATGCCATAATGGGGTGAAATTATCAAAAATCCGTCTTCCCGTGGAGCAGTCCGGCTATGGTAGCCTTCTTGGGGAAGTAGGAGAGTGACAATTTGATCCCCGACATCGATTTTTTTTTTTGTGATGTTTTTGTGGTTTTGATTTTCTTTCTTTGTGTATATGTCATGATATTATGGTATGCATAATGATTGATGTTGATGGATGCATGTTATTTTATATTGATGGATGCATATGGTGTAATAAATGTGATTGTTGTATGTTGATTTATTTTGATGGATGCATATGTTGTGATGAATGTAAATGTATGTGATATACAGAAATGAAATGGATGGATGGACTTTGTGGTGTTTGGCTATGGCACCATAGAATTTTTAGAACTCTATTATTTTGATTGCTATGATGCATGACTTTGTATGTATACATGTGGTTTTTCTTTTCTTTTTCTTTTTTTTTTTTTTGATGGTATTGTAAGAATGAAAAGTAGTGCAGTTGGTTTAGAAATGTAGCCAAGGTTTTCTGAGACTCAGAAGGTTTTAACTTACTAGCCCTGACTGTACTTTATCTTACAAGACTTTTGAACAAGGTATGAATCGTACTTGTTTTTGACCAAGCTATTTCACATCCTCTGTGTGTGCAATTGAGTTCATTTATGTGATATTTGTCAGGATACCGCCAGTGCCAGATGGGCTTTCAACCGAACCTGTACTGAGGATCACCTAATTAGCTTCACTAACTCCTTTGTTGTATTTGGTTAGATTAATTTGCGATGTTATCCAGGATACCATAAGCTAGGTCATTCACATGCAAATATTGATCTGTACACAAGTTAATGTGATATATATATCATCATGTGAGAAGTTTATCGCCAGTGACCGATAGGCTATCAACCAAACCAGTACTGAGGCTTGCCTCATGACCTGTTAGAATGCTGATAGTTCCAAGGATTCAAGTTCAACTCCCTTCTTTTCTTCGATTGTATTGGGATACTTGCTCGTTTGTAGTGATAAGATCACTATTTATTTTGATTTGTTTTTCGTTTGAGCAAGGGACTAGGGAAATGGAGTGACGATAATCACTATTGTTTGTGCCTTTTGATGTGTGCACTGTAGGATGTCAAATTTTGATGTTTTGACTTTTTGCAAATTTTTGATGTTTTGCAACTGTTGAGAACTAGGGATTCTTAGGGAATTGGGTAGGGAGGATGCTTGTCCTTTTGCCAACTCTCAGCATTCTTGGGGTCATTCGCATGGGGGGATGAGCAAGATAACCATTTCGCTTATGGTGACCTGGATTACTGTGCAAGTTTCATCTTTCGTTCACACAACTTGGGAATTTTTATGTGTTTTAATTTGTGTTGAGATGTTACGTAACAAGGTGTATTTCAAGTGTAACTCTACCTTCGTAAAATCTGCCTGACTTGATACATTACATGGCTAAAGATAAAAATGATGACTAAATCACAAAAACTCTTGATACATTAAAATACCACTGACTCTAGTGTGGTAAAAACAATGCATGGTGTTTTTGTTGTTATGTAAAATGGAACAGTGTGGAACAAGATGGACTAGCAGAGCAATTACAGCCTATGGTGCCTTTGACCTGTACGACCACAAATATGCGATGTATGGATGCAATGCTTTAATGCATCTATGTATTTTTGTAATTTTGATGGATTTATTTTTGTGAATATGAATATGAAGTGCGAGAAGAACTCTCTATTGATGAATTTGAGTATGCCTAGAAATGAGATGCAAAATTTTGTTGTTTTTGATGATTTTTGTTGTTTTTGAATTTTCTTGATTTTTGACCAAGCGATTGTGGAAATCCTTGGAGCATTTTGGGATTGACCAAGTGATTGCAAGAATCCTTGGAGCCTTTTGGGATTGACCAAGTGATTTCAAGAATCCTTGGAGCCTTTTGGGATTGACCAAGCGATTTTATGGATCCTTGGAGCATTTTGGGATTGACCAAGCGATTGCAAGAATCCTTGGAGCCTTTTGGGATTGACCAAGTGATTACAAGAATCCTTGGAGCCTTTTGGGATTGACCAAGCGATTTTATGGATCCTTGGAGCATTTTGGGATTGACCAAGCGATTGCAATAATCCTTGGAGCATTTTTGGGATTTGGCTCTCTTAGATATGAAATGGTCACAAATGACTGATATTCAAGGGCTCTTTTTCCTTGATACCATCAAGAGAAGCTAGCCGGTATGTCCCGGGTCCTATTTTGCTATCAATGACATATGGACCTAACCAATTTGTCGCAAACTTGTCCCTTAGGTGGGGTGGCAAACTGGAATTCTATTGGTTTTCCTTCAAAACCAAATCACCAACCCGAAAGTCTCTAAGGTGAACTTTCATGTTGTAAGCTTTCTTAAGTCGCTCTTGATAAATACGTAAATGCTCGAGAGCATTAACGCGTCGTTCGTCAAGCAACGTAAGCTGGTCTAACCGGGCCTACTGCGCAGAGTCATCATCGATGAACTCCTGCATTGATATGCGTAGGGAAGGAATATCCAACTCTAGAGGCATGACTGCCTCGAAGCCATACACAAGAAAAAATGGAGTGGCCCCAATGGGTGTCCGAATGCTAGTGCGATAGGCCCATAGGGCAAGTGGGATTTGAATGTGCCAATCCTTATGACTGTCTGCGACGGTCTTTTTAAGGATGGCAACTAGCATTTTGTTTGACGCTTCTGCTTGCCCATTTGTCTACGGATAATAGGGTGTCAAAAAGTTGTGCTGAATCTTGTACTTTGTGGTCAAAGCACGCACGTCTTTGTTCTTGAAATGCATCCCATTATCCGAGACTATTTTGGATGGAATACCAAAACAACATATGATGTTATGCAAAATGAACTCCACAATGTGGGGTCCTGTCGTAGAGGTAAGCGAAATTGCTTCCACCCACTTGGTAAAATACTCTGTGGTCATTATGATAAACGTGTGACGGCCTGACGATGTAGGGGAGATATTTCCAATTAGATCAAAGCCCCACTGTGAGAACGGCCAAGCAGACTGGACTGTCTGCAAGGCCTAAGAAGGTACATGCATCAAATTGGCATGATGTTGACACTTCATGCACTTCTTGACATAGGTGCAACAATCTCACTCTAAAGATGGCCAATAATAGCCCATGCAAAGAATGCGCTTTGCAATGGCCATACCACTGAAGTGGCCACCACATGTACCATCGTGCGCTTGGGCGACTGCCCAAGTGGACTCTTATTGGTCCAAGCAACGAAGGAGGATTCCTTCATAGCTGCGATGATACAAAATGTCTCCTATCAAGACATACTTAGTCGCTCTCTGCTTGAGTGCTCGTTTTGCAGCATGATTCAATCCAAGTGGGAGATTACCTAACTTAAGGTAGTCTTTGATGGGTAAATACCAGTCCTGTTGATCAGAAACCTCGACAGTATGAACAACCAATACCTCTTGAAGTTCATCCCTAGCAAACGCTGAATGGGATAGAACCTATAAGAATAGCGTTGTGTTGCTATTAATGGGAGTAGGGGAGAACAAGGACCCCCAGTTGGCGCATTTTAGACGATCTCGGATTCAAGAGAACTTATCCGAGGATGGTTCAATCTAGATCATGTGGATTCCTGGCGTCAAGTCAAAACTTGCACGATCCATCACGGATTGCGATAAGGTTTTGACTTGAATGGTTGTCATATCACCGAAAAGGTCTTGCGGAATTAGTGACCCCAAGGAGGCCATTGTGTCCGCAAAATGATTCGATGATCAAGGGAGTGCCTCGATGTCATACCACTCAAGTTTTGCCAGGAATTTTTCCACGAGGGCTTTATAAGCCTGTAGTACTGGGCATTTGCATTGATATACCCCTTTGACTTGATTGACTATTAACAGTGAATCACAAAAGATATTCAGTCTTTTGATGTTCATGGCGATTGTTGTCTGAAGACCTAGGAGCAAGGCTTCATACTCTGCATTGTTGTTGGTGCACGGGAAGTTTAATTTAAATGACAGGGGCATTGGAGCACCCTACGGTGTGAAGAATACAATTCCCGCACCACCACCTTGCTCACATTTAGAACCATCGAAGAATAGGGTTATGTCGGCTTGTGACTCAGGCTCATCAGAATCTGGTGATTCTGAGACATGGAAGACCCCATCATCGGGTAGTTCTATGACGAGAGGCTGATCGTCTTCAAGAGGAGCCTCTGCTAGTTGATCGGCTATGAATTGTCCTTTGATAGATTTTTGTCCAATAAACTCTATGTCAAATTTCGTCAACAACATGATCCATTTCGCCGTGCGACTACTATGATAAGTACGACTCATCATGTATCGCAATGGATTCTCCTTAGACACAACATACATAGTGTTGCTCAGCATGTAGTGGCATAGCTTTTTGGTAGCAAACACCACTGCCAAGCAGAGTTTCTCAACGTATGCATAGTTAAGTTCATAACTGACCGAGGTGCGGCTAAGATAGTAAGTAGCCTATTCCTTGTGAAGTTCATTCTTATGGGCTAGCATGGCGCCCAGTGCCACCTCAGTAGCTGAGATGTATAAGTAGAACGGAACTCCTGGTCTAGGTGGTGCCAATACTAGCGATGAAACCAGGTATTGTTTGATCTCATCAAAGGTTGACTGGCACTCGTCATCCCAATGAAATGTAACCCCTTTGTGCAATAATTTGTTCATGGGTCGGCACTTGTCAGATAATTGTGCTATGAAGCGTTTAATCGACGCGACCTTTCCCTGTAGACTTTTGAGCTACTTGATTGTAGTTGGGGGAACCATTTCAAGGATTGCCTTGACTTTCTTTGGGTCCACCTCGATGCCTCGCTTTGAGACTATGAAACCCAAGAGTTTTCCAGATGTGACACCAAAGACGCACTTCTTGGGGTTTAGTCTAACTTTATGCTCCATGAGGCGATCGAGGATCTTGCTTAAGTCATCGATATGATTTGAGCACAAGAGAGACTTGGCTAACAAATCATCCATGTAATCTTCCAAAGTTTTGTGCATGTAATCATGGAAGATATATGTCATGGCACGTTGGTAGGTAGCGCCAGCATTTTTAAGGCCAAAAGGCATGACCTTATAACAAAATGTCCCCCAAGGCATTGTGAACGCCATTTTTAGTTGGTCTTCAGGATTGATACGAATTTGATTGTATCTCGAGAAACCATCCATTAGGGAGAGCATTTCGTGACTTGTTGTAGCGTCTACTAATGCGTCGATGCTCGACAATGGGAAATCATCCTTAGGACTTGCTTTGTTTAGATCTCGAAAATTAGTGCATATGTGAATCCTCCTGTCGGGCTTCTTAACGGGAACCATGTTGGACATCCATGGCGGATAATCCACGCAGATGACAAACTGTGCATCCAACAGCTTTTACAATTTGTCTTTGACCATCAAGGCCACTGTTGGGTTCATCTTACGTAGTTTTTTCTTTACAGGCTTGATTGTCGGATCAAGCGTTAAATTATGCGTGACTAGCTGTGGGTCTAGTCCTGGCATATCTTTGTACGACCATGCAAAAACCTCCTTCTTCTATTTGAGAAGGGCAATGTAGTCGGCTTGCTCTTCGGGGGAAATACTTACCCCCAGCTTGAGAATCTGTGGATTCATTGGATCTGTGTCGATATCTACATCAGTCGTCTCCTCGACTGACATGTGGGATCCATCTTCCAACTGATGTGGAGTTGGGATCAAATGGATATCATTAGCTGAATTTAGATCTGCATTGGGAACCTCGGGTTCCTCTTCAGCCTGAAAAATATCTTGAGTTGTCCTTGGGGTAAAATGAGGCATTTCATCGAAAGGCCAGTACTCTGATGGTGATAAAGGTGAATTGATGTGATCCCAGTCGATGGCATCTATTTCTAGATGCAATGACCGTGCTAGATCGGCCAGATTGTGGATGGGTGCGGTCAAATCAATGGAGATCATGTGGATGGAATGAATTTGGTCTCCATTACCATGGGTGTGATAACCTAAATTTTTTAGATGTTCCCTATACTCTGGATTTGGATCTATGGGAACGGGCATGAACGGATCAGCCCTATGTGCTGAAAGGAGGACAGGGTCTTCCCTCGGCACTGTTGTCATGATAGGGTCTCGGGGTGGACGGTGCTCATCGTGAATTTGGAGCCATGGATCCAACACTTGGTCCCACCTTGCTAGGTCTACCCACCATTCATGCCCTAACATTATGCCCATTTGTCCCATTAGATATTCATGAGTTAAAGGGCGGTAATGTTGTCACGCATGTCTAAGATAGTCCATCTCAGTCTCATCTTCTGAATCACTTTCGGAGACCCAAAAATGTTCATTCTCTTCAGCAACTGTTACTTGCGACGTTGAGGACTCTCCTTGTTCCAGTAAGTTAATCTGGTCCCATTGTGGTTGTTCCACTCTTGGTGGAGGGACCTGATCCTCTTGACACTGTATTGATTCAACTGGAACCTCTAAGGGGAATAGCTTCAAAAAGATATCCGAAAGTCGTTGATGTTCTCTTTGAGGATTAATGTCCGAACTATCGCCTCTCTCTAGCAAAGGAGAGGGATTACTGCTATTTCCAAGGGTGTTTATTGACCATGGGAGGTAGTCTCCCAATGTATATTCTGTATTCGGGTTGGCATAAATATCTGGTGCCAATCCCCCCTTGTTGCCTATTTCTAGGCCTTGCATATTTTTGACCAAGATGTCTAAGGCCAGGGGGGTGGTTGAACCCTACTCCTAACTTATCATATGGCATCTGATATCTTGGTTGGCAAAGGACCCGCATCCCTTGCTCATATCTGCCTAGCCCGTATCCATGCCAATTGCATTGGCTGAGATATTTTAGGGCAAATTTTGGGTTTGACAGATAGTTGATGTTTTCAACAAAAGGCTCTTCGTCTACTTCCTTTTGTTTGCATGGTTCAAGACCATGATCAAGGCCCCCATACAAAAAATTTGTTTGGTTGGGTGGGTGACCTAGAGGAACAACTGTTCCTATGGGAAGGCGAGGTCTCCCCATATCTTGTACTAACTATAATGCGGGCATTGCCACAACATTATGCACTAAATTCTCCCCCAGGCCCATGCTGGCCATTTCAACAATGATTTTTGATGCTTGGGAGGGAGGGAACGGGAGTCCTTCCTGAGTCCATTCCATGTTTGGTGGGTTAGGAATCTCAGCTTCCGTAGTGCTAGGTGTTTCCTCTGTTGATATCATTGATATTGTGGGCAACCCCTCTTCTAGGGGCTGAGCCTCTTCCATGATCTGTTTTCCCTTGTCCTTCTGTTTAGCCATGACAGGTGGTGTTGGTAATGAAGGAGCAGATGATGAGGATTCACCTGGCTGGGATTTTGGTGATTTGGTCACCAGTGGTGCCTGCGGTATTGGACCCTTTTTAGATGGATTTAACTGGAAATACAAATGCATTGAAGGGAGGGTCGACTGAGGCATTAATTGTACCGCATTGCAATACTTGAAGGGTTCTAAGTCCATTGGGACTACATATATTTCTCCTTCAAAAGCATACTTTAAGCACTGGTGAGTGATGGAAGGGACACACTTCATGTCTCGAATCCAAGGCCGCCCTAGCAGTATATTGTAAGCCATCTCACCTTCCAACACATGGCACAATGTTGGTATTGTCTTTTGTCCTACCTGGACAGGTAGAACAACTATGCCGACTATCGAGCATATTGCATCATTGAAAGCTCGTAGTGTGTACGTGGAGGTTGTGATATGAGAGGCTGGCAGCTTTAAATGTTTTAGTGCTGCCATGGTAATGATGTTACTGGACGAGCCAGTATCTACCAGCACTCTCTTGTACGGGATCCCGTTGACCCATGCGATAACGTGTAGGGGTGGATCTATCGTGTCATTCGATATTGCTTTGGCTTCATCCCCTCTGAAGGTGATGACCGACTCCGTACATCTCTTCACATGTCCCACGAAGTTGTTGAAAGAATTTGCTTCATGAGGCTGTAATTCGATGGCTTTTAATATTTCCATAAGAGCTTCTCTATGAGGTGTTGACTGTTGAATAAGCTCGTAAATGGAAAGCCTAGCCGATGTGGTCCGCAAACTCTGCATGAGTTTGGTCCGTATCGTGACCTCAGGTCTAGGCAAAGGTACTTGCACAGGGCATTGCTGAGGCTGCGACGTCATTGGAACTTCCCTCATAGCTACCTCGAGGGCAGCTGCTGTGTACTTTTTGTTTCGTGTCACTATGCTAATCATTCCCACAAATCCTTGCATGGGAAGATTTTGTCACACCTCATTAATCTGGAGAGGTTTTGTCTGTGCCTCGTGTGCAGGCAAAGGGTCCTTGAATACCCCCATTTGTTTATTGTTTGGCACTATGGGGTTTTCCACAGCCAATGTTTTATTGTCGATTAAATCTTGGATTAATCCTTTAAATTTCTAGCATCCATTTAAGTCATGTCCCCTGCGCCTATGGAATCTACAATACAATTCCTCTCTGTATCCCTTAGGCTTGGGGGCATTAGGATTTATAGTTTGGATCTCTGGAAGCATAACTAAATTTACCACTGATAAGCGGTCAAATAGGGAGTCCCTAGACTCCGTGTAAGGGGTGAATTGTCACCTAGGGCGACGCTGCTGATTCTGCTCCTGTTTCTTATTATCTCTTTCGTAACTAGGAGGCACTGCCTGGTAATTAGCCTTTTGGGGCTGCATTTCTTACACAGGCTTGGGAGCATTTATCACAACTTGGTTAACCATAGCGGGTTGTGATTGCATTGTCCCAGTCTTAGTGGTTTTATTCCACTCTTTCTTTTTAGGCTTGGCAATTGCACCTTCGCCTATTTTAATCTCTTCTATAACTCTGGCTTGCACCAAAGCTTCTTATAAGCTGTCGTATTGCTACAACAACAATAGACCAGAGATTGATTTTAAGCAACTCTATGCAAACATCTGTGTTAGATCAGACATAGGGGGATGGTAGGGTAACTTAGAAAGCAAAGCCCTCCATCGATTCCCATATGCTGCCATTGTTTCTTCCTCATATTGCCTGAGGCTGGCCAGATCACTTAGTGATGCCTTCTTTCTTGTGTTGAAGGCAAAGCGTTCAAGAAACGCATCTACTAATTGATCTAGGTTGTTTATGCTATGTTTGGGTAATTGTGTGAACCAATCCAAGGCAGGGCCTGCGAATGTGGTTATGAAAGTTCTAAGAAACAATGCATCATTATCTTGGATGCCGAAGCATTGACTTAGGAACCTTGTGACATGTTCTTGTGCGTCCTCTTCACCTTTAAAAACTGCCAATTGAGGCAACTTGAAATGTTTAGGGTAAAGAGGTGTGGGCACTGAAGGATGCACTGGATGACTACGAAGTTGACGCAACGTGGGTTTTTTATGCCCAGAAGATTTTGTCTCCACAGACTCCAAACACTCTAATAGCGCCTTGTATGCATCGAAATATTTTATTTCTTCCTCTTTTTTTTGCTCCCGTTGTGAGTTATGGGAGACTGGGGGCCTATGGGGGGGTGGCCAAGTGGCCGCCCTCCTGCCTTGATGGGGCGTTTTGGCCCGTTCTATTTCTAGTTTGTACTCCTCATAAAATTCTTGAGGAGTCTCTAGACGAGGCCTGTGACCCTGATTGAGTCCCCGTTGAGGGTACCCATCATTGTTTTGGGGAGTGGCCTCCCTCTCGGGTCTATAAGGTCTCGGAGGCAAATCTTGACGAGGTCACGGAGACCTGTCCTGCACCAAAGGATTGTGCCTCTCATATTGTTCTTCTCTGTGGGTGCGAGGGGTTGGCACCCTCTCAGGTAGTTTATAGCGCAACTCATCTACTTTGTGCTGCATGCGCTCTTTATTTAGGTGGTATAAGTACTCTAACTCTTGATGACCTTGCTCAAGCTACAAGATTCGGGCTTGGCGGGTAGCATGTCTGGCAACTGCCGAGTCAACTTGATCTGCTCTCTTTTGCTTAGGAGGCTTAAATGTTTTTCCTATGTGTTTGCCTCAATTTTGATGATTTGAAATTTCAATGGGTTGCTTCCCTCTGTTGAGGTAGGCGACATTTACTTGAGGCTCTGGCCTCGATGTATGATCATGATACCTAGCAGGTGCAGAAACGCAAGGTTCTCTCACTGTTTTTTGTCCCCAAAGAATGCGATGGCTTTCCTTGTATTCCCTTTCATGGGTTTGAAAGGGGCGGGTGGAGTTAGCTTGCCCTGTGTAAAGAGCCCTACGCTCTGGATTTTGTCTTTCTGTTCGAATGTGAGGCAAAGAAGAGGTAGCGTATTCACGTTGTCTCTCCTCATGGACACTATGCCTCTCTAGCGCTTCATCGTCGTTGCGGCCATTCAGATCTAGCCTCGAGAGGCGGTTGTCTACTTACATTAAGATCTACATGTAAAGCATCTTCCCAAAAGGGGCTGTGTTGAATGGGCATACCCCAATGAGGAGGTTCCCAATAGTTCCTTTTTGAAGTGGTCTGATGTGGACTTTCTTGTAGGCCAGACCGCCAAGGTGGTATGGCCAAGTCCTCAGGGCTAAAGCGAAGGCGACTAGCGCCCTCTCTTTGTGCACCTTCCGCAGCGTCCGCCCTTGATTGGGCTTGGCTACGGGTGTACACCATTGTAGTGCTTCTCTAATCTCTAAGAAAATTTTATCTCGTTTATGATGATCTATCTTTTTGTTTACACTAAGCAGAAATGAACACACACATACACAAAACCGTGATTATCTCTTTTAAGGATTGATAGTGTGTCCTAAACTGGTTTAGTGCATTTTGATGTTTTGTTTTGTTTTTGCAATTTTTAGAGACCATTTAAATGCATAATGTTGGCTCATATGACTCCCATAAATGGTCGCCCCTTCAATATACCATTGTCGGACCGATATACCAACCTTTCTATATACCCGCCCTTACGAGAGGGAAACTATAGGTACGTGAGAGCAGATGGTATGTGGAACATAAGCAGTACGAAAGGGGGGATTGTCCTGTTAATGACACCTACCATAGAAGACTTATCCTCGCATGCATGGGAATCACCCCAGCAACACTCGGTCAGCTTTCATTAGGATTTACGCCTAACAACAGTGACAATCGGGGAAATGGATGCAAAGCTAAGCCAAGGTGGTGATGAACCCACCGTTGGTCTTGCTCAAGGGCTGGGGTTTTACGACCCACTATTTTAACATATATTCAAAAATATCATATACTAGTTTAACGAAGAACATGCGTGGGGTGCCCAAGCGGGCCGCCCCGTTCAAATTTGACTTTGACGCCAATCCACTAGGAATTGGCCCAAAATCCAAAATACTGTGTTGTCGGCAAATTGGTAGTTCACAATGGTCGAATGTCTGGTCTGAAGGTCAGATTTATGCTTCTGGAAAGCCACAAATAACCTCCATCGTGAAGGAGATTACAAGTGTAGAATACTAAAATCCAAGGGAATATGATCGGGTCTGGGTTTAACAGCACTTCGTTCTATTCTGAAAATGCTCGTCCACCTCCTGGTGAGCGGGAAAGTTCATAGTTTTATAGACCCACGGGGTCTCTCCAAAGGGGTATGCAGTAGCGCCACGTGGCGGTCATGCCTGCCCGGGAGGTAGGAAATTCCTTCGTGACTTGGGCTTCCATGACTGCCCCTGCAGCAGTCTCCCAGCGGCCAGCCTACCCACCTACGCACGCATGCAAGGCAGGAGCCATAAATGGCTGTCTTCGGCTGCCACTTGTCGAATGTCTACGTTAAGTTGTTTTAATGTTGTCTCTGATTGCCTTGGTGTCTGCCTCTGAATGCTTTGGTGTCAGTCTCTGACTGCTTTGATGGTGCCTCTGATCGATTTAATGCCTGCCCTTGAATGGCGGATGTCTACCTTAATGTCTGCTGAAGTCTACCTTTGACTGTTGGAATGTCGCCTTGACGCAACTGCCGAAGTGTCGCGATATCGCGACGTCGCGATATCACGACACTTCGGCCAAGGCCTGCCTTGGGCACCGAAGTGTCACGAAATCGTGACACTTCGGCCAAGGCAAGGCCTTGGGCGCTGAAGTGTCGTGAAATCGTGACACTTCGGCCAAGGCAAGGCCTTGGGCGTCGAAGTGTCGCAAAATCGCGACACTTCGGCCAAGGCAAAGCCTTGGGCACCGAAGTGTCACGAAATCATGACACTTCGGCCAAGGCAAAGCCTTGGCCACCGAAGTGTCACAAAATCGTGATAGTTCGGCCAATGCAAAGCCTTGGGCACCGAAGTGTCATGAAATCGTGACCCTTCGGCCAAGGCAAAGCCTTGGGCGCTGAAGTGTCGCAATTTCGTGACACTTCGGCCAAGGCAAATCCTTGGGCATCGAAGTGTCATGAAATCGCGACACTTCGGCCAAGGCAAAGCCTTGGGAGCTGAAGTGTCATGATATCGTGACGTCGCGATATCGCAACACTTCGGGCAAAGCTTTGTTTTGGTTGCCGAAGTGTCGCGATATCGTGACGTCGTGATATCGTGACACTTCGGCCGAGGCCCACCTTTGACGAATCCTTGCTTCTGAATTCTTGAATCCTACTTTTGATTAAGACTTTGTTTTAGTGGAGGCTTGTTTTGATGAAGGCGTTATTTTGAACTTTGATTTAATGGAGGCTTGTTTTGAACTTTGATTTAATGGAGGCTTGTTTTAATAGAGGCTTGTTAAAATGACCATCTTTGCTCTGCTCACTTTTCGACCTTCTAAACTGCTATGTGAGTGGCTAGGACCACTTTTTGACCTCTGAGGGCTGCCCTGAAAGCTGTGTATGTCAATGCGATCAGTGTTTGTAGTCACTTAATCGGATTGGTGTTGTTTTGGTGTCTACACTATGTAGGGCCACCCTAGATTCAACAACCTTTAATAAATGTTATTCTTATACCAGCATATAACAAATAATAACAAGGATGAGTAATATCTATGAGGGCTCCACTGCATGAGATCCTCAAGAGAAATAAAATCACTAAACCCTAATATTGCAATGAAAACTATAAATAAAGTATAAAAACATAAAATAAGTGCAATGAAATTTTACCTTGTTAACAAACTTATTGTCTCTATTTTTGCTTACATAAATCCTACCAGTGAGGGTTGTGAAGATGCCCTAACGATGTCCAAGGGCCATGGGGCTATATATTTAGGATGGGAAATACCCGTGGGTTCTCGGTGATGACCAAAAGTTCCTAGATGCACTCTAGAAGCTCAATAGGGTGTTTAGGAAGCTCTAGGGGGTGCTCGAGAAGCTTTGGGGGTGTTTTATGGCTAAGGAAAAGGATGAAAAACCATATCTAGTTTGCATAAGGTGGGTGGTGGAGGATACAAGTAAGGTGACAAAGAGTGAAGATGGATAAAAGTTATGGTGAGGATGCTTGAGAGCTTCAAGATCTCAAGGGGAATTCAAAAACTTAGGGTACTTCTTATGAAACTTAGGGGTTGAGTCATCAAAATGACTCCTCTTTATAATCTTCCCTTAGATATGTTAGGGTTTTGATGACACAATTTGTGTGTCCAAGATTAAAACATGAGGAGGGATGGAGATTAAATCTAGGTAAGTGGCATGGATTAAGGCGGATGGATGGATGAGATTAAAACATGACGGATGGCTAATATGAATTCATATAGCTATATATATTAATATAATATATAAAATATGAATATTTAAATATAGTAAAAAATGTATATATATATATATATAATGGACAGTGAGGAATGGCAAACATGGATGGATGACAAGTGGCTAGATTTTGGTGTCTACAGATGCTCCTTTTTGTACCATGCTGGGTAAAACACAATGTGGTGCAAAAATACAAGATACTTGGTTTGGCCTTATGTAGATCGGCTTTCTTTCATTGGGATATGAATATGAACTTGAAGACAAGAATTTTGACTATGTAGCTTACCCTCTCAATTGGCGAATGAGTAAAGAATGAATCTCACAAGCCAATTGACATATTTGTGCAAATTAATGTGTAAATGAATGGTGCAATTGTGAACGTATGATGTAAATGTATTTTATATGAATGATGTAAAATGATGATATGAATGATGTAAAATGATGATATGAATGATGTAAAATGATTCCCTTTTTGCCCCAATGGAGAAAGGGGGTTGTTGATAAAAGGAAGTGAATTATTCTATTTTTACCCCGACATAGAAAGGATTTTTTCCAAGTGTAAATACCATGATCATGTAAGATATATTCTATTTTGTAAAATCAAAATCAAATTTTGGTTGCCCCAAGTTTGGGGTGATTCCATGTTGTTGAAGAAATTACCTTTCCCAAGTTTGGGGTGATTCCATGTTGTGATTTCTAGGATGCCTCTCCTAGATGAATCTACATAATTCTTGAGTGTTTGAATAGAATGATGTAGTGTGATTTATGAATGTTTCAAGCCCCAAGGACAAGGCCACCAATGACAACTGTCAAGCAAATTGGTCTTGGCATAATTTCACTCTAAAGGTGAAGTACCAAAAGTGATTTTGTTTGTGAACAATGAGATATTTAATTATGAAAATGACCAAGTGTCCTTATGGCAATTTATTCATCTTATCGAATTGCATGGATGCAAATCACTGCAATCGCTAAGGAGATATAATAGACCACCAGACAAGAGGTTCACTTGGAATTGTGTATACACTTGGAAAATATGCAAATACAATGGCTGATGCATAAGAATGATGTTGAAATGAATATGTGATTATCAGAAATGTTTTGATGATTGAATTGAATGATTTTGTGAAATTTTTCCTTGACTTGAGGTATTTTAAAGCAATTTTGAATGATTTTGTGTCTTTTGGGTGCAAATAAAATTTAACCATCCAAATTAATTCATATTATTATGAAATTGAATGCAATGATGGAATGGATTATGTGAATGATAAAAATTATCATTTTGTGAAAATTGGAACTATTTTGAAGTGTTTTGAACATTGATAAGCGATTTTAAGCCTTTTGGAAACAAACAAAAATTATGTGTCCAAATCGACTTGGACTTTCAAAAAACATGATATTATGATGAAAGTGATGTATGGACTTATTTTGGAAAGATTTTGTGGAGGTAAGTTACCTTTTTGGATCATTTTTGTTGTCTTTTGACACCAAACACCGATGGGCACCTACCGCATGTGTAAATGCCCACCAGATTTTATCATTCTCCAAATGCAGGAATGCATTTCAATGCACCTAGGAGCACCCATGGGTGTTTCAATACACCTAAAACAACTATAAATAGCCTATAGAAGAAAAAATAGATTCATCCTTACATTTACAAATTTCATAAGTTGCATCTAAGGGAGTGGAGTGGAGTGAGTGAGGTGGTGTAAAGTGAAGTGTTGTGGAAGCTATGGTGATGGAGGGTGCAGATGCAGAAGCAGGAGAAAACATACATTTTTCTAAGGTAAATTCTTTTGAAGCTCTTTGTTTTGTGCAAAAATATTTTTGCATTTTTTTTTGGACTTTGTATAATGTATTTGACATTAATATATTGTGTTGTGTTATAGCTTAATATTTTGGATGCTCGACATCAGTTCTCACCTCTCATCCCTGAGGTGAAGAATGAATTGTGGGAGGACTAGTGGAAGTGGCTTGAGGATGTTGGGCTATCTATGGTAGCTAAGACATATGTGATGAGGGCATATGAGGGGTATCTCTCTACCTTGGTATAGAGATAGGATCTATATAGGGTGGCCTTTTAGCTCCCTACTGGAGAGATGAAAGTGATACTTGAGGATGTATACCACATCCTAAAATTATGAGTGGAGAGCTTATATGTCAAGGTTGGACACAATAAGGGATATGATATGAGCCGCATGTTTAGAGATGGGTGGTAGGATATATATGTGATGGGTGGAGGGATAACATACTTATCCATGTATGTGGACAAGAAGTTAGATGCTATACCTACTTTGGTGACGTTCATTTTGCCCAACATAGTGGCCTTGAATAGTACTTCCTACTGGTTCCCATGGAACTCTATTGTATTGGTATGTGATATGATCACTACACCTAAAGTATATGCATGGTCTCTCACTTTATTGGTGAAGTTGTACCAGGAGTTGTATGAGGTGAAGAGGTGGAAGTGGAATGGTTTGCGGTATAGAGTGCTATTGTAGTGTTGGAGCTGGGATTACTTCAATGTGGCTTGGCCTATAGGCTTACCTACTACAACATGGGTTAGGGAGCAACCTTATGCTATAAGGTGGCCAGTGGTAGAGGAGGTGCAACCAAGTAATCCTATTCATATGATTCAATGGTATAAGGATCTATGGGTAGGACTAACATCAACTTAGGTGATATGGAGGCCATGGGGAGGTGCCATGTAGAATGGATATGGTGAGTAGTTGTGGAGGGTTTGGAAGGCTATGTGGATATCTGGGAGGTATAGGAGTGAGGTGGAGCTAATCTAGTTCTCATGAGTGCTACGACAGTTTGGGATGAGGCAAGTAGTTTCTAAGGTTCCAGTGTTAAACATGCATCATCGAGATAAGACGGGTCTACCTTATGTTGAGGTATGGAGTGTGACCTATGAGGATGATGAGGAGATAGATCTTGTCAATTTGGATGATGTGGGGACTACTATCGAGTATGATGCATGGTTCACTTTATAGCCACCATGGGTTTTGATTCCTATAGTGGATGGAGGACATGGGGATGGGGGTGAGGTCGATGAGATTCCTAAGAATCGTAGGTACCTTTGATCTAGCAGTCGAAGGAGGTGGGATATGGATACAATAGAGTAAGCACCAAATATTAGAGGGTATGGAGATGATAAGGATGATATGGAGGAGGTTTTGGATGGACCTCTTAGGTGTAGCAAGAAGGAATAGGTATGGCTAGAGAAACTAGTGGTAAAGCAGGATGCAATGTTAGTGGATCAAGATGTAGAGATAGCTTAGTTACAGGTATATCTATAGGTACGATCGATTGCATATGAAAGAAATGACAGGATTGTGAGGCTCTAGGAAGAACTTCTAGAGAGGAATCATCAATATATACATGATGTGACATGCCTTCGTGCTCAAGATGGATACATATGGTTGTTGGAGGATCGGTTGATGGAGCATGATATTAGGCTTCTAGATCCACCCTCTTCATTTGTATCCTGGTCTATTAGGCATAATTAGTCTTGGTATAGCTCTAGGTCTAGGGCTCCTTAATGGTCATAGGGGTCCTCCTATAGGTATTAGATAGTGCTTATATGCAACTTTTGTATATGAGCCTTGGTGTTCCATTGTATCTAGCCTTCGGACATTCATTGTACATGCGATATATATATATATATATATATATATATATATATATATATATATATATATATATATATATATATATATATATATATATATATATATATATATATATATATATATATATATATATATATATATACATGGCTTTTACTTTTGTGTTATGCTTTTGTGTTAATGCTTTTTGTATGGATTTTTTTGTGTGAATGCATGTGTATATAGATGATTAATGCAAATGATAATGTGTTATGGATGCAAACGAACTATGTGCTAATGATCATTCATAGTTTAGATTTTGCTTGGTCATGTTTAGCATTGTTATTTAATCAGGGGCACCAAAATGGTGGCATGGATATTGAAGACTCATGGAACGATATGGATGTTGACATGGAAGAATACATGCATGTTGATATGGAAGAAGATATGGATGTTGATATGGAAAATAAACTATTTTTATAGACTCAAACATACTAGTGGTATCAAAAAAACTCACTAAATACTACCTAATTTCTCTGAGACCAAATATGTGTGCATTGAATTCATTTACTGAATCATGAGCATGGTAATTACTTGTGGCAATCAAGAACCAATGTGTGTGCAAGTGATTTCATTAACCCATCTTGAGTAAATTGTGTGAAACCTGTTATGGATGAGACCAAGAAGCTAGCTTGTCCTTATGTGTGGTTAGAGGTGTCTTTAAAAGAGATGTGTCACCACACATGTGCATACTCCACTATCAGTAAAGAGTCTATAGCCCTGATGGATATTTAGATCCATAGTACAAGAATATCATCTCTAAGTTTTTGGTGACTACCTAACCGTTTGACTAGAAATGTAGTACTATACTTACAACTTGAGGATATGTTGTGTGTGATGAAATATTTAGAGCTTTGGGGAGTTGGATTCTCAACCAAAGTGTGATGATAATTGTTGTGGCTGCTCCACAACGTACCCCAAAATTGGGGACCCACCTTTTTTTGTATGTTTTCCAAGAAGACCGAAGTGGCCCATATGCTAAATATCAAAGAAAAAGCAAAACACCACAAGGAGAAAAAAGTGTCGTGATATCGTGACATGTTGCATAGGTGCAGCCAAAAGAGAAAAAGTGTCATGATATTGCGACATGTTGCATCGTCACGGCCAAAAGAGAAAAAGTGTCACGATATCGCGACATGTTGCATCGTTGTGGCCAAATGAGAAAAAGTGTCACGATATCGTGACATGTTGCATCGTCACGGCCAAAGGAGGAAAAAGTGTCATGATATCACGACATGTTGCATCATCGTGGCCAAATGAGAAAAAGTGTCGCGATATCACGACATGTTGCACCGTCACGGCCAAAGGAGGAAAAAGTGTCGCGATATCGTGACATGTTGCATCGTCGTGGTCCAAAGCAAAGGGAGAGATCAAAGAGTAAAAAGTGTCATGATATCACGACATTTTGCATCATCATGATTCAAAAGGTGCAGGTAAGCATAGAAATAAGAAGTGTCACGATTTCACGACATGTCTGATTTTTGCCAAGGTAATAGACCTACAGAGTGACGTGGACATAAGGACAAAATCGAATGAATAAGAAAAAATGTTACATAAGGAATATTTAATTATTTGAAATCATTTAATATGGTCGTTACACATGGAAGGAAACGGACTCAAGCCCATGTGGAGAAAATGAAATGAAGGGCCACAAAATAGAAACAAAAAGTTTTTCTTGGAAACTGAAGCACATGCATGCCCAAGGGAAGGTGAAACGAACAACCATTGGAAAATGAAATGAAAAGCTTCCTAAAAAGTTTAAATATGCCAGGCAAGGATGTTTTGAAGGGTGGGAAATTGCTGCAAGCAGAGTTGCAGAGTTGAAGGCAAGAGGGCCATTCTGGACCTGTTTGAGTCATTTTTCTTCCATGGAATGGTTTGGGAAAACCATAAATTTTTGTTATTGTAAAATGACAAATTTTTAATACAGAAAATTTCATAAATTTGCATCTTATGGACAAGAAAGGAGGAGTCGTTTTCTGCATGCAAGATTAAATTTCTATTTTTCCCCTTTTCATATTTTAGGCTTGTAAATGAAGTTTATGCAAGTTTTCTTGGTTGCTTCATGCGAATGTTTAAATCTGAAAAAACCTCATTTAAAACCCTAGGAGCCAGCACTTAGCTTATCTAGATTGTGCTTGTTTTGCAGGTCCAATAGGTTAGGTTGCATGCATGAAAACCTCACATCTTCGGTTTTGTTGAAATAGGATAGCATCATACTGAATGCATTTTATTTTCAGTTTTTTGCATTTCATTTTCATTTTTTGCATTTTATTTTTTCCAGAAATTTTAACTTATTTTTTCAGGCATTAAAATAAACATTTAAAAATTTTCAAAATTCAAAAAACAATGAACAATCACTAAAGTTTCATGGTGAAATAAACCAACATTGCCCCTTGTTTACAGTTACTTGCAATCACTAAGGTGTTCCAAGCATTTAAATTGAATATATTTATTTGGGATTACTAATACACATATGCAAATGCTAATACAGTGGAGACCTTGGAGAAGTTGTTTATTTAACTTCTTTGCAAGAGAGGATTTGGAACCCAAATTCTAAAGGAGAGTGTACTTTCACAACTGAGTGAAAATACCACTCAACAGATTGGTGCTAGAAGGAGGGCCCGAGTTGGTTTATTTTAGTGTGACTTAAATGCTATAGGGATTTAAATTTTGAAATATTTCATGCCCAATTGATTATTATCTTTAGCCCTCTTTTAACAATACAACCTTGTAGTGTTAAAATGAGGACATGAATTGATATGCATTTTTCTAATGCTTTTAATTGTTCATACAGGAATAATGTGTTTTGATTTGATTTTGAAAAATTTTGGTCTTGACTAACGAGGTTGTCTCCATGCAATTACTTTCATTTGATTTTTTTTTTTGGTAATTATTATAATATATTAACAGTGGGTTTTTATAGAGGATCCCAAAACCTTATGTACAAAATTAGCCAACTTTCTAATGATGCATCATACCTCTTGGCTGTAACAATATACCTAAATGAAAATAAAACTGTCCTAATGCTGCAGACTTGAAAACAAAAAAAAGGGCTTTTAGGCCTGGAGACCAACAACAAAAAGAAAATAGGATAGATCCGAAAGAAACCCAAAGAGATGCCGAGAACAAAGAGACAGACACCACAGTATGGGGGAGGATAAACCTGACCGTGAGCCACCTCCCACAGTCGACCCAGATCCAATGCCGCAAGCCACGGTCACAAAAGAAAGGTGCCATGTAGATCCTAAACTTGCCTCTCCTTTGTCTAAAAAATCTACGTAGTCTCGCCACCCTTTTAATCGTAACATCACCAGTCTTGCATGCACAGGGCAAATTGAGAGGAGCGTGCCAAATCCAAGACAAGGATATGACAAGAACCAAGCCCAAACAATCCCGTGAATAGCCAATAAACCACACACACGTGGGCATCATTGGAAAGGGGTACTTTGAAAAGCCAACCGCGAACCAATGCTAGGATCGGACAAACCAGATAATCTACCTTGGTGGAGAAACAAGAGTAGAGAGTCTACAGGGTGCCAACTCTGGAGAGTCCTGGATACTTGAAAAACAAAATGCTTTGGGAACAGGGGTGTGCATCACAAGACACTTGCACCCACACTCACCCAATGGAGTAGACAAAAATGCCATGCCACCCCAAAACACGTCAGAATGGGTCTTCCAAAAACTATGTAAGGAAAACATCAGGAAGGTATGTCTACCCTAGCCAACCTTTCCACCTCGAAATGGAAGTGAGACCACCACACAACTAGGCACGTGGTCATGAGCCCTTTATTGGCCATGAGGTTAGCCACACAATTTCCTTCTCTCAAAATATGATTTTCTTTCCATCTACAATGATAGGAGAGAAGATATCTAGCCTCGAGGATGATGTTGTAGACTTTCCAAGATGGATTTTTGGTGACAAGAAGGTAATTCACAATGTTGAGAGAGTCACCCTCAATGATAATATGTCGGGGATCCTCAGAGAGAATCCGAATACCATTCAGAGCACCTCGGGCTTCAGCATAGTGATTCGTCTGGGAGCCCAAATCTTCACAATAGGCCTTCACAATATTATGGGGGCTAATGTGATCGGACTGTTCACCCCTCCTTCCTAAGAGGTAATCTTCTAGCAGTGTCTACGACTAACTAAAATTGGGAAGACCCATATCTTGGAGCAAAGGAATAGCCTGAGGCAAAACTTGGGAAGGGGTTTGTTCCATCTCTTCCTGCGATTCACTTTCCAAGTGGGAGTCTACTCCTTGTCGGTTATCAACCTCAAGATGCTCGAGTTTCTATTGGAGACAGGGATTCTCTTCAGGCTACGAGAGTCTACCATAGTCTCTAGAGGGGCCTGGGGATCCATGGCCCTTCGTGTCTAGAAGATTTGGTTGCTTTTCCTGGTCTTCCTTGTGCTCTAGGGGGTTGTCGTTTTCATGTTTTTGTTTTCTCAGTTTTTGAAGAGGACACTGGGACTGGAGGTGCCCTTGGGACTGACACTAGGTGCAGAAAGCTTCTCTATTTTCATAGACAATAGCTTTTTTATGAAGGTACCTCCAGACCGAAGAGTGATGGAAGTTGGGAGTTCTGCCTCCAAATCTGCCAAAATGCAAAAACAAGCCTGGACAAACCTTGTTCGAGCTCGGGTGGGAGGGTCAATGGTGACCAACTCCCCAATGGAATGCGCAATACCTCTTATGACATTTTCATGCCAGCCAAAGAGGGGAAGATTCAGGAGCCTAACCCATACTGGGGCAATGTTGATGTTTTGGGTCTCAAGACTGAAATCCATGTCCCACTTCCTGAGAAATAAACTTTTGTGGCCCAAAAACCATGGCCCGCCAGCCAAAATTTTACAGTAATCCTCCTTATTGTTCAATCTAATGGCAAAAAAACCTTGGGATAGGGTCGCCAGCTCCAAATGGCCAAAAGTCCTCCATTTTCTTGCTGCCCATTTTTGGATAGTTTCCATGTCGGGACGACCTCCAATGAATTTACCTATTAGGGTAAATTTCTCAAACTCCATGAAGCTTGAAATAACTTTCATCGAGATGTCCAGCTCATCCCCAATCGAAAACAATTCTTTGGTAAAAAACCCATTTAGGGATTTTGAGGCCACTGCCTGGGCATAAGACTTTTGAGCCCCACCACCCCCTTTGTCTGGTGGGTCTTTACCTCGACCAATACCATTGCCAGCCCGGTCATCTTCAATGGGCCTGGGCATTTCTACTCCATCAGAATCTTGATGCCCTCCGATTGATCCATTGCATCCAAGGACCGAACCACCGCTGCTCCTGATCTCCCTTGCAGAATTCCCACCCATTGACATCCTCCATGTATCACCCCAAAAAAGATAGTTGCCAATATCACTACTTTCATTTGATTTTAATGGATACATATCTTGGTTAATGCTAATTTGTAAGGAATTATTTTCTTTTCTAAAAAGTATTTGTTGTCGGTATTATGCTCTTCACTTGCGTGTAATGTGATCTTGTGAATCAGAAAGCCTAAAACACTAGGAGTATGCTCTTCACTTGTGCATATGCGATCTGGTGAATCAAAAACTTACATTTTTAGAATACTGCTTTGTCATGATTCCTTCTTTCATTCATGACTAACAAATTGATTTTGAAGTTATTCTTTGAATTTCATTAATTGTAGGATTTTCTTTGTGTCATAGGTTTTCTTTGAGGTATTGATAGTTTCATCAAGTTTTGTAGGATAGTTTCATTTACAATCTGGACCCACCACATCGCATCGCAAATAGGTCCAAAATAACCGAGGAAGCCATATTCTAAAGCCTCTCACTCACTCATAGGAATCCAAGGAATAAAACCGAGCAAATTGTGGTCCCACCAGATATTCTTGTTACAGAAGATCCTTTTTTTTCAGGCACATCTAGCGGACTTGCACCGGTGGTGTCATTTGTCACTAGTATACCAATTATCAGTACCATTTCCATGGTTCTTGTAGGGTTATCATCATCGATTTTGAATCAAATGGCCCAACCTCCACCACCTCCTTGGTACGGAGCCCATAACATTCCTTTGAATATTACAGGGGATACTCATGAGATCCCTAAGAATATAGAGAGATTTTTGCCCAAATACAAAATTGATGGCCCAAGGACCGCAAAAGAACATATTTAGGCCTATAGGGATTTTTTGATAAGATTGCAAGTTCAACATGAAGATGTGGCTTGTAGACTCTTCCCCATGAGCCTAGACCAAGTGGCTTACAAATGGTATATTTGCTTACCTACAGGTTCCATTATGTCATGGACGCAAATGGAGGATGCTTTTTTCAACCAATTCAAGTCACCATTAGATCCCACAATCATATATAATCAGTTCATTACATGCAAAAGAGGCCAGGGTGAGCCAATCCGAGCTTTTAATCAGAGATTTCAGAAGTGCTATAATAGAGCAATTCAACATTTTGCCATTGATCCTGTAGTAGCTTTGCAAATATATTTTGGGGAATTGGATCCTATGACGGCAATATTTGGAAGGTGAAATCCTCAAGTTACCACACTTGCTCTAGCCTACAATGAAGCTATGATCATTGAACAACAAATGACACCACAGAGTTATGGGTTTTCCCAGATGCCTATGGTAGGACAATATGGTCCATATGGTCAAGCTCCTATGATGAATTAGATCATGGCACCACAAATATCAGGTATAACTATTTTGCCTTATCAACAACCATATTTATCAACACCCGCTTACATACCCAATCCAATTCCGATTCAAAGTGTGAATCCCTACGCAAATCAAGTGGCTAAAAATCCAACTCAAATGTTAAGTCAAGATCTCACCAATTACACAAATCCTATTAGAACTAGCAATAACATAGCTCAACCAAAAGAAATTTATTCAGATGTTGAAGAAATCAAAAATATAGTTCACAAATTGAGTAATTATTTGGTTCAAAAATAGAAGTATGAATCCCATGCCCCTCACCCAAATTGAAATTTCAACAATAGAGGGAGACAATGGAATACAAAGCCAAACAATGGGGGTGTGCCTTCCCCTATTGCTAATTAGATAGATACTTCTGTAGGACCAAGTCACTCTAGTCCATTCTTAATATTTTTTATTTTGCGTGGTAAAAGGGGTGTAGATTGCATAATACAAAGGAGCATAATGAAAGGAATTGTCCCTAAATTGCTAGGTATACCCATTGTCTCCAAGATCAAGTGGATGATTTGTAACTTGTGCCAAATAAGGGTCCATCCCAACATCAACAAGGAGAGGACAACATTTTGTTGGTGGAAACTCTATATCATCAAGAGAATGAGAATGAGGAAGGTGAATACGAATGGGGTGAGAAACATGTTGATGAATCATAATATGAAGAAGAAGTACTTGAGCATCACAACTTGAAATTGGAGGATCACTACTATGATTCATAGAAGAAGTGGGAAGAATATTATCAATCTAAATATTCTAATAAACTTCTTGTGTCAATTAATATGCAGGATAACTCAATTGCTTCCTCACATGAGGATACTATAAATCCTATACAATTTGAGAAATTTTTGGAAGAGGAATTCGAATCTCATCAAATTTTGGAACATGATAAGGATTCTACAACCATGAATCAAGAAAGAGAGTCATTTGCTTTAGATTCCTTTGGAGGAAAAGAAATTGAAAATCTTGATCCACTTACTTGTGCTACAATGATTATGCCATTTGAAAATGAGAAAATTACAAAACCTAAATCATTTGGGTTTGATATCATTGATGATCCAATTGAAAATCTCATGTTACCCAAAACAACCCAAGTGATTGATCATGGAAATGTATTAGTTAACCCACCCCTAGATAGACAAGACTTATGGTTTGAAAGGGATGGACATATTTTCAATTGGGTACCTAAGTTTGGTGCCTTTGATAAACGAGTCATGGAGAAAGAACAAGTGCTACATGATGATGAATGTCATGAGAGAAAAGAGGAATTTTCAAATCCTCTTCAAGTAAGGTCAAATGAAAACATGCCAAAGGTAAAATCTCATCTTTTTGGTTTCACCATGCAAAATTCGAATGAAGATTTGCCTAATGAATGGTTTGATTCAAATATTATTAATGTTATGGATTTATTGAATTAAAATGCAAGATTATTTCTACACCATGAATCAAAGTGCAGAATGGACATCTTAAAGAATAGACATAAAGGAATTGAATATCAATCATTGTCTAATCAATTTGAAAACTTGAAACTCCACCATAATATTATTAATGAAACTAAATCAAATTGGTATGGTGAGAGGTGCAAGTGGAAGTTTGTTTCTTTGTTTGGTTTGATCTTGTTTTTGTTGTATTCCTACAAAAATTGGTATGCGTATCATGTCATACATATTTTAAAGAATTCCAATCAGGTTTGGGATCCGGGAAAATGATAATCCAAACTTTTGCACCATATTACATTATATTGTACATTTGTATATACTTTTGGTTTTCATGTTTTGGTTTTGGATTGGATCTCACTTTGGTTTTAAGTTTTGTGTGTTGGTCCTTTGGACACTTTTGGTTTGTTTTTTTTTTTTAAAAAGCAAGATGTCAACTTAGGTCCTTATGAATGTTGACTAAGACTAGGAGAATATGAAACATTGGAATTGTATTGCAGAAAGCTCCACGAATATCTCAAACACATTAAATAATATCATTTGGAACTTGTGATACATGAATTTGTCAATTTTATAAATTATGGCAAAGTAGGTGGTATACTCCATCCGCATTTCAAAAGGATCAATGCATTCATATCTCATGTACATTTCACATTGCATATACATTTCATCTCAGTTGCATCTTCATTTCATGTAAAATCATTGAAAAAGTGTTGAATCCTCTTAGGTTTATTACATAGCATATATTAAAAGGATCCTAAGGTTGGGAACTGATGCTCGAACTATCTTGAGCCAAGCACGTTCTACACATATTAAAGAGGATCTTGAGAAAAATGGTCAAAACTGTACTTGGAAGAAAAGGTGAGGCGAAAGGAGTATTTCGTGTCTGTCCTATTATGCAACATAATCCTTAAAATAGTGGTTTTTACCACTCCCATAGTGCTTAAGGCCTAAAATCAGAGTAGTAAGGATAGGGTTAAGTCCCCATCGAACTTAGGTTGAGGATCCAACTCCCCAAAGCTCTGATTTGACCTTCATGGAGTAGTAAGGATAGGGTCTAATTCTCATCTTGCTAAGGTTGAGAATCCGATTCCCCAAAGCTTCTATTTTTCCCACTCAAGAACTTGAAATCCCAAAGAAAATATTTTTCATTCTATCTTTTGTTTCTTTATTAATATTGGATTGGAAGGATCGTACTACATGTCCCTTGCAAGGATGGGTAGTCACCCCCAAGGTCCAAGAAATCAAAAGTAGAGCCAAATCATGGATTATGGGGTTGATCTCCACCAGGGCTATAGATGCCTGACTGGAAGTGGAGTATGCTCATGCGTGGCAACACGTATTGTCTAAAAGCAAGACCACTGACTGCTCAAACAGACAGGCTAGCCTGATAGTTTCATCCATAACAGGTTAAATCAGTTTGTTCAAGATGAGGTAATGAACTCCAGATAAGAGTAGTAAGGATAGGGTTAAATTCCCATCTCTCTTAGGTTGGTAATCCTATTCCCCAAAGCTCTGATTTCACTTACACTTGTACATGGGTTCAAGATGGTAGGGGCACATAACCAACTTTGGGATCTAGTAAATTAATTCAGTATACATATATTTGTTCCTAAGAGGGTTTGATAGTTTTAATATGTTTGTTCATGATACTAGAAATTTTGAGCCTTTGAAAAGTAGGTTGTTATATCTCTAACATAGTTGTCATACGTCAAATACTGCACAAATAATTCATAGCCTTACATACGAATCATAAGTGAAACTGACAATGGAAATTTGAACGAGTTCCAAACGATAGGGAATGAAGCACATTGCACACACCGAGATGATGCTTAATAATTCTAATGCTTCATCTATTTCTCGTCTAGTTTCATTCTTGGGATATTTGTTGATGCTTGTATTTGAGTCTGTGTGTTTTCAGGTTGAGTTCTCACCGAAATGCTCAAGAGCATTTCCCAGCAGAGTCACCATTTGTTGTGGCTACTCCACAACGTACCCCAAAATTGGGGACCCACCTTTTTTGCATGTTTTCCAAGAAGACCGAAGTGGACCATATGCTAAAGATCAAAGAAAAATAAAAACACCACAAGGAGAAAAAAGTGTCGCGATATCGTGACATGTTGCATCATCACGACCAAAAGAGAAAAAGTGTCATGATATTGCAATATGTTGCATCGTCGCAACAAAAAAAAAAAAAGTGTCACGATATCATGACATGTTGCATCGTCGCAAAAAAATGAGAAAAAGTGTCGTGATATCAAGACATGTTGCACCGTCACGGCCAAAGGAGGAAAAAGTGTCGCGATATCATGACATGTTGCATCGTCGTGGCCAAATGAGAAAATGTGTCGCGATATCGCGACATGTTGCACCGTCATGGCCAAAGGATGGAAAAATGTCACGATATCATGACATGTTGCATCATCATGGTCAAAATCAAAGGGATAGAGCAAGGAGGAAAAAGTGTTATGATATCGTGACATGTTGCATTGTCGTGATTCAAAAATGGCAGGCAAGCAGAGAAACAAGAAGTGTCACGATTTCGCGACATGTCCGATTTTCGCCAAGGTAACAGACCTGTAGAGTGACGTGGACATAAGGACAAAATCCAATGAATAATACAAAATGCTACATAAGGAATATTTAATGATTTGAAATCATTTAAGATGGTTGTTACACACGAAAGGAAACAAACGCAAGCCCATGTGGAGAAAATGAAATGAAGGGCCACAAAATAGAAATAAATTTTTTTTCTTGGAAACCGAAGCACATGCATACCCAAGGGAAGGTGAAACGAATAGCCATTGGAAAATGAAATGAAAATCTTCCTAAAAAGTTTAAATATGCCGGACAAGGATGTTTTGAAGGGTGGGAAATTGTTGCAAGCAGAGTTGCAGAGTTGAAGGCAAGAGGGCCATTCTGGACTTGTTTAAGTCGTTTTTCTTCCATGGACTGGTTTGGGAAAACTAGAAATTTCTATTATTGTAAAATGACAAATTTTTTAATACAGAAAATTTCATAAAGTTGCATCTTATGGACAAGAACGGAGGAGTCATTTTCTGCATGCAAGATTAAATGTCTATTTTTTCCCTTTTCAGATTTTAGGCTTGTAAATGGAGTTTATGCAAGTTTTCTTGGTTGCTTCATGCGAATGTTTAAATCTGAAAAAAAACTCATTTAAAACCCTAGGAGCCAGCACTTAGCTTATCCGGATTGTGCTTGTTTTGCAGGTCCAATAGGTTAGGTTGCATGCATGAAAACATCACATATTCGGTTTTGTCGAAATAGGATAGCATCATACTGAATGTGTTTTATTTTTAGTTTTCTGATTTTCATTTTCATTTTTTGCATTTTATTTTTCCCAAAAATTTTAACTTATTTTTTCAGGCATTAAAATAAACATTTAAAAATTTTCAAAATCCAAAAAACAATGAACAATCACTAAATTTTCATGGTTAAATAAACCAACATTGCCCCTTGTTTACAGTTACTTGCAATCACTAAGGTGGTCCAAGCATTTAAATTGAATATCTTTATTTGAGATTACTAATACACATATGCAAATGCTAATACAGCGGAGACCTTGGAGAAGTTGTTTATTTAACTTCTTTGCAAGATGGGATTTGGAACCCAAATCCTAAAGGAGAGTGTACTTTCACAACTGAGTGAAAATACCACTCAACAAGAATGTTACCCTATCCTTACTACTCTATCTTATATTTAGAGTCAATTGTGATAATGGTGAAAACCACTATTTTTAATTTTTGGACTATGTGCATGATGGGATAAGCAAAGAATACCCTTTTCACTTCAAGGTTCAACCCAAGTATGGTGTTATCCCTCTTTGATACAAGATGTTTTTAATATGTGTAGTTGTGTTTGGTTCAAGAATGTTTAGATTCAATTTCCAAAACTCAATATTTTCTTAGTGAAAATGTGTCTTGGTCCTAAATAAAACTCAACATGTATTTGGAGTTTGCTAGAAACACTAGGAGTGGTTGAGTGATTGAAAACACCTAGGGATTATGGACATGTGGTTTGCAAATGATAATTTTGACTCTATGGAATATTAAAATGAAATGGATGATGATTTGAAGGTGCCCCTAATTAAGGCAACATGACTGTATTGGACCAATTAATATCTAAATTGAATAAATGATCCCTAATGTGAAATGTGGTTGTGAATGCAATGTATGAAATGTAGTTTGTGAAATGAAATGTGTGTAATACAATGTTTGGAATGCAAATTGTGAAAATACAATGTGTGAAATGAAATGTGTGCAATATAAATGTATGAAATGCAATTTACGAAATACAATGTATGGAATGCAATGTATGAACTTAAACATGTGCAATGCAATGTTGTATTTGTGTAATAGCCATGTATATATACATATATAAATCACATTATGCATAGAATTCTCTAAATGGGATAGCATTAAGTGGTTTGGGCTCTTCAATTCCCTCTATACTAGCAATACTATAAGTTACCTTACCCACTTTTTGAGTAATAATGTATGAACCTAACCAATTAGCCATGAATTTATTACGAATATACGGTAATGCATTGGTGTTTTGTTGATTCTCTTTAAGAAAAATATCTCTTACTTAGAATTCACGTAAGTGAACTTTGGTATTGTAAGAACATTTTAGGTGGTCTTGATAAACTCATAAATGCTCTAAAGCATTGACTCACCTCTCATCAAGAAGTGTGAGTTGGTCAAGATGTGCTTGTCTAGCAGTATCATCATCTATGAATTCTTGCAATGAAATTTGTGAGGAGGGGATCTCAAGCTCAAGAGGAATGATTGCTTCAGCTCCATAGACCAATTAAAATGGTGTTTCCCTAGTAGGTATATATATGCTTTTTCGATAAGCCCATAATGCCAAGGTAATTTGAGTATGTCAATCTTTATGATTTTATTTGACTATTTTTTTGAGAATAGCAATTAAGGTCTTGTTGGTAGCCTCAACATTTCCATTTTCTTATGGGTAATAAGGAGTCGATAAACTGTGTTGGATATTATATTTCTTGCAAAGTGCTCAAATATACTTGTTCTTGAAAGACTTACAATTATCAAAGATGATTTTCGAGGGAATACCAAAATGACACATGATATGATGAAGTATGAACTCCACAATTCTAGGTCCTATCGTACTGGTTAAAGGAATTGAATCAACCCACTTTATGAAGTATTCAGTGACTGTGATGATGAATGTATGTTATCCTGAGGAAGGAGGTAAGATTTTACTATTTAAATCAAGATCCCATTGTGAAAAGAGGAAAAGGCTTTGAATAGGCTGTAACACTTGTGATGATACATGATTTAAATTAGCATGCTCTTGACATTGTTTATAATGCTTAACATAAGTGCAACAGTCAAATTCCATGTGGGCCAATAGTAACCGATGCGTAAAATACACTTTGTAATGGCCATTCCACTAAAATGACCACCACAAGTACCATCATGAGCTTCAATTATGGATCTTTGTGCCTTTGTAGACTCGAGACAATGAAGGAGAATTCAATCATAACCACGTTTATACAACACATCCCCCAAGAGAGTAAAACGGGCTACCTTTTTCTTGAAAATGCGTTTAGTAGTCCATGACATATCCGATGGGAGTGTTCCAAACTTGAGAAAGGCTATTATTTGGTTTAACCAAGGCTTATATGGCTTTGAATGAATAAAGCAAACATCCTTTTCATACTTAGATTTGAAATGGACAATTTTATATTTAGATATCATTGTGACAATGAGTGGTTGTACCTATCCTAAGGAATCCTTTGGAATCAATGATCCAAGAGAGGACATCCCATGTACAAATATATTAGTCGAACATAGAAAACTATCAATTTCATACCAATCAAACTTAGAGAGCAATGACATTGGTACTTCATAGTAAAGCTTTATGGTAGGTTCTTTGCATCGGTATTCTTTGTTTATTTGTCTAAAAACAAGTTGAGAATCACCAAATATCCTGATACACTTTATGCCCATAGCTATAGCTACATTATTTTCATGTGATAGTCCACAAGCTTAAAATGATTGTATCTCTCAACTCGTGATGAATTTTTAATTTATCTTAGCTTTTTTGGATACCCATTTGGCCATTTTATGAGTATGAATTTTTCTGTAAAATTATTGGTATTTTTATTTTTTACCAATTTTTCAAGCTACGTAAATTCAAGAGCAAGAAATTCACGGCCTGGAACAAACTTGCTCCATGCAATTCCCTAAAAATTGAATATTTGCTAAGTATGAAGTTGTGTACTCTTGGAAATATTAATTTTGGCCTAGCATCATAGAACCAATTTCCTTTTCAAAATGTGCTTTAATCCGCTCGTGCTCTATGTCAAACAAGGAAAAATGTAAAAAGGAAGAGTGGGATAGAACCAAAGATCCAAAGTTACGGACTTATAGAAATATTTAATTTTCCCTAGAGGGGTGGAACCAAATATTCAAAAATATAAATATTTTCTAAGTATGAAGTTGGAGACTCTTAGAAATATTTAGTTTTTGCCTAGCGACGTAGAACCAATTTCCTTTCCAAAATGTGCTCCGATCCGATCGTGCTCTACTCTACACCACATAAAAATTGGTCAAACAAGGCAAAATGTAAAAATTGAAGAGCGGTATAGAATCAAAGATCTAAATTTGCAGACTTCCAAAAATATTTAATTTTACCCTAGCAGGATGGAACCATAGATCCAAAGAGCCAAATATTTGCTAAGTATGAAATTGCAGACTCTTGGAAATAATTAATTTTGGCCTAGTGACGTAGAACCAATTTGCTTTCCAAAATGTGCTCTGATATTATCGTGTTGTACGTTACGTCAAAATTGGTCAAACAAGGCAAAATATAAAAAATGGAGAGTGAGATAGAACCAAAGATCTAAAGTTGTGGACTTTCAAAAATATTTAATTTTGACCTAGCGGTATAGAACCAAATATTTAATTTTAGCTCAAGTATGAAGTTGCTGACTCTTGGAAATATTTAATTTTGGCCTAGCTGCGTACAATCAATTTCCTTTACAAAATGTGATTCGATCCACTCATGCTCTATGCCACGTCAAAATTGGTCAAACAAGGCAAAATGTAAAAAGTGGAGAGTAGAATAGAACCAAAGATCTAAATTTCTAGACTTTTGGAAAGATTTAATTTTGCCCTAGCGGGATAAAACCAAAGATTTAATTTTTGCTTAAGTATGAAGTTTTGAAATCTTGGAAACACTTAATTTTTCCCTAGCAGGATAGAACCAAAGATCCAATATATGATCAAGATTGTGGATTTTCAGAAAAGATTAAATTTGCTTTATAATATTTTGGTTTGGCCAAGGTTGTGGATTTGTGGAAAAGATTTATTTCATACCAATCTTGGCCTAGAGCATGTTCTATCCCGCGATTGAAAAGGAAGGCATTGGAGTTGAATTTTAAATATAATTTTTTCCCTAAAATTAAAAGAGCAAACCTTAGAGATAAAAAAATGATAATAATTAAAAAATTTAAACCTTAGAAAAAATAAAAATAATTAAAATTAATAGTATTATTAAAGTTTTAATTTTTTTTTTTTTTTTGCATAGATTTTTGATGGTGGTCTCATTAAATATGATGCACATCATGGAGAACATGAAAACTCAATGCAAGTTTGGCAAGTGCAACTGTACAATATGGAAGATAGGGAAAACTAACGATCAACCCATATTTTACATAATAATGAAGAATTAATGAAGCATGGTAGTTTTAGAGTTCCTGAGCATCCTGCAATTTGAAAATTGATGAAGTGTAGCTATTGTAGGGCTCACTATAGACAAAGACATCATGACGCATTGAAGAAGTAGTGCACATTCAATGGAAGCATGGTCATAGTATGGTAGGAATTTTAATTTTAGAAAGTCCATCCTAGAATCAGAGGAAAATTAATTGCAAGATGTAATTCTAGGTGAAGGCAAGAATTGTATAAATAGTGGCTCACAGATCAGATACATGGTCAAAAACCATCTATTAGCTGGCCCCTTTAGTATTTTTGCTTTCTCTTTGTAGTCGGATGGTTTTTTGAACCAAGTTGCTATTATCTTCTGAGCTCTACTCTTTGTAATCCATCAAAGTGGATGAACCTGAAACAATGTATTCAACAATTATATTTTAATATAAGGCTTTGAGATTTATTGTGTGTAATCTGTGCATGCTGATGGTGGTTGCACTCAATTTTTTTCATAGTCCATTGTCCCTCTAAATATTGCACCATCTCGGACCTAAGGTTGTGTGAATATTGGTCGGGTCAAGATTGGTTTAAATTTGGGTTTATTGCTTTACCGGATCTGAGCTAGAGTTTCAGGGCAGTATCAATTTATTTTCTTTTATTGCCTCTCACCCTTCAACCTTTGAATTTTATTTGAAACTCTTTATATTAGGAGTATATTAGTATTCATTTGAAGCATTGAAGCTATGTTCTATAACATATCATAAGATTTTATATAGCTTCAATATAATCATTGCTTTCATCTATGTGACATATTCTTAATTGCAATGAACAATACTATATGGGCAATCGTTGTTTACATGGCTTAATATTTAACTTTGTTGTCCATTTTGATTCTACTTAGTTCATGAATGTAGAGATATTTATGTTGTAGAATCAATTTTATTCAGTCAAGCATTTCATTTTCAAGCATTGTACCAGGAAATTTATATTTTTAAGCATAACCAATAAAGGCCCCTTAAAAGGAATAGTTATCATCAACCTTTGAGTCTATCCACATTGGCCAAGACCTAGCATACCCGAAACTTGGGGGAAATACATTTCCCTTTCAAGAGGGAATAGATCCCTGTTTGAAGTATGTTGATATGCCCTTGAATATGTGTCACTTATACACTCAATAAAACCATCAAAGAATAGTGTGATACTAACATCTTCCTCCAGAATGACATTTTCTTCTTGTTCAGTGACAGTGAACACCAAATCATCTAGGATCTCAATAATCAAGGGTTGATCACTAGGAATTTGAGCTTCTGCAAGCTGATCGGCTATGACCTAACTTAATGGATTTTTGGCTAATAAACTCAATATCAAATTTAATGAGGAGCATTATCTATTTAGTAGTGCAGGTGTTATTTTAAGTACAAGACATCATATAATGCAAAGGAGTTTCTCTTGCTATGACATATGTGGTGTGACTAAACATGTAATATCTGAGTTTATCAGTGGTAAAAACCACTACTAGGAACATTTTTTCCATGTAAACGTATCTGGTTTCATAGCTTACCAATGTTTGACTAATGTAATGGACAACTTGCTCTCAATTATTCTCATTTTTTTGTGCAAGCATTACCCCTAATGCAAAGTTCATTTCTAAAATATAAATATGGAAGGGGACTCCCAGATGAGGATGACTTAAGTCTAGTGGAGAAGCCAAGTATTGCTTGATTTCATCAAAGGATTTTTGACATTCATCTATCCATGAAAATGTCACCTCCTTTTGTAGTAGGTGATTGAATGGCTTGCATTTGTCAAAAAGTTACGCATTGAAATGATAGATTGATTGAATTTTCCCTTGTAAACTACACAAATACTTTAATTTTGTTGGCAGAGGCATCTCCATGATGACCTTGAATTTTTTTGGGTCCACCTTAATGCCTTTTTTAGATACAATTAACCCTATTAGTTGCCAGAGGTAACACCAAAGACACATTTATTGGGGTTCAACCTTACATTATGCTCTAAAAGTTGATCAAATACTTTTTCCAATACACCAATATGCTCTTGTCGAGTTTTGGATTTTACCAAGAGATCATCCACATAGTCTTTGATGATCTTATGCATGTAATCATGGAAGATGTATGTCATGGCATGCTGATAAATGGTACTTGTATTTTTGAGGCCAAAGAGAATCACCTTGTGAAAAAAAGTTCCCCAAGGTGTAGTGAATGTTTTTTTGTGTTGGTCATCAAGATTAATTCCAATTTGTTATATCAAAAAACCATCCATGAGAGAAAGCATTTCATGGCCAGCACAGGTGTCGACAAGAGTATAAATATTTGGGATAGTAAAATCATCCTTAGTATACACTTTGTAAAGATCTCGAAGGTTAGTGCAAATACGTATCACCCCGTTAAGATTGCAAATAGTATCACCCCGTCAGGCTTGCAAATAGGTAACATGTTTGAAATCCACTCAGGATAGTGAATGGAGATAATGAAACCCACATCTAACAGCTTTTGAAGCTCTTATTTAACTATGAGGGCCATGGTAGGATGTATCCTTCTCAATTTTTTTTACCATATTAACATCAAAATGTAAGGTGAGATTGTGGAAAACCAAGTTAGGGTCAAGGCTAGGCATATCTGTGTATGACCATGCAAATATATCCTTTTTCTTATTAAGGAGAGCAAATAATTGCTCTTCCTCATATGTGGATAAACTTTTACCAATTTTGATATTTTAGGGATTTTCTACGTTTGAACTAAGGTTCACATTGATAATATCTTAAATAGACATGTGAGAGTCATTCTCAAGTTGATGGGGCATTGGGATCATATGAATGTCATCTATGACATTAGTAAATGCTTCTAACTCAACCTTGTCTATGTCTACCTGGAAAACCTCAAGATCTGAAAGTAAAGGTGAATATGAAGGTAGAGGTGATGGAGGAATGTAGTTGGTTGAAGCCCTTAAAAATTCCTCTGATGAGACAAACTTAGAAAAATATGGTGGTGAGGAAATCCATTCCATGTCAATAAGGCTCATGTCAATTGGAATTGGTTTTTCCATATCGTATGGATTATGGAGCGGGGTGAATAAGTCAACAGGAATCATGCTAAATTAAAGGGGGAAGGTGATGGGTGGCAAAGGTAAGGATGGATAAATAATTTCACTTGGAACTGATGCTAGAGCTCTGGAAACCTAAACAACAACAACAAGAAACACCAATAAATGTAATGGACAAAAAACCATGTTTATGCAATGCAAATAAATTTTTTGGAATTTTTATTTTTGATTTTCTTTTTTATTTTTTGAATTCTTGAATTATGAATTATGTACATAGATTACAAGAAAAATGGTTGATGATGTAGATCAATGAAGTGGAGGTGGTGGCTCACTGATTGGTTCGACTCACTCTTGTGGAAGAAGTAAGAAAAATATGGGTTGATGGATGGGGAACATTATGAGATAAAACTCATCATGTTCAGTGTGTGGAATGATGGATTTTGATTCCTCTTCCGATTTATCAAAATATATTGATATAATATAGAATTATTCATAGGTTTCATCTTTAGAGTCAATAATGTGATGGATGTCTTATCCTAAATTCAAATTTAAATCTTGAAAGGCATGTTTAAGAGAAGAAGTGGATGAAAGTGGACGATAGCCTAAACATGAATGGTCATGCGCTTCTCTATATGAAACATCGATAATTTTGTGCATTCCCTGTTCATGTCATCCTAGACCATGCCATTACCAATTAACTATGTAAAAATATTGAGATGGAAAATTTGACATATGTTGTATATTGGTAGGTGTTGGCTGATTGGGCTCATCTAGAGAAGATATATTGGATGATAAATCCATCCCCCCATACAAAAAAAATTAAACTATTATGTGTTGAACCCATGTTATACACTACTACTATACATAATGGTAGATCACATGGGCAACCACAATCCTTAGCAGTTTGAATGTTGAGCAGTGTAACTATGATATCTTGGACCACATATTCACCAATACCAAGATTAGTGATGTGGAACTCAACTTGGGATGATGTGGAAGTGAATGTGGAAGGCTCATGGTTGGTTGATGACTCTTAGAATGGGGGAGGTGTGGACTGATATGGTATCTCACAATATGTCCATTCAACTTGTGAGACGGTTGTTGATTTGGATAAATATGGATTTGGTTGAGATGGTTGTTGAATGGGTGATGATAAGGAAGGAATGATGGTATATGATGATGTTGATATTAATTATGTGGATGATGTGGATTGTGTTTGACCATATGTGCATGTAGTCCCACTGTGATCACCATTTGTGAATACAAAAATCAAGCAACACCAAATATAAAATATGAAATAATAAATAAAAAAAGTAACACAATGATTGCATAATACAAATAAAATCTTTTATTATTGTTGGTAGATCTCAAGTGTTACAATAACTATGCCCCAAATGTGGGGTTTTACACTGCTTATTTCTTTTGATACAATTGTTACATGTACTAGGTTTCTCTAAAACCCTAGTTAAAAATAATGGTGGTGTTTTCGTGCTTGATTCCATCCCAAAAGATTGTGGATGGGCTTGTGTATCCTATGTAGGGACATCCTAGATTCAAAAACCTTCAATAAATGTTGTTCTTATACCTTCACACAACAAACAATAACAAGGATCAATAATTTCTATGAGGGCTCCACTATGTGATATCCTTAAGAGAAATAAAATCACTAAACCCTAATATTGCAATGAAAACTATAAATAAAGTATAAAACATAAAATAAGTATAATGAACTTCTACCTTATTAACGAACTTGTTGTATCTATTTTTTACTTACATAAATACTACCAGTGAGGGTTGTGAAGATACCCTAACGGTGCCCGAGGGTTGTGGGGCTATAGATATGGGATAGGAAATGCTTGCGAGCGCTCGGTGATGATAAAAAATACCTAGAGGTTCTTTGGAAGCTTTAGAGGGTATTAAATAAGCTTTTGGGGACACTCGAGAAGCTCTAGGGGGTGTTCGATAGTTGATGGAAATGATGCAAAACTAGATCTAGTTTGCACGAGGTGGATGATGGTGGATATAGGTAAGGTGACAGAGAGAAAAGACAAGCAAAAGTGGTGGTGAGGATGATTGAGAGCTTTGAGATCTCAAGGGTAATTTAAAAACATAGGGCACTTCTTAGGATACTTAGGGGTTGAGTCATCAAAATGACTCCTCTTTATAATATTATCTTAGACATGTCAGTGTTTCGACGACACAATTTGAAGGGCCAAGATTAAAACATGACAGATGGCTAGGATTAATTCATATAACTATATATATATATATATATATTTATTAAATATATATAAATATAATATATAAAATTTTAATATTTAAATATATATTAACATATATATATAGATATATATATATATATATAATGGATGATGGGGATTGGGAAACATGGATGGATGACATATGGCTAGATTTTAGTGTCTACAAAATCTTCTAGATAATTTGAAGTTATCAAAACTATATAAATATTTCCATTATATTTAAAGTAATAACTTCATTTTAATCTTGATTATCAAAGAAATTACAATGAATCTTTTATCATAAAGTCCTATGATCTATTTCACTTTTATAATTTGGAGAAGATCCCTACTAATTATGTGTTTTGTTAACATATTATTTAATAAACCTTGGCTTTAATATTAAGCACTATGATCATCACATCCAAATTCACATGTAGCCTCTAAGGTTTCTTCATTTACCACTAACCAATCATATCCTTTCATTAATCTAAGGCAGACTTGCTTTATGAGCATTACTTGGAATAACATAATCATTCAATTTTATTCATCAAAAACCTAGTGCAACTTATTAAAAAATATTTGAGGCTAAAGTATTGAACATACTCTATTCAAAATAAATCATAGCCAATGGTGTAATGTGGTTGAACAAGGCATGTATTATTTCATGACCACTAAACCCTAAAATCCATACTAAGAACAATACAAGATGCACAGGGTAAACACAATCCACTTTAGATTTTTCTTGGGAGGTTTGTTTCTAGTCTCAGCCTCCACACAGGTGACACACGTGCAACACTAATATAGACAACATTGAACATAGTTTCTATTCTATTCTACATACACTTCATGACCATCTTAGGCAAAGTCATCATAGATATTAGATTAAAAGGATTAGGGATGCAAGTGTTCTAGAAATCAACTAGGTTCATAAGCTCCTGATTGATGACGTACATCCAAAACAACACATTAGTCTCCTCCCAAAGGTAAACTAATCTAATCATACCCTAATAAATAATATTTCTTGAGTCAACATCCAAAACAGTTATAATAAGGAGAAAACTTATTTTCCCAGTTACTCTATGGTTGCACAACAAGGTCTTCCATACTTCAAGCATGCAAATTTCAATCTAATGTACTAAATAAAACCATACATTATTATTTTCCTTTCATAAAATAGAAGCATCTATTTTAGGTAGGGTACAAGGGATACAAAGTACCTTATATATAGAAAGTACTAGATTGGAGAAGACCATAGTAAACAAGGCTAGCAAAGTCCTTGAATGGTTTTGCTCTATAATATCTTCAAAACCTTATCTACACTTCATGCTCTCTGACCAAGTAAAAATTTCCTCTAAAATACCCTTTATACTTACTACCATAAAGGTTTTAAAAGAAAACAAATAAAGTATTAACTCATGCTATAAACTTGCCAACTACCCACAACAATGCAAAATATTTGGCTTGATTACACAATGCAAAATATTTTAAAGAAAAGTCTAGAGTTTAATATTTCTAATGTTTATAATTTATTAAATATATCCATTTATTAACAATACATTATAAACCCCTTTTAAGAACAAAATACAAGATATATTAATATATGAAACTTATTAATGTAATTTTATAATAAAATTGCAAGAAAGGCTAACAAGATGAAATATTAATAATTATTTTCTACTTTCCATTCTTTATAAGAAACCATAAAATATTCAATGTTATTGTATATCTATATAAAGTAACCCAAACTGGAATAAGATTCAAGAATTATAACAGACACTCAAATGTAGGAATGATAAATACAAAGTGTAAAGGCCTAAACTAGGTCTAAATGCAGATATCATGTGTTAGATCATTTTGACTATTTTACCCATTAGTCCTATGCCCACTCATGAGGATAACTATTCTTTTAAGCACAAAAATTTATTAGCAACATCATATTATTCAATAAAACAAACAACTAATCATCATATAGACATTTAATCTATCATGAAAATAACATATAAATCCATAAGTCCATCGTACAAAAATATTTACCAAGGGAGGGTCATGACATTTGCTGGATGAATATTATGTTGGCTAAATATGTTTCTACAAATTTTAATTTCTTGAATGATCCCTCTCTAGCCTAAATATTGACCTTTTGGCTCATCATATTTAAATGGTATAGATGGATTTGAAGAATTGATGAAGCACTTTGAACATTCTGATTGATATCAATATAAAGGTTACAATGCGGTTATGAGTTGGTTTATCTAACCAACTTGGTGGTTAATAAACCAACCTAGAGAGCGCCTACGAGCGCTACCATTTTGCCATAATGTAATTACAATGACATATATGCTAACATCCCCCCTTATTACATTATTGGCAAATTCCAATAGTATCTCGAAACTTTTCATATTTGATACGCCCAAGTGCTTTGGTAAAAATATCTGCAACTTGCGCATCAGTAGGAATGTATTGAAGTTGTATATGGTGCTTGGGAACTTCATCTCGAATGAAATGACATCTGGTATCAACATGTTTGGTACGTTCATGAAAAATTGGATTTTTGACAAGATTCAAAACACCTTGATTGTCGCAAAACAAATGAAGAGGAAGATTCTTTGGAAGACCCATGTTTGTAAGAATGCGACTTAACCACATTATCTCGTAGACTGCTTCACTGGCTGCGTGATATTCTACTTCTGTAGAAGATAAAGCAACCACATGCTGCTTCTTACTGTGCCATGAAACAGGTCCAGATCCTAGATGAAAAACATATCCAGAAGTAGATTTACGATCATCAATGGATCCAGCATAATCCGAGTCCGTGTATCCTAGTAAGAAAAACTTATTATTCTTTTTGTATTCCAGACCATAATTTGTACTACCACGAACATAATGAAGAACTCTTTTTGTTGCTTTCCAGTGACTCATCTTAGGCTCTTGCATGAACCTTGAAAGATATCCCACAGCAAAACTGAGATCTGGCCTGGTATTTGTCAGATATAGGAGACTCCCAATCAACTGGCGATAGAGAGTACCATCTACCTGAGGTGATTCATCATATCGGGATAACTTAAGTCCTTGCTCCATTGGAGTTGCTTTTGACTTACAGTTAGTCATCCGATATTTTTCTACTAAAGTCTTGGCATATTTCTTTTGTGTTACTATGATATGAAATCTTTGTTGAGTAACTTCTAAACCAAGACAATAGTGCAGAAGTCCTAGATCTGTCATTTCAAATGATTGCTTCAAATCATTTTTCACTAAGTCAATCATTCTTTTCGAGCTTCCTGTTATGATCAGATCGTCTACATAAAGTACAAGGATCACTATATCAGAACCATTTTTCTTAATATAGAGATTTGCATCTGAAGGACTTCTTTTGAATCCATGCTGCACAAGGTGACTGTCTATCTTGATATACCAAGCTCGAGGAGCTTGTTTTAGCCCATACAAGGATTTGATCAACTTGCATACTTTTTGTTCTTGCCCCTCGACCATGAATCCTTCTGGTTGAGTCATGTATACTTCTTCCTGTAAGTCACCATTCAAGAAGGCACTTTTAACATCCATCTGATGCAACTTCCACCCAAACTGAGCTCCCATGGCACAAAGTACTCGAATGGTAGTCATTTTTGTAGTAGGGGCAAAAGTCTCTTCATAGTCTATACCTTCTTTCTGAGCATATCCCTTTGCAACAAGTCAGGATTTATGCTTATCAATAGATCCATCTGCCTTATACTTCACTTTGAACACCCATTTGCAGCCTATGGGTTTCTTTCTTGTTGGCAGATCGACTAACTTCCAAGTATTATTTTTTATGAGAGACTTATGTTCTACATCCATGGCCTTTTTCCACTGTGGTTTATCAAGTGCAGATTGAACCGTTGTGGGTTCATTTGCATTCAATGTAGACATATAAATATTTTCTTCATCCTCATCTTCTTCTCTATCATTTTTTGTACCCACTGACAAATCATCAAAGTGTTGACAAAGTTCGTCAACCTCTGAAGTAGATTCCTCTGCTCTCATTTGTTGAGTCATACTGTGAGTACATGGCCTATCTAGAGATAGATCTGGAAGGGAATTCAACTTAGCATCTCTCAAAGTGCTAGTGTACCATTTTGGAACTTTTTGTTGTTGTTGTGGAAGTTGAACCTCCTTCTTAGGTTCTTCTTCATCTAGATATACAGTTGTGGATGTGTCTTTTGATGTGAAAGCTTCATCAAATATAACATCTCTACTTACGTGTGTCTTCTTGGTCTTAGTATCAATCAATCGATAACCTTTTGAATACTCATCATAGCCAAGAAAGATACACTGCAAGGTTTTCTCATCCAACTTCCTCCTTTTCTATTTTGGAATGTGCATGAATGCTTTACATCCAAACACCCTTAGATGAGAAATGGAAGGTTTCTTACCACTCCAAGCTCCTTGTGGTGTTTTCCCTTGTAGAGCTCTAGTGGGTGCTCTATTTAGGAGGTATAATGTTGTGTTTACTGCTTCTTCCCAATATTGATCCTCAAGATGTGCTCCCTTTAGCATACATCGAACCATTTCCATAATGGAACGATTTCTCCTCTCTGCAACTCCATTCTGCTGAGGTGTATAGGTTGTAGTCAGTTGTCTTTTGATCCCATGTTTCTTAAGAAACTCTGAAAACTCTTCAGAGGTGTATTCCCCCCTCGATCTGAGCGGAGGGTTTTTATCAAACAACTTTGACTCCTTCTCGACAAGTTTCTTGAACTGTTGAAAGTAGAGAAATGCTTCTGATTTCAACTGAAGAAAGAAAACCCACATCTTCCATGAGTAATCATCAACAAATAGTTGAAAATACTTCTTCCCACCATAGTTGGATGGCATAGGACCACACAGATCGGTATGTACCAGCTCTAAAGGTTTTGTAGCTCGAGAGGAGCTAGCTTCAAAAGGTACTCTGTGTTGCTTCCCTGCTAAGCAATCCGAGCAAACTGGTAAGATAGACGAGAGTGGGGGTAGACCTGTCACCATCCCATATTTGTATAATTCAAGCAAATATCCAGAACTGAGGTGCCCATAACGTCTATGCCAGAGAGAGGTGGCCTCCTTTGTAGTTGCAGCCAGAGCAACATGAGGAGTTGAAAGGGCATCTAGAATGAACAAGCCATGTTTGTAGGATCCGGTTGCAACATGTTTACCACTGTGGGTGATAAAACATCTCTTCTTGCCTTTGACAACTCGAAACACGACATCCATATTTCTATCCAACATTTGTGTGACTGAGAGTAGATTATTGGCTAAACCTGGAACATAGAGAACTTTCTCAATTTGACAATTACCATCAGGAAGAGACACAGAAATATCCCCTTCTCCCTGTACTTGATAGACTTGATTGTCAGCAATTGTGACTAGCTTACCCTCTTTCTCCACAAAAGTATCAAACCATGATTTGTCCCCAGTCATGTGTTTGCTAGCTCCTGAATCAATATACCATACAACATCTATCTGGGAAGACGAAGTATGGGTCATGAGCACCTTGTGTGCTCTTTCAGAGTCAAAATTTGAATCGGACCCAGGAGAATCTGAGTCTGAATTGGAGTCAGCATAAGCAACATGGCCTTTAGGTTGCTTATGTTTGTTGTATTTCTGTTTGTTTTTGCCCTTCTTCTGAGGACCTCTATCATTTTGTTGCTTGTTTTTGAACCAACACCTGTTGGTGTCATGGTTATTCATATCACAAATCTTGCAATATTTTGTATCCTTCTGCTGATTTTGCTTCCCTTTGCCTTTGGAAGAAGGACCCCCTTTTTGAAACTGTCCTTGTTTTTTACCACTTTGTTGTGTGGAAAGAGCATTATCTGGCACATCATATTTCTGGATCTGAGTTGCCTCCTCAGTCTGAAGCAAATTTACCAGCTCCACAAATGATACTTGTCTACCAGAAACATTGAGAGAAGTGATCAACATCTTGTAGGAATTTGGTAATGCTCTCAAGATGACAGAGTTCAAGACATCATCATCCACTGGTTTTCCCATGGCATTCAATTTGGCTTTCAAGTCAGCCACTCTACAAAGGAATATATCAACTGTTTCCCCAGAATTCATACTGAGATTATGTAGTTGAGTTTGAAGATGTAGAATAGTGGATTGATTCTTTCCTTCATATACTGTGATCAAGGCATCCCAAGCTATCTTACTAGTTTTTGCATCACAAATATGAGGCTGCACCTCATCTGTAGTAGCAAGCAAGATAAACACAAGACTCTTCTTATCTTTCTTATCCCAAGCATCTTGATATGTTCTTGTTGTCTGAGGGCGTTTTGCAGTGCCAGTCACTACATCCCATAGATCTTCCAACTGAAGAATAGCTTTCATCTTTGTCTTCCATGGAACAAAATTAGGACCTTTCAACAATTGTGAATCTGAGAGATACTTATGAATTGTGGCCATTATGAAGGTTCCTTATATCACCAATTGGTCTCCCTTTCTTTATACCTGCCAGATATTTATATCGTAACCATTCAATATATACCTGCCCTTACGTGAGGGAGACTATAGGTATATAGGAACAATATACTACTCAATATGTACCCGCCCTTACGTGAGGGAGACTATAAGTACATATGAGAAGCACAATATATTGAACATAGGCGATACTGAAAGGGCATCATGTTGTTAATGACACCTACCATAGAAAGTTTTATTCCTCATGCGTGGGGCGTAACTTCCCCTAAACACTTTGGAAAAAAACTTTCGTCAGGATTTACGCCTAACAACAATCACGATGTGGGTATGAAATGGGAAAAAAAATTGGTTTGCCTTATTTCTCCTCGATGATTAATAGAGAACAAGCTCAGACGTCATTGTTGCAGCTATATTAGGTGGCGAATACAGTAGTCCAAAGCACGACAACATTACCTGTAAGTGTGGACCAGAGGTATCTCAAATACCAAATGTTGTTGTGCAATAAATTGCACAAATAGGGTATAAATTTGGGGTCTTATATTTTTTGAATTTATGATTGTTAATGCAAGAAAAAAAAGATATTTAAATGCAAAAGAAACAATCACAAATGCCCACAAATTTAAACACCTATTACAAATCTAGCAATTATTCTGCCAAATGGTTTGATTTCCCCCCTTTATCTTACAATTTTGCAAATGAATCATGTGAAGACCTGAGATCTCTCCCCCGTCAATTTGCAAAATAGAAAAGGAGTGAAAAAAATGGTACCTGAACACCCAAAAAAAAATTTGGAGCCGTCAAGGCGTCATTGGACTGCAGGCATCAAATGACCACGTCCGGGCATCAATTGTGCAGTTCGGGCATCAACAATGCACTACGGAGCATCAAACATGTGACCCACCATCAAAACATGCGATCCGTCATCAAAACATGCGACCCGCCATCAAAAAACATGCGCAGGGCATCAAAAAAATTTCACCCATCGTCACAGCGCACGCAGAGGGACTGGAAACCGTGACCTACCGCCGAACAATCACCGTGCTTACCACGGGAGCCAGAGGGCCCGATGTGAACAAGAAAGGACTAGGCTAGTGTTAGCAGCATCGGGGCCAGAGAAGAGGGAAAAAAATTTAATCCCACATGGCCTATGCTGCCACTGTGGGGATCTTTAAAATTGTGAAAAGCTACTATAGCTTTCGGTTGCCTTCGGGCAACCACCCCGCCCTTTTGCCTCCGCAACCGTCCACCGTCGACCCACGTGCCCGATCTGCCCTATCAGGATTTCCTCTATCTGCGTGCCTCACGTGTCCTCTGTCTACGTGCCTCTGTGTGCCTCACGTGTCCTCTGTCTGCGTGCCTTCAGTCTTGTTGGCGGGGGCAGTCCGTCCTCTGTCTGCATTCGTCAATGTCGCGTCCGTCAGGGTCCGTAGTCTGTCCTCTGTCTGCGTTCGTCAGTCTCGCGTCCGTCAGGGTCCTCCAGTCTCGTTGGCTGGTAGTCTTGTCTGCGTCCGTAGCTCTGATGCCATGAAGAAATTGATGAAGCACTTTGAACATTCTGATTGATATCAATATAAAGGTTACAATGCGGTTATGAGTTGGTTTATCTAACCAACTTGGTGGTTAATAAACCAACCTAGAGAGCGCCTACGAGCGCTACCATTTTGCCATAATGTAATTACAATGACATATATGCTAACAGGATTTTGGGTAATGGGAATGCTATTGATTTTTTTAAGGATCCACGAATCCAGTATCAACCTCTAATCTCCTCCCAAGAATTGGTTGTAGCTGAACCCTTAGCCATAATTTGTTTAGTTATAAGGTGGATGATTATATGTAGATTCAATAGGGGGTTAAAAATTGAAAATCGCTTAGAATGAGCAATATAAATCTTCTAGAACATAAGATTTTTAGCCTTATCCAATATTTATTAAGGCTTCAAGTTTTAAAGAACACAAAAGATAAAAACAACTTAGTTTGGAAGAATAAAAGTGATGGGTTATTTTTAGTTAAGTTAGCCTATAATATTACCTTTGATGCCTCAGAGGAAGGTCCTATTTTTAGGAGAATTTGTGTTAAAGGTCTTACAATAGGATAAATTTATTACAATGGACAATCTACAAAAAAGAGGTATGATAATTACAAATTGGTGTCCCCTTTGTAAAATTTATGATGAATCCACCAGTCATTTATTTTTCCAATACCCTTTTTTGAGGGAAGTATTTTCTCCCCTGATGGATTTTTTGGGAGTTTTATGGGTGTCCCCTATTTCATTACATGATGTCATTGACTAGTGGGCTCTCTATTTTTCAATACTATCTTATGCTTCTTTTGGTCCTTCAACCTCCCACATCTACCTTGGGGTGTTTGGAAGGAGAGAAATAGAATATTTTTCAAAAGTATGGAATGAAATGTTGAATTAATTTGGCTTAGAGTGTTAATGACAATTATTGAAAATATGGGGAATCTGACTTCTATTCCCAACCGTGGAGGGGTAATAAACATTGCTCTTTTCAAAAAATTAGGCTTTTCAATCAGTGTTAGAACAACACATCTAGATAATGTCAAAACCTTTGTTAAGTGGTACCACCACCTTAGTATTGGATTAAATTTAGTTTTGACATAGCGTTGAAAGGGAATCTAGGGCCTTCGGAGGTAGGTGACCTCTTTAGAAATCATAATGGGGAGATTCTTCTTACCTCTGGGGAAAACCTAGGATCTCAAACTTGTCATTTTGTGGAAGCAACGATATTGTATCAATGCATTATGTTAATGGAATATTTGAATTGTAAAAAACTCATTATTGAAGGGGACTCCTTAAATTTTGTTAATGCCTTTTCCAGTGATCAAAATCCTAATTGGAACATCTTCAACCTAATTAAGAAATCTAAGATATTCTATCATAATTTGGATGGAATTCAAGTTAGGCACATCTTTAGAGAAGTTAACAAGAGTATTGAGTTACTAGTTACTTTAGGGCTAAGCTAGGATAATCTCTCTATTTGGAGGGAGAATTTTCCCATAGAATATGAATAATTTATTTGATTTTTATCATTGATAATTATGAGCCTTTTTCTATTGCGGGTCTACACATTATTTTGGCTAGATTCATAATTTGTTTATGGGATGTTATCATTATGCCTTGGTGGGTTGGTTGGTCTTAAGTCCTTGTGTGGAATACTTTCTTTTATTGTCCCTTTTGACAATATTGTAGGTTTGTATTTATACTTGTAAAAGGTTCAACACCCCTTCTATAATTATAAAAAAATAAATAAAACTATTGAGTTTTAATATAGTGTTATCTTTAGTTTATTAGCCAGTGCAAAAAAAATAATGTATTATATTTTAAGAACTCATTAATATAAAATAAAAATTTTAAAAAGGTATTATAAATGACAAATCATATATAATCAAAAGTAATCTTTCATGTTAGGTTACACAAATATTTATCACTACACTTTGATTAAGCTTGAATATACCACAATATTTACTATGAAAAAAAAAAACTAAATAAACAAGCTCAATAATATGGTAAAATGGATATGGTCAAGTCAATGTCCATAGGAGAAGAGTATAGGTTATCTATAAAAAGAAAAATATAAGTTAAAGTATTGATAAATTTTAATATATATTAAGTGATGATAAAATATGATAGTAAAATAAATAAAATATTTAAATGAAAGATTAACGTGTGTAGTTCAATAGTTAATAATGACATGTCAAAGGTATGAAATTACATAAATAACTTCATGATATCTCTAATGACCATGAGCATAGAATTTAAACCAAAGGATACCCTAGAATTAGTAAATTTAAAGTGTCAATGTATGGTAATAAATATTAGTTTGTTTTCATTAATAAAGCATCCAATAAATATATATTAGGTCCAAAACTGAGTCTAATTCTAACTTATTTTAGATTTTATGATAATTATGACTAGGAATACATATGGTGATACAATACTTGGATAGAAAGAGTTAGTAATAGGCCAAATTTTCACGTACTAAGCCACATTTGATACCTTATATATTTTGGATTTAAATTAATTTTTTACAAGAAGAATGAATCTTATATGTTAATTAATTTCATATTTTGAATCTAATTTTCAAGTGAAATTGATTGCCTAAAATTATTAACTAATAGATTTATAAATATACAACTTATAATAATAAGTTTAGAAAAGGAAAAATATAATAGGGATGCTAATAATGAATTTTAATATAAGATAGTTCATACAACCCTAGAAAATGAGCATTCAAGAATCAAAAGTTGAAGTGGTGTACATTGTCTTGTTTTATAAGACACTTATCATAAAGTCTATGTAAATGCATATAAATATGAAAGTTAGATCTATACAATAGAAAATTATGTAGTTTTTGAATATGGTAAAATTTATAGTATCTCAAATGAAGAATTTTGAATGACTTTAATTAGAATCCATAAATGCTTAATCAAATTTCAAAATTTTAAGATTCTTGAATTAATAAAATTTGAGGACACTTTTTACAATATCTATGTATAAGAAAAATAAATCATTAGTATTAGGTATTCTCAAATGAATTTTACCATTTTTTAAGTGACACAAGAAGAACAAATATTAAAATAAAAAATAAATGTAAAAGAGCAAATTCTCTTGAGTTCTTACCCAAGGACAATCCTTTGAAAAAATGTGTTGTAGCATATTTAGGATGTTGTGGCAAAGAAAAGAAAAAGCACCTCATTATTTGAATAATAGACAAGATTTTAGTAACTAAATAACCAAATGCATAGTTAAAAAAATCAGAATTGGATCAGAATTGGCATGGAAAAAAATCAGGAAAAATTAGAAATCAGTAAAAATTTGGGAGGAGAATCCGCAAAAACAGAAATTTTTCATTGAAAAACCGAAGAAAATGCAAATTTTCATTGAAAAAATCTTTTATATGCATATCAAAAAAATTTGGAAAAAAATGAGCAGAAATTGACAAAAAATCGGCTAACCTATGAATTCAATTGAATCAAGATTTTTGCAGATTTTCTCAACTATGACCAAATGCATCATATTTATAAATATAAATTTCAATATAAGCATAACCTTTTCTAAGTGTTGGCATGAATACTTTATACTTACAACCTCAACTAGTGGTATAATATTAATATCAATGTGTTGATGATTTTTAAAAGTGAACCATACATGTATCTACATAAGAAATTAATTGGGCCAATCCTATGATTTTTTAGGTGTCAACTATCTCAACTAATTAAGACAACTATGTTGACTGTGAAAATATATTATATGAATCATGGATAATATAATTCAATCTATGAATAATATAAAAAAAAAAATTATCTAAGCATAAAATTAGCCACAAGAATATATCAAAAATGTTTGCTTATGAATACGAAACATTGAATTTTTTTTTTTTTTTTAACATTTATCTATCCCATATAATTGCTTTTCATTTCCATTTGAAAAATGAAATCTAATTAGAAAAATATAACTATGTGGACATAAGTGTTTTTACATGTTTTGGAAAATAAGACTTCCATTAGGAATTGAATGCATAGTGAGAAAAGAAGATTCTAGTTTGGGATATATCAAAAAGTAATATTTCTTCAATACTTATGTAAATTCTACTTTCCATGAATAAATAAAGTCTTATTATATTCTATAAAATATTTTACATGAAGAGGATGTTTCTTAACAACAATAGTGTCATTTTTATATATTTAATTGCTAATTCTATTTATGGAATTCTTTTTCAAAAATGAAATTAAAATAACCTATTTTGAGTCCATTTTAATTAATTGTGGTCAATTATATAGTAGTCAATGCATATTAAACATTTTAAACTTTAATTCCTAGAATATATATTTGATGTATAATTTTGTTATTTTGGATTATACTAAGAAGAATATATCTAGTCCATTGTATATTGGGATTGTGTGTGACACTAACCCAAAATATGAAATCACCAACTTAGGATCTTTAGATAAACTCAACATGATATTAAAAACAACATAATACGAACTTATTGAGCGGGAGGTCCCTATCCCAAATTCTTGCTTTCTCCCTCCCTTCCTACAGATGCCCAGTCGATATGGCCCTGTGTCACCCTTGTTGCACTTATAATACTTTTAAATGATCCTCATAGGGCCTTCCAGGTTATGTTTTCCTATCCTAACGGGTTTGTTGGTGTTGGGCTAGATCATACCTAAGTTCTTTTTATGGTAACCTTCAGTGGTGGTTTGTTTTCGGGTGGCCTGAATCGGGAGTTAGAGTTTCAAAGACTATCTTGGTGGATATTTATGGCTTTGGGAGGGGCCTATATGTTCTTAAATTTTGCTGGTTTCTTTTCACTTATTTTTTGGGTTTGTCATATGAAATGGAGTTTCTACTTTGTTTGCTTGTGTTGTCTCAGCTTGGGGTCTACTCTCTACTTCTTTTTGGTGTTGGAGAAGGACCACGATTTTATTGTATGCAGTTGAGTAGCTCTTGGATGTGGCTAGTGTGGGTCTTATGAAGTAGGGGTTCTTGTCTATCCTAGGATTTTTGTGGTTCATTTTAATACAAAATCTTTATGTCCTCTAGGGAGGACCTTGTGTTTCTCATTTTGTTACAGGTGTTGGTGTTCATAGATCTCCTTTGGATGGACTACTACTGGGGTTGGTTGGTGTCATCTCTCAATGGGCTATTTGATGGATTTCCTCTTTTTCGGACTAGTTCATGATTTTCCTATGCCTTCCTAGATGGGATTATATTTTTTGGACTAGTGTGTGGGTTTTTTGAGTCTTCCTAGATGGGTTTTTCCTTTATTGAAACTATTTCTATTTTACTTGTTGGTTTAATCTCCAATAAGTTCTTTTTTCTCTACTGTATTTTCTCGGGATACCATTAGATGATTTTTTCATGTTTTGGTGATTTCCAAGATTTATGTAAGGTTATTTTCATGCTAAGGTTTTGGTTTCTTAGATTTTTCATCTATAGGTTGTTTCTAGTTTCCAGTTTCTCTTGAGCATGAAACATCCATTCAAATTTATAAAAATAAATTGGGCAGGATGCCCTGTTTCAATTTTGAGTGAGATTATATTTTGTTGTATTGTTAGCTCTTGTACCCTTCCCGGTTGGGTCTATCACTTTATTATTGTCTTGGGATCCCGTAAGCTTTGTTTTTAGTTTAGTATTATTTTTTTTTTTTTTTATAGCTCTCTCTATAGACACCTAAATCGTGTCATGCTTAGGGGAGCTACTCACATAGACACATTCATAAGATCATAAGACATAATATTAGACTTTCTAAGCATCAATAGTGGTACTCACCACTCATTTTAGATCTTTTCAAGCCATCCAAGCCTAGCCGCTCAAGCCAAGAGTGACCAGATCCTATACGCTCAAGCCTAGAGCAGCCAAACCTTAGCTACTACAAATGACAATTTCCAGATCTTAGTCGTTGCAAATGACAGCGACTAAGCCATAAGATGCAATTTGTCGAAAAACAGACCTAATCACAGGTGGAAGTGGTAGTTTGTATGCAATAAAGGTGAGCAGGAGTAACTTTGCATTCCTTTCATGATCAGTTCACATAGGAGACTTGAGTTTGCATTTAAACTTTATTTAACTAATCTCCAAGCATAAACAAAGGACAAAATCCTCTCATGCTAATGACCAGTTCACATAGGAGACTCAAGTAGGCAGTTAGATTTTAGTTAACTGGCCTTCAAACATAGACAAAGGATAGAAGCTTCTCATGCTAACTTGCACTACGTATGAGAAATTCATTCTTGGGGCTTGGACATAGACCTAGGGTTTCACACTATAAAATGTGCAAGCCTAATAGCACCAAAGGATCATCTTCTATCATCGAGACATATTTTATTTAGGATCGTCTTCTATCATCGAGACATATTTTATTGAGGAGAGCTTTCAAGACTTGGAGAGTTCCCTTGGAGATCAAGTGTACGACGAAGCCCTGACAAATTGAAGAGCATAACACCTATTATTTTGACATTAGATATAGGTGTTGACCCATAACTTTGGGGCAAAGAGAGCAAGGTTTACCTTAGCGGTCGTTGTCTTGGACAGTGGCCCATAGGCTTAGCTTAGATTTTAGATATAGCTTCTTTTATTATTTTTCTTTATGTTTTCATATCATTAGCATAGATTTACATTATTTCATGGCATAGTTTCATCATATTTCTATTACATTATTTTATTACTAACAAAATTATCCAGGGAGGCAATCTCAGACACCTAATCATGTGTTGTTCTTTCATTGCTTGCATGGCCACAGGTTCATTATATGAAGTTCGCAATATACGAGAGCAAAAGGGATCCCTCTAGGAAACATACTTGGAGGAGGCATCTGTAAGCCCTCATACATTTTTGGGTGTGGAATCGAGAAGCTTTAATAAGCACACCACCTCTTCATGAAAGGGGAACTCTTTGCTTATTTTTAACTTATTGTATCGAAATGGGTATCCCTAAGAGGGACCGACATGTAACCGAGCATCAATATCAATAAAGAGATATATCTTTGTTATTTCATGTTATATGCTTTTTCTTCTTGTCTTCCATTTCATCTTGGTTTTTTTAATAACATTGCAAGTAGGGTTAAAAAGGGTCGGTGCATGCATTCTAGGGTCACTACAAATGGCTATCATGGTGGGACCACCACTAATTTTTCATTTTCTACTAGAATACTAACTTAATTTTGTGTGTAGGTCTAGCCACTTTGAGCTATAACAACTAGAAACTAGCCGCTCTAAGCTACAGTAGCCAATAGAGATTAGCCGCTCTGAGCTATAGTGGCCAAGAACCAACCGCTCTGGTCAACATAAACCAGAAATAGAGTGCAACAGAGGTAAAAACACTAACTATCTGAGCTAGATCAAAGGTTGGTATTGCTTCTCTGATATTTTACAGCTTTCTATTTGCTTCTATGTGTCCAAAACAAAGAACTTAATACACATTTATGTTTAGAAATTGAAATAATAAAGGAGAAATAATTAAGCATTTTGCATTTTTTAGATCTTCTTTTAGTTTTTCCCACTAGGCATTGCTAGGAACAACGGTTTATGCCTAAAAATTTCACCCTAGAATCCAACGTGCTAGACATTGTATGTTGTTTGCTTGCTTTGAGGCCCTGCTAGAGGCTATAGCTACACGAAATAAAGTGTGCTCATACAAATCATAGTAGTTCATGCATCTTTCTAAATAGTGAAACATATTTTTGCACATAGGCATATAATAAGGGTTAATTATTTCTATATGATGCACTTTATGTTACACAAGCTTAAAATGAACACCACACACACACGTCTCATTTAAACATTGGGGATTTGGATTTCATCATCAACATTCAATTTAGTCTAGTGACATTGGAATTCATATCCTTCCATTGGTTTACCCCCTAGAGCTTCCTATAAATAGATTGAGAAACTTACTTATAGTGACACTAAGTTACTTGTGCTCAAAATGTCTCCCACTTTTGGAACAATCATTGGTTTAGAGTGGAAGAGCTAGGCGAACCCTCCATTGGGTCTTCAACGGTGTACCTTAGATTATTTTTAGAAAATTATGTTTGACGTGAGTGTACTTGATTGTCACTGTGGATGAGTCTTCTCATTCTTAATCCAAGAACAAGAGCAAAGAAATCGAAAGAACAATACATCAAAACACACCAAATAATTTAGGGCACACTCAAATTGGTAATCAAGATAAACATTTGTTTGGTATTGTGTGGTTATTCCTAAATTGCAACTCAAATTATCAATTCATAGACAACATGGTCAAAACAAGAAGTAAGCACCCTCATTTTTATACCAAGGGAGAGACATAAGAAACTCATACACATAGGTGGAATCATAGTAACATTGAACAACCTACCCATAAGACCATGAGACGTAGCTCCGTGAGCCTAAGGAGTGATAACTCAACCCTTGGGGGATCTCCTCGAGAAAACCCAAGAAAGGAGCCACATCATGGAACAAAATCACATAAACAAAAAAAGGCTTCACAACCATCCTCATCAAGGATACATGACAAGACCTCAAGGGCCTCCTCTAAACACACAAAAACATCTCAAAGATGTGAGGAAGCTTCAAGGGCTTCCTCCTCACATGGACATAAATAAGATTCTAAAACTCATTCTTCACATAGGTATGATGAGACAACTACATCCATGTGGAGAAAACATGTTACCATAAATCCCTCTTCATTAAGAAGGCAAACAAGAATTGCAACACCTTAAGACTCACAAGAAACATATGAAACATGACTACCTACTGAAGGGTAGGAAAATAGAGCTACATCTATTCATGGGAATAAAATAGAAGAAAACCTTCACACAAAAGGAAATATTCTCGTAGATTATGACCTCATAGGAGTGAATGGCACCCCATGGGACCAGCCATGGAAAACAAGACAACTAGATAGGTTGGATCGGTTTCCTACACGACCAACTCAAAGAACTGTAGCTACTGAGAACTCTGCATCTGGAAGCTCATGAACAATGACTTCTAAACATGTCTCTTAGTCTTGGGGTGCCTTCGGGTAACCTCATAGTAGATGCATGGATTTTGATCATAGGGATATTCAATAGTACATTGAACAAGTCACATTATCTAGCAAGATTACAGATACAACATAAACCTCCTCGAAGAATCTGAGTAAAGATAATAAGAACATAGTCAGATAAACATGAATCTTCTATAACCATGCAAATTGACTGAATGAGGCTGTTATAAAATTCATTATGTAAGGAGTGAGATCTAGTAGAATATCTCAAACAAGAGAAACAAAGAGAAAGACTATTGCGCCAACATGAGCAGTGATTAAGAGAGCAGGCTGAGAAGCTAGCTCTTAACAATTTATAGATAAATGGTGGTGACCACCAACGAACAAGATGCATTGACTCACCTAAGGATTGTCGCACTAGACAAGATAGCCCACAACAAAATCTCCCACCAAACCATGAAAAAAATCCAACTAATGGGGGAAGGGAAAACACAACAAACCAAGATCATAATCTTGAGTCCCCTCGTAGGAGGGAGGAAAACAAAACAAATCAAATGGATAGAGATTTACCTCCATTTCCAATGCAAATAGGCTTACAAGAGGAGGAAATCCATGCATCAAAGGCATTTCAAGAGCTTGCTAAAAATATGAAAACCTTTGAGAAATAAGAGGTAGCTGGGAACTCACCAACATTGAGAAAAATACACAACCAACCATTGTGCCCATCAATACCTAGCCCTCCATATCCTAAGAACTTTGAGATGCCTAGGTTAGAAAATTTTAAAGGTGAAGAGGATGCACAAGAGCATGTCACCAATTTTATCAATGCCTATTTTCATCTTGAAGACAGTGACGCGCTCATGCTAAGAACATTTATAATGACATTTTTAGGTGCTTCCACTCAATGGTTGAACCAACTACCTAAGCATAGCATAACCAACTTTGAACAACTAGTAAATACATTCTTAAAGTGTTTCTCCTTTGGTGCTAAGAAGAAGGTGAACCTTTCAGACTTGATCAACTTGAAACAGTATGATGACGAGCCAGTAATGGATTATGGGAATAGATGGAGAAAATTCATGGAAAATTTATCATTCTCTATTCCCACAGAAGATATCATTCGCATGTTCACCAAAAGTTTCTCTAAATACATCTCCCTCTTGCTACAACTTTAGCAATATCCTTTGTTTGAGGAATCTTTGGCATAGGCCAAGCTCATCGAAGAAATAAAATTAGATGAGGGAACCATTAAACTATGAAACAAAAAGGAGTGGAACAAGAATGGTAAGAATGACAAGTATAAGTAGAAGTAGGGCAACCCTACTCTAGTAAATCAAGTCGTATTGGCTACACCCAAGGATTTGAGTGCACAAAAACCCTAGAACTATCAAGCACATCCTCCACCGGCCAACTACGACCAAAATAACAATCAAGGAAGAAATCGATAATGCAAGCCACCTCGTTATTTCATGCCTCTGACAAAATCAATGCAATCAATATTTAATCAGTTGAGCGAGGCTAGGAGGATAATATTTCTTGATATACCTCTTATAGATCCCAACCATCCTAAGCAAAAAGGATATAGGGAAGATCAATTTTACCCTTATCATAGGATACCGGGGCATGACATTGAGGCTTGCATCGAGTTTAAGAATCAAGTGCAAAACATGATTGAGGTGGGAGAACTCAAAGTTGACAACCCACTAGCTCCCAATAATAGAGACATGGGCATATATAAAAACCCATTGGCCAATCATGAGGCCCATCGAGAGCAAGGGGTCCAAATCAATCAGGTTCAGGATGACATACCTACCCACGAATGGATTGGGATGTTTGATATTGTTAACATAGAAACAAGGACTAGGCGGTATGGTCAACCAAAACCACCTATAGCTCCCATGAACATCCCAACTATTCCTAGGCAAAGGTAAGACAACCTTCTAGGTCCACCAATGAGACATGTGGTAACTATTCGGAGTAGATTGGAGCAAAACCTATAGACAACTACAACTAATTTATCCATCTATGAGCTCATAAAATAGTCCCCAAAGCATAGGGAGACTCTAATAAAGATCTTAAGGACAATTGAGCTCCAACCGCAATATGCAAATGCATTCAATCACTTTGTGGGACAAGTACAAGAATACCAGGAACCTATAATATGATTCTATGATCATGAGATTAAGACAGTTCCTACTGCCTTACCAGAACCTCTGCTAAACATTATAGTAGCAATCAATGACTTACCTTTCAAGAGAGTTTTGGTCGATACAATTTCATCGATAAACATAATTACAACAACTACAATAGAGCACCTCAAAATCCCCAAGTCCAATATCATTCTAGGAGCTTACACATTGAGAGCTTTTAATGATGCTTTATGCAATATTGTGGGAACGATAGTCCTACCCATCAAGGTGGGGCACAAGACCATCCCCATGATGTGTCATGTATTGGAAGGAGCTATGTAGTACAACATCCTCTTAGGGCACCCTTGGATAAGGGCCATGAAGTGTGTGCCTTTGATCTTGCACCAGTGTGTCTATATGGTTCTAGCCGATGAAGAGCCTTTTAAATACATCAATCAGGTGGACATTCTAGGAGAATTTGTATTCCCATCTACTCACCTATACGTGGCACCTTCATCCCCAACCACACAAGTGGATAATGAAGACAAAGGGTAAGAAAATACCCATGCACATCAGCACCTCCTGGTGCACTCAAAGTAGTCAATGCTTCTAAAGTACCATCAATTTCAAAACCAAAAGACAATCAAAAGATAAAGGTGCCCTTACTTAAGAAATAAATGCCCAAGGAAGTGCCAACTATAGCCATTGTTAAAATGCCAAGTCCTATGGAAGAGGAAGATCTTCAAGATCATGATGAAGATAGTGATTATCACCCTCCTTCATCGGTATCATCCATAGGATCATCCACATTGCATACATCAATACACTTGGCAAGCACATGAATAGTGGAGTACCTTATGTAGAACATCACCTTTACATCTATCATTGAGTCTGCACAATATATGGGAAGGCCTAAGGACTTAAGGCCACCTATGGAAATTGTGGTTCCAATTGGAATCCCTCCCAAACAAACCAATTTTATCTACTTCGACCTGGAATGTGCTCATAAGTATTCATATATAGAAGAGGATAGTGATAAATTATTCATAGTAAATGTTCGTTATCTCTCTAACCCCAAGTTTTCTCTAAGCTACTCTAAACATTTCCACTAGCATGGCTATGGCCTTGGCATATATGAGCAGGGATGCAGGCGGCCATACGAGCCACAATATTAGATTCCCTCTGATAGATTTGGCTTAGGCTATTATAACATATGTTGAGATGACTCTATTGCAATGACATTGGAAAGATTAAGCTTAGGTTTAGGAGAAGATATTTATTTAATTCCTTATCATCCCATAAGAATAGCAAATTTGAGCAACAGACAAGTGGCTACGGTAAACATACCACCTCCAAAAACTTATCATCCAAACATCTCAATTGATTCCACCCCAAAAGGGTACAACTCATGGGATGAGGAGAATGGATATGAAGCAAGTGATGATGAGGTGCAACTTGGTTTAGCCTATAAGGGGCCTCACTATTTACAAAGATTCACATGGTCCATCCATGATGAGAGTGGGTATACATCATATGAAAGTGACTATGAATCAAAAGACTCAATAGAAAGAGCCTACTTGGGCCTAAGACATCAACCCCTGACTTTGGGGCAAGAGACAAATGCAAATGGATTCTTAATAAGTGATGAAGAATATGAATATGAAACAAATATGGCCTACTTAGGGCCAAGATATAAGCCCCTTGTGTTAGGGTCGCATACCAATGCTAACTATTTCTAGATAATTGATGACTTTGAGGATGAGACCGAGATGGCTTATCTTGGACCTCACCACCACTTGTGGCAAGTGAACGAGCTAGTAGAGAGAGAGGCGGCACTCCATGCTATAGACCCTCCTCTATGGTTTTTGGGGAGACTTGTTGACCTAGTTGCCATTCATCGAATGGTCAATCCCCCTCTACCTACATTTAGAGAGTAGTTAGAGCCCAATGATCCTATTTTCTACCCTACTCATGGGCTAGATCCAAAAATTCCCATTCCTCCAAAACCTCATCGCGAGTATGGAAGGGAAACCCCTGATACAAGATTGCACCCATGTGGTCCTGGAGACTTCATTCCATCCATTAACATGATATCCATTGGTTTGACCACTCCACTTCATAATCCAGAAGATCCTACCAAATCATTGCATCTTGATATAGAGGCTATTTATTGGAATCATGCTAATTCACCCATAGAGCCTAAAGATCTCTTCCCAAACAAAGAGATGTTACAACTATTCCATTTTTGCATCAGGTTGTGTGCATGATGTCTTCCATGTTGGTTTGGAACCTGAGTCAGTAGGTCCTATGAATCCCGCCAATGACATTCATTTGATACCCATGCCTCATCAACTAGAGGATGGGTCACATATGGCTATAGAAGCAACTTTTGAGGTGGACATCAGTGATGATCCTACCCAACCAAGGAAATTCAAGTTAAGAGAAATTATATCTCCAGAGGAACAAGCCATCCTAATTCCTCTCGTCAAAGAGAGGCCAAATATTTTTGCTTGGAATTATGAAGATATGCCAGGGATAGATCCAAATTTAGTTGTTCACAACCTTTCATTGGATCCCATGAAGAATCCAGTCAAGCAAAAGCTGAGAAAAATGCATCCAACCATCGCTTTGATGGTGAAGAATGAATTGCAAAAACTACTGGATGTAGTATTCATAGTTCCTATCGACTACCCTGAGTGGGTGTCAAACATGGTACCCATGGGGAAATATTATGGAAGAGTCCGAATCTACATGGATTTCATAGATTTAAATAGGGCAACACCAAAGGATTCATTCTCATTGCCAAATATAGATGCTCTTGTAGATGCAACCATAGGTCATGAAATTCTCTCCCTAATGGATGGTTTTTTTGGATACAACTAGATTCGGATTAAGCTCGAAGATCAACATAAAACTACTTTCATTACTCCATGGGGAACATTATGTTACAAAGTGATGCCATTTGGTCTAAAAAATACTGGTGCCACATATCAGTAGGCCATGACATACATATTCCATGACTATATGCATAATATCTTGGAATATTACATGGATTACTTATTGGCCAAGTCCATGTTGTGGCAAGAGCGCGCTAAAGTCCTTAGGCAAGTCTTTGATCGCCTCATAGAACACAACGTCCGATTGAATCCTAAGAAGTGCGTATTTTGCATAACTTTTGGTAAGCTTTTAGGATTCATCATATCCAAGAGAGGCATTGAAGTCGATCCTGTAAAGTTAAAGTCTATCATTAGGGAATTGTGGAGCCTACATGGCAAGATAGCATCCATCAAAATATTCATCATGCAATTATCAGACAAATGTTGACCTATGAATTTGTTTCTATGCAAGGAAGTCCCCTTTCATTGGGATGAAGAATGCCATCAAGCCTTTGTAGAGATCAAGACTTATCTGGCAATGCCACCAGTATTGGTCCACCAAGGCCAGACATATCATTTTTTCTATATATATCATCTACTGATTTTGCATTGGGTACCATGTTAGCTCAAAATAATGAACAAGATAAAGAGCAAGCCATATATTACATTAGTCGCACCTTGGTGAGTTATGAGCTAGGATATGTGTATGTCAAAAATTTGTGTTTAGTAGTGGTCTTTACAACTCAAAAGTTGCGACACTACATGTTGAGCCATATGACCTATGTCATATCAAAAAATAATCCTTTGCAGTACATGATGAGCAAGACATATCACAATATACGTACTACAAAGTGGATCATGCTATTGACAAAATTTGATATAGAGTTCATAAGACAAAATTCCATCAAGGGACAAATCAAATAATATCAATTAGCAGAGACGCATCTTCATGATAACAAGCCTCTCACTATAGAATTGTCTGATGATGTGGTCTTTACATTATCAGATCCGCTAGAGCTCGAAGAACCTAAGAAAGAAAAAGATATGTCATTGTTCTTCGATAGTTCAAAGTGTGAACAAGGAGGTGGAGTAGGGATTGTATTTATCACACCACAGGGTGCACCATTACCCTTATCATTTAAACTAGACTTCCCATGCACAAACAACAATACAAAATATGAAGCATTGATCCTAGCACTCCAAACAAATGTAGCAATGGGTGTTAAAATATTGAATATCTTTGGTTACTCCTTGCTCATAGTAAACTAGGTCAAAGGATGATTCCAATGTAGGTGCCCACTCCTAAAGACTTATAAGGAACTTGTTGACACCTACCTAGCCCAGTAGGAATGGTATGACATCGAGGAAATCCCTTGTACATCGAATAGATTTGTAGACACCATGGCCTCTTTGGGATCCTTAATCCCTCAGAATCCATCTACTAATTTTACAACTATTCATGTAAAAGTGCTTTCGCATTCAACAATACATCGTGAAGCTTTTGACAATCAATAATCAATTGACATGATCAACATCGAGCTAAATCAGGATTGGTCCTTCATAGCCAAATATTTCTTACAAATGACATCTTAGGGGTCTTTGATCTCCCATGGACCTGTGGAGTGTGGTGCAACCATACACCATAAATTTATTCCTCAATTCGTATTCACTAGCTTGAAAATATAGGATGAGCGAGCTATCTTTTCTATAGAAGTCATGGCCTATCAGGATTGGCTTTCCTAACTATGGGACTTCCTGAAGCTTGTAATAGTACCTCAAGGTTTATCGCATACTGAAAGGCAAATGTTCAAATAGAGAGCAAAAATATACATCTTACTAGGATAAATACTCTACAGACGAGGATATGATGGAATATTACTCCGTTGTCTTGAGCCCCAGGAAGCATCCTGGGAAATTTTGCAAGCTCACGATGGTACATGTGAAGGGCATTTCAGTGGCATGACCATTGTTAAGCACATCTTGAAAATGGGTTACTATAGGACCACCATGGAAAAGGACTGCTATGAGTATGTCAAGAAATGTAGTAAGTTCCAGCATCGTGCTAATCTAATGTACTTACCATCACAAGCCTTGCAGCCCATCCAGGCAACATGGCCATTCTCACAATGGGAACTAGACTTGATTGGGAATATCTCACCCCCATCCTCAGGTCGACACACATTCATCATAATGACCATAGAATACTTCACTAAATGGGTAGAAGCGATCCCCTTAATATCAACAATTGGACCAATGATTGTGGAGTTTATACTCCATAATATCATAAGTCATTTTGGGGTCCCTTCTAAGATAATATCGGATAATGGGCCATATTTCAAGAACAAAAATGTGCATGCTTTAATGAAAAAATACCATTTTCAACATAGTTTTTGAACGCCTTATTATCCAAAAGCAAACGGGCAAGCATAAGCCTCAAAAAAAATAATAGTCTTCATTTTGAGGAATATAGTGCAATACAATCACATGTATTGGCACATGCAGTTGCCTCTTGCACTATGGGCATATAGGACTAGTATATGGACGCCCACTGGGGCAACACTATTTTCACTAGTATATGGCACTGAGGCCATCATGCCACTAGAGTTAGAAATTTTGACTCTACGCATAGCATTAAAGGACTTCATAGATGATGATGCTACGCGACAAGGCCACCTTGATCAGTTGATGCTTCTTGATGAACGTCGAGTCAATGCTTTAGAGCATCTTTGCATTTACCAAGATTGCCTTGCACGAGCTTACAATAGTAAATTCCATTTAAGGGAATTCAATGTTGGAGATCTAGTGCTCAAATAAAACTAGCAGAATTCAAATCTACCGCCACATCTACGAGATAAGTTCACGATAAACTGGATAGGTCCATACATGATTTCATAGAGAGTTGGGCCTGGAGCATATCACCTTATATCATTAGATGGTGTTGAGGAGCCTGAGCCTCTCAATATCATTCACTTAAAGCCAATTTACACATAAAACACAAAAATATTCAAATATGTCAAAAATTCAAAAACATTCAAATATTTCATAAAATTCAAAAACATTCAAATATGTCAAAAACATAAAACAAAGCATAAAAACATAAAATTTTAAAAATACAATCAAAGGTTCCATGGGTAATTTAAACTTCTTGTTCAAAATTAAATCAAAGGCTCTAAGGGTAATTCAAAATTCTTGGTCAAAATCAAATAAAAGGATCCAAGGGTAATTAAGGCCACTTGGTCAAAATTAATTCAAAAAGGCTCCAAGGGTAATTCAAACCGCTTGGTCAAATCCAATCAATCAAAGTCTCCAAGGGTAATTCATACCTCTTAGTCAAAATCAATTCAAAAAAAGGCTCCAAGGGTAGTTCAAACCGCTTGGTCAAATCCAATCAATCAAAGTCTCCAAGGGTAATTCATACCGCTTGGTCAAAATCAATTCAAAAAAAGGCTCCAAGGGTAATTCAAACCGCTTGGTCAAATCCAATCAATTCAAAATCTCCAAGGGTAATTCATACCGCTTGGTCAAAATCAATTCAAAAAGGCTCCAAGGGTAATTCAAACCGCTTGGTCAAATCCAATCAATTCAAAAGCTCCAAGGGTAATTCATACCGCTTGGTCAAACATCAATTCAAAACGCTCCAAGGGTAATTCATACCGCTTGGTCAAACATCAATTCAAAACGCTCCAAGGGCATTTAAGTCATTTGGTCAAAATCAATTCAAAAAGCTCCAAGGGCACTTCATGCTACTTGGTCAAAAATCAAATAGCCCCAAAGGTATAATAAGCCCTTTGGTCAAATTAATCAAAAATACAAAAACAACATAAAAATCAAAAATACAAAAATAATTGCATCTCACATCTTGCATCCACAACATTGCATTGCATTTTCATATCCACTACAATTGCATATGTCATGAGAGCCTTAAAAGTGATACTACATTTTGTCACACAAATCATTCAAATCCATACCTCCATTAACACACGTGTGTAATTATATTTTTCAACACAACCATTACTTGTTGCTATACATAATATACTAAGGTTTTTCGGTTAATCAACCACAACTAGTGATCTTATCAACTTTTGTGGAAAACAACTTTGATTAGTAGAAGGTAAGGTCTAGCTATGATAATGCCTTGGATATTCAAGATCCTGTCACTAATTGAAACACTAAAATCCTAGTTGGTACAAGGAAAATATGAAAGCTATAAAAGCGGTCTAGGTTACCTTAAGCGAAAAGGATTTTCCTTGCTTATCCCCCTATGCAACCAGTTTAAAGGTGCTGAGAATTGGCAAAAGGACAAGCTTTACCCTATCCAAATCCCTTGCTTAAATAAAAATAAGAAAAATCCCAAAGAAAAGTACATATTCAAAAATCCAAGCATATAGTCAAGATTTCAAAGCAATAATCCGATACACAAATCATATATTCAAAAAAAAAAAACATAGCTAAAAAAAACAATAAAAAAAAAATAGTGATTTTCATCACTACGTATGATAAAAATAAATAGTGATTATCATCACTACAAAAATCCCCGCTAAAAAAAAAATCAATCAAAATAAATAGTGATTTTCATCACTACATATGAGCAAATATCCAAAGACAAAAAGAAGCCAAAAAAAGGGAATAAAGCTTGAATCCCTGGAATTCTCAGCATTGTACAAAATTGGAAGGAGAAATACTTACGCATGATGATATGTCTATTACAATTGCTTCATACATTTTTGTAGACCAATGTTTTAATGTGGATGAGCTAGCTTAGGTAACCCAATATTGCCTAGTGGTATAGTCCAACAAAGTCCAACATAAGGATGAGATGAACACTTGAGGATCCCTGATCTTAGCAATGGGTTGAAATAATCCCGCCTGAAATCGAAGGAAATGCTTCAATTCTATCGCAAAATATACAATCACATGCACACATAGAGATCATGAAAAACCAGGTCCATGGTAAAAGCCTTACTTTTCAAAAGTCTAAGTGGTAAGTAGACAACTGTTGATAGGGTAACTAGAGTGTTTGAATCTTCGAAAAGCCCTAAAAATTCTTACATAGCAACAAATCATAACAACATTCACACCATCACATTATTTATAATATTCTATAAATTATGGGGTATCAACATAGTAGGACAAATACCGCATATATATTAGAAATAGTATATAGACGACCACTGACTACTTTATATCTTTTAATTTACAAAAACTTATTAAGAAAAAACATTACACACCATTACATCTCACATATGAATACTTAATCAATTCTTATGATAAGAGTGATTATTTAAATTCAAGATTATTTTTTTACTTTCTATGGTATCACCCATTAAATATTGTCAATGTCATATGCATTATGTATGTTTTAAGTGATTAGAGCATACAGGTTAATTTATACCATTCCACCACATAAGTTAGATGCATATAATTAAAGCAAAGTTAAAACATGCATTTAGCAATAACATCACATTCACAAAAACAAGTCATTAATCATCCATAAACCACATCATAAAACATATAGGCAATATTCATTTACATACAATCATAGATTCATCATTCATCATCAAAATACATTGCATCATATCATCAAATCATATAAGCATCTACACATCCATCTAAGCATCTTCAATATCACATTCATCAAATCATCATAATACCATCATCGCATCATATCATAAAACAAAATAACAATAAAAATATGAGCAATAAAAGATATACATAATAAGTCATAATGCAAAGCTATCATAAAAGTATGTGTGTCAAGTCCAATGGATGTACAAAAATTCCCATGGGCTATAGTCATATTGGTCAGTCGACCTCAATAATGGATCAAGGACCAAGTAAAGCATCAATCAAGTATTGGGCCTCAGCCCCCTGCATCACCTCTTCTAGTGTCACCTCCCCCTGTGGTGATGTTGCAAGTTGAATGATGTGAACCTATAGGTCTCTCTATTCAAGTCTGGGTCTTATGGATAGGACGAGCGAAAGACTACCCCAAGGGGAAGTTCCCACTAACCTACGAACCACCCGCACGAGTTGGATCCTTAGGGACAATCCCATGCCTCATGAGCTACATCTGAAGAATGGTGACATGATCCACAAGTCCCTAGATCTTCTCCTCATGCTCATCTAAAAAAGACTAAAGTTGTCCCACATCAGCTCTTGAACCTACCACTAGAACCTCCTGTGGTGTAGAAGGAGGAACAAAAAACTGTATCCTGGCATTGCCACCCCCAATAGTGGCTTGTAAAACATGTATCTATGTTGAGAGCTGCTCAATGGTAGCATCTCATCGATGTACCTAGATCTTAGTGGCCTAAAGCTCAGCCTCAACCTCATGTAGTTGTGCTCTCAAAGGAGAGTCTCTCTCCTCGAGCTCTAACTCCTCCTCCTCAAGAACCTCAGGATCCTCCACTGCCACCTACTCTGTTGGCTAGTCCCATACCTTGGTCTTGGCTCAAACTCTATGTCTTGTCAGATCTGCATCATCACCCCCACCATCATCCTCGCACCCTAGGCTGCCAATGCCATACCACATCCGATCACCCCACCATTAAGTGTAGGCCTTTGTAACTCCCCCAACCACTCTAGGGTCAATAGCTAGGGCATCCTCCTCATTTGAAAGCTCTGTGATCTGTCATGGAGGTAGGTCCTTCTCTACTGTGAGGCGCCTATACAAGAATGGTATAAGGGGCGCATCCTACTACAACCCGTACTGATGAAGAACCCACGAGTAGAGGAAATACTCCCAGATGGCAACCTTACAACCAACGAGCCATCGTTCGCACCGTGTCCTAGCAGTAAAACTAGCTGGATCATCTTAAGCAGGACACTCATAGTAAGGCTACCACATGACATATCCGACCAAAATTCTAGTGAAAGCATCAATGTAGTGGGACAACTCCCCTACAAAAGTGTGGCTCTTATGCTCCTCATGCTCTTGAGCCCATCTAGCAGCATAACACTGTATCCGAGCATCAACCATTGTAATCTCAACTGGGAGCCCCTTATGGTGATCTACCTTAATATGCTCCCATCCCCAAACATGTAGGTGCAAGATCTAGGCAATGTTGACATATCCTCACAGGTGGATGTGGTACAACTCATCATAGCACTAAGCCAATAGCGATCTACCCCATGCATAGATGATAGACTCCTCACTATCCAATAGATCATGCACCATCGCCAAAAGGTTCCATAGGAACCTAAAATCCGAGTAGTATGGGATAAGAACATTACTGATCACCATCAGCAATATGATATGCCTCATTGTAAATATGTCCTCCCCATGCCAGTGGCTGATGGACACTCCTCCGGACTTGGTGTCCTTGAGAGCATCCATAGAGTGCCCTCTAAACACCCAAGTGAAGATAACCACCTGATCATTAGTGGTCGAAGAGACAATGGCCACCCCATAAAATGGAATTCAAAAGATCCTATAAACATCCTTCGATGTAATGGTCATCTCACTGGTTGGGAGGTGGAAGGTATTAGTTCATAGGTCCTAGTGATGGGCCAAAGCCATAAGGTAAGCATGATCTACCATGATGTAAGGTAGCCCGATGGCATACTGTAACTTGCGAGCTTTGAACCATACCCATTTCGTATCATCAAAGCTAGGAAGTAAGTCAAGCAGGAGCTTCAGGTCCCGAGCCCAAGCAGTAAGGATCTAAGCAAAGCAGAAGAAAGACAAAATATAACTATAGTGCATCTAAGGCATAATTCACAATAAACATAAAAAGGGTGCAAAATAGTATGGACTATTCTAAGTCTAAGCAAAAAGGATAATATTGCACCTAATCAAAATTCCAAAAAAAATCAAATATGTCATAAAATCCAACAAAAATGCAAGAAACAAGGCTAAGGGTTTAGCCGTTGTTGCCTACAATGGCTGAAACCTAGCCACTGGAGGCAACAACGGCCAAGACCCAACAATTAAATTTTTTACCGTTGGGGTTCAAGCTTGGCTACTCTGAGTGACAGCGGCTTAGAGTTAGCCACTTTGAGTGACAACGGCCAAAGGGCGACATGGAAAACCCATGAACCCTTGGCAAAAAAATCAAAAAAAAATTGTAAAATTACAAAATAACTTAAACAAATCAATAGAGGGAGGGAAAACAAATAAAATAGAAAGCAAATATTCCCACATAAGCATAAAAAACTAGGCTAAGTTCAAAATTCCCAAAATGGTGGCAGTAGGTGAATAACGAAAAAATTCAAAAACCCTAGGCTAAAGCCACTAACAAAAAAATAAAATTGGGGACTAACCCACCATAGCAAAGGGTATGCTAAGCCTAATTACGAAGTTTATTTGTTGCCAACAGGTTTAGTGAGGTTCAGTTTACCCATTACTTAGTGAGGTTTAGTTTTACTCAGATAAGGAAAAGAGAGCTAGGGTTTAGAAAAAAGAAATACCCAAGAAGCTCTAGCTCCTCCAGCAGCTGATGTCTCACCTTGCACAGCCATGTCCTCAATGCCACAAAATTTCAAAGTTGCAACCGTCATCGTCACACTAGAGCTCCCAAAACGAATCTTCAAACAGTAAAAGTGAAAGGTCAAATCCTAGAAAAAAAAATTATATTTCCTTAATTATGCCTTGTCGTTGTTGATGTCAGTGGCCCAAACTTCTTGGCTTCTCAAGACGATAGCGGCCACAGGAAGGAACTTAGAGGCCATTGGACCTGATAGCAGCCATATCCATAGATCAAAATAAGGGACTTCTTCCTTGAGGGATCCCACAAAAACAACAAATAAACACACTTTGGTGGTTTTAGATCATCAGAATGTTCAAAATAACAAAAAAATCACATAAAAGCACAATCTCAAATAGGCCTTGTACCCATTTACTTACTCTATCCACTTGGTTATTGCAACGAGTTGCACTCCATGTATTTCGGTGAGATGAGTAGATAACCATAAGGCCACTTGGGACAAAAACAACTCATTTTGGAATTACGATGTACCACCCTTCAATCTCGAAGAAGACCAAAATGGTTGGACTGCTCCATAGGTGTGAAAGGATCATCCTAATTCCCCTATGACATCAATAACATTAAGTCAAAGTGATACAATCTAAACATAAATAGAATCACTCATCCTAACTCCCTAAGAAGGCTATTGATAACCGGACTACTCCTCGGGATAAGGATGGATGATCATCATAAATAATTGGAATCACACTTGGATGTGGGATTACCCATTAAAAGCAACAAATGCTAGAAAGAAACCATATTAGTCATATTGGTCAAGCGACTTGTCGCTTCATTCATGGTCATTTCTTCACCAATTCATTGTGTGAGGAAGTAGTTCAAAACTTCAACATAATCATAATCAAAATCAGCAAAAGATCACTCGATAATAGCAAAATCATTTTCATCCTATGAATCATTGCATACAACAATCACAAATTTCCCTTGTTTGCTAGGAATGTAAGTAGACATGACATCTTCAATTGTAGCTCTCCTACCGATCGGAATTGTTATAGCAGCTGAAGCTACCCGATTGAGTTTGAGGAATGAGTGCAATTTAACATGCAAAATCCATTGAGCTAAGTCCTTTGAATGTTGAGGCAATGATTCAAGGGATGCATGCCATATTGCATTATTGGACCATCCAGTGTTGATCAAACCATTTATCATCATACACCCTATAAACAAATCAGTCTACATTTTTTCTCAGCGTTGTGTTTTCCACACAGTGCATCACAAAAAGGGGCATCTGTAGACACCTAAATCATATCATACTTAGGGGAGCTGCTCATGTAGACACATTCATAAGATCATAAGACATAATATTGGACTTTCCAAGCATCAACAATGGTTCTCACCACTCATTTGGGGCCTTTTCAAGCCATCCAAGCCTAGCCGCTCAAGCCAAGAGCAGCCAAATCCTAGCTGCTCAAGCCTAGAGCGACCACACCTTAGCCACTATAGACGACAACAAACAGAACTATAGCTGTCGTAGAAAATAATGGCTAAGCCATAAGAAGATGTTTTTTTACAAACAAGCCTAATCATAGGTAGAAGTGGTAGTCTACATGCAATAAAGGTGAGCGGGATTAACTTTGCATTCCTTTTCACGGCCAGTTCACATAGGAGACTTGAGTTTGCATTTAAAATTTAGTTAACTAACCTCTAAGCATAAATAAATGATAAAATCTTCTCATGCTAACAACCAGTTCGCATAGGAGACTCAAGTGGGCAATTAGATTTTAGTTAACTAGCCTTCAAACATAGACAAAGGACAAAATCTTCTCATGCTAACTTGCACTACGCATGAGAAATTTATTCCTAGGGCTTGGACATAGACCTAGGGTTTCACACTATAAAAGGTGCAAGCCTAATAGCACCAAAGGATCATCTTCTATCATCAAGACATATTTTATTGAGGATCATATTCTATCATCGAGACATATTTTATTGAGGAGAGCTTTGAAGACTTGGAGAGTTCCCTTGGAGATCAAGTGTACGACAAAGCCCTAATGAATTGAAGAGCATAACACCTATTATTTTGACATCAGATACAGGATTTGACCCATAAATTTGGGGTAAAGAGATCAAGGTTTACCTTAGCAACCACTGTCTTGGACAGTGGCCCGTAGGCTTAGCTTAGATTTTAGACATAGCTTCTTTTATTCTATTTCTTTATGTTTTCATATCATTAGCATAGATTTACATGATTTCATGGCATAATTTCATCATATTTATGTTACATTATTTTATTACTAACAACCTCATCCAAGGAGGCAATATCGGACACCTAAGCATGTGTTGTTGTTTCATTGCTTGTAGGGCCACAGGTTCATCGGACGAAGTTTGCAACATACAAGAGCAAAATGAATCCCTCTAGGAAAAAGACCTGGAGAAGGAGGTATTTGTAAGCCCTCATATATTTTCATTTGCAAAACTTGGAAGATTTTATAAGCACACCACCTCTTCGTGAAAGGGGAACTCTTTACCTATTTGTAACTTATTGTATCGAAATGGGTATCCCTAAGAGGGACCAGAATGTATCCAAGCATCAATATCAATAAATATATCTATCTTTGTTATTTCGTGTTATATGATTTTTCTTCTTGTCTTCCATTTCATCTTTGGTTTTTTTAATAACATTGCAAGTAGGGTTAACAAGGGTCAGTGCATGTGTCCCATGGTCGATACACTCTCATTACCAGTATGGGTGAGACTCCTTTGCTATCTATTTTTTCTTGGGCTCTCACAAGCTAGGTTTTCAATTTCATGGTTTTGTAGTGCAAGATGATCCCTGTGCATTTTTTCTGGTGGAGACATTCTCCCTATGGAAGTCTTCTACCTATCACATTTGTAAAAGGTTTGGGGTGCCTTTCAAAACCCCATTACCCTAATAAAAAATAATTCTATAAATTGAATAAATAAAACCATTTGAATAGATATTACTATAATAGAGGTCCACTTGCAGGATGTGTTAGAGCCATAAGAAAGTGAGGTAGTTATTTTGACTAAAATTATGGTAAATATAGATAAATAAAGGATTGCATATGAGAAAATACATTATTTTCCTATGAAATACATATATGGAGAATATAAACTAGAATCTAAAATGAGAAAATATAAATAGGATGTGGAAGTACTATAATATCCCCTATGAAAATGGAGGTTAAGATAGGAATCTATTTTTATGATGGCTAATGAGAAAAAGTAGAGAAGTTGAAATTTTGGTTTGCTTAATTTGATGTTAGATTCAAAATATATTTATTTTAATGCAAATAATAATAGTTTTTCATGGTTGATAATGAAATTACGATCCTATATGGTTATGTGTAAACATATATTGGCTAATGAAAAACAAGGATCCTATGGGTATCAATTTTTAATACAATAATTAACCCTATGTAAATTAAATGGTTTTCACTAGATGTTACATAATTCAATACATAGATGCTTGGATTATAGAATACTAGAAACTATGAAGAAAAAATAACATAAGATGATATAATTACAATAATAATAAGTATAATGCAAGAAATATATGTAAATTGATGTGATCTGAATCATTGTAATATGAGTACAACTAAATTATTTGAATTGAACACTAATTAATTTGATGCATTCCATATGATATGAATACAACCCAATTCTTCAAATAGGACATAAAGAAATGAGGTACAAACCATGTGGTGTAGTCTATGTAATTAATTATAAGTTTATTCTACCAATAAGGTGGTTATGTTGACAACATGCTTAGACCAATTGTAAAGTAATTTGGTCAATAAGGTTGTTATGTTTCTAATAAATTAGATAGGTTGGACACATGTTTATATCATTATTCCTCCCATGAAAATCAATTGTCCTAATTATATCAAGTTTTAATATCAATTATAAAAATATTTATTTATTTGATTAATTATAATTTGTTTCCTTTCATTACTAAGTTGTCATGCTCTAACCATTCTATACATGTAAATAGAATATTCCAATAATTTGATCCTCCTCCACTATTATTAAACTATTTACAATGATTTATTCAATGCGTAACTTTTTTAATACTATAAAAATTTCTAGTAGAGGGATATGATAATGCTTAAGAAGTTTAAAATTGATGATTGGATGGAAATCAAGGGAATATAGAAGATTCAAATTGAAATCATTCTCTCGTACCTTCTTGGTAATGATATATGATCCTATGATCATGTAAACAGGGGTGATTGTGAAGGCATGTACCCTTTTCACATGAATTCATACTCATGATTAGGAGGGGTGATATCATGTTGTGTTCTAATAAAGCTATCTTGATGGCTTAAATTCACAAAAACCTAGGGTTTAATAGGAATAAAAATCTTCCCTTTAAGATCCTATCATATCTTAGATGTTGAGACCTAATTTTAGAATGCAAGCACATAAACCTTATTCTACATGATTTTTTCTTTAAATACCTATAAAAGTAGTAAAATATTTTTTTTCTTTTTATTCAAAATCCAAGGATAATGTATTGACAAATAAGATTTTCCTAGGATATAACTACATGTCTATTACTTTTTATGCCTAGTGTTGAAGATGCAAACATGATCTATCTTTTTAACCAGTTTACATAGAAAACTAATTTCCTTGTTATTTTCATAATTTTAATTTATAAATCATAATAAGATGTTATAATACAACAAAATCACACTATAATGCATAGATTGTTGCTTAGATTTTATTCCCTTTATTGTTTTCTAATCAAAAAACATTTTTCTAATTTTTTGTAACATAGCTTTTCAAAATCAAATTAGAGTTCACAAAATAGTTCAAGCCAAGAGTAGCCAAATCCTAGCTGCTCAAGCCTAGAGTGACCAAACATTAGCCACTATAGACGACAACAACCAGAACTATAGTTGTAGAAAACAACGGCTAAGCCATAAGAAGCAATTTTTTTACAAAAAGGCCTAATCATAGGTAGAAGTGGCAGTCTACATGCAATAAAGGTGAGCGGGATTAACTTTACATTCCTTTTAACGACCAGTTCACATAGGAGACTTGAGTTTGCATTTATAATTTAGTTAACTAACCTCTAAGCATAAATAAATGACAAAATATTCTCATGCTAACAACCAGTTCGCATAGGAGACTCAAGTGGGCAATTAGATTTCAGTTAACTAGCCTTCAAACATAGACAAAGGACAAAATATTCTCATGCTAACTTGCACTACGCATGAGAAATTTATTCCTAGGGCTTGGACATAGACCTAGGGTTTCACACTATAAAAGGTGCAAGCCTAATAGCACCAAAGGATCATCTTCTATCATCAAGACATATTTTATTGCGGATCATATTCTATCATCGAGACATATTTTATTGAGGAGAGCTTTGAAGACTTGGAGATTTCCCTTGGAGATCAAGTGTACGACAAAGCCCTGATGAATTGAAGAACATAACACCTATTATTTCGACATTAGATACAGGATTTGACCCATAACTCTAGGGTAAAGAGATCAAGGTTTACCTTAGTGACCACTGTCTTTGACAGTGGCCCGTAGGCTTAGCTTAGATTTTATATATAGCTTCTTTTATTCCCTTTCTTTATGTTTTCATATCATTAGCATAGATTTACATGATTTCATGGCATAATTTCATCATGTTTATGTTATATTATTTTATTACTAACAACCTCATCCATGGAGGCAATCTTGGACACCTAAGCATGTGTTGTTTCATTGCTTGTAGGGCCACAGGTTCATCGGACGAAGTTTGCAACATACAAGAGCAAAATGGATCCCTCTAGGAAACAAACCTGGAGAAGGAGGTATTTGTAAGCCCTCATATATTTTCGTGTGCAGAACTGGGAAGCTTTTATAAGCACACCACCTCTCCTTGAAAGGGGAACTCTTTACCTATTTGTAACTTATTGTATCGAAATGGGTATCCCTAAGAGGGACCGACATGTAACCAAGCATCAATATCAATAAAGAGATCTATCTTTGTTATTTTGTGTTATATGCTTTTTCTTCTTGTCTTCCATTTCATCTTGTTTTTTTTAATAACATTGCAAGTAGGGTTAACAAGGGTCGGTGTGTGTGTCCCATGGTTGGTACACTCTCATTACCAGTATGGGTGAGACTCCTTTGCTATCTATTTTTTCTTGGGCTCTCACAAGCTAGGTTTTCCATTTCGTGGTTTTGTAGTGCAAGATGATCCTTGTGCATTTTTTCTGGTGGAGCAATTCTCCCTATGGAAGTCTTCTCCCTATCCCATTTGTAAAAGGTTTGGGGTCCCTTTCAAAACCCCATTACCCTAATAAAAAATAATTTTATAAATTGAATAAATAAAACCATTTGAATAGATATTACTATAATAGAGGTCCACTTGCAGGATGTGTTAGAGCCATAAGAAAGTGAGGTAGTTATTTTGACTAAACTTATAGTAAATATAGATAAATAAAGGATTGCATATGAGAAAATACATTATTTTACTATGAAATACATATATGGAGACTATAAACTAGAATCTAAAATGAGAAAATATAAATAGGATGTGGAAGTACTATAATATCCCCTCTAAAAATGTAGGTTAAGATAGGAATCTATTTTTATGATGGCTAATGAGAAAAAGTAGAGAAGTTGAAATTTTGGTTTGCTTAATTTGATGTTAGATTCAAAATATATTTATTTTAATGCAAATAATAATAGTTTTTCATGGTTGATAATGAAATTACGATCCTATATGGTTATGTGTAAACATATATTGGCTGATGAAAAACAAGGATCCTATGGGTATCAATTTTTAATACAATAATTAACCCAATATAAATTAAATGGTTTTCACTAGATGTTACATAATTCAATACATAGATGCTTGGATTATAGAATACTAGAAACTATGAATAAAAAATAACATTAGATGATATAATTACAATAATAATAAGTATAATGCAAGAAATATATGTAAATTGATGTGATCTGAATCATTGTAATATGAGTACAACTAAATTATTTGAATTGAACACTAATTAATTTGATGCATTCCATATGATATGAATACAACCCAATTCTTCAAATAGGACATAAAGAAATGAGGTACAAACCATGTGGTGTAGTCTATGTAATTAATTATAAGTTTATTCTACCAATAAGGTGGTTATGTTGACAACATGCTTAGACCAATTGTAAAGTAATTTGGTCAATAAGGTTGTTATGTTTCTAATAAATTAGATAGGTTGGTCACATGTTTAGATCATTATTCCTCCCATGAAAATCAATTGTCCTAATTATCTCAAGTTTTAATATCAATTATAAAAAATATTTATTTATCTAATTAATTATAATTTGTTTCCTTTCATTACTAAGTTGTCATGCTCTAACCATTCTATACATGTAAATAGAATATTCCAATAATTTGATCCTCCTCCACTATTATTAAACTATTTACAATGATTTATTCAATGCGTAACTTTTTTAATACTATAAAAAATTCTAGTAGAGGGATATGATAATGCTTAAGAAGTTTAATATTGATGATTGGATGGAAATCAAGGGAATCTAGAAGATTCAAATTGAAATCATTCTCTCGTACCTTCTTGGTAATGATATATGATCTTGTGATCATGTAAACATGGGTGATTGTGAAGGCATGTACCCTTTTCACATGAATTCATACTCATGATTAGGAGGGGTGATATCATATTGTGTTCTAATAAAGCTATCTTGATGGCTTAAATTCACAAAAACCTAGGGTTTAATAGGAATATAAATATTCCCTTTTAGATCCTATCATATCTTAGATGTTGAGACCTAATTTTAGAATGCAAGCACATATACCTTATTCTACATGATTTTTTATTTAAATACCTATAAAAGTAGTAAAATATTTTTTTTCTTTTTATTCAAAATCCAAGAATAATGTATTGACAAATAATATTTTCCTAGGATACAACTACATGTCTATTAATTTTTATGCCTTGTGTTGAAGATGCAAACATGATCTATCTTTTTAACCTGTTTACATAGAAAACTAATTTCCTTGTTCTTTTCATAATTTTAATTTTTAAATCATAATAAGAGGTTATAATACAACGAAATCACACTATAATGCATAGATTGTAGCTTAGATTTTAATCCCTTTATGGTTTTCTAATCAAAAAACATTTTTCTAATTTTTTGTAACATAGCTTTTCAAAATCAAATTAGAGTTCACAAAATAGTTCAAACAACATAGATTTAAAATTCAAAGACATATATAGATGATTTTAAAATATTTTATATTTGGTTTATGCTAAAGCTAAAGGTCCATGCAAAATTTCCTAGTAGAAGCATCATGTAAAATTTCCACACAAAAACTCTAGGTAAAAGAGCCACATGTGAAATTGTATGGTGACTTTGCTCTCATACAATACTTTCAACTATACCTAAAAAATAGAAAACCTATGAACAGTGAAGAAAAATATGCGATCAAATTGAGGGGTTTATAACTTAAATAAATATCAATAAACTTCCTTGTTTGAAAGGATCAAACCCCTATTTTTATTTACATGAGATAAAAATAGTTCCAATCGTAAAAAGAATAATTGATGTTGAAAGTAAAGAGTGCACAAGTCTTAAATGCAAAATGGGTGTTATGAACCTCTCTTATCATCACAACAAATCATTCATCAATATGTTGAAATATCAAGCATGCAACCACATATAAATTTCATAGTAATAATCCACACAATAAAGTAGAGATTGGTAATACCCTTGAGGTAGGGCAACTTCGTAGAATGGTCCTTATTGGAAGGAATCTAGTCCACAAGATCTCTAGCTTTTCAAGTCAAGAATTCTACAAAAATATTTTATATATGAATTTTAAAATTGGGGGTACATATCTATTTATACAAGAGTATGATGGTTCAACTTCCATGAGTTACAAGGTCACCCATTTGGTGGTTCACCTTCCATGAATTATAAAGTCCATAATATTATAATATGGAACCATTATATATTATTATAATTTTATGTGTGACCCATGCCATAATACAATATTATATTATATCCCCACATTCATATATTTAGGTACCTAATATTCCATCCACCTTACAAAAATATTTCATTCTCAAAATATAAGAAGAAACTAAATAATATGATCTTCTAAACAATATTGTCAACCGATACAAATCTTGATTATTCCTCCATCCAAGTGAAATATTTATTGATGGTAGTCTGCGATGATGCCAATTAGACCTCGTGCCACTTGAATATCTATAATTATTCCTTGGATTACATGTATGTCCCTCATAGTTATTCTATTTCTTGAAGCCTATCATGACCCTCCCTAGCTGACTTTAAGGCACAAGAAAACAATGTATTAACCAAAAATGTGGTGATACTTAGTTTGAAAAATTGAACTAGCTATGTGATGTTTAGTTGATTTATGAGGGCATGTTATTACTAACATATTTCCAAGTATGCAGGAAGGTACACTCGTAGGTGGAACAAACAGAGTTACCCACCAGAGACGAGGGTACCAAAGATCAGGGAAATGATGATTAAGGTACTCAAAGGTAACATAGATACCTTCATATAGGCATGCATTGATGGAAGGTATAATCATCAATAGTCGATCACCTGAAGCTTTAGTTGATATCCTAGTAGTTATCGTAAAATCTATGTCTAATATGGGTGATTTAATTGATGGAAAGACTCCCCCTTTGGTTAATTTTATAAATGCGTTTGCTTTCTATTGCATCATAACTTGAGTAGTTTGATGATCTAGCTCCTATATAAGAACCACCGCAATATGATTATATATGCATAAGATTAATTGTCATATTAAAAAAATGAAAATAAAGCATCCTCCTTGTGAAAGAGAACAAATTAAGTTATATGCTAAATTTAGATGCTTTTAAATTAATTAATGGAGTTTAGGAAAATAATCATTGGCTCATTAGAGCTCATTTGTAAACTTTATTTGCAATTAATTAAGGAGTTTTCAGTTTAATTAATTTAAAATAGATATTTTAATTAATAGTGGTTATGATTCATTAGAGATTAATTACAAGTGATTATTTTAATGATAAGAGAAAATTCATTATTATTTTTTAATTAATTAAGAATAAATTGAAAGAGGATCTTTCATTTAAATAAAATAATAATAGATATATTATAATATATTATAAATATATTATATTATAATATATTATAAATATCTTTATTATTTTAAAATAATATGTCATGATCCCACATTCCTACATGATGCAACCTAAGGAAAGGGCTATGATGCTTAAACTAGCCAAAGAAGTAAAATATGAGAGGAATGCACAAGGTATAGGGGACGAGCATTGAAGGAAAGGTGATGGTGCAAGCTTCAAGAAGGCAGTGGACAGACCACCAAGGTGAGGGGGCACGTAATGAAGAGGTAGAATGAAAGGAAGAGAGGAAAAACATGAGGTAAGAACAGAGGAAGTGAGGGGGAAGGCAAAGGAAAGAAAGCACACCAGGAGCCGAAATGGAGGTAGCAAAATTCATTGGATATCTATCTAAGTGAAACCACATGTTGGGTTATTCTAATTTAAGCTTTGGTTTTAATTAAATATATTTTTAGTGAAGCCATTCTTGCTTGGAAGCATTGTGTGATGTACCTTCGTTTAGAACCTATGGGCACGTGAGAATTACGAGCAATAGGAAAATGCAGAAATATTATATTCAATCTTGGAAACATAAGAATTACAAAGTTTAAATAGTGGTTGATTAAAAAACCTTAGGGAATATAGGAGAATTTAGGAAAATAAGAAGAATATGGAGGAAAGGAGAAAGGAAATTTGGTGTTGTCTACCTTGCCGCCCATGCCATCCAATCTGCCTAGTCAGCTACCATCCAAGTCAAACTACCTTCCTAGTCAGCTGTCGTCCAAGGAGGTAAAAGGGTAAGATCCAAAGCTTACCGTTGCAAAAAAAAATTTTACTCCTTTTAACTGGCTTAATTTCCAACATTCTCCCCCTTAAAGTTGAGAGGACTTACTATACAGTCTCTCAGCTTTATATATTGAGCTTTAGCTATACCTTTGGTGAAGATGTCTACAATATTATCCAAAGTGCTACAATATTGAAGCTCAACTATCTGTTGTTCCACCATATCTCGAATGAAGTGATACTTCATATCAAAATGCTTTGATATGCTATGATGGACTGGATTGTATGCCAACTAAATGACACTTATGTTATCACAATATAGTCAAGTTGGACCACTTTGAATTTCTCTAATGTCTTCAAGAAATTTTCTCAACTATAGGGCTTGAGTACTAGCATGTGTGATTGCTATATACTTAGCCTCAGTCGATGACAATGGGACAACAGTTTATTTCTTGGAACTCCATGTAATTAGTCCTGATCCTAGACTAAAATAATTTCCTGATGTAGATTTCCTATCATCTATATTGCTGCCCCAATGACTATCACTAAAGCCAACTAATTTTATAGAATTACATTTTTGGTAATGGATTCCAAAATCCAATGTACCTTTTACATATCTTAAGATTGTTTTAGTTTCTTGTAGATGCAGCTCAGATGGACTAGCCATAAATATTGAAACTAGAGAAACAACATATTGAATATCGGGCCTTGTTTTGGTGAGAAACATTAGACTCCCAACCATGCTTCTGTAAGTGGTAATGTCAACCTTTGATGCTCCATCGTCCTTGCTTAATTGGATCCCATGTCTAGTTAGAGTTGCAACTAATTTGCACTGCTCCATGGCAAATTTCTTGATCATGTCTCGAGCATACTTGTGTTGACATATGAAGATCCCTTTATTTTATTGATGCACTTCCATCCCTAGGAAGTATTGCATTAAACCAAGATCTTTCATCTCGAACTATTTCATCATGGAGTTTTTGAACTCCATATTCATTTTATTGTTACTACCCATAAATATTAGATCATCCACATACAAACAAACTATGAGAATGTCTACTCCATGCTTTAGGTAGTATAGAGTTGGTTCACTTTTGCTTATCATGAATCCATACTCACTGAAATAACCATCAATGCATGAGTACCAAGCTCTTGGTGCTTGCTTGAGGCCATAAAGTTCTCATTTCCCTATTCTTGAAAACCTTGAGGTTGTTGAACATAAACTTCTTTTGTCAAGTATCCATTCAGAAAAAAACTTTTCACATCCTTATGTTGAACATTCCATCCTTTATAGGCTACTAAGGAAATAACTTATTTGATTGTTTCTTATCGTGCAACAAGAGAAAAGTGTTCCTCATAGTCAATGTCAAATTTATGAGTAAAACCTTTTTCTACTAGTCTCACCTTATGCCTCTCAATGCTTCCATTAGCATTGTACTTGGTATTGTAGACCCATTTACATCCAACACATTTTTTTTCCTTTGGGTAGCTTTATTAGATCCCATGTATCATTATTTTTTTATAGAGGTTATTTCCTCTTTCATGGCTTCTTGCCATACATTTTGAGTACATACCTTCTCATAGCTATCTGGTTCTAGTTGTGTACTAGCCAATAAAGCATAATTGACTACTTCTCCCCTAGGATCATGGGAGTCATCATCCCCATACAATTGTAAATTTTCAAGTTGTTGCAAAATTGTATTCATTTCACTAGCTTGGCTTCTAGTGAATCTTCTCTGGAAATTTTGATCCAAATTTTGAAAATATGGATGATGTTGTAATGTTATTTTACCTCTTGATGGAGAGTCTTTATCAATGTCCATTAGTGAAGAACTTACTGATCTCTGTGGAGAATGACTTGGAGTGGCAGTTTAAGTACTTTATGTAGTACTCATGCTTGGGCTTGGAGGGGTGGTGTGCCTTTGCTTTTCTTTGGAGACACCTACTATACATGTGAAGAACTTACATCTTGGGACTCATCATCAAAAAAAATTCTTTGATGACCCCATTCTCCCCCTTCATCAAAAATTACATCCTTGGAGAGTTGAACTTTATGAGTCTTGGGATTTTAGAGTCTATATGCCTTTGTAGACTCACAATACCCTACAAATATACAAGCTGGACCCTTTGGATCAAAATTCTTCCTTTTATCATCAGGAATGTGTGCATATGCTAAAGAACCAAACACTTTGAAGTGCTTTACATTAGGTTTATTTCCGTACCACCCCTCATAAGGAGTGACACCATATAAACTAGAAGTAGGACTTCTATTTAGAATATATACACTAGTTCTTATAGCCTCTGCCTAGTACATATGAGTTAGATGCTTAGTCTGAAGCATCGATCTCGCCATTTCAACTATGGTGTGGTTATTTCTCTTGGCCACACCATTCTGTTTTGGGGTATAGGTAGTGGTGAATTGCCTTTTAATACCACTTGCTTTACAATATTTCAAGAATGATTTTGAGGAGTATTCACCTCCTCGATCTGTCCTAAGATATTTTACATAATTCCAACTTTTATTCTCTACATTGTTTCTAAAATACATGAAGCAATCAAAAGCTTCATCTTTATGTTTCAAAAAATAAATCCAAAACATTCTAGAGAAGTCATCTATGAAAGTGAGAAAATAAGAATAGTTTTTGAGACTCTGTGTTTGCATTGGTCCACATATGTCTGAATGTACCAACTGAAGTGGATAGCTAGCTCTCCATGATTTTCCTTTTGGAAACTTCGACCTTGAGTGCTTTCCCAAAGCACATCCTTCATAGACCTCCTTTTGTTCATTAATTTTGGGAAGTCCTATCACCATATCTTGAGAAGTGATAAGTTTCAAACTAGCAGAATTAAGGTGACCATATCGCAAGTGCCAAAGCACACTTGGATTTATTATAGCTACATTTGCAATTTGAGCTCCTCCTGGCTCATAAAATTTGAGAGGGAATAACCTGTTCTTGGTCATGGGGACATGTGTGATGACACAATTACAATTATTTTTATCAAAAATGATACATTGTCCTTCATCAAATACAATATTGTAATTGTTTTCCATCATTTGTCCAACGCTTAGCATATTGTGTTGGAGCTTTGGAGTGTAATAGATGTCATGCACTTTCTTTAGTCCTTCTTTGGTTGGAACTTCCATGGCTCCAATACCCTCTACTTGCAATGCCTTATCATCCCCTAATTTGATTTGGGATTTATAAGTGGAATCTAGAGTAGCAAATAAATGTTCTTTGCCACTCATGTATTTTGAACAACCAGTATCTAGAATCCATGTGTCATTTAGATTTTATTCTAATTGTCCATATGAAAGAAAAATATTAGAGGTATCATTTTCTTCTCCATAATTACCATATTAACTATGTGAATATTTTGACCAACATTCATGAGCGAAGTGACCTAGCTTTCCATAGTTGAAACAAGATGATTTTGAATTGTCACTTCCTCACCCTTGATTTACACTTTGTCCTTGATTTCCTCCTCAATTTTGATTTACACCTCTTTGTTGATTGCCTCCTCTGTATGAGTTGCCTCCTCTATTGGAATTATCTCCTCTATTATGGTTGCCTCCTCTATTTTGATTGCCTCCTCTATAGTTACTTCTGCCTCTACCTCTTTGCTTGCATCTGCTTTGACCTCTTCCCTATCCTCTTCCATTGTTTTCATTGGAAGTGAAGGCCTTATCATCGCCTCTATAGTTGGTTGAAGGAGTTTCAAGAAACCTCTCTTCATGTGACATTAACGATACGATTAATGCATCGAATGTTAAAAGGAAAATACCTTTGGATTATTCTATAATTATGGCAATATGGTTCCATTTTTGTGTAAGTGTTCACAACAATTTTATTACAATTGTCTCAGGAAAGATTGTTTGCCTAGTGTAACCATTTTATCCACAATTTCTTTTACTCTAACACAATAATCACCGACTTTTTCATCATCTTTCATTCGGATATTTTCAAAATCTCTCTTCAGTGTTTGAAGCCTTACCTACTTCACTTGATTACTACCCTAGAATCCATCACTCAATGCTTTCCATGTAGCTTGTGCAATTGTACAAGCAGCGATTCTAGGGAATATGCTTTTCTCCAATGCAGCTTGGAGATGAGAAAGAGTAGAAGAGTTGCTATTTCTCTCTTTTTTTCATGTTTTCTTGTCTGTGACACTTAGTTTTGTCGATTCTAAGGGTTCTGTGTTGCCCTCTTCTATTATTTCCCACAAACCTCTTCCTATGAGCAAGGTATTCATATTTATATACCAATACTCATAGTCATGACCATTAAATTCTAGTATAGGTAAGCTATTGTGTAAGGTCATAGTTAACAAAAAACTCTTTTTATTTCATGGTTACAATAAAGTACTTGGCTATTTGAAATAAGGAAAGAAGAAGAAGGAATAAAGAAGAGATTACAAACTTAAGTCAAATTTGACTTGTTCTACTTTATCATTCACTATTTATTCCTCTTGGTGTGGGGATGCTATCTCTTGATTCATAAAATTATCCGCTACTTCTTCTTCATCGTCACTTATCAATATTATATTAGGTGATTCTAGTTCTAATATTTCCATTGAAATACTGTAGTGTGTATACTCTAATTCTTATGGTGCAACTTGTATGGATTCTGATTGTTCAAATTGATTCTTGAAAGAGTTGTCTTCAAATTCTACCTCGTACCCTGAGTTAGGATGCCTTTGATGTGCTATCACTACATTTTGAAGTTGGCTAAACACAAATTTGAGCCCATAACCTCTTACTTTTTCATCAAACCTTTCGGCACCTTCTCTTGCTAGAATTGCACATAAGGCATGATAACATACATTTGGTCTTATCATCAATGCCTCTTTACAATTTGTCAATTTGGATCTTTTGTCTCTTTTACAAAAAAACCTAAGCCTCTTAGGATTATTACACAAAATTTCTATAGTTTATGATTGCTTGAATCAAGTGAAAAATTTATCCTTCGATTACAATAATTATCTCTTAGAAAATGTCTTTCTTTCTTATATGATATATATATATATATATATATATATATATATATATTTTATATATATATATATTTTTTTTACTATTTAATAGATTAGAAAATAATTGCTTTAAAAAAACTTTAGAAAAGTAATTATAGTTAATATATTAAATATAATATAATTAATTTTAATAATAATATATTAAAAAAAACTTTATATAAAAAATTTATCCTTCGTAGGAATCGAACCCACGACCTATTTCATGCAAGAATTCATCCTAACCAACTCGGCTACCACTGCCGATGAGAACCCAAGGTCAATATTACAAGTATATTCTATTTTGGATCCGATTTCAACAAAAAAAAAAATTCAAGCTTTCATTGTCGCTGGGTTTCAAACCCGTGACCTGCAGGAAGCTAAGCACCTTATGGCTGGATCCACGAGCCAGTCGAGCTATGTAGATCGATGGTAAGGCAAGGGCAGCTTGCCTTCATTATACTTCTCTCGATCGTGCTTTAATTAATTTTTTTTTAGTATTTTTGTCCCACATCGACCATGCGGAGGATGATGAAGGTGTTTAAAACCCTCAACGAGTGAATACTCACTCGATTTCATTCAGGCAATTAGAGATCACCCTTTTACCTCCTTCTCGAGCAATCGCTACCCACCATGTTGTTTCCTTTGAGCCTATCATCTGTTGCCATGTTGCTTGTCCTCATTCTACCATGTAATTGGTTTGCATCAGTTATGAGTCATCCAGTCTATGTTAGCCATGTTCTCCTCTTGCCACATGGCACTCTCTAGTTGGTTCTTCTGAGTTGCTCCTCGTGTGCTTGTTGTGCGGGCCTACTCCAGACCTCACCTCTGTTCATGAATCATGGGCCTTCCTCACCTTGAATTGTGTGTTATGGGTCCCACTCGACCTTGCCTCGATGCTCGTGCTACCTAGTTCCTCCACCTCAGTCCTCCAGTCTGGTTCCTCCATCGACATCGATTATAGCACCATCTCCAACTTCGGATATGATACCATATGTGGGCACATGAGAATTATGAGAAATAGGAAAATGTAGAAATAGTATATTCATTCTTGGAAACATAAGAATTACAAAGTTTAAATAGTGGTTGATTAAAAAACCTTAGAGAATATAGGAGAATTTAGAAAAATAAGAATAATAGGGAGGAAAGGAGAAAGGGAATTTGGTGTTGTCCGCCTTGCCACCCATGCCATCCAATATGCCCAGTCAGTTGTCTTCCAAGTCAAACTACCTACCCAGTCAACTATCGTCCAAGGAGATAAAAGGGTAAGATCCAAAGATTACCGTTGCAAATAAAATTTTACTCCTTTTAACTGGCTTAATTTCCAATGAAACTGCCTTGAGTGGGAGAACTATGTGTTTTAGTGAAGTTATTCTTTCCTTGAAAGTGATGTGCATTGTACCTTCATTTGGAACCACCACAAGTGGGATAACTAGGGTTGTTTTAGTGAAGCCATTCTTTCGTTGGAAGTGCTATGCATTATAACTTTGTTTAAAACCACCTTGAGTGGGAGAACTCTGTGTTTTAGCGAAGCCATTCTTACTTAGAAGCACTATGCACTATACCCACATTTGGAACCACCTTGAGTGGGATAACTGGGATATTTTAGTGAAGCCATTCTTTCCTTGGAAGCACTATGTGTTGTACCTTCATTTGGAACCACCTTGAGTGGGAGAACTATGTGTTTTAGCAAAGCCATTCTTGCTTGGAAGCACTGTGTACTATACCCACATTTGGAACCACCGTGAGTGGGAGAATTGGGTTGTTTTAGTGAAGCCATTCTTGCTTGGAAGCATTGTACTATGTACCTGCATTGGGAACTTCAATACCAGTGGGAGAGGTGTGCTGTTGGTAAGGCCACTCTATGCTATGTTTGAGTTAGAAACCCCTGGTGCCATGAGAGGACACAATGTTTAACTAGTGTTGCAAAGAGCATCGTCAAATGCTTTGTTTGCCTTGGAACAACGTTCCAAAAGTAAGTATAGTGTTCAACAAAGGAAAATCCCTAGGTTTTAGGGAGTGTAGGTTGAGAAAACCGGTCAACATCAGTAGAACATCCCTAGTTTTAGTGGGTGTTGGGTTTACCATGGATGTTTTGTGTGCCTTGTATGGCTTTAACCCTAACTATAAATTTGCTATGTAAAAAAGCCATAGTTTACAGAAGGTTTTGGATCATGGTTTTAAATAAAAAAAGAGACTTTGATTTATATGTGAAACATATATTAGGATTTAATTAAATGGACCTTTGATTTATATGTGGAACATATATTAGAATTTAATTAAATGGACCTTTTATGTATATGTGAAACATATATTAGGTTTTAATTAAATGGACCTTTGATTTATAAATGTTTTGTTCTAAAGGTTAAGGGTATGGGACTTTAATGCTTTAGGACATGAATGAAATGAAATTAAGTTAGACCTTAATCTAAGTAATAACATGTTTGGATGACTCTCCAAGGGGATTTTATGGAGGAGAAAATAAAATTAAGTTTTCTTTTATGGTGCCCATTATGCATTAGATGGTTAGAGACTTAATGAAATTTTGTATAGTTACAATTTGGCATAGTAGATGAATAGATGCATTTAAAGGTATGTCTATCCTGAACCATGAGTATCTTGATCCCTTGCTACCCTCAAAGAACCAAAGGGAAGAAAGGAGAAGCAAGAAATCAAATGGAAACAAAGAATAGGTATGGCATCTTACGTTGATTTACTTATGTTCCATAGATTAGAATTATGGGGAGATATACCCAATGTAGTTAATGTGATACCTTTGAGTAGGAAAGGCTTATTATGCAAATAATGTTGAGGTAATAATTATTGGGTTATTGAAAGTAATTTTACTATATATCTATATTTTATTATGCCATGTATTAGATTCTAATTTAGAGTTAATCTTGCTTCATTTTCTCTATTATTTTTTGATTATTTTATAATGTGGGAGCATAGATGTATTTTCGTTGATTGCTTGATGATAGGAATCTAGTGTAGAGTTCTAGGGTGAACTCAGAGGTAACCTAAGGGAATTGAGACCCCCTTAGGGTGAACATAGGAGGACCTAAGGGAATTGAGACCCCATTAGGGAGATAGAGGACTAAGTAGGAAGATATTACATATAAGTTAAGATAGCTCATCGTGGAGATGAGATGGATATCTTAAATTGTGGTACTCGTAGCATACCTACACATAAAAAATTATGTATGGTATGGAGATGTGTGTACACCTTTAATGGATAGAGGGTGATAATTCAACTCATCAAGGATGATGAAATAGATGGAATTATCCATAATAACACATTATACTCTTACACAGATGGATTTATGGTAGGGTAATTCATGAGATGTAACTTCTATAGAAACTTAGGAGAATGAAACTTTAGGTTTTGCTAGTGGATTAGGGGTTCATGAAAGGTTCATGTACCTATCTCCTTAGTGAAAAAAACTTTTTCATATTTTTGTATTTTTCTATTTGTGTGTTTTTGGATCATTACATTTGGTATCATATCTCTGGGTACAAGGGTATAGATCTTCTATGTATGCTAAATGGAAATTATATGCATCCAATTAAGGCTCACTTATGGCATAGGCTAAATTTGGGATGATCTAGGATACCCCAATTGCTAGAATATAATGGGAATTAGCCCAAGGGATCGTGGAGTGTCAGGATGCTTTAGTATGGGATTTGGTATCGGTGATGCATACCAACCCAGGGTATTTCCCTATTTAGTTTGATGATGCATATAGTAAGATAAATTTGTATTATGTCTTGATTAGAGATACAACTTAAGATGAAACTGTAATCTAATCCCCTTGTTTGGATGTAATTAGGTTAAGATACCACCTAAGACCAGAAGAGGGAGGCCTACACCTAGACAAACTCAACAAAGTGATGTTGGAGAATAAAACCAGGATGAGGAACCAACCAACCCCAATAGGTAGGTAGAAGACCTCACCGCTATGGTCGCTGCTATGCAGGATCATATAAGACAATTGCTTGAAATGGATATAAATCATAATTTGCAAGTTTTAGGCTTAGAGGTTGGCCTAGATAGTGGACTAATTGTAGAACAAGTACAAGCTAGAGCCTTAGAAGAAAATAAAACAACTAGGGACATGAAAAATATCAGTATCTCAAATTTTTATGGAGAAGGTGATGGGGATGTAGAAAAATCATGGTTGAGAGAGGTAGAGGTATATTTTATAGTAAAATGTTATTCATCTAGAACCCGGACACTGATCGGTTGTAGTAGCTTACATTTAATTTTATCAATCTGGGTTAATCCAGGTTATATTGAAAGAGTAGCAACCCAGTATAGATTGTACCATAGTAATTAATACTAAGCTTAATTCAGATATCTTTCTGGTTTCATGTGTTGCGGAAATTAAAGTTTATAGAAAATAAAATAAAACAAAATTAAATATGCAATTTATGAATTATTCTAATGTGGATCCACTAATGATTTACTTAATGCATTATTTATCTACTATAATTTCTAATTATATTTTCATGTAAATTAATATTTAATCTAATTCTATCTACCATGTTAGTGGGGGGGAAGAGATTTAGGGACTAACCTTTCAGAGTGGGTCCTGCCTCCGAAAGGTTAGTGGTAACCCATTACCCTATTTTCTATTTTACTTTAACTTCAATAACCTACTCTCATTTAATTAATATAATTCTTAATTTCATAATTACAAGAGAATAAAATAAATACAAATTACCAAAGCAAGAAAAATATAAAATAATTATAAAACACAGTTACCATATCCTGAAGAAAATATTGTTGTTGCTTTATTATTAAAAATCAAACATACATGGTTGTGCATCCAAATTCTAGAATTGCATACATAATATTACATCAAGAATAATCACAGATTATATATATTTCTCCATTCGCTCGTCATTCCCCTTCAAAGGTCTCGTATACAAATATATAGTATCACTTAGACAATTCCAAACATAACTCCCCGTATTTCTCCCATATGGTTTGGACTTGATATGCAACAACTATGTTCTTATCAAGAATAAATCTAAATTAACACATATCCTAAAATAATTGGACTCAATAAATATTCTAATTGGTCCAAGTGGCAACTAATTATAACATAATACTAACTTTGACTTGGTGGGATAGCTACGTAACAATACAACCCTTGATTTAGACTTTTTCTACAACTTTTATCCTTTATTTTAGGGAAGGATACATTTATTACAAATATTCACGTAACAACTTATATGCCCCAAATAAATGGTGAGTCACCCACATTTGATTCTTCTAACCACCCATGTGGAATTTGAAACCTTTCGTGCTTGATTCTTTCAGCTACCCACGTGGTGTTTGACCAAGCCATAACTTATGTGGTATTTATGTGAAACAAGTTCTTCCATAGATTTTTCTAGGTTTTCATAGGACCCTTTTGTAGTGCCCTTTCATAGCATGCATCCACGTGTCTCCTCAGTATTTTTTCATCCTTTCTTCAATATATGACCTGTATTTTATTGTAATATTACCTGCCAAAACATACAATCTCTTCACACAATTTGTGTAAAATATGATCATTTATAATTTTAACCTCATTCATCAAATTAACTGATAAATCACATAAATAATTTAAAATAATCATTAAAGAACATTTAGTTTTATGATTTTGCAGATAGAAAATAGATAATACTTGCATAAAATTTGTGTCAATTTGGCACTCATCATTCCCCCAAACTGAAGTAAGTGCATTTCCTCATGCACACAGGATTAATACAACAATATCAATGGATAAAATTTGTAGTTATAATAGTTGCATAAATACAAAATTCGGTCTATAGTAGATGATTGATGCCTTGTTCATGTAAGTCAAAATATTTACCTTGATATTCCATTTTAAACAATATTTCTTTTGGAATGTGATATACATTTGATAAGAAGCACAATGCAAATTGTCATTTGGCTAAATTGTGATTACCATAATTTTTTCAAATTAAATTAGTTGAAACAAGAAGGTACTATAAATCATATAATGAATATGTATTTTATTTTATTCTAATCACTTCCTATAGTAGTAGTATTTCAGATTCTATCTATCTAAACACACTTTCCAATGCACAAGTCAATAGTGCTCATTGGACTTATTTAGATGTATATCAAAACTATGCATAAATAAGACTTATAAATTCTATAATAATGTTATCTACAAACCTATACTAACAATAAGAACATCATGATTGTAAAATAAGAAAAAAAATTCTTTAGAGGAGGGACGTTTTTCGCAGGACTGTCCAAATTATCAAACTTGTTTCGACCATATCTCACTCATCTAGACTCAGATTAAGCTAAAATTTTGAGGGCAGATGTCTAAAAAATCCTAGAATGGCTCCACGAATTTTGATATCATTTGGAGCAATAAATATCCTAACGTATCCCTATGTGTGAACAAGATTTTTGGCAAGAGACTATGTGAGGGTTTTATTTGGGTTGAGTGCAAGCAGCTCTAGAGGTTGGTTTTTAAGGCCTTAGGGCCCTAGTAGTAATATGTTTATGGTTTATGCTCAATATTTTAGCAATAAATGTTGTAGGGGATCCAATATGGGTTAGAAATTTATCTTTCAAAAGATCATACTATGAACTTGAGTGACGACTTCCAATTTGCTGCACAAAAGAAAAGTGAAAACCATACCTTTCCATGACATCTAGGGCAAGGATTAAAGAGATCACGAAACAAATTTCAAGCATTTGATCAAAAAATATCTCATATATCAAGTGAATATGGTGCTAAGGTGCACCCACAAAATAATTCTACTATGAAAACCCCTATCAAAGGTAAGAATTTTGAAGACTTAGCCCCAAAAATGAATTTTAGGGATGCCCTCCATGGTGGACAGCCCTATCCCAATACTAATATCAATATTAGGGCTTCCCATAAACCTATAAGAATGGCTAATATTGATCCCAGGAAAATGAAGTCAGGATGTCTTAAAGTAGTTGATGGAAATCCTATTGTTAAGCTTGATATGGGTAACATTCATACTAGCATTGAAGATTTGGAAAAAAGAGGACTAATTTTTCGGTTCATGGGTTTTCGTCCGAGACTATCTAATTTCAAATTCTAGGCTGCAAAAAACTAGAAAACTAAAGGTGAGTTACAAATATCTATTTATCCAAATGGTTATTTTCTTGTTTTATTTGATAGTAATTAAGATAGAGAGAAAACTTTTCAAGGGGGTCCTTGGTTTTTTGGAAGGACATGGTTTTTCATGAAGCCCTGGCATAATAAATTTAAAGCTAAAGAAGAGGTGCCTTCTATAGCTCTCATGTGGGTTAGAATCTTTGGCCTCCCTATTGAATTTTGGAATACTAATGTTTTTCTTCAATTGGAAACTCTTTAGGAACGTTTATGATGACTGTTGATTGTACTCAAAATTTTGAACATATTATTTATGCTCAGATTTGTGTTTTAATGGATTTTGAAAAACCCCTACCTAAAAATATCACATTACAATTTGGGGAAGAAACTTGGGAGCAAGTAGTGGACTATGAGAACATTCCTTTTCATTGTAGAATTTGCCATGAATATGGTCATTTAGCCAGTGCTTTCCCAAATAAAATTCCTGATAAAAAGAAAGAAGATATAAACTCAAAAACTTTCCAAATTCCTAAGAAGAAGAACACTCAGAAAAACTAGTTATGAAGGATCAATCAAAGTCACATGCTAATATGTTTAAAATCCTTTCCACAAATGATGTCCCAAGTGAGGAAGAGGAAATAATGGAAACAAAAATATTAGAAACACAATTTAAATATGAAGGGAAGAAATCATAGACAAATCGACAAATCAAAGGTTTTTTAACAAAAAAAAAGGGAGAAAATTTACGCAAGAAAAACAATCTTCTAAATGTCAAAACTTCAAATAATACAGATCCCAATATAGATTCCATTGAACCCTCTAGTGAAATTTTGGCCATGTACAAGCATTCTTAAAGGTTAGAAGCCATATCAGATTCAATTGGAATAAGTCAAGAAACAGGGAAAAAAACTAAATATGAATTCTAATAAAAAAGCAGATCACAAGACCAATCAATATCATCTGGTGAAAGAAGGTGAAAATCTTGTAGAGGAAAGTAAGTTTAATGCCCTTCCCAACTTTTTTAGCCCTAGTATTAATGAATATAATCACTTGGAATATTAGAGGACTCAAAGGAAGTCTTTCAAAACAAAATGAAATTAGAAGAATGATTCAGATAAATCATCCACATCTTGTTTTCCTTCAAGAAACAAAGATGTCAATGGAGGATATGGACTCAATTACCAATAAAATTTGGCTAGCTAGAAAAGTAGTTTCCCTCAATTCCCAGGGGACTTTTGGTGGCATTGCTTATCTTTGGGATCCAAAAGTAGTTATTCACCATATGGTTGGTAGTTGGGGTCTGTTGGCTATGGCTATTCAAATTAGATATTCCAACCAAATTATGCTCTACATTACTGTTTATGCTACGACTACTTTGGAGGAAAAAAGAAGACAGTGGAAGGATATAACTCATATTATCTCTCATTTTCCAAAATCTTGGATCTTGATCAGAGGAGATTTCAATACCATCCTTTACCTGAATGAGAAAATGGGGGGAAATAGAAATTTGGACAAAAGCACTGACCTCTTGAGTGAATATATTGTAAACCTCCATCTTGTGGACATCCAACCAGATAATGGCCTTATGACTTGTTCTAACATAAGGCAAGGCTTAGCTCATATAATGGAGAGATTGGATAGGTTTTTTCTCTCTAAAAATTTCTTAATCCATGGTAACATTCCTAAAGTGAACTCTTAATAATGTTGGTTCAAATCATTGGCAAGTCATGGTGGAAATGTGGAAAACCAATGTGAGTTTCTATCCTTTTCATTTTCAATTAATGTGGCTTAGATACATTTCCTTTAGACCTCGTGTGCAACAATGGTGGAAGGAAGGTAAACCTAGGCATGGGACTAAGATGTTCTATTTTGCCAAAATATCGCAATACATTAAATCCAAAATCAAGACTTGGAACTGGAAAGAGTTTGGGGATGTTCATAAAAAAAAACATGAAGTTATTGCTCATATTGAAAATTTGAATAAGAAAATCTGTTTAGATGACCTCACAAAGAAGAGAAGTGTAGATGAAATTAAACTCACAACTCAGTTAGAGGAATGGGAAAAAAGAGAAGAAATATTATGGAAGAAAAAATATAGAATTCAATGGCTCAAAGAAGGAGATCGAAACATAAATTTCTTCCACAAATATCTTCTAGCTCAAAGATCTCACAACTTTATTTCTTCCCTAAAATATTATTCTGGAGATGTTTTTTATACTTGGGATGGCATGAACTCTATTATTGTTGATTACTTTTCCAATATTTTTGCTTCTACTCCTCTTGACTCAGCTTCTCAAAAAAATGTTCTTCAAGCAATCCCTTCTCTTATCACTTATGAGGATAACTCTATTTTGACTACTCCTATTACTATCAATGAGCTTCAATAGGTAGTTTTTAAAATACAAAAAGGGAAAACCCAAGGTCTTGATGGTTTTCCCATTGAGTTCTACCAAGAGTTTTGGGATATACTTCATGTTGATTTATTAGAGGTGGTGGAAGAAGCTAGGAAATCCAAAGAAATTTTTAAGGTTATCAATAAAACTTATACTACTCTTGTTCCAAAATCTCAAAAGGTTGATCATATCTCATCTTTTAGACCTATTGCTTTATGTAATGTTCTTCTCAAAATCATTACTAAAATCATGGTAGAAAGGTTGAAGGCTCTTTTGCATAAGATTATTTCCCCATAGCAAGGGGGTTATGTGGAAGGGTATAAAATAGTAGATGAGATAGTTTTTGCTCAGGAAGCCTTCCATTCCATGGATATGCAAAAATCTCCTTCCATGTTCATTCGGTTAGACTTATCCAAAGCTTATGACAGAGTGGATTGGCACTTCCTTATCAAAGTTTTGAGGCAATCTGATTTCTCTAAGGATTGGATAGATTGGATTATGGGATGTATCTCTTTATTTTCCTACTTAGTTCTTATCAATGACAGGTCTTCTCAGTCGTTCCCAGGTTCCAAAAGTATTAGGCAAGGTGACCCGCTATCCCCTTATTTATTCATCATTCTTGTTGAATGCTTGGGTAGCGCTATAACCAAAAATTGGGAAAACAAAACCCTTGAGGGAGTTACCATTCCTCATGGAGCTAGACCTATCTCTCATCTTAAATTTGTGGATGACTCTACTATTTTAGGTGAAGCTACAATTAAATAATCTTCAAAT